>CM066998.1:6730000-7930000 GCA_033977485.1 Hydrangea macrophylla | reverse complement strand
CAAAAATATGAGAATGAAATAAAAAGAGATCAAATCACATATGTACTCACATTGGACGGTGATCATTTGATCCATAGCTTATAGATCATCATCAAAGCATGTCAAGGTTCTTATACCTATATATATATATATTTTCGATTTTAAAAATAAATAGCAAAATTAATCAAAACTATTGAAGAATTTTTCGATTGCCGACAAGGAATTCAGGTGAGTTCGTCCGGCAGTGGAAAGTTGAGATCCAGATCGAGGCCTTTGAACAACTTCATTTTGGAAGAGTTGGAGTCACTCTAGACCTGAATCCCACGGCTTCACGCATGATCGAACATCAATCGTTGATTCTGATGAAGATGGAAAAGGCACTCCTAATTCATCATCTTCGATCGCAACTTCGCGTCGCTGTCTCTGAGCATCAATGGTTTCTCTGAAATTTTTTTAGATAGAGGGAGAGAGAGAGAGAGAGAGAGAGATGGAAATGAGAGAATTAGTGTGATTGGAATATATATTTTAGGCGCGTGATTTTAGTAGTGCATTATGATTAATTACAGATGAAATGTCTTCTCTTGATTGTCGCACAATTTTTGGAGAAGGGCGAATATGTCATATTAAATTTAGTGGACTTATCAATCAATTCTTTTTGTTGCTGGGCCTATTATGAACAACATGGCCCTAATAGGACTTAATATTAATTAACCCTATTTTCTTTACTTTTTTATTACTAAATTAGGTAAAATTAATCAATAAAAAGTATACCTCTCCCTTGGGATTCGACCTAGGCTTACTAGAAAATATATTACTTGAATGACCGGCTATACTTGGGTGTAGCATTTAGAGCGCATAATTTTATTCGTGTCAGCACCACACATGCATCCGAACATAACTAAAAGTAAATAAATCATAGTAAACAATTAAGAGGAAAAGAAACCAGATCTTATATATATTCATGATAAGAAATATTACAAAGAAGAAGTATAGACATTCGGGATAATACATTGGAAAATACAGGTGCTATAAAGTTTCACCCAAGATGATGTATGTGGATCTATATATAGAGTTTTGAAAACTTAATCACTAAATTTTACGGTCAAATGAGGGATTTCAAGGTTACAAATATGGTTAAAATGGACAATTCAACGTCAAAACGCAGTTTCTAGATTGTTTCTTCGCATAGGGAGCCTCCTGGAACAGTCTGGAATCAAAACATTCAATAGTGGCCTACCAATAGTAGGTGGCGGCTTACATATGGGCTGCGACCCCTTTTTTCTCTCCCTTAAGTTGATTTCATGCTCTGTTTCAAGTTTAATGCGCACTGCTTTTCCAGATTTTTGGAAAAAATGCTTCTTTCCTCCGAAATTGTCCGTTTATATACCGTTGGAAAACTATTGAATTGAATTTCAGTATAAAAATATTCCAATGAGAATTGAAACTCAATTGAGGCCCGGTAGTCTCCTAAAACTTTTGTCGTGTTTTGAAATCAATCGACTTCTTTTTCAAAATTGCTTTCCAATGCGCATCGATTCTGAGTTTTTCTTTGAAATTGAATCACTAGATGTCCAGATTACTACATTTTGAGTATTTCATATCTTTTTATCCCTGAGTGAAAGAGAATTCTGAGAGACATTTTTTAATCCTTCAAGAGGTTGTCGACCCTAACTCCTAAGAGTTTGGTCAAAATTGAGTGTCTACAATTACGAGTATATCAAACTATGTTAAATTAACAAAAAAACATGACATTTTATTTTTAGTCAATTGCACAAATCCTGTGTTGGACGCATGGAGATAAAAATGAAAAGCAAGTTGATGCGTTATCTATTGAGCCAGAATTTTTGGCTAAGGTGCCTAGTGTAAGTATGAAAAGAGCGTTCACAAAATATACAACTCTATTTCTAACTAAGTTTGTTATAGTTTACAAATACCCGAGATAGGGTTTCATATCGTGAAACATATTATCGCATCATTTATAAAAATATTGAATCTATTTTTCTCGAATAAACAAGCAAATTTATTCAACTACACAACTATTCAAATGAATCAACTAACACAATTCACAGAATCCCCAATTGCATAACTCATAATACAACTATCAACTTTCAAAATAATTCACAAATTCTGAATTACAAAACTAATAATCAACTATCAAAATAATTCACAAATTCCTGATTACATTTTTAGAGTCCTCTATGAAAGTCAATGTACTTGACACATTTTCAAATTTGCATTTTATTATATAAAACTCTCTCTTTCTTTCTTTGATGTGAGACTAAAATTTTGAAATTAAAAAAAAAAGACAATATCATAAAGTTATAAATTTTTACTACAATGGAAGTTATCTTGCCCCTGCACAAAAGGGGCCTAAACGAGTTGTACAGTTGTGCCTTGAGGGGGGACCAAATATGAAATATGTAAAACTATATCAAGCTGAAAGTTATGGTTTTCAAAAGTTGAAGGGGCCTTGGCCTACTAAACAGTCTGGAGTACTTAATGTCTTTTTTTATTTTTTTTTTTGGTAAACTCAATGTCCTCCACCCAGCGTTGACCACCGGAGCATAAAATTAAACAATTGTATTTTTAAATCAATAGTGACGATGCCAAAAATTGGTAAGAGGGATTAAGAAGAGAGATATTGTGACACAATCAATTGTATGTGGTTTGGCCCCGTTAATAAGGTGACCTACGTCCACGGGTGCGTCAGTGCGCTTCACTAGCAGATCATCGGTGGGCCTGGTGAGCCAACAATTGGGGCGGCACTACCAGTAATACCGGCCGGGTGTATGCGTATAAGATGAATGTATATGATATTCCTTAAGTTAAAAATGTGATCTCGTTGATGGAGGTGAGTGGCCCCTTTTATAGGTGCAAGAGGCCACCCGTACAAGGCAACTAATTAGATAAGGAAGCCCAATCGAATCACAAGTTGATGAGCACCAATCATGGGAGGTTTCCTAAATGACTAAGGAAACTATTTACACTTTTCCATTAGTCTTTTGACTGATTTAGGAAACTGCTGAGCAGCTTGGCTATCAATCTGCACCTTGTGGAGAGCTGCTGAGCTGCATTCCCGGGCTGTGTGAATACCCCGAGTGGTAGCACTCGAAAGATCCCGGGATCAGTGGGCCATAGGCTCCCTTACTGGATAATTCGGGTGCTTAGCTGCTGACGTGGAGGTTTGACTTGTAGCAGAATATTTCTGGACGTATCAACTACCCCCTATTTTCGGAGTTGATGTGATGTCCCATCAGATGAAATTTGAAAATTATGACTGCTTCCGAGGAATCGCCCGGTAAAAGGTCGGGACTCAACCCGGGGTGGGAACTATCGTGGTGGTCAGTCGGGGTATGGACCGAGCGGTGGCCCTGTGGGCCCGAGTCCTACCCGCACCACGTGTCAGCTTATGACTGGCTTAGTCAGGATTGAACGATACCAGTGTGGATGTAACCGAACCATTTATGCGATAACCAAACCGTCTTGTCATACATTTAATGCGCTCGCCTTTTGAGGCGACGCTTCCCGTGCCCGAGGTGACAACTGTCAGCCACTTTGGACGGAAAAGCGCATGAGCCGTTGGATCTGTTTTGATCTGAACCGTCCTTAGTTCCTATATAAAGGAACACTTGTTCATTTCTCAACTCTTTGCTGCAAAGACACATATTCCCGAGTGGTTTGAGAGGAAACATTTCCCGGTCAAGATTTTTGAGCCCTTTCTTACGTTGATTCCTGTAAGTCCCTTTCCTTTTCGAGTTTTAATTTGTCACTCCTTTCCTTCTCTTTTCCTTTCTCTTTTCTTTCCGCGGTGAAGCTGGAGGGAGCGAGCCCGGTAGGCTTTAAGCGGGAGTGGGATTTTTTTTTCCTTAGGTTCTGTTTTTTCTTTAAGTCAGGTGGAACCTTAGGACAGTTGAACCGAGTGGGTGCCCCCGGAGTAGTCTTGAGAGAGTGCCATCTAGTGCTAAGTACCATTCACTCTTTGCCCTTTAGGTTAGTGACCTTACCCCCTTTGTATACCAGGCTCAGGGTTCCTGACCCATACCTTGGTCGTCACCTTCTTTCCAGCCCTGTTACCGAAACCCTAAGAATGTGTCACTCCGGTTTTAACTCATCCTCCCGGTCGGATGATGAATGGTCCGGATCAGAGGGGCCGGACACAAGTCTGAGTCTATCGTCCGCGTCCCCCTCTGATCACTAGAGTGAGGGCAGGATTCCTACTCGTGTGTCCGATAGCGATTCTGTCCAGGAGGCCCTCGTTGCCTCTGTTTCCCATGGAGATGGCGATGAGACAACGATGAGACCCGACCCCGAGGTTGTGTTTGCCTGCGAGTCCACCTCCTCTACCTTGCGATCCCAAGATCTTGTGCGCATTAGGGAGAGGTATTCGCTCCCCTTCAATTTTTCCTTAGCCGTTAACCCCGGCGGAGCGTATCTTTACCAGCCAGGCTTCGGCACCCTATTTGAGGATGCAATGATGGCTGGCCTCCACCTTCTGCTTCATCCAGTCGCCTAGGACGTCCTGATTTACCTCAGGATTGCCCCCGGGCAGTTAGCTCCCAACGGGTTGAGGTTCCTGATGGGGTCCATCTCTCTATGGCCCCAGGTCTTCGAATATGAAATCACCCTCCATGAGTTTTTATGGTCTCACCGGCCTTTCCGCGTGCACAGCGAGGTTGGTTTCTTTTCTTTTTCTGCCCGACCGGTGACATGAGAATTTTTTTTTCTGTGTGCGCTTGTGTGCTATACCCAAGTGTAGGTAATCGTGCAAGTAGTAGTCTGGTTAAGTCCAGGTCGATCCCACAGGGAAGGTGTTAAACTAAAAACCTAGATCAATCTAAAAAATAAAACAAAATTTAATACTTTTAGGAAATGTAGAACACTAAGTTCTACTGTTTATCAACTACTAACAATAAAGCAATTAAACTAAATTAATCTAACAACTCACTAGCAAATTAAAATAATATTTTAAAACGTGTTTTTCTTAATAAAAGGGAATGTTGGGATTACACGAATTCACCGCAACCTAGCCATCTACCATGCAATTACGTTGAAGCTCAATGGAGCACACTGTCTATAGTATTCCGTATTTCTCTTAGGATAAAGAATCCATAGTCCTTTCATGACTGGGACTATGTCATCACAATTAAGTTTGAAATACATGAAAGCAGTTAAAACAATATTTAGACTTGCACCTACAATGGTGTTAGCATTGAGGGTGGTTTGCAAAGTATATTGAAGAAAAAAGCCTCAAGGCTTTAAGTTTACAGACTTTCTTGACAAACTGAGCGTTTGGGGACAATTTGATAACAAATCAGTAAAGCAGAAAGTCTAGGAATACTGCATAGAATATTCTCAAGAATCAGAGAGTTCGATCGATCGAACTTCTTCATCCCTCGATCGATCGAACTTCTTCATCCCTCGATCGATCAAACTGACTTCGATCGATTGACAATGTCTCTGCTCCGATCGATCTAACTAACTTCGATCGATCGAACACAGAAATTATTCTGTTGCACGCAGAGGCTTGAGATCACGGCTTCATCGTGGTCTCCTGACCTGGGGACTACTCAGACATAGTCTGGAGTGTCACAGATTCATTTTTAATGTAAAAGTTCATTAAGGATGCGTTTAGTTGTGATTTTAACACGAAAACTATGTAAACTAATGATGTTAACTTATTTAGCATGCACTACTATGATTCTAACAGATTATACTACTATACACTACGTTCAGAATGTAAATAAATGATAAGGACATAACCTGGAAAGAAGAACTTTGATTAAACTAGGAGTAATCAAGCTACACAATACCAAAGATCTTTGAAACTGATGTTGTCAAAATCAAGATATAAAAAGTGTACTTTACTTTTATAAGAATTTGTAGTAGTGAAAGTAAAGGTCGAACTCACAGAGATTGAAATACTAAAACACTTTAATTTTAAAACCTAAATTTAATTAATTAAGAAAACGGAATTGGATTTGAATTTTAATTAAACTAATAACAATGAAAATAAATCTAAATTACAAAAGCGATTTAAAATTGTTTTTATGAATATGTTTAAGGAACCTAGGATTGCAAATCCACCACTAGCTTCATAATAAGGGTATTTATGAATTACTTTAGCTTATTAAGTTGGATGATAATGGGGAATTGTAGCTACAAGCCCAATTCCTCCGTCAAGAAAATAACTATGGTTCAAGCACCAACATAATCCATCTTCGGTTAGCACGAATTATCCCACACTAAACTAGGGTTGTGGTATAATCCGTCTAATCTAGACTATTCGGATACTTGATAGCACAAATCAATTTAAGCACCATTACATGTAAATAACCTATATAAGCACAGCAAACATAGATCATTGAGCACATCACAGTCAAAATAGATCTAAGACAAGAATAAACTTTGAAAGTAATGATTTAATCAATAGAAGTACGATTTATTTATAAAAATCCTCAAAACATGTAACTGTCATCCATACCTAATAAAACTAAAATAAAAACATAAAATACACCCTATTACTTGGCTAGGGTTTCATTGAAACCCTAGATCTAGGTTTAAGCGGCCATAGAATTGAAGATTGGCAAGAGGTTGATGGAGGAGGCCATGGGAATCCTTGGTCTTCTTCTTCTTCTCCTTGCTTTCCCCTCTTCAATGGCTGAAAATATGGTTGTATATTGTGTGTATATTATTTTCTAACCCCTCAATTGAAGTAAAATAGGGTGTATATAGATTTTAGGCAAGTTTTGGAAGCTTTCCTAACCCGAAACGCACTAAAACTGCTATATTTTACAATCTGGAAGCAATTAGGCAGTTTCGTTTGCATAGGAATCATTAGTAGAGTGAAATACGCAAGTTCCATTTTTACACAGGTCGCGCGCGCGGGCAGCGCGAGCGCGATGTGGGGACCTCGCGCGAGCGGATCGCAAGAGCGATTTTTGGGATTTCGCGCGAGCTGGTTGCGCGCGCGATGTGGTTTTTTAGCTTCTTTTTGCTTGCTTTTTCACCCTATTTAGCCTGGTTTACTTGATTTCTTCCAAATCTTGTCAAAAAATAGAAAACGAAGTAAAAATATACAAAAACAGGATAAAAAGGTACTAACAAACGTGAATTAAGGCGTATAAATAGGATTTGTTCTCTCCCGATCACACCCCTAAACCTACATTTTGCTAGTCCTCGAGCAAAACTAAAATAAAAACTAAACTACTAATAAAATACTACTCCATTTTCACATGGATTGCGATTGCATTTAGCATATGCGACAAGCCTTTTAAACCCCTAGGTGTCCCTAGTCGGACGAGTAAAATCTCGTAAGGGTTCTCGTCAACAAGTCACCCACAACCATTTTTATTAACTTATAAATTTAAAAAAATTTATTCAAACAAAAAACAAAACAATCAATACTCCTTGTCATAGAACGATGATTTAAAATAGAATAACGAACAAGAAGAAACGGAATCAAACGTCTACCTACATCATGAAAAACAATCATAAGCACATGCATCGTATAAATCTATAGAGTTTCTCACAAAAGTGCACGTGTGTGATGTGGTAGTCAAATGAACACGCGCATGTCATGAACATGGAATATACTTCGGATAACCATTTAACTATGTCTCGACTACGAATCTCACAATGTTAATTACACTCTCAAATGAAACACTCAGAAACAGGTGTAATTTTTTTAATGTATGGGAGCAAAGAAATATGTTTTCAAAACGAGAAATGCTCACATATGACTCGAAAAAGACGCATGACATGAAAGAACAGTAGTGTCATGGATAGGATGCCAATAATCAAGAAAATTTAATCATTACCATGTTTTAATCCCCCTCCCATCATTTTCATATCCAAACCATGTTTCCTGGGATCAAATAGGACTTTTCAAAGGTTGTAATGTGGCTTAGGCAATGAGAAAGGATAAAAGGATTCATTAGGTAGTTTTCAGAATGGCATTGTAAGGCATGTACGATTTCTTTCATTCTCTCTTCTACCAACTTCATCTTTTCCTTCTCTTATTTTCATTCCTTTCAAATTTTTTCCTTCTGTTTCTTTTTCTTTTCTTTTTTTTTTCTTGCTTGTCGAATGATTATTCATTGATTTCTAAGCAACCACCCCAATAGCATCTTGTCTTCTTCTTCTCAATCACACATCGCCTTAACACCACTAAAAGTTGACAAATCTCTCAGTAAAAACAAGGATAATGGTCATTAAAAAAAATGGCATTTTAACAGCTCAAAGGGCGAACTAAGGAAATTTTTATCATTTATCGGTCAGTAAACAAAGAAGGCCTAAAATCATCTCCTATGGTCATATGGTTCTTTAATGTTTACAACGGAAGATTATTTAGCATGATAGCAAATATTTTAACTTGACTTTTCAACCAAAAGAAGAATAATGAGACTAAACAACAAGTAGATGCGCTATTTCAATGAAATTCGACAAACACAATGTGTATTTATAACCCTCAAAACAGAAAAGATAGGCTCAAAAGCTCACAGGATCTAGTCTCCACCTTGTGTTATCTAGAAATCCGAATCATATTATAGTTCACATCAAACATGAATTCAAGCGACTACATGCAGTGCATAGGTTTATGTGCAAATCTATGATATAAAACTACGATTCAAACAATACATGACTTAAAACGTTACATCATGACTTTAGCAAATATTTAATCACATATTCTCTTGTTTATCATTCTATAACAATCATAGTTACAAAACAAGAAGTATTGAATCAAGATTGCAAAAATGTCGGTAATCATCGTTTATTTAAGCACAAGAATAAAAAATATATATATTTTTTTAAATTAGTGCATAATAATGTGCATGTGTGTGCATACCCCCAAACCTAAACCTTTCATTGTCCCCAATGAAACAATAAAATGAAAGAAAGGAGAGTAGGTAAGAAAGGAATAATAATACCTTGATCTCAGCACTCACAAACAGGTGAACACAAAGGAATATGTCAATATAATTCAATGTTACCTGTTACTTCTTAACAAAAGACGAACAAAGAAAATAATAAAAGCAGCTAAAAGAACTATAACTAAGCTAAACAAAACGAAATAAACTATAAGACCGAACAAAATTATGAAAACAAAAAGATAATAACTATAAAAGGAAAGAAAAGATAACCAGAATTATGAAAATAACAAATGACTCGATCAAAAAGGACCTAAGAAACAAAAACAAAAAAGGTCAAAACTATGTAACAGGTGTGGGGGAAGAACACAAAAATAAAAAGAAAATTTCGGAAAAAGGGGAAATCGCGCGATCGGCCGTCGCGTGCGCGAATTCCATTTTTTATTTTTTTTTTGCAAAATCGCGCCAGCGAGATGCCTCGCGCCTGCGAGATCAGGCGCGAGGAAAAGCTAAGGCCTCATATAAAGAAAAACAAAGAAAAACGCCTAAGGGGCAAACTCGCGGGAGCGACACCTCGCGCGAGCGGGCCACGCGGGCGAGATACAAATTTCTCATTTTTTTCTTTCTTGCAATGTAAATAAAATTAAAATAAATAAAAATCAACCCCCAAACCTATCCTGAAAACTCAAAAACTGACCAAAACAACCCAAAAACATGCAAAAATAAGATAAACAGACGAAATAAAGCTTGGGTTGCCTCCCAAGAAGTGCTATCTTTTACGTCTTCAGCTAGACCTTTCTAGCACAAGACTCATGGAGGCCGTAAATCGGAGTTTATACACCTTAAGATGTCAGGAGGAGCCCGGTGGTAAGCCGAAAGAATGTCACTTTGTATTACTTCATTCAACGGTTCATCCTTTTCGGTTTCAAATCGATTCTTCACCTTTTGAGTAAATTCGTCATTAGGATCTAAATTATTCAAATTCGTCCACTTATCACTAACCATAATATTTTCCTCACACGTATTTATTCCTATATTAGGTTCAATATTCCGTCGTACCTCACTCTCCGCCTCACATAGGTAATCGTCATCTTTAGGAGGTTGATCAATAGCGTTAAAAACGTTCAATTTTAAGTTCATGTTCCCAAATGACACCTTCATTACCCCCGTCCGACAGTTAACACGAGCGTTAGCGGTTGCTAAGAATGGACGACCTAGAATGACAGGAGTGTGCTTCCTAGCATCTAGTACGGGTTCAGTATCAAGGACCATGAAATCAACAGGATAATAGCATTTGTCAACTTTAACTAAGACGTCCTCGACGATTCCTCTAGGGATTTTAACAGAACGATCCACTAATTGAATAGTAGCGGTCGTAGGTTTAAGTTCACCTAAACCTAGTTGTTTATAAACGTGATAAGGTAAGAGATTAACACTAGCTCCTAAGTCAAGGAGAGCCCTATGGATGATAGTGTCACCTATGACACATGAAATTGTAGGCGTACCTGGATCTTTATACTTCGGAGTAGCGTGTTGGAAAATAGAACTTACTTTTTCCATGAGAAAGACCTTTTTCAGAGTATGACTTCGTAATTTCCACTTTTGAGTGCATAGGTCTTTAAGACATTTAGCGTAAGCGGGAATTTGTTTAATAGCATCGAGGAATGGAATATTGATTTTTACTTGTTTAAACACCTCAAGTATATCTTCAGCTTTTGACCCTTTCTTAGACAAATGTGACGGTCCCTCAACATTTGGTGGAAAAGGTAGTTTTGAAATAATATTAGTTGGGATCGGTTCTTTTTATTTTCTACTTTGATTCATGTCCTCACCCCTCTCTTTATTCGAGTTAATGTTTGCATCCCTCATCACCTCCCTCGGAATCTCAACAACTTCTTCCTCTCGAGTAGTCGTCCTAGTTGACACAGCGTTCACTTGCTCACTCGTACCACCCACCTCGTATTGTCCCTTAGGGTTCAGAATAGGTTGACTTGGCAACTTACTCTCGGTTAAACGATTTAGCGTGTTAACTATTTGTCCCACTTGGGACTCCAGTTTTGCAATGGACTTGGTGTGGGAATGTACTAACTGGATCACCGGACCAAAACTTTCAAGTGAGGCCAACACCTTCTCCTCAAATGCATTATTACGTGGAGGTGGAGGAGGAGGTTGTTGGTATTGACATTGTTGAGGTCTATAAGCGTTAGGGAAATTACTCATCTCATTGTTATTATTATTATTTTTTTTCCATGAAAAATTAGGATGGTTTCTCCATAGCACGTCCGGATTATTAGTAGCCGAATTATAATTATTTCGTGGGTATTGTTGAATAGAATTAATGTGTTGCTCCACGAATTTCGGAAATTGACTCGCCGATGGACATGCTAGTATAGAATGTGACGGATCAGAACATAATGCACAAATTTCATGAGCAGGTGGGGCTGTCGTTTGGTTCATTGTTAAAAGTCGATCAAGTTTTTTAGATAGTTCTTTTATTTCAATTGAATGACTTGACTCGAACTTTACCTCTCTCTTAGGTTGTGAATGATATCCCTTGGAATGTACTGACACAGCCTGATGCATCGAATTCTCGCTTAATGTTTCAAAGATTTTCCAGGCCTCGTCGGCACTTTTGTGTAGGAAGGTACCCGCACAAACAGCGTCGACGGTATTACGGACTGAGGAAGACCTGTACCAACCGCCACTTAGGAACCTGATGATGTGGACATGAGCGTAATAATTCTTTAAACTTCTCCCAAGTATCATAAAGCGTTTCCCCATCTTGCATCACAAAATTTATTATAGATTTCCTTATCTGATTCGTACGCATAATAGGGAAAAACTTTTGTAAAAATACGGTGTGTAAGGCTTCCCATGTTCTAATTGTGTTTGGCTCCAAAGATTGGAGCCAGTATTTAGCTTTATCTTTTAAAGAGAATGGAAAGAGCCGCAATTTCAATTCATCATCAGTTAAGTTTTGAATTTTTAAAGTAGAGCATATATCCTGAAAATCTCCTAAGTGTTGATATGGATCTTCATTTAGACGGCCATGGAAAGATGGAAGTAGTGAGATGGTAGACGACTTTATCTCAAAGTGAGATGTCGTCGCCTCCGGTAAATCAATACATGTTTGTGGCGTGTAAGTTGTAGGAATAAAGTAATCTTTAAGTGGAGGAGGTGGCGGTATATTAAGATTATTCATATTATTTCCGTTGTTTCCGTCAGCCATTTTAATCGGTTCGATTGTAAAAGTTCGAGATCTCCTTAATCGTTTAAGGGTACTTTGAATTTCGGCCTCAAACAACGACAACGGAATCGGTGTTGATTCGTCGTCTTGCAACCTAGCTCTAGAAGCTTGGGTTGCGGACTTACTAACTCTTAAAGTACGTTCAAGTTCAAGATCGATAAAATGTAATTTAGGTTTATTTGAACGCGTACCAAACATAAACTTAAAAAGAAAAGAAATTAAAATAAGGACTGACTCAACAAATTCAAAAATAATCACGCAAATCAGACAACAAGCAAGCACACAATACTACTATGATGCATGAATATTATCCTGTAATGCAATGACCCCGTCAAGCCCAATGCCCCGGGTTTCCTAGCTAATGCAGTGCAATTAACCCTAAACTAATGCAAATAGTGCGTCATAGAGCCCTGACTTACAATGGTTTAAAGCGAATTTCAAAAGAAGCAATTTAGTGAATTTTTTTTTATATATCTTTTCACGTAAGCTCCTTTGATGCACTAAGCTATTTCTCCCGGAAATGTTAGAATTTGATGACTCAAGACTACAAAATAAAAAGAAAAGTTAGAAACTCAAAATAAAACGAAAAATAAGAAAAAGAAAACCTAATCTAATATTTACGAATTAACTACACTAAGATTCTAAAACTAAAGGTAGTAATGCAATCCCCAGCAACGGCGCCAAAAATTGATGTTGTCAAAATCAAGATATAAAAAGTGTACTTTACTTTTCTAAGGATTTGTAGTAGTGAAAGTAAAGGTCGAACCCATAGAGATTGAAATACTAAAACACTTTAATTTTAAAACCTAAATTTAATTAATTAAGAAAACGGAATTGGATTTGAATTTTAATTAAACTAATAACAATGAAAATAAATCTAAATTATGAAAGCGATTTAAAATTATTTTTATGAATATGTTTAAGGAACCTAGGATTGCAAATCCACCACTAGCTTCATAATAAGGGTATTTATGAATTACTTTAGCTTATTAAGTTGGATGATAATGGGGAATTGTAGCTACAAGCCCAATTCCTCCGTCAAGAAACTAACTATGGTTCAAGCACCAACATAATCCATCTTCGGTTAGCATGAATTATCCCACACTAAACTAGGGTTGTGGTATAATCCGTCTAATCTAGACTATTCGGATACTTGATAGCACAAATCAATTTAAGCACCATTACATGTAAATAACCTATATAAGCACAGCAAACATAGATCATTGAGCACATCACAGTCAAAATAGATCTAAGACAAGAATAAACTTTGAAAGTAATGATTTAATCAATTGAAGTACGATTTATTTATAAAAATCCTCGAAACATGTAACTTTCATCCATACCTAATAAAACTAAAATAAAAACATAAAATACACCCTATTACTTGGCTAGGGTTTCATTGAAACCCTAGATCTAGGTTTAAGCGGCCATAGAATTGAAGATTGGCAAGAGGTTGATGGAGGAGGCCATGGGAATCTTTGGTCTTCTTCTTCTTCTCCTTGCTTTCCCCTCTTCAATGGCTGAAAATATGGTTGTATATTGTGTGTATATTATTTTCCAACCCCTCAATTGAAGTAAAATAGGGTATATATAGATTTTAGTCAAATTTTGGAAGCTTTCCTAACCCGAAACGCACTAAACTGCTATATTTTACAATCTGGACGCAATTAGGCAGTTTCGTTTGCGTAGGAATCATCAGTATAGTGAAATACGCAAGTTTCATTTTTACACTGGTCGTGCGCGCGGGCTGCGCGAGCGCGATGTGGGGACCTCGCGCGAGCGGATCGCGCGAGCAATTTCTGGGATTTCGCGCGAGAGGGTCGCACGCGCGATGTGGTTTTTTAGCTTCTTTTTGCTTGCTTTTTCACCCTATTTAGCTTGGTTTACTTGATTTCTTCCAAATCCTGTCAGAAAATAGAAAATGAAGTAAAAATATAGAAAAATAGGATAAAAAGGTACTAACAAACGTGAATTAAGGCGTATATATAGGATTTGTTCTCTCCCGATCAGAAACCTACAAAAACACCAAGAAACACTCTCTTCTCTCTCTAAAAACTGATGAAAACTAATGTGGGCGTACTTACTTTCGTAAATACAACTGATATATATATAGAAAAGCCTACAGCTAGGGTTTCAACCTATGTTCCCGCAGCGTGCGCGTATGTTCTAATAAAAGCCATGTTCGATCAATCGAAAGTCCCTCGATCGATTGAACTTCTGGGGTCTTCGATCGCTTGAACCTCTCTCGATCGATCGAACCCTCGTTCGCTCGAGCTTCTTCGATCGCTCGAACTCTGTGCTTCAGCTTTGAAATGTCTTCTTTAAAACCTAGCACTTCCTTTTATCGTTATCTTCCAATTCTCCACACAGCAACGGTAATCTGCACAAACTACAACTAAAACAAACAACTTATCGCAGATTAATCATAATGTGTGAAAACTGGCATTGTAATTCAAACTGCGGATAAACAAGGGAATTATAAACTAAATTAGTATATTTTCTTCTTTTAGCCCGGTAGTATTTTACAAATACCCTCGCTTGTCACAACCCCCAACTAGCGATTTGCTAGTCCCTAGCAATAGAGCGAAAATAAAAACAAGCTAAACTAATACTAAAATAAAACATATTAAAATCAAATCAAGCTAATCTAAAAAAAAGAAAAAAAAACTACCTAACTCACTTTCGCAGGAATCGCGGTTGCATTTAGAAAATGCAACAAACCGTTAAACCCTTAGGTTTCCCCTAGTGGACGAATGTTGTCTCGTGAGGGTTTGCAGTGAATATACCCACAAAATTCTCTGATTTTAAGATCAAAAAGATATAGAATAACTTGTATAAACACTCCCTTCTATTCAACTATTAATTTAGCTCTACAAAAACATATCATCCTCATTCAAACCATGAAAGAAATACATATGTTCCGCATGTCACCAAGAAAAAATAACATATGCATCACATCCATGTATCCGTGTGTGTGTGAGATTAACAACTATAAGTCAAACTTTATTTCGAGTTGTTTAAACTATCATACTCTCAGAACTTGTAGTTTCAACTCAATTCTCACATGGTTACTACACTCAAAAATGAATATCCCACAGAAACTTGGGTAATAATGATCACATATGGTATGAAAGCTTTGATAGGAGTGATTTTTTGGATACTAATGCTTTCATACTCCACTCTATGAAAGACGAACATTTAGAGTGTATAGTCTCGCGAAAGGAATACTACTTACTAGAGGAGCGAAATACCGTGGCTAACTCAATTTACACGTTCGTGGTTATTCTAAGTTGTTGAAAATCATTAAGGCTTTGACTTGACGGTTTTTATTTAGTAGGGTAGAAATTAGAGGGGTAAGAAATTGCACATTTTTAGCATGTGATTGTGTTCAGTAATTTCTTTTTTACTTCATTCCACCCATCCTCTCCATTTATCATTTTTTTCTCATTTCATTTTTTTTTAACCTGGATTTGTCTCCTTCTTTTATGCAGCCCTTCCCACTACTACTCCTTCCTCATCCTTCAACTGAATCACATTGGTTGTGCAATGGGGTGTATTGAAGTCAAAGTATAAGATTAGGAATTTAAGATTTCATAATAGATTTGGCATTATTTACTAGGTGTGGGGTTAAGAACAATGCATATTCTGATTGTCGATATCGGTAAATGGAGAAAACGAGCAAATAACGATGGCTTAATCATTTTCTCAACTTCTTAATTTTTACACGTCAATGTTCATTGAGTTTAGTTGGTAAATCCTGAACGTTCTCCTCTACTAAGAAGCCAAAATGAAAAATCAGAGACTATTAAACGAATTCACAATGCCTATTCAATAAGAACAATTTGAATTTGATGTGATAATTCCCTCAAGATTGAAGATTGGATTCAAAAGCTCACTAAGGGTACTAGTTTCCACTACTTTATTCCTTAAAGTACGAAAGTCGTATTAACTCTTATTTTAAGTTTTCTGCATAGCTATTAACATGTGCAAATGATTTGGATACAAGAATGGTCAACATATGCATTCATCCTAGAGAAGCTAGAAAAACGCGTGAACTTAATTCATAAAAAGATGAGAATAAAATGGTCATGTCATTGCTTAATAACAGATAAATAGGAGTGAATTTTCACAATTATTCTACCAATTTAATTCAAACCTGACTTAATCGTTTGAAAAAAAAAATTCTTTTTTTTTTTATATTTGTTTTACAACTTAAAATGGAGATTGTATGACATATGCAATAGATAAAGTGATCCAGATTGCTAAGTAAAAATATGCACAGGTGATTATCACAGGTGATTATCTATCTACATCTCACCCCCAACTGAAAATTGCAATGTCCTCAGCAATTAATTTTCAAAAATAGATAGATAGATATCACCTGATATATCATTGTAAGAAGAGCAAGTGTAACAACCTGTACAGAAAGCATACAAACTCCAAACAACAAAGATCAAAAAGAAATGAAATATAGAGCACGGGATCCATACATAAAACAGAATGCATCACTGGAAAGATAATAAAGTGACAGAACAGACAGTGATAATATACCGCATAAAAACTAAAATGTAACATATCCAAAACAACCAAAAAAAACAAATATCCCAACAGTAATCAAAATATCCAACAAACCAACCAACAACATCCACAACCAACCAACAAAATCTAAAAACCCAAAAATACTGAACTAACAGACTAAGCGTCATCTGGCACATCAGATACTATCTCGATCAGTAAATCTGGAGCATCCGCAACTCCACCCTCAGCAACAGTCGTAGTCGTCGCTGGGTCACTCACGATCGTAGCAGCTGGAGTATATAGTGATGTGTCAGCCACGACCGGAGGTGGTGGAAGCGGTGTCTCAATAGCAGGCGATGCCGCCGATGATGATGAAGCTGCAGGATCAAACTGAGGAGATGGGGCTGAAAATGATGGGCCAATAGTGGGTGGTGGAATAGCAGAAGTGGTAGGTGGGACGGTGGAAGTGGCTGGAGCAGCTGTAGGTGGATCGCTGGTGGGTGGTGCAGAAGCTGCGTGAACTGCCTGGTCGACTCCGATCTGGATCAAGATTGCCTCCAGCAGAGTCGTCATCTGATCTACCTTGCCCTCAAGTCTAATCCGGGCCTCTCTCTCCTCCAGGAGCAACTCGTGAATAGTCGGGAGAGGCGTAGAAGAAGACTCTCCCTGGGCATGAGCCTGAGATCTTTGTCTCATCTCAAATCTTGCAACCACCTCAATAGGGTCTATCTCCTCCTCAGACTCATGCTCATCGGCCTCTGTGGGCGTCCCAGAAGCAGCACCCTCTGTATCAGTGCCTCCTCCTCTTTTCCTTTTCTCGCCAACCTTCGCCTTGCCTTTACCTCGCCTCTTTCTCTTTTGTGCGTCAGACCAGCGCGAAGAAGTCTCGCCAAAATGACTGCGAGACTGGGCAGTCGCTGTAATACCTGTAATTTCTCAAAGTTCAATAGTATGAGTTTTATGAATTTCCATGTCTGCTGGTATATTATTATTTTATTATTTTATTTGTGTGACCGTATCAGTGTAATGTAATTACTAATTAGACTGTAATCACCGTACTGACTCGACTGTAGAAAGGCTTAACTTAGTCCCGTACTCGGACCCGGACAATAGAAATAATACCCGGTTGCACGTAAATCGAGACTGACATGCGTATCGAGGAACTTATGCACGTAAATCGAGAAAGTGGCACAGAACCCAAGGTGGGCCCCACATGGCCGGCCACTTGTTGCACATGCAACCCCCTAGACACATGTCACCATCTCATGTTGGACACTTGTCCACAACCTTGACACATGTCAATGCATGCACAAATGCATGCACATTGACACCTATCACTACACCTAGCACTATATAACCATGCATACACTCATACATTTCATTCTTTTGGCCACCAAAATTTGCACATAAGGTAGGAGATGAGAGATACTAGGAGATAGAGAAGAGGAATTAGGAAGAAGTCTTGTGTTCATCTCTTTTCCTTGCATGCACCTTCAAACATGCACCCATACACTTATATACACACCACCATGGAGACTTATAATTTGTAATAAGAAGTTTTAGAAGAACCTACAAGAGTCCCTAGAAGAAGAATAAGTACACAATCAAGAGTAGAAGAAGAAGAAGAAGAAGAAGAAGAAGGAACATCCACCATTGAAGTTGTGTTCAAACTTCCTAAGCTCAAATCCAAAGCCCAAGCTCAATTTCAAGTTTAGGTGAGTATTCTAACTCACATTAGAACCTATATAGTATGTAGTAATGTTTATTAAGTGCTTGATGTTGATAGTTTGAGAGATCCATGCCATGCAAGATAAATTTTCAAATCTGGGAAGCAGAAACTTCCAGCAGAATGTTGTTTAGTAAAACAAACATTTCGAATAGTTAGAAAATGGGAATGAGGCTAGGTTTTTTTGTGGATAAATCTAACGCATTTATTTACAAATAACTCTTTTAAATCTCAGTCTGAAAATCACTTCTTCATAGGTGAAAAGTACATGCAACACAGTACTTTAAATCTGAGAAACAGAAACCTCCAGCAGAATGTAGTTTAGTAAAATGAGTGTTTTAAGCAGTTCTAAAATCTGAATTACGCTAGGTTTTTTTGTGGAGAAAGCTAACTCATTTGTCTACAAATAACTCTTCTATATCCTGGTCTAAAAATGATTCCTTGATAGGTGAAATGCACATGCAACCCAGTACTATAAATCTGGGACAGAGCTGTCCGAAAATATAGAAATGTCCAAGTAAAATAAATATTTGGAGTAGTTCAAAAATGTAATTGAAGCTAGATTTTTTTGTACATGAAGCTAATCCAATTATCGACAATGTTCTAGTTTTGATTTTGATCTACAAATCAATTTATAATGCTCAAATAAATCATATAAATTCAGTCGACATAGTAAAATTAATTCCTGGCAGATTGTATAACTACTTGTATGATGTGTTTATTAATGATGCTTGCTTTCTGGTACCTGTGTGGTTATGGATATCTTGTGTTATGATAGTGCTATCGAGTAGATGAGTATGTTAAGGGTTTCATCTATATATTATTGGTATTAAATCCACGAGCTACCCGCTAGGTTTCCGTTGTTATGAATATAGTGTGATGACCATAGAGAGTTCATACCCAAGCTATAAGTATGTTGTACGGCACGATTATTGCATTGATAGTGATTGGATAAGTTTCCATTGTAAGTATATTATGAAATAAAATAGAATGATGGATGTATAATTGTGACTTCGAAAGCATATTCGGAAGTCCTTTAATGAACTAAATTTCGAAATGAGTGACGAATGCGCGGTCGGGAAAAATGTAAGGGCCGACTGTGCTATGTTAGAAGTAGATTATGCTAAGGATAATTGTCGGATAGGTAATCTGGGCAGCGAAGGTCAGGATAGTGAGAAAAAGGTATGATTGACGAATGTGAAAGTTGTGTATCATTTCGATTCTTCGTGACGAAATTGATATGGTCTTCGTGACGTGTGTATCATTTTGATTCTTTGTGAAGAAATGGATACGGTCTTCATGACATGTGTATCATTTCGATCCTTCGTGACGAAGTGGATATGGTCTTCGTGATGTGTGTATCAACCGCGGAGGCCGGGATAGTGAGTAAAGTATGTGATTGATGGGTTGTGAAGTGATGACTATTGTGTATCCTTTCGGGTCTTCGGGACGAAAGGGGGTATGGTTAACGCTTCAGTTCTTTGTGATGACGAAGTGGTGATTCTTTGAGTGAAGACTCCTTTCAGTTCTTAGTGATGGAATGGATGTTCTTGCACTCCGTAAACACATCGGTTCTTTGTGATGGAAAAGTGGTGGTTCTTAGAGTGAAGACTCCTTTTGGTTCTTCGTGATGGAATGGATGTTCTTGCACTCCGTAAACACTTCGGTTCTTTGTGATGGAAAAGTGGCGGTTCTTAGAGTGAAGACTCCTTTCGGTTCTTAGTGATGGAATGGATGTTCTTGCACTCCGTAAACACTTCGGTTCTTTGTGATGGAGAAGTGGTGGTTCTTAGAGTGAAGACTCCTTTCGGTTCTTCGTGATGGAATGGATGTTCTTGCACTCCGTAAACACTTCGGTTCTTTGTGATGGAGAAGTGGTGGTTCTTAGAGTGAAGACTCCTTTCGATTCTTCGTGATGGAATGGATGTTCTTGCACTCCGTAAACACTTTTGTTCTTTGTGATGGAGAAGTGGTGGTTCTTAGAGTGAAGACTCCATTTGGTTCTTCGTGATGGAATGGATGTTCTTGCACTCCGTAAACACTTTTGTTCTTTGTGATGGAGAAGTGGTGGTTCTTAGAGTGATGACTCCATTTGGTTCTTCGTGACGGAATGGATGTTCTTGCACTCCGTAAACACTTCGGTTCTTTGTGATGGAGAAGTGGTGGTTCTTAGAGTGAAGACTCCTTTCAGTTCTTCGTGATGGAATGGATGTTCTTGCACTCCGTAAACACTTCGGTTCTTCGTGATGGAGAAGTAGTGGTTCTTAGAGTGAAGACTCCTTTCGGATCTTAGTGATGGAATGGATGTTCTTGCACTCTGAAAATGCTTCGGTTCTTCGTGATGGCGAAGTGGTGGTTCTTCGTGATAAGGCGGTTGGTGAAAGATGTTTTGGTTGATGAGAGATGGTTTGGTTAGTACAAGATGGTTCCGTGAAGGTTGTGGGAACACTCTGGTTCTTTGTGACAAAGTGAAGGTTAGAAGTGTTTTGGTTAATGAAAGATGGTTTAGTCAGTGCGAGATGGTTTGGTTAATAAAAGATGATTTGATCAGTGTAAGATGGTTTGGTTAACGTAAGAGGGATTGGTTACAATTGGCAAGTACAAAGTGATTTAGTTGTGCAATAGTGACAGCCTTTTTGATGTTGTTGATTGGAGTTAGGACTCCGAAATAGACTTCGGTAATGGACTATGATAATGTTCCGAGATGTTGAAGCGAGTTGTATCAATTGTTTGTTTTCTCTTCGAATGCCTGTATGGGCACGTAAGTGGTTATAGTCCGACGGTGAGAACGTGAAAGAACTTTAATAGACATAATAAAAGTAGTATATAAATTTCTTAGTGTGTGTGACTATACAAGTTCCATTTGATTTAGTTTTCTCACTCAGCTTTCATAAGCTGACGACGTTCATGTCGCTGGATATTCCCATGTCCAGCTTATCCAGGTAATGAGTACACGGGTTATGATGCTACGCAAGAGGAGAACATTATGGAAGAGTACACCAAAGATGGCTATGGATATGATAGTTAGAGAGAAGACTAGTGGACGTCTTTGTAAATGTTTTTGGTTGTAACCTCTAGCAGAGGACTTCATCTATCTTTGTAATGGTTCTGTAAGGCCCTAGAGCCATAAGACTCTGATGTATCTACCATGATGTAATAGTTAACTAGTACTGTGGCCTTTCTTTGTAATATATCAATGTGAGCAGATGTTGGTTTTATCCTTTTGGTTACGTTGTTTATTATTAGTATTTGGTCATGGACAATTCGGTAATGCAACCAGTCACGTGTCTCAGGGTCCAAGATGGAAATTTTAAAATTTTTCCCTATTTTGGCTACGCCGGGGCGTGACATGGATTTTTGGTATCCGAGCCTAGGTTTAGGCTTTTACCGTCTGTCCAACACGGTTAAGCTATGAACCGTAAGACTTCTTATACCAATACTGGTCATAGTTAGTTTTGTTATGCAGGTAAGCTATGGAGCCATACATAGTACCAGACATCTTCGAAAGATATAAGGTTAGCCGTTAGACGATAGACGCTTAGTTTATGTGGATGGCTTCCTTAGACATTTTGTTAGAATGACTTGTTATATCAACAAGAAGTTTAGGCTTTGACGAATTTCCTGCGACGAATCTCGGAACAGTCACCTTAGCCTAGAGTCTAGAAAGACTAAGGATAAGATACTTCATCCCCTTAAGTTACATGTTAGTTGAGTGGTTCCACTTGTAAGTTGGGATAACCTTATGGACACCAACTCATACATAAGAACGTGCGAATCTTTGCAACGTCTGCTACACTTGCAATCTTCCAGGACACATGCATAAAGATTGTCGAACTCCCAAGATCTACCAACGATCAGATTTCATTTGCTAGTACTGCAGCAAGAAGGGTCATCTTCTCAAGGACAGTCTGATGCTGAGGGCACACAACGACAATGCTTTTCTACAGCAAGGAGCGCATGAGAAATCGGCGTAATTAAATACCCAGGTCGATGGAAGACGCGAGAGTGGAATGTACCTTCGACTGACCGAACGACCTCATAGACTGCTGACATTGACCATGTTCAATCACAACGAACGACTCGCACTGGGAACAAAGATGAGTACTGCATTCCACCTTCAAGCCAACGATCAGATCGCACAGGACCTACCAAGAGAAGACATGTTTCGGGTTTACAACATCTTGTGCATGTTATAAATTAAAACCATATAAGGCTGAGTAATTATATCCATCTTTCTAATTTAACTCCTTTTGAGTAAACCCACTATTTTCTATCATTGGCTGCATTAGATCAATTATCCTTATGATGAACCTTGGGATGTCCTTTATTGATCCACTAATTGACAGTTATTCGTTGTCCCCTCTGATTTCACTTAACAAGATTTTGGATCATTTTGATCAGTGATAAATCCAATTGTGAATTCATTTGCTTTCTAATGCTATAAGTTACCTCTTTGGACTTATCCTCATATAAATCGATTACAACAATTCATTTATAAACCACAAACCACTCACTGTAAGTCATTTGGACTTATGATCTGTTAAATTAATCTCTATGAATCGTTTGGACTGTCAACCGTTTGATCAACTCTTGCAAGTGCGTATCCCTTGACATTATTGCAAAGGAGCTCTTTGTATTTGTTCAACTAAGGAACTCAAGCATATTGCACCCCTTTGTAAACTAGTCTTCATTTCCTTTCATTTCACGAATTCTTCTTAACTTTTATCATTAAGACTTCACCTAAATTATTGGCTCATGAGACAAGAATTCTTATGTCCTACCTTGGAGGCCTTACGCCTTTAGTCATTATATTACTATGATTGTCCTATAGTAATCATCTGATGATCATTCTGAGATACTCATTCTATACATTGTGATCCTACAAATGAGTAATCACATATCTCTTCGTTTCTAACTCAGTACACCATGAGTATTCATTTTGTTATGAATTCAACTCCTTACAAGTAAATCCAATCCTACCTCAATTACTAGTAACACCTTATATGCTATATATTAATTAGTGCACGAGGAAATTGCTTAATGGCTTGTGTCATCGCCTACAATGCCGAAACTCCACAACGATTTCATGTCGACACACAAAGGAACTCAATCACAATAACACGCTTAAAGAGGACGCCATGACTCCTACAAGTTATAGAAGACAATCGCGAGATTAACTAGACTTCCCAACCATCGCATCAAGGAGCTGAGAGGTGAGAATCTTGCCAATAAAAGACGCAGAAGAAACAAACTAGTGACACCAATAGCTACTCAAATGCAGTCCACAATCATTAAGGAAAACTCTAGATACATCAAGAATCGTCACAAGATGAGTGGCACGATGTTTCAATTGTGGAAAGACTGGACGTATGCGCAAAGATTTTCCAGAATGAGGAATTCAGAAAAATGTTTAATCACCATGAAAATTCTGAAAGAGAGCTCGCAGATCAGCAAATCAATCTCAGCATTAAACAAGATGAAAGATTGAAGGTGCCATATTCAACGTCAGAACTTTGAATTTCATATGGTACTGACGTAGCAAAGAAGTTTGAACGTTCGAAAGAATTTGGGAGAAGGTCTGATTAGTTAAGTAGTGGAAGACCTTTTGGATGACTTACGATGTAGCCTACCCGCATTCATCGCATACTCAAAGCCTAATATAATGACGAAGTATTAAGTAAATGGTTCGAGAAGGCCAAAGCAAAGGATCCAACCGAATGGAATATTGGAACAGATAAAGGACTCAGATGTAGGGACATATTATGTGTACACGACATAGATGGTTTGAGGAAAGACATTCTGGATGAAGCACATAAGTCAAGAATGTCCATACACCCCGACATAACAAAAATGTGCAAAGACTTAAGATAGGAACTTTTGGTGGGAATGAATGAAGAAGGAAGTTACAGAGTATGTAGCCAAGTGCCCTACTTGTCAACAAGTCAAGGCAGAGCACCAACGACCTCCAAGATTACTATCTCTACCAGTCCCAGAATGGAAATGGGAGCATATCAACATGGATTTTGTTATAGGATTGCCGAGATCTCCGCAGAACCATGTTGCTTTTTGGGTAGTTGTTGATCGACTGACCAAATCAACCCATTCTATTGCCTACAACATGACCTATCCTGTTAAGAAAATGAATCGACTATACCTGCAACAAGTTGTGTAGTCGCATGGAGTACTGGTATCAATCGTATTAGATTGAGATTCGAGATTCACTGCAGTATTTTGGGAGTGTCTTCAGAAGGCAATGGGATTGCCTCTGACATTGAGCTTCGCATTTCATCCATAGATAGATGGATAAAAGGAAAGGATGAAAGTAGCGCAAAGCAGATACAAGAGCTACGCGGACATATGATGTTGAGACCTAGAATTTGAAGTTAGAGATCATGTTTACCTAAAAGTTTCCCCGGTTCGAGGCGTTGTAAGATTTGGACAGAAGAAAGGAAAGCTATCGCCGCTCTACATTGGACCGGTTGAAATTCAGGATCGCATAGGAAAAGTCGCATACAGGTTGGCATTACCACCCAAGATGTTGGGAGTTCATAACGTATTCCATGTAAGCATGCTGAGGAAATGTCTACATAACCCGGCACATGAGATCGACTTCAGAGATATCGAGGTGAACGACAATGCTACATTCATCGAAGGACCTGTAAGGATTATGGATCATTGAATCAAGAAGCTAAGGAACAAAGAGATTCTGCTGGTAAAGGTTCAGTAGAAGCATCATGTTGAAGAATAAGCTTCTTGGGATCTGGAATCAAAAATGTGAGAGAAATTTCCATTTCTGTTTAGTACTAACTAGTTCTGATTTCGACGACGAAATCCTGTAATAGGTGGTAGAAGGTGTAATACCTGTAATTTCTCAAAGTTCAATAGTATGAGTTTTATGAATTTCCATGTCTGGCATATTATTATATTATTATTTTATTGGTGTGACCGTATCAGTGTAATGTAAATACTAATTAGACTGTAATCACCGCACTGACTCGACCGTAGAAAGACTTAACTTAGTCCCGTACTCGGACCCGGACAATAGAAATAATACCCGGTTGCACGTAAATCGAGACTGACATGCGTATCGAGGAACTTATGCATGTAAATCAAGAAAGTGGCACAGAACCCAAGGTGGGCCCCACATGGCCGGCCACTTGTTGCACATGCAACCCCCTAAACACATGTCACCATCTCATGTTGGACACTTGTCCACAACCTTGACACATGTCAATGCATGCACAAATGCATCCATGCACATTGACACCTATCACTACACCTAGCACTATATAAACATGCATACACTCATACATTTCATTCTTTTGGCCACCAAAATCTGCACATAAGTTAGGAGATAAGAGATACTAGGAGATAGAGAAGAGGATTTAGGAAGAAGTCTTGTGTTCATCTCTTTTCCTTGCATGCACCTTCAAACATACACCCATACACTTATATACACACCACCATGGAGACTTATAATTTGTAATAAGAAGTTTTAGAAGAACCTACAAGAGTCCCTAGAAGAAGAATAAGTACACAATCAAGAGTAGAAGAAGAAGAAGAAGAAGGAACATCCACCATTGAAGTTGTGTTCAAACTTCCTAAGCTCAAATCCAAAGTTCAAGCTCAATTTCAAGTTTAGGTGAGTATTCTAACTCACATTAGAACCTATATAGCATGTAGTAATGTTTATTAAGTGCTTGATGTTGATAGTTTGAGAGATTCATGCCATGCAAGATAAATTTTCAAATCTGGGAAGCAGAAACTTCCAGCAGAATGTTGTTTAGTAAAACAAACATTTCGAATAGTTAAAAAATGGGAATGAGGCTAGGTTTTTTTGTGGATAAAGCTAACTCATGTATCTACAAATAACTCTTTTATATCTCAGTCTAAAAATCACTTCTTCATAGGTGAAAAGTACATGCAACGCAGTACTTTAAATCTGAGAAACAGAAACCTCCAGCAGAATGTAGTTTAGTAAAATGAGTGTTTTAAGCAGCTCCAAAATCTGAATTACGCTAGGTTTTTTTGTGGAGAAAGCTAACTCATTTGTCTACAAATAACTCTTTTATATCTGGGTCTAAAAATGATTCCTTGATAGGTGAAATGCACATGCAACCCAGTACTATAAATCTGGGACAGAGCAGTCCGAAAATATAGAAATATCTAAGTAAAATAAATATTTGGAGTAGTTTAAAAATGTAATTGAAGCTAGATTTTTTTGTACATGAAGCTAATCCAATTATCGACAATGTTCTAGTTTTGAGTTTGATCTACCAATCAATTTATCATGCTCAAATAAATCATATCAATTCAGTCAACAGAGTAAAATTAATTCCTGGCAGATTGTATAACTACTTGTATGATGTGTTTATTAATGATGCTTGCTTTCCGGTACCTGTGTGGTTATGGATATCTTGTGTTATGATAGTGCTATCGAGTAGATGAGTATGTTAAGGGTTTCATCTATATATTATTGGTATTAAATCCACTAGCTACCCGCTAGGTTTCCGTTGTTATGAATATAGTGTGATGACCATAGAGAGTTCATACCCAAGCTATAAGTATGTTGTACGGCACGATTATTGCGTTGATAGTGATTGGATAAGTTTCCATTGTAAGTATATTATGACATAAAACAGAATGACGGATGTATAATTGTGACTTCGAAAGCATATTCGAAAGTCCTTTAATGAACTAAATTTCAAAATGAGTGACGAATGCGCGGTCGGGAAAAATGTAAGGGTCGACTGTGCTATGTTAGAAGTAGATTATGCTAAGGATAATTGTCGGATAGGTAATCTGGGCAGTGGAGGTCAGGATAGTGAGAAAAAGGTATGATTGATGAATGTGAAAGTTGTGTATCATTTCGATTCTTCGTGACGAAATTGATATGGTCTTCGTGGCGTGTGTATCATTTTGATTCTTTGTGAAGAAATGGATACGGTCTTCATGACGTGTGTATCATTTCGATCCTTCGTGACGAAGTGGATATGGTCTTCGTGATGTGTGTATCAACCGCGGAGGCCGGGATAGTGAGTAAAGGATGTGATTGATGGGTTGTGAAGTGATGACTATTGTGTATCCTTTCGGGTCTTCGGGACGAAAGGGGGTATGGTTAACGCTTCAGTTCTTCGTGATGACGAAGTGCTGATTCTTTGAGTGAAGACTCCTTTCAGTTCTTAGTGATGGAATGGATGTTCTTGCACTCCGTAAACACTTCGGTTCTTTGTGATGGAGAAATGGTGGTTCTTAGAGTGAAGACTCCTTTCGGTTCTTCGTGATGGAATGGATGTTCTTGCACTCCGTAAACACTTCGGTTCTTTGTGATGGAGAAGTGGTGGTTCTTAGAGTGAAGACTCCTTTCGGTTCTTAGTGATGGAATGGATGTTCTTGCACTCCGTAAACACTTCGGTTCTTTGTGATGGAGAAGTGGTGGTTCTTAGAGTAAAGACTCCTTTCGGTTCTTTGTGATGGAATGGATGTTCTTGCACCGCGTAAACACTTCGGTTCTTTGTGATGGAGAAGTGGTGGTTCTTAGAGTGAAGACTTCTTGCGGTTCTTCATGATGGAATGGATGTTCTTGCACTCCGTAAACAATTTTGTTCTTTGTGATGGAGAAGTGGTGGTTCTTAGAGTGAAGACTCCATTTGGTTCTTCGTGATGGAATGGATGTTCTTGCACTCCGTAAACACTTTTGTTCTTTGTGATGGAGAAGTGGTGGTTCTTAGAGTGATGACTCCATTTGGTTCTTCGTGATGGAATGGATGTTCTTGCACTCCGTAAACACTTTGGTTCTTTGTGATGGAGAAGTGGTGGTTCTTAGAGTGAAGACTCCTTTCAGTTCTTCATGATGGAATGGATGTTCTTGCACTCCGTAAACACTTCGGTTCTTCGTGATGGAGAAGTGGTGGTTCTTAGAGTGAAGACTCCTTTCGGATCTTAGTGATGGAATGGATGTTCTTGCACTCCGAAAATGCTTCGATTCTTCGTGATGGCGAAGTGGTGGTTCTTCGTGACAAGGCGGTTGGTGAAAGATGTTTTGGTTGATGAGAGATGGTTTGGTTAGTACAAGATGGTTCCGTGAATGTTGTGGGAACACTCTGGTTCTTTGTGACAAAGTGAAGGTTAGAAGTGTTTTGGTTAATGAAAGATGGTTTAGTCAGTGCGAGATGGATTGGTTAATAAAGGATGATTTGATCATTGTAAGATGGTTTGGTTAATGAAAGAGGGATTGGTTACAATTGCCAAGTACAAAGTGATTTAGTTGTGCAATAGTGACAGCCTTTTTGGTGTTGTTGATTAGAGTTAGGACTCCGAAATAGACTTCGGTAATGGACTATGATAATGTTCTGAGATGTTGAAGCGAGTTGTATCAATTGTTTGTTTTCTCTTCGAATGCCTGTATGGGCACGTAAGTGGTTATAGTCCGACGGTGAGAACGTGAAAGAACTTTAATAGACATAATAAAAGTAGTATATAAATTTCTTATTGTGTGTGACTATATAAGTTCCATTTGATTTAGTTTTCTCACTCAGCTTTCATAAGCTGACGACGTTCATGTCGCTGGATATTCCCATGTCCATCTTATCCAGGTGATGAGTACACGGGTTATGATGCTACGCAAGAGGAGAACATTATGGAAGAGTACACCAAAGATGGCTATGGATATGATAGTTAGAGAGAAGACTAGTGGACGTCTTTGTAAATGTTTTTGGTTGTAACCTCTAGCAGAGGAATTCATCTATCTGTGTAATGGTTCTGTAAGGCCCTAGAGCCATAAGACTCTGATGTATCTACCATGATGTAATAGTTAACTAGTACTGTGGCCTTTCTTTGTAATATATCAATGTGAGCAGATGTTGGTTTTATCCTTTTGGTTACGTTGTTTATTATTAGTATTTGGTCATGGACAATTCGGTAATGCAACCAGTCACGTGCCTCAGGGTCCAAGATGGAAATTTTAAAATTTTTCCCTATTTTGGCTATGCCGGGGCGTGACAGTCGCATCACCCGCCAATAGAAGTAGAGCTGCCTGCTCAATAACCCGATGAATGGCCCAAGCACCCTTCAAGTGCTTCTTGGCCTGAATGTATCGTGTGGGGTGCCTCATGAAGTCAATGTAAAGGTGAGGTAAACAGACCGGCTGCCGTGTCCTAATCGCATATAACACACGTGCGTACCATACTGCAATCTTCTCCCGATAAGATGTCACTAAGAGGCAATTGGTGAGGGCGAGGTGCATCATATGATAACTATCTGTGAGGTAGAAGTCAGCAATAAGGGCCTCACCATCCCAACCCGGAAGAGCACCCCAGTGATCTCTCTGATAATAACAGTCGGGGAGAGCAGCGGTGTGTCAGCACGGTGTGGACAAACACAGTCAGGTACCTCGGGTACCCCTAAAGCAGCGGAGACAGTGGCCGGACTAAAGATGATTTCCCGACCACGGAAAAATGATCCTAGTGTGAATGGAGCAGTCGGATCCCTGACCATCATCGCACATGCCTCCCTAATCCAGGATAGATTAACGTGCTTTGGCTGGGAGAGGAGTGCGTACCACTGCGGCATAGCGCGTATCCAAGCAAGGTACCAAGGAGTGGAAAGCCATGCTATCTCGAGTGGTCGCTCGAGCATAACTTTCCGAGACTGGAAGTATCTAGTGAACCACACCCGGTCTTCCTCATTTCTGAACCCATGATCGGGTATATGGTCGGGTATGGTTAGGTGAAACGGCTTGGACTTGTGATACCCGGTGATAGGGTTCATTGTAAAGCCCTGAAATGGAAGAAGCAAACGGAAAGATCATTAAAATAGGAAAAACAGAAAAGAAAAAGAAACTACTGCAATTCGATCGATCAAAGGATATTCGATCGATCGCGAAAATCGCCGGTTCGATCGCTTGAGCCATGTTCGATCGATCGAGAAGAGGGGTGGTTTCGATCGCTTAAACCTATCTCGATCGATTGAATTGTGGTTGAGCTCGATCGCTCGAACCTTGGTTCGATCGATCGAGCACAGCGAAGGTGCAACGACAACTACAGAAAACGGGAATAGCCCGAAAACATCAAAATTTAGCAAACAAGCAACAAAATAACAGATTAATACCCATTGGGGGCACCCTAATATAATTTTAATGGAAAGAAAGATACGAGGGGGGTGTACCAAGGCCTCACCTTGAGATACACGCGGAAAAAGGATGAGGAGGTTGAAGATGATGATCCGAGGGAGTCCGGTTCGCTTCAGGTGATGTGGTTGTGCATGGGGGTGCGAAAACCACGAGATTCTCCTCTGTCTCTGATCGCTCGAACGTGAGAGAGAGAGTGAGAAACTGAAAAAGTGTATCAACGATGCCTCATTTAAATACAGATCTCGATCGATCGAGCAAGTTCGATCGATCGAACCTCCGATCGATTGAGACCTATTGAAGCGCTTGAGGTGCGGATAATTTCAATCGATCGAAGTGAGTTCGATCGATCGAACCTTCAAATTTATAATATTATTGAATTAAAGGACTATACACCCCCAACTAACCAATATTGTTCTAGACATACAGGAAAGTGATAAAAATAGTTCAGTGATAGGATATGTAAGCCAAAAAGTCATGATTAACCTAGAGAATTGCAACTATTTTATAGATAGAACAGTATATTAGCATCCATTTGCAACATTATTGCCCCTAACATGCTATTTAAAACCTTATTGAGAAAGAAAACTAAAAGAAACTGAAAGTAATAAACTTTGTCCAGGAATACACTTCAATTGATGAAAGAAAGATGAAATGACAGAATACAATTGAAGTATAACACTACTCTTCAAGCATGAAGATATCGTCTTCCACAATGTCTGTCTCTACCAAAGCTTCGAATGTGGGGTCTAAATTTGCTGATTCCCTTTTCCAGAATAGTCAGAAGGCATCCAGGGCATCATTGAGCATGTCTGAACTATCCAAAGAATTGACCGCGCATGCAAGAGGTGAACCGAATGGAGATGGTGATAATGGTGTATAAGTTCGCATCGGACTCTCCTCTTGCGGCGGAGTTCCCGAAGACCTTATGTATGGTCTAATTCCGTGGTACAACTGATGTGGAAGGAACAACGGCGGTAACATATGATTCATAGTGACACCCCTAACAAAGAAAAAAAAAAGAGAACAAAAAGAAAGAAAGAAATTAAATAAACAAACGGAAAAACTAAAGGAATGAATAAAACAGGAAATGTGACCAAGAAAGAACCTCACTATTGGCCTGAAATCCCCAGGTGCACTAGTAGGTAGAGGGCATTGAAGTCGAAACAGCAAGTAACTCAAGTGCACATAAATGTAGGGAACCACTTGGATGACAAGGAAGTCGTCAACATATGTGAACACAGCATTATGGCATTCTGGCACCACATCCTGTAAGTCCTCTTCTTCCCACGGTTCCCACATTGAATCATTCTCCCACTGTTCTATCAAAGCATCATCGACTTCCCAAACAGCATATCCCTCTGGTTTCCCCTCCTCTTCAGGGAATTCCATGTGCTCAAAAGGATTGATCTGGAGGAGAGCAGGGTTGTATGGGATGTATCCTTGGGTTAAGTTGACGACATCTTCTGCCCTTGACCCTTGGTATGGAGATAAGTAGAATGTTATTTCATCAGCAGTCCACGGGGAGTTATGATATTCTGAGTCAGCCCATGACCCAATTGAATGAACATCATCATCTCCCATGTTGAATAGCCTGCAGGAGATGAATAAAATGGAATGGCATATTACGGTCGAGGTCACACCCAAAAATATAGATAAGCAAAAGAACAAAACAAAACGAGAAGCAATACAAGAAAGAGTACAACAACATTATAAAAACGCACTTGAGCGTTCTAGGTTGAGGCATAGTCGGGCTCATCCAGTTAGATGTGCTCGACCTCGTGGTGGAAATCATCTAAAAACGGTTTTACCCTTTGGCCATTGACCTTAAAACTTTCTTCGTTCTTAGGATTAAGTAACTCGACGGCCCCATGTTGAAAGATAGATTTGACTATGAAGGGTCCTATCCACCGAGATCGGAGTTTTCCTGGGAAGAGATGAAGGCGTGAATCGTATAATAAAACTTTATATCCTGGCTCGAAAGATTTTTGAAAAATCGTTTTATAATGGCGAGCCTTCAACCTTTCCTTATGAAGTTTAGCATTATCATATGCATCTCGACAGATTTCTTCCAGTTCCGCCAACTGGAGTTTCTGGAGATGACCTCCCTCTTTAATGTCGAAGTTTAATGAGCTTGTCGCCCAATATGCTTTGTGCTCGATTTCGACGGGAAGGTGGCATGCCTTACCATACACTAACCTATACGGGGACATTCCCAGATTTGTCTTGTAGGCAGTACAGTATGCCCAAAGAGCATCAGTCAATTTATAAGCCCAGTCTTTTTTGTTGAAACTAACCGTCTTTTCTAAAATATGCTTGATTTCACGATTAGCCAACTCTGCCTGCCCGTTCATTTGTGGGTGGTAGGCTAGAGCGATCTTGTGATTCACCCCGTATTTCTTGAGTAGTGATTCCAAAGGCCTATTGCAAAAGTGTTTGCCTTGGTCACTTATTAGTGCTTTTGGGGTCCCGAAATTTGATAGGATGTTTTCCTTAAGGAAGGACATTACCGTTTTATGGTCATTGCGTCTCGTCGGTATCGCTTCTACCCATTTTGATATATTTTCCACAGCCAAGAGTATATATTCACAGTTATTCGATTTAGGAAACGGGCTCATAAAGTCTATGCCCCAACAATCGAATATTTCAATTGTGATTATGGGGGTTAAGGGCATCGAATTCCTTTTTGAAATTGTACTAAGCTTTTGACATTGTTGGCACGATTTACAAAAAGCATAGGCATCTTTGAACAAGGTGGGCCAATAGAAGCCGATGTGCAATACTTTGTGTGCGGTCTTTTGGGAGGCAAAATGGCCACCGCAGGCTTTAGAATGACAGGAGGCCAATATTACAGTTATGTCCTCATTCGGGACGCAACGCCTGATGACCTGATCAGCACAATACTTAAATAAGTAAGGGTCATCGAAAAAGAAATGACGTGCGAACGAAAGGAACGTTTTCTTGTCTTGATTTGACCAATGACTTGGAGTCTCTCCTGTAACAAGGTAATTTATTATATCCGCATATCAAGGCAAACTGGAGATAGCCATCAGTTGCTCGTCTGGAAATTCATCTTTTATTGGTACGGGCTCAGTGTTGTCAGTAAATGTCAACCGAGATAAATGATCGGCGACCACATTTTCTACTCCTTTTTTATCCTTGATAGTGATATCAAATTCCTGGAGTAGGAGTATCCAGCAGATGAGCCTCTGTTTCGCCTCTTTCTTAGATAGCAGGTACTTGAGGGCCGAGTGATCTATAAAATAGACTATTGGGGACCCTATTAGATAAGACCTGAATTTGTCCAGAGCGAAGACTATTGCCAGTAGCTCATTCTCGGTAGTCGTATAATTCATTTGAGCTTCGTTAAGTGTTCGACTGGCATAGTATATTATATAAGGCTTATTGTCCTTCCTCTGTCCTAGAACTGCGCCAATGGCATAGTCGCTAGCATCGCACATTAACTCAAATGGTAAACTCCAGTCGGGTGCCTGCATTATCGGTGCGGAGGTAAGGTGTTCTTTTAGTGCGTCAAAAGATGTTTGACAGTTTTTCGACCATTCGAATGGTATGTCTTTAGCCAACAGTTGACATAGTGGTCGGGAGATTGCACTAAAATTTTTGATAAAGCGACAATAGAATCCCGCATGTCCCAGAAAAGATCGGATGTCTCAGACTGTACGAGGGACAAGTAGATTTGAAATTATATCGATTTTTGCTTTATCAACTTGGATACCCTTATCAGAAATAATGTGGCCGGGGACAATTCTCTTGGTCACCATGAAGTGACACTTTTCCCAGTTTAGTACTAAGTGTTTGTCCTCGCATCTCACTAATACATTCTCAAGGTTTTCTAGGCAGTTATCAAAACTATGGCCAAATACTGAGAAGTCGTCCATAAAGACCTCGAGTGTCTGTTCGACCATATCACTGAATATACTTAACATGCACCGCTGAAAAGTGGCAGGTGCATTGCATAAATCGAAGGGCATACGACGGTAGGCGAATGTATCGAACGGACAAGTGAAAGTCGTCTTTTCCTGATCTTCAGGAGCAATTTCAATTTGGTTATAGCCACTATATCTGTCCAAGAAGCAATAAAATTTATGACCCGCCACTCTTTCTAGCATTTGATCCATAAATGGAAGTGGAAAGTGGTCTTTCCGGGTCACAGTATTTAACTTTCGATAATCAATACACATCCGCCATCCGGTGGGGACGCGTGTTGGTACTAACTCGCTGTCTTTGTTTGGTATAACTGTTATACCAGCCTTTTTGGGCACCACCTGGGTTGGACTAACCCAAGAGCTATCAGAGATAGGGTATATAATCCCAATGTCAAGAAGTTTTAGGACTTCCTTTTTCACGACTTCTTGCATATTGGGATTCAGACGCCTCTGCATTTGTCGCGAAGGTTTGGCGTCTTCCTCCAGATATATCTTATGGGTGCAAATAGATGGGCTGATGCCTTTTAGGTCGGCAATAGTCAACCCCAATGCTCCCTTGTGCTGTTTGAGTATTTGGATTAACTTATCCCCTTGTTCAGAATTCAATGTGGATGAGATTATCACAGGATAAGTTTTCTCAGTCCCTAGAAAAGCGTATTTGAGCTCCTTTGGAAGCCCCTTTAATTCTAAATCGAGAAACTGAAAGTTTGAAGGCATAGTTAACTTCGTTTTTTGAGGCAAAGGTTCATATGGTGTAACCCACCTGCATTCAGCTCTATCCTCCTCTTGCGTATCCATCATGAGGCAGTCATGGTTTAGAGCAGCGTCCAATGAGGTAGAATTGTTAGGTTTGTAAACTGCGTCAAATTGTGACACAACTACCTCCAAAGGATCTTTGTATTCTACAAGATTAGCCTCGTCTTCGATGATCGTTTCGATGAAGTTAACTTCTTCTTCGTCCTCGTATTCTTCAGGTCAGGGATTTCAAAAAATCTTGACATTTAAGGTCATGTTCCCAAATACGATAGTCATGATACCACTCCTTATTTTAATTGTGGCATCAATGGTGTTGAGGAATGGACGTCCAAAAATCACCGGGATTTGTGAACATGGATTAGACACGAGTTCGGTATCCAATATCACAAAATCGACCGGAAAGACAAATGTATCTATCTATACCAGAACGTCCTCCAGTATTCCTCTAGGATATTTGACCGACCTATCTGCCAATTGCAATGCAACTCGGGTAGGTTTGAGTTCACCCAACCCTAGTTGTTTATATACTGAATATAGCAACAAGTTTACGCTAGCTCCTAGATCAAGGAGTGCATTGTCTATCCTTTGATTCGCAATTCGACACGAGACAGTTGGGGTGCTAGGGTCTTTAAGCTTTGGAGGCAATTCGTTTTGGATGATTGCACTTTCTTGGCAAGTGACATAAGCGTGTTTCTTCACACTTTGCCTCCTCTTGACCGTGCATAAATTTTTTAGATACTTAGCGTAGGCTAGCACTTGTTTGATTGCATCAAGGAGTGGGAGATTAATTTTAACTTGTTTAAACAACTCCAAGAATTCCTGATTCTTTGCCTCGTTTTGGGGCTTCTTGAGTCTTTGGGGGTAAGGCACTGGAAAAGGGCATTTAGGTAATTCATCATTAACAGGCTCCTTTCCAGGCCTTCTCTCAACTTCTTCTACTTCTTTAGGAGTGTCCTTATTTGATTCTAATGCTTTGTTATTTGTAGACAGCTCCTCCTTCTGAGTAGATGGTTTACTTTTATCCACCACTTCATCCTCTTCATACTCTTCAGAGGTAGAGAGAGGTTTGTTTTTCCCTATGACCTTGTCGCTTCTCAGAGTTGTCACGGGTTTGGCATGTTCGTGGTTATTGGGACCATTGTTGAATCCCTTAGGGTTTGGAAGTGGTTGAGCAGGAAACGTACCACTCGAACCCTCTTGTCGCGCATCCATTCTCTCTAATGTTGCGGACATTTTACTCATCATTTGAATTAACTGTTGTGTTAAATTCGCATTAGAGAGTGGATCTTCCTCTTGCACCTTTTTGTGAGGTGGCAAGTAAACATTCTCTTGTTGATTGTTAGAGGGTTGAGCTTGGTTATAGTTATTTGCTCTATTTTGATGGAATGTCTAGGACTGCCTGTTGTATTGCCCTTGATATTGATTATTGTTATTGTAGGACTGTTGTTGTTGATATTGGTTTTGGGTCCCAGCATTGTTTTTCCAATCAAACCCAGGGTGATTCCATCTATTGTTATTATTTTGTGAATTATAATTGTTGTAGGAATTTCCCGGTCCCCCTATACCCTTGCATGGCATTCATTTCCATGGGGGGTTGTTCTTGAAAATACGGTACATTAGGATAGTATTGATTAGTGTGTCCCAACATGTTGCATGTACAGCATGGTTCTTCAGGCAAAAACTGCCTAGAACTCTCTCCTTTCATCCCCAACTCTTCCACTTTTTTCACTAGTTCTTCATACTTGTTCATCAGATGATCCTCACTTTTTCGTTGGTATAAACTTTTCTCTTCCACACAGGATATCTGTGAGCGTGGGACATCGTCTGAATTTGACCACTCATGGGCGTGTTCAGCTAACCATTCGGAATGAGCTTTAGCCTCTTCCTTGTTTTTGCGAAGAAATGGCCCTGAACTCATGGTCTCGACTAACTTCTTTGTTTCACTATTTAGCCCTTCATAAAAGTAGCTGATGGTTCGCCATTTCTCATACCCATGATGTGGGCATGAGAGTAGCAAATCCTTGAAACGCTCCCAAGTTTGGGTGAAAGTTTCATTGCTTTTTTGTTTGTAAGAATTTATTTGTCGTTTAAGCTCAGTGGTTATGCGGGGTGGAAAGAATTTCTTCAGGAAAGCAGTGTTCATCGCATGCCAGGTGTAGATTGAATTTGGCTTTAAGGTGAGTAACCACGCTTTTGCTTTATCCTTCAGGGTGAAAGGAAATAGCATTAGACGTGTCACGTCTACAGGACAATTCTGTGAGAAAGTTTTACAAACATCCTCAAAGTCCTTGACATGTAGATACGCCTTCTCGCTCTCCTTTCCATGAAAGGTAGGAAGGAGTTGAATCATTCCATTTCAAAATTGAAATTCGCCTGCATGGGATGGAATGAGAATACAAGAAGGTGTAGGCGCGTGTTCAAGTGTCATGAGATCGCACAAAGGACGAAGTGAATCGTCGATTGGTACAACCATATTATCACCATTTTTACTTTGATAGTCGGCCATTGAATCAATAGGTGTAACTATGGGGTTAATAGAACTAGATGAATTGGATGAATAGAATGGGTTTCCGTAAATTCCTTCGATGGAATTATCAGTCATAAAGGGAAAGACCCTAAGTAGTTTTTGATCTAAAGAATAAAAGAAAAAGAAAACAGAAAAAGAAAACAGAAAGAGATCGGGATAGATTGAGGTAATCTAAGCATTAGCTTGTCGCCTTCCCCGACAACAGCGCCAAAAACTTGACACGAGAATTTTTTTTTCTGTGTGCGCTTGTGTGCTATACCCAAGTGTAGGTAATCGTGCAAGTAGTAGTCTGGTTAAGTCCAGGTCGATCCCACAAGGAAGGTGTTAAACTAAAAACCTAGATCAATCTCAAAAAGAAAACAAAATTTAATAGTTTTAGGAAATGTAGAACACTAAGTTCTACGGTTTATCAACTACTAACAAGAAAGCAATTAAACTAAATTAATCTAACAACTCACTAGCAAATTAAAACAATATTTTAAAATGTGTTTTTCTTAATAAAAGGGAATGTTGGGATTACACGAATTCACCGCAACCTAGCCATCTACCATGCAATTACGTTGAAGCTCAATGGAGCACACTCTCTACAGTATTCCGTATTTCTCTTAGGATAAAGAATCCATAGTCCTTTCATGACTGGGACTATGTCATCACAATTAAGTTTGAAATACATGACAGCGGTTTAAAACAATAGTTTAGACTTGCACCTACAATGGTGTTAGCATTGAGGGTGGTTTGCAAAGTATATTGAAGGGAAATGCCTCAAGGCTTTAAGTTTACAGACTGTCTTGAAAAACTGAGCGTTTGGGGACAATTTGATAACAAATCATTAAAGCAGAAAGTCTAGGAATGCTGCATAGAATATTCCCAAGAATCAGAGAGTTCGATCGATCGATGCGCTTTCGATCGATCGAACTTCTTCATCCCTCGATCGATCGAACTGACTTCGATCGATTGACAATGTCTCTGCTCTGATCAATCGAACTAACTTCGATCGATCGAACACAGAAATTATTCTACTGCATGGCAGAGGCTTGAGATCACGGTTTCATTGTGGTCTCCTAACCTGGGGACTACTCAGACATAGTCTGGAGTGTCACAGATTCGTTTTTAATGTAAAAGTTCATTAAGGATGGGTGTAGTTGTGATTTTAACACGAAAACTATGTAAACTAATGATGTGAACTTATTTAGCATGCACTACTAGGAGTCTAACAGATTATACTACTATACACTACGTGCAGAATGTAAATAAACGATAAAGACATAACCTGGAAAGAAGAACTTTGATTAAACTAGGAGTAATCAAGCTACACAATACCAAAGATCTTTGAAACCTACAAAAACACCAAGAAACACTCTCTTCTCTCTCTAAAAACTGATGAAAACTAATGTGGGCGTCCTTACTTTCACAAATACAACTGATATATATAGAAAAACCTACAGCTAGGGTTTCAACCTATGTTCCCGCAGCATGCACATATGTTCTGATAAAAGCCATTATCGATCGATCGAAAGTCCCTCGATCGATTGAACTTCTGGGGTCTTCGATCTCTTGAACCTCTCTCGATCGATCGAACCCTTGATCGCTCGAGCTTCTTCGATCGCTCGAACTCTGTGCTTCAGCTTTGAAATGTCTTCTTTAAAACCCAGCACTTCCTTTTATCGTTATCTTCTAATTCTCCACACAGCAACGGTAATCTGCACAAACTACAGCTAAAACAAACAACTTATCGCAGATTAATCATAATGTGTGAAAACTGGCATTGTAATTCAAACTGCGGATAAACAAGGGAATTGTAAACTAAATTAGTATATTTTCTTCTTTTAGCGCGGTAGTATTTTACAAATACCCCCGCTTGTCAACCGGGAAGGAAGATCATTGACAAATGCTCGAGTAACAAGGGGTGGAAGAATAAATTCTTCCAGGTATCCATTATTCGCCTCTGTGATCGAGCCCCAGGATCCCAGTTGAGGACTTCCTAGGCAGGGGAATTGAGGGATAAGACCGCCCTATATGCTTCTTTTCATTTCTCCTCACTTTAGGATGTTATTGGTCTACTAACTGCTTCCATGTTCCTGTTTGCAACTGGGTCAACAGAATCTCCCAAAATCCCTGAAGTGTGCCAGGCCAGGATCTTGGGTTTGGCAGAGCTGCCCACCCTCGTCTCCAATGTGCTGTCCCGGACAGGTGAATTTGTCAAGTCTTATTCTCTAGAAGAACCCGTTCACGCTCCCACTTTTTCACTGATCATTCCTGGTGAGTGTCCGGGCTACCGGTCTTCCCGTTTCGCATTTTTCCTTTTGCTGTCTTTATCAGTTTCTGACCGAGCATTTTTTTCTTTACAGAAATGGCTCCAAAAAGGAATTTGGAGCAGCTGAGGGAGAGGCAGGCCGCTGCCGCTGCCCGATTGGTAGTGGCGCAAGGAAAGAGACCCGCCGCCGAAGCCCCGGGTAGCGAGCGCCCTCTAAGCCGCATTCGCCACGGGACGGCTAATCGCCCAGAACCTGTGGGGACATCAGCTCCCTAGGCGGTGGCTGTGGAGGAGACCACTCCCCGGGAAGAAATACCGTCCGGTCTATCGATTGGGGGTCCCGCTGAGATCCGAGAAAGGGTGAAGTCCGCCCTCATCCCGAGCTAAGTGGAGACATGTGCAAACTTGTCTCCTGAGGACTTCCAAGTATGGTTGTATAGCCTTTACCACCTGGTAAGCACTTCTGCCCCTTAAGTATTGGCTACTTTTTTTTATTTGCCTTGTTGACTGACCAGCATTATTTCTTTCGTTGCAGGTTGGCTGCATGGCTGCCGGGTCCGAGTCTCTTCTGTCCTCTCTGGCCGGGAGGGCCAGCACCGTCGAATCTGCCTTGTCAAAAGAGCGGGCAGAATCAGAGGCCGGGAAGGCCACCCTGGCCATCGAGATAGGCAAGACCAAAGCCTTGGCCTTGAGTTTGGGGGCAGCCTAGGCTGATCTGGCGGCTGCTAAGGCTGATTTAGAGGCTTCCCGAGCCCTCAAGGCGAAGGCTGAGGCCCGAGCAAAGGCCGCAGCTGAGGTGACAGCCGTAGGGGCCACAGAAGAAGTATTTAACGATGGCTTCTTCCAAGGCTACGAGGATCTGAAACAGAGGGTAGCCTGGGATCACCCTGAGTGGGACATCTCATCCTACGAGTGCATTGACTCGGACTACTCGGACGTCGGTCCCCCTGCTGGTGATGGAGCTACTGTACCTGCCCCGGGCGGGGGCTCGGGACCTGAAATCAGAGCTGTCTCCGAAGAGGAGGCTGGGGAGACCGAAGACGTGGTCGAGGTGGATGACTAAGGTCCCTGACCTGTTTTCTTCTGTATCGTAGTTTTTTTTTTTTTGGGGAGGCTATTACAACTGCCCCCCAGGCCCTGTACAAATAGTTTTTAACTAATGAAAAGGTCCTTGTGACCGTCTTTTTCATTAACTGTTTACCGTTTTTGTACTTGTATGCCTGTTTTTGATTGCCAGTTGTGGATATCGCAGGTTGACTTACCCACAGCTTTTCAAAATCAATTTCTAAAACAAAATGAGTCGCCACTTAATTTTTAAAGGGAAAATTAAGAAACCATTTTTAAAGCAAACTGATCTTTTGGAAACCAGAGATTAACTAGGTCCGGGGATTATGGAATGAGAGAGGAAGGAGCCCATCGGACTAAAACACCCTCTCTCATCCTATCTTGCGATAGGCCTCTACTCAACATCCTTTTAATCAAATTTATTAATCTAAGTATGCCCTCAACTAATACATATATACATATACATCACAAAAGCATGTCCAAAGGGTGTAAAATTGCAATTGACAAAATATCATTCAAAAGCCACATAATTCAGGTAACAAGCGATATGATATGCAATAGGGAGCAAGTGAACTTACCCGGGGTCCAGCAGCGATAATAAACGTGCAATGCATGCGAACAAAAGAAAATCCTAAAAAAGAGTCTCTAATCACATATACACATAAGGCAAAACCTAATTCTAAGGTGTCGCGCATTAAGTCAAAAAAATCAATAAAATCAAGAAATTAAGATAAACTAAAGAGGAGTCCTAGAAATCATACCTTAATAGCGCTACAAAACAAAGGGTTAGTCCACATGCTTCACATAATAATAATATGATATCAAACAATCAATCCTAATTCTCTAGCTTATATACCTAGCAAGCAATGAAATCCAACTTTATCCAATTACTAATTCTAATTATAAGCATTAATGTACATGAATTCATGAATATGAACAAGAGTAGGCTATTAACTATGAATTTATTCATTGATTTGAATCATTTAGCTTTGAGATTTAAGTCTAATTAATCATTATTAAGATATGGTTTAAGCCCTAAGTCATAAGAGAATCATTTGGGCCATTATTTACAAAGTTGGTCAAATGTGTAATAAAACTCTGAAAATTGCAGAGAGCAGACCAGAACTTAAAAGAAATAAAAAGCATATCTCCCATGGTTTGATCTTGGTGAATTTTAGACACGAGATGCCCCTGTGAGTCTAGTTTCCAAATCAAAAAGAAAATCAAGGTTTCAACGGTCGGATCTCTGGGAAAAGGACAAACACCAGACACCACTCAGAGATGTACAACTCTCTGTCCAGAGATTTTGTTTGATTTTTTAAAAATAGTAAAATAATCCGAAATGCTTCATTCTTTTTAGGGGGCTTTCCTAACACATTAAATTACATGGAAAAATTTATTTTGGGTCACAAACACCTTATTGAAGCTTTGATTTACTAATTTCAAAAACGTTTTACTGTTCTGAAACTATTCTGAGACTCTGGACAGATTGTTGTTACTCCACGAAACCCATGATCAAACCCTTCTAAACATAAAACCACCTTAAAACAAAAATTACAGTGGTAGAACATTGTGTTATTGACATGTTCCCGTTGGTTTCACTTGATTTCAACGGTTGGATGTCGAACTAAAAATCTTTGATCAAAAACAGTTTGTGAATTCACTGTTTTCATTTGTCAAGTTCAACTTTATTTGTTAACCCCAACTATTAAACCAAGAAGTTGGACTTAAACTAAAACATTTTCCCCTACCATTTGATGATCATTGGAGACTAAAGACTTTTATATTTAGGGATTTCAAATGAAGTATGAATAGACTTCATGAAATCCCAAGATGATGAACCTAAACCATAGAGATGAGTTTAGACCCAAAATGCTTTCTCCTATCACTTGATGGTCATTGGAGATGAAGACATGACTAAAACTCATGAGTTTTCAAGGAATATAAGAAGACTCCATGAAAACTCAAGCTTAGAGGATCCAAGTCATGAGTATGGACTTGGATCCATCTATGTGTTTATAAAATAAAACGATGATCAAACTTTGACTTCTATGTGAAGCATAAGCTTACATGGGATTCAAAAGATCACATTCAAGAGATTTCAAGAGAGATATTGAGAATCTCCAAGAGTCTCAAGAAGGAAGTATGAACAATAAAAGAAATGAAGCAAGGAAAACAAAATAGCTTGAGGATTCAAAGGAAAGAATGCAAATAAAACAACTTATGGTTAGAGGATCACCTCCAACTATCCTCAAAGTTTTTCTTCTTTGAAGATCTTCCAAGCTCTTCTCTCTAGTTCTCTAAACTCTCTCTTTTCTCTCTAAAAATGTTGGTGTAATAGTAGTGTATTTTTTGTATGTTGTCCCCTTTTCAAATTCCCCCCAATATTTTCTCTTGGTTGGTTCCCCCTCTTTCTCCATGAAGATACCTCTTCTTATATCGACAAAAACTACCAAGTATTTTCAGTAAATTCGGAGTAAAAGACATGTGTAAGTATCTCATTTGGTGGTACAATGTGTACTTTCTGAAATTATGCAGACTGCTGTCCAGCGCGGCAGTCCAGATACTGACGCGGCAGTCCGTGACTGCCGCTGCAGCATTCATCAAATGCCGTTGCGGCACTTCATGACTGCCGCGCGGCATTCACCAAATGCCGCGGCAATTAATGAATTGCCGCATTTTTGTCAGCCTTACTTTATCAGTTTTTTGTTCTTATTCGCATGCGCATACGTATTGCTCTGCAAAATACAGACTTTAAAAGCAAACGGCAGTCAGAAACCTGTAGCAGCACTTGGTGAGTGCCGGCACGGCACTCTGTGACTGCCGTGCGGCAGTCACCGAGTGCCGCGGAAGCCTGACGTGTGCCGGTTTTGGCTAAAATTCCCCTTTTTGGTCTTTTCTCTTTTTGAAACAAATTATTTTTTAATATCTTTTCCAAAAGTTGTGTTTTATATCTGAATTTTCCTAAATACCTGGTATTTCCCTCTTTCTGTGAAATTTTATCGCGTTTTGGAGAATTTTCTGAAGAGCTTGGAATACTTCGAATTTTTCGGTCATTGTCATCATTGGACGTGGAGGTGACGCTCTCCTAAATTCGACGGCCGGTCAAAATTGGGGTGTCTACAGTTTGCCCCTCTTTGACAGAGCTTGTGGAGCAACGCGTCCCATAAGCGAATGTCAAAGCCTGTGTGAAGACAAGCCTTTGACCTGACAGTCGAATTTAGGCAAAAACAAAATGCGTTGTAAAACGGGCGTGCAGCGGAATCCTAATTGGTCGGGCTCCATGATGAGCTGCCTACGTATCCCTGTCAGGAATCAGACCAAAGCGTAGTTCAGGCATGGGTTGATCATTCACAGACGCAAATAGTCACACGAATGGATGCACCTATCCTGTCGTGATGCACGTGCTATGCAACGGTGTTGTCTGAATTAACCTGGTTATGTAAGTGTCATGCTTATCACATTTTCCCTATGTATGACGCGCATTTCGTGGCGTGTTTGGTCAGGGAAGATTATCTACGCGAGAATCTGCCGCAGGAGTCAGGAGAGTGCTTTTGATTTGATCACGAAGGTCAACGCAAGTCCGTTGCGAAAACCGGGAATATAAGTCCGTTATATTCTCAAAAACGCGGGTTGACGCAAGTCCGTTGCGAAAACCGGGAATATAAGTCCGTTATATTCTCAAAAACGCGGGTTGACGCAAGTCCGTTGCGAAAACCGGGAATATAAGTCCGTTATATTCTCAAAAACGCGGGTTGACGCAAGTCCGTTGCGAAAACCGGGAATATAAGTCCGTTATATTCTCAAAAACGCGGGTTGACGCAAGTCCGTTGCGAAAACCGGGAATATAAGTCCGTCATATTCTCAAAAACGCGGGTTGACGCAAGTACGTTGCGAAAACCGGGAATATAAGTCCGTTATATTTTCAAAAATGCGGGTTGACGCAAGTCCGTTGCGAAAACCGGGAATATAAGTCCGTTATATTCTCAAAAACGCGGGTTGACGCAAGTCCGTTGCGAAAACCGGGAATATAAATTTGTTATATTCTCCAAACGGGGGTTAAAGCAAATCCGTTGCGGAAACCGGGAATATAAATCCGTTATATTCTCAAAACGAGGGTCAACGCAAGTCCGTTGCGGAAACCGGGAATATAAATTTGTTATATTCTCAGAACAGGGGTTAACGCAAATTTGTTGCGGAAACCGGGAATATAAATTTGTTATATTCTCAAAACGAAGGTCAACGCAAGTCCGTTGCGGAAACCGGGAATATAAATTTGTTATATTCGCAGGACAAAGGATCGACGCAAATTTGTTGCGGAAACTGAGAATATAAATTTGTTATATTCTCAGGACAAAGGATCGATGCAAATTTGTTGCGAAAACCGAGAATATAAATTTGTTATATTCTCAGGATAAAAGATCGACGCAAATATGTTACGAGGATCGAGAATACAAATCCGTTATATTCCCAAAACGAGGGTTAGCGCAAATTTGTTGCGGAAACCGAGGATGTAAATTCGTTACATTCTCAAGATCTTTAATTTTCAGGAGTTGGGAGCCCACAGGCTCAAATATTCTTTAATTTTTAGGAATTGGGAGCCCACAGGCTTATACTCCGGTGTCTCCCAAGAATCATCTGATCGACTGAGATGCGCTATGCGCCTTATACTCTGGTGTCAAATCAGGAACCACGCTGAAAGACTGAGATGCGCTACGCGCCTTATACCCCGATGTCTTCCAAAAAATCATCTGATCGACTGAGATGCGCTACGCGCCTTATACTCTGGTGTCAAATCAGGAACCACGCTGAAAGACTGAGATGCGCTACGCGCCTTATACCCCGATGTCTTCCAAAAATCATCTGATCGACTGAGATGCGCTACGCGCCTTATACTTCGGTGTCAAATCAGGAACCACGCTGAAAGACTGAGATGCGCTACGCGCCTTATACCCCGGTGTCTTCCAAAAACCATCTGATCGACTGAGATGCGCTACGCGCCTTATACTCTGGTGTCAAATCAGGAACCACGCTGAAAGACTGAGATGCGCTACGCGCCTTATACCCCGGTATCTTCCAAAAATCATCTGATCGACTGAGATGCGCTACACGCCTTATACTCTGGTGTCAAATCAGGAACCACGCTTTTCGAAAGATTGAGGTGCAATTTCATGCTGCAAAGATTCACGATTATGTTCTTTCTGGTGATATGAATGCATTCTACGCCGATATGAATTGCCGCAACATAAATGACTTCAACAAGGATTCGCCTTAATCTAGAAGACTCCAACGGATTTGCCTCAACCTAGAGGACTTCAGCAGGGGTTTGCCTCAATCTAGAAGACTTTAACGGATTTGTCTCAACCTAGAGGACTTCAATAAAGATTGCCATTGAGGACTTATATCGACCAAAAAGATGCTGTCATCGAGGACTAACGCAAGTTCAAAAAGATTGCCATTGATGAGTGACAAGGATTGCCATTGAGGCCTAAAAGAGATTGCCATTGAGGACTAACGAGGATTGCCATTGAGGCCTAATACAAATGATGCTGCCATTGAGGACTAACGAGGATTGCCATTGAGGACTAATACAAATGATGCTGCCATTGAGGACTAATGCAAGATTTCCATTGAGGACTAACACCGATGATGCTGCCATTGAGGACTAATGCAAGGTTGCCATTGAGGACTAACACCGATGATGCTGCCATTGAGGACTAATGCATGGTTGCCATTGAGGACTAACACCGATGATGCTGCCATTGAGGACTAATGCATGGTTGCCATTGAGGACTAACACCGATGATGCTGTCATTGAGGACTAATGCAAGGTTGCCATTGAGGACTAACACCGATGATGCTGCCATTGAGGACTAATGCAAGGTTTCCATTGAGGACTAACACCGATGATGCTGCCATTGAGGACTAATGCAAGGTTGCCATTGAGGACTAACACCGATGATGCTACCATTGAGGACTAATGCAAGGTTGCCATTGAGGACTAATGCAAGGTTGCCATTGAGGACTAACACCGATGATGCTGCCATTGAGGACTAATGCAAGGTTGCCATTGAGGACTAACACCGATGATGCTGCCATTGAGGACTAATGCATGGTTTCCATTGAGGACTAACACCGATGATGCTGCCATTGAGGACTAATGCATGGTTGCCATTGAGGACTAACACCGATGATGCTGTCATTGAGGACTAATGCAAGGTTGCCATTGAGGACTAACACCGATGATGCTGCCATTGAGGACTAATGCAAGGTTGCCATTGAGGACTAACACCGATGATGCTGCCATTGAGGACTAATGCAAGGTTGCCATTGAGGACTAACACCGATGATGCTGCCATTGAGGACTAATGCAAGGTTGCCATTGAGGACTAACACCGATGATGCTGCCATTGAGGACTAATGCATGGTTGCCATTGAGGACTAACACCGATGATGCTGCCATTGAGGACTAATGCATGGTTGCCATTGAGGACTAACACCGATGATGCTGTCATTGAGGACTAATGCATGAAGAGAAGCAGCCATTGAGTGCTAATGCTTGTTCAGGAGTCTCGTCGTGCTTAAAGAACCAAATTTCAATATTCGGAGTCATTTCAGACTCAAAGAATTGATTTCACAAAAGTTCGGGAGTCCGCAGACTCACAGAGTTAATTTTTCAAAATTTGAGGAGTTTTCAGATTCAAAGAATTTGAACGGAGCTGATAGAAAGAATAATTTTCTGCATTTGCGGACCTTTGGAAGAAACACATCGATTTTGTCAAAAGAGGGAAGTCACCTTGGCCCCTAGTATTGGACTCTTCTTATATTGCCACTTTAGCACTATGTTGTGATAGTGTTCAAAACCTCTGCTCGTATCGCTCTTAGGATGCTCATGGAGACTTTTCAAATCTTTATTCATCATCTTAAACCCACACATTTGAGACCATTTATTGACTCATCAAAGGAGGACATACCTAACAAAGCTAGTTACTCAAGATGACTGACTCAAACTCTACATTCATTATGAATCAATGTGCTTTTATTGCGAATAATGTATCATCTCACTTTTCATTTATTCATCATCTTACGAATGGCAGTGTTTTGCTGATAAACCGACACTTTGAAAACTTCCCCTTTTTGATTTAGCGAATTCTTTGCCTATCTAGAGTGTGCTTCAAATTAGTGCTTTAGCTTATAGAATTAAAGGCACTCTATTTCGATCCTTTCAAAACAAACTTGATTACTTGAGAACTTACCTCTGGCACAGAGGGATTTTGGCAAACAAAGTTTGCCCCTAGTCTTAAGGGCAAATAAGCTCATCCAAGGGTTTTGAGAACATGATGGTACAGGATGCCTGCAGTGCATTTACTCCCAACCTAGAGATAGTCATCATGAATGTGGTGGGCTGAAGCGGGAAACCCAATGCTGATGGGCAAACTTTGTTTGCCCCTGGTTTGGCAATACATATATGGCTCTAGGCAAACACAAGTTTGCCCCTAGTCTGAAGGAAGGAAACCAAAGGTGCAAAGGGTGATGCTTTCGGTTTAGGAATGGTTATGGACCGAGAACCTTGGGAGGTTTGCCTACTTATCCCCATCAGGTCCAAAATAGTTCGGGCAAGACCTGAATGAAAGATAGCATGAGATGATGGGGTGATGACCGAACCGAGCAGGTTGCCTACGTATCCCCAAGTGGGAATCAGGTCAAAGCGTAGTTCATCAATTCTGGAGGTCTTGAAAAAAAAAAAAAGGCTTCAAGAATTGGTGGGCTTTTCGAGCCATGTTGCCATTTGGGTCTAGGGAGTGCATGTCACTTGTGGTAGCCCTTGTATAGCATGATGAACTACTTCTTCCTTTATTCTTTTTCTTTCCTCTTTTCTTTCCTTTTTTTTCTTTTTTATTTGACGGTTGATTCTCTAACCTTTTCACTAGCCAGTTAATCTTTACAACTCTCATCATGTTTTATTCATACTCTATCATATTCATAAAGTAATATCAGCTCTTCAAATCTTTATTTTTTCAAAGATATCTCTGCATTGTTTTAGGCTCACTTAGGATTTGAGCCTCCCACGAAAATTTTGAAGCTGATAAGTCTCTCTTTTTATTTTCAACATCTTTTCTTTGTTTAGAACAACACAAAGCCTTGAGATAGTTCATGTGCCAATGATCTACTTTGAAGTGCTCAAGAATTCTCAATCTCATCTATTCTCTGCCTTTTCTTTTCTTTTTCCTTTCTTTTCTCTACCTTACTATCTCTTATTCTTTCCATGATTTTGACTGGCTAGGATTAGGATTTTTGAGATCAACACGTATCTTATTTTTGCTCTAAATTTTGCCTAGGCGCCCTTCCGGGTTTTCATCCTAGCGAGCTCTTTCTTCTTTTTTTTTTCTTTTTTTTTTGTGCTCTAACTTTTGCCTAGGCGCCCTTCCGGGTTTTCATCCTAGCGAGCTCTTTTTCTTTTTCTTTTCTTTTTTTTGGAATAAGAAGTTCATTAAAATGTCTGGCTACCATCAAGGATCCAGTTTATGGCTTTAGACTAGTTGGGCTCATATTTTAGGCTTGGTATTTGAGAGAAGGGGATGGTGAGCAAGCTTCAAGTTCCAAGTTCATCTTTTCAAGATTGAGAAAGAGCATCTTTAAATTCTTAAAGTAAAGCTAATCAATTCTCTACTTCTCCATGGTTTTGGCACAAAATTTGCTTTGATCACTTGGGGATCCTTTTCAATGCAAAGATTTATCAACAAGGTATTTTCCGTGATCATTGAAAAAAGTAAATTTTTATTTTATTTTTTTATTTTATTTTATTTTTTTTTTAGGCTTAATGATCCATAAATTCACGGCTTGGCACAATGAATCAAGCAAATTAGATTTTATTCAACTAGTAGGGAAGGAGGATTACATCACTCGACTCGATAATCTCGACAAAGACTTGCAAACAGACTTGATAACAGACTGACCAGAAGACTCGACTGGACTTGACATTCGACTCCAACCTAACATAACTCGACTACCAGACTTGACTTGGTCTCAATTGGAGTGTCACAGATGATTTTCAATTCATTAAATTTCCAAGAGCATCCATATTTACTTTAGCAGCAGCGGTTCCAAACACTATCACCTCACTAGCATTTCCTTCAGGTTCGTCATTCCCCTTCTGCATCTTTGTAGGAGCGTCATTTGCCTTCATGGCCCAATTTTCAGTCGAATGGCCCTTCTCTAACTCATACCGAGTATTGTCAATGCCTTTTTCGATTCTGTTGATTGGGTTAGGGCCAATTGGTTGTTGCACATTCATAGAGGCAACAAATTCCTTGAGAGTGCTCAGCAATGGCTGTGATTGAAAGGACTGCACGTCATGCCAAACGTCACTTGATGGGTTCAGCAAAGGAGTGATGATTTTATGCTCGATGAGATCTTGGATATCATGACGGAGCTTCATGCAATGATTAGTCGTGTGACCAGGGGTTTGGTGGTAGGCGCAGTACCAAGAAAGGTCACATTTGCGAGGTAAGGGATTTGGTAGTGGCTTTGGGTCCAGGGGGTTGAGGTGACCATTCTTGACAAGGTGACCAAGGGCCATGGATAATGGCATGCCAAGGTTGGTGAAGATTCTCGGCTTGCGGGCTTGGTTTGATTTTGAGTTCGACTCTAGGCTAGAGGTGGTTTTTGGGTTGAGATGTGGACTTGGAATAGCTCTTTGATTAGTTGGGATTGGGCCTGGATGTGGGCTTTGGTGAATGGTTAGATTTGGACATGGGCTTTGGTGATTGATTGGTCTTGGATGCATAGCTGGTTTTGGACATGGGCTTTGGTGCATGGCTGGATTTGAACATGCCTGTTGGTGCTTCTTTAAGCAATCCATTATTCTCTGATCCATCTTTTCCTCATCAAGGCCCATTTGATCTCTTAATAATTGAATGAACTCAAGCATGACCCCCTCCAATTGCTTCACCCTTGAATCTTGTTGCTCAACGGTGGCCTGCAGTTTGCTCACTTTCTCTTCCAAATCTCTTAATGCCATTGGCGGATCAATCTCAAAATGACGGTCCATGTTCTCCTAAAAATCAAGAAGACGAACCCAAGAGGTTAGAAGTGTCCTCACTTGGGGATCTGGTCGTTCCACTCTTTCTACAGGTTCACGGCATGAAAAGGCCCGCATGCAGAATTGAATAGTAAGGGAATTTTTTAGGGACTCTGATCTTAACTGGGAAGGAGATGTTGTGAGTTTATATGCTATACATATGTAATGATATCAATTAGTGAGAGCGCAAAATGTACACGCTCTTATGATTTGATGCATGCACTGTACATATGGCACACGAATGAAATGCAAGTGTGTGTGCCTACTCTATATGCCAAAGCAAAGGAAAATTCTAATCCTAACAGGTAAACACATAAGCACATAAAATCCTCACCCATGTCAAGTGCAATAATTTCTCCTTTTATTGTGATCTTTACTACCCTTTCAAAGGTTGGATATTCAGAAAAAATTTTGAAATTCATTTGAAAAGCATTTCTTTAGAACGATGAGATCTTTCAAAAACAATTCTCAAGAATTTTGAATTTTTTTTATTTAAAAAAAATGAGGATGTGAAAACATTTCTCAATGAAGATAATTTGATTGAAATTTTGCTTTAAAATTCATTTGAAGAGCATTTTTTCAAAAACAATTCCCAAAGATTAGTTTGGAGCTTTAATCAAAAGTGAACTCCAAAGAGCAAGTGAAAACTTTGGGTTGAAGATTACAAAGATCCACTTGCTTTCAAAGATGGTCTTAAAATTCTTTCGGGGTAGAAGGATCACACGATTGGATTATTACCGTACTTTTCATAAATTTGGATGCATGCAAGGTCAATGATGCTTAACTAAACATGATATAAGAAGTATAATCTTATAATCAAGGTTCGGCATGTCCTCCAAATGTCGTGGAACATGAGGAGAAATTGCAAAAAGGTGATTAAAAGATTATATGTCTTTCATCAAGCAAGTATCGTCATCATCTCAAGTAATCCCTTCCGGGCATACAAAACTTCCTAGCACATAATCCTAATCACGAATTGATTTCCTAATATTGAAAGGTTCTATAGAAACCACTATGCAAAGGCTGGGTTTTGGTCAAATAAGGAACCCTTGACACACACCCGATAGGATGCTTCTTATACCAAATCATGGTACGAGATCAAGGGTGATCACACAGTCCCATGATGACTTGACCGACCGGGTTACCCCGAGCCTCCAAGGTCATAGTTCCGTGCAATCGACTGGCTGGACATGCAAGTGAAATGCAACAGGCACACAAAGATTAATTAATTCGATTAAAAAGATATTTTTCAAGTCTAATCCTCAAGTGAACCCAAAATCAGAATTCTGGTCTGCGAAACCAGAGATTCTGGGTTCGATCCCCAGCAGAGTCGCCAGATTGTGGATATCGCAGGTTGACTTACCCACAGCTTTTCAAAATCAATTTCTAAAACAAAATGAGTCGCCACTTAATTTTTAAAGGGAAAATTAAGAAACCATTTTTAAAGCAAACTGATCTTTTGGAGACCAGAGATTAACTAGGTCCGGGGATTATGGAATGAGAGAGGAAGGAGCCCATCGGACTAAAACACCCTCTCTCATCCTATCTTGCGATAGGCCTCTACTCAACATCCTTTTAATCAAATTTATTAATCTAAGCATGCCCTCAACTAATACATATATACATATACATCACAAAAGCATGTCCAAAGGGTGTAAAATTGCAATTGACAAAATATCATTCAAAAGCCACATAATTCAGGTAACAAGCGATATGATATGCAATAGGGAGCAAGTGAACTTACCCGGGGTCCAGCAGCGATAATAAACGTGCAATGCATGCGAACAAAAGAAAATCCTAAAAAAGAGTCTCTAATCACATATACACATAAGGCAAAACCTAATTCTAAGGTGTCGCGCATTAAGTCAAAAAAATCAATAAAATCAAGAAATTAAGATAAACTAAAGAGGAGTCCTAGAAATCATACCTTAATAGCGCTACAAAACAAAGGGTTAGTCCACATGCTTCACATAATAATAATATGATATCAAACAATCAATCCTAATTCTCTAGCTTATACCTAGCAAGTAATGAAATCCAACTTTATCCAATTACTAATTCTAATTATAAGCATTAATGTACATGAATTCATGAATATGAACAAGAGTAGGCTATTAACTATGAATTTATTCATTGATTTGAATCATTTAGCTTTGAGATTTAAGTCTAATTAATCATTATTAAGATATGGTTTAAGCCCTAAGTCATAAGAGAATCATTTGGGCCATTATTTACAAAGTTGGTCAAATGTGTCATAAAACTCTGAAAATTGCAGAGAGCAGACCAGAACTTAAAAGAAATAAAACGCATATCTCCCATGGTTTGATCTTGGTGAATTTTGGACACGAGATGCCCCTGTGAGTCTAGTTTCCAAATCAAAAAGAAAATCAAGGTTTCAACGGTCGGATCTCTGGGAAAAAGACAAACACCAGACACCACTCAGAGATGTACAACTCTCTGTCCAGAGATTTTGTTTGATTTTTTAAAAATAGTAAAATAATCCGAAATGCTTCATTCTTTTTAGGGGGCTTTCCTAACACATTAAATTACATGGAAAAATTTATTTTGGGTCACAAACACCTTATTGAAGCTTTGATTTACTAATTTCAAAAACGTTTTACTGTTCTGAAACTATTCTGAGACTCTGGACAGATTGTTGTTACTCCACGAAACCCATGATCAAACCCTTCTAAACATAAAACCACCTTAAAACAAAAATTACAGTGGTAGAACATTGTGTTATTGACATTTTCCCGTTGGTTTCACTTAATTTCAACGGTTGGATTTCGAATAAAAACTTTGATCAAAAATAGTTTGTGAATTCACTGTTTTCATTTGTCAAGTTCAACTTTATTTGTTAACCCCAACTATTAAACCAAGAAGTTGGACTTAAACTAAAACATTTTCCCCTACCATTTGATGATCATTGGAGACTAAAGACTTTTATATTTAGGGATTTCAAATGAAGTATGAATAGACTTCATGAAATCCCAAGATGATGAACCTATACCATAGAGATGAGTTTAGACCCAAAATGCTTTCTCCTATCACTTGATGGTCATTGGAGATGAAGACATGACTAAAAATCATGAGTTTTCAAGGAATATAATAAGACTCCATGAAAACTCAAGCTTAGAGGATCCAAGTCATGAGTATGGACTTGGATCCATCTATGTGTTTATAAAATAAAATGATGATCAAACTTTGACTTCTATGTGAAGCATAATCTTACATGGGATTCAAAAGATCACATTCAAGAGATTTCAAGAGAGATATTGAGAATCTCCAAGAGTCTCAAGAAGGAAGTATGAACAATAAAAGAAATGAAGCAAGGAAAACTAAATAGCTTGAGGATTCAAAGGAAAGAATGCAAATAAAACAACTTATGGTTAGAGGATCACCTCCAACTATCCTCAAAGTTTCTCTTCTTTGAAGATCTTCCAAGCTCTTCTCTCTAGTTCTCTAAACTCTCTCTTTTCTCTCTAAAAATGTTGGTGTAATGGTAGTGTATTTTTTGTATGTTGTCCCCTTTTCAAATTCCCCCCAATATTTTCTCTTGGTTGGTTCCCCCTCTTTCTCCATGAAGATACCTCTTCTTATATAGACAAAAACTACCAAGTATTTTCAGTAAATTCGGAGTAAAAGACATGTGTAAGCATCTCATTTGGTGGTACAATGTGTACTTTCTGAAATTATGCAGACTGCTGTCCAGCGCGGCAGTCCAGATACTGACGCGGCAGTCCGTGACTGCCGCTGCGGCATTCATCAAATGCCGTTGCGGCACTTCATGACTGCCGCGCGGCATTCACCAAATGCCGCGGCAATTAATGGATTGCCGCATTTTTGTCAGCCTTACTTTATCAGTTTTTTGTTCTTATTCGCATGCGCATACGTATTGCTCTGCAAAATACAGACTTTAAAAGCAAACGGCAGTCAGAAACCTGTAGCGGCACTTGGTGAGTGCCGGCACGGCACTCTGTGACTGCCGTGCGGCAGTCACCGAGTGCCGCGGAAGCCTGCCGTGTGCCGGTTTTGGCTAAAATTCCCCTTTTAGGTCTTTTCTCTTTTTGAAACAAATTATTTTTGAATATCTTTTCCAAAAGTTGTGTTTTATATCTGAATTTTCCTAAATACCTGGTATTTCCCTCTTTCTGTGAAATTTTATCGCGTTTTGGAGAATTTTCTGAAGAGCTTGGAATACTTCGAATTTTTCGGTCATTATCATCATTGGACGTGGAGGTGACGCTCTCCTAAATTCGACGGCCGGTCAAAATTGGGGTGTCTACACCAGTGTCTGCCTAGTTTTGACCGACCTGAATCCCTGCCTTAGCAAATGGTTTAGGACTGTAATCGGTAGAACATCTGGTCTTACCAACCTGTTTTAAAGGTGACTGCCCGGTGTATCATAGGAAATTGCCCTATTTACCGTCCGGGATGGCCCAGTGTATTGTGGGAAGATCCTGTTTTACCGTCCGGGTTGTTTTATCTCTGATCACTATAAGTACTTAGGAATGTTAGGATTCCAAGTCCTATTAATGACCGGTGTGATTTCCTATTTTAGCCCAGTCCCTGCCCCCCAAGCAATTTGCTAAGGCGGGTGTGCGGGAGTGAGTGGTCATAGGAAACCGACCTGAAACATGGGTGGTTGTAGGGTTATTTGAGGCTAGCCATCGTCAGCCAAGGGGGTTTGCCCCCATCGCTGGTTGGGCCTAAGCGAAGCCGTCGCCTCGGGGTTAGTCCCGAGGTCTTTATGCCTTGGTTTTAAGCCAAGGTCTTTTGCCTCGGGGTTAGGCCCGAGGTCTTTGTACCTTGGTTTTGAGCCAAGATCTTTTACCTCGGGGTTAGGCCAGAGGTCTTTGTGCCTTGGTTTTGAGCCAAGGTCTTTTGCCTCGGGGTTAGGCCCGAGGTCTTTGTGCCTTGGTTTTGAGCCAAGGACTTTTTCTCTGAGGTTAAGCCTGAGGTCTTTGTGCCTTAGTTTTGAGACAAGGTCTTTTGCCTCGGGGTTAGGCCCGAGGTCTGTCAATATTGGACGAGACTGTGATAGGAGTAATTTTGCAAAGTAAAGTCTTTTATTTTATTCAAGAATTTATAATGAATGCTCAAATAGAGCTACAAAAATTCTCTAATCAGTGTTAAACTGTCCTCGTCTCTGGGTTACTGATAATACTTGCGAAGGTGTTGCACATTCCAAGAGTGAGACAAATCACGTCCATCCAGGCTCCGAAGCTAGTAAGTTTGGGCCTTCCCAGTTTGGTCTCAACTTTCCATGGCTCGGGACTCTTGAGGACTGATTGACGACCTTAAGGACCAGATCCCCCACCATGAAACTGCGATGCTTCACCCTGCTATTATAGTACCGGGACACCCTTTGCTTGTAGGATGCAACTTTTACATATACCCAGTCTCTTTTCTTCTTTACCAAGTCCAGTTCAATTCTGAGTGCGTCTTCATTGTCTGGCACGTTGTAATTCGCCACTCGGTAAGTAGGCAACCCGAGCTCTGTAGGGACCACTGCCTCGAACCCGTAGGTTAAGGAAAATGGCATCTCACCTGTTGCCACTCGGGGCGTAGTTCGGTAGGCCCACAGGAGGGCTGGCAGGTCTTCAGCCCACAGTCCTTTGGCGCTTTCAAGTCTTATTTTGATCGACTATAAGATCATTCGGTTTATCACCTCATCTTGACCATTGGCTTGAGGGTGCTCGGGGGGAGAGTAGGGATTAAATATCCAGTAGCCCGAGCAGAACTGCCTGAACAATGGGGTGTCGAATTGCCTGTCGTTGTCGCTGACCAGAACTCGGAGAATGCCGAACCTACTGAGGATGTTCTTTTCCATGAAGCTTTCTATTTTTTGCTCGATTTTTGTTTCCAAGGGCTCGGCCTCCGCCCACTTGGTAAAGTAGTCAACAACGATGACTGCGAACTTGACCTGTCCTTTTCCCATCGGTAGGGGTCCGACAATGTCGATACCCCACTAGGCAAAGGGCCAGGGGCTTTGGATTGGTGTCTGAAGCTCTCCCGGTTGGTTGATCATGGGAGGGTATCTCTGACATTTGTCGCATCTTTTGACATACTCCTAAGAATCCCAGGCCATTGTCGGCCAGTAATATCCCTACAATAAGGCCTTTCTAGAGAGTGCCCGACCTCCGATGTGATTCCCGCACACTCCTTCATGGATTTCGTACAACACTAATTGGACCTGTGCGGGATGGACGCAGCGGAGGTAAGGTATAGAGAATCTCCTTTTATAGAGGATTCCATCTATAAGATGATATCAGGCCGCCCGGTACCTGACCCAGCGGGCCTCCTCTTTTTCGTTTGGTAACACGTCCATTGTTAGGAATGCCACGATCGGGTCCATCCAGTTGGGTCCCAAGGCGTCTGGTTCCATCTCCATGCATTCTGAGTTGATCACACTTGGCTTGGGCAGGTATTCTACCCTTATCCCGGGCAAGTTTGACTCAGAAGATGAAGCAAGGCGGGCTAACCGGTCGGCCCTGGTGTTTTACTCTCTAGGTATCTGTATGATATAGAAACTCTGAAGCTTCTTCGATACCGCTCGGACAAGGGCCAAATAGGCTACCATGTTGTCTCCCCGGGCTTCGTACTCCTGGTTGACTTGGTTGGCCACGAGCTGAGAGTCATTGTAACTTTGGACTTGTTGCACACCCATAGAAGTGGCCAACTACAGTCCGACCAGTAGGGCTTCCTACTCGGCTTTGTTGTTGGAGGCACGGAACCCAAACCTTAGGGCATACTAGAGCTGGATGTCGTCGGACATAGTCAAGATGATTCCTGCCCCACTGCCTTGCTGGTTTGAGTAACCGTTCACATATAGCACCCAGGTGGGGATGTCAGCTTGTAACTCTAGTGGTAGGACCGGCAGGTCGAGCTCTTCAACTGGGTCTTCCGGATATATGAACTCAACCAAAAATTCTACTAGTGCTTTCCCTTTGATTGCCGTTCGGGGGCGATAGACCACTTCAAATTCCTTTAACTCCACATCCCACTTGATGAGCCTCCCGAACGTGTCAGGCCTGCTTAAGATCCTACGGAGGGGTTGGTCAGTAAGGACCACAATGACATGGTCCTGAAAGTACGGACGAAGTCTCCAGGTAGAGGTGATGAGAGCGAATGCAAGTTTTTCAATGCGAGAGTATCTGCTCTTCGCGCCTTGGAGCGCCCGGCTGGTATAGTACACTGGGAACTGTATCCCATGCTCTTCTCTGATGAGTGTTGAGCTAACCGCTGAGGGTGATACTATCAGGTATAGGAACAATTCTTCCCTCGACACGGGTGTTGAGAGTAGAGGGGGAGACGCCAAGTACTTCTTGAGTTCCTGGAATGCCTCCTCACACTCCTCAGACCACTGAAATGCCTTATGGAGGATCTTGAAGAACGGTAAGCACCGGTCGGTGGCTCTAGAGACAAATTGGTTAAGTGCGGCAACCTGTCCGGCCATGCTCTATACCTCTTTGGTAGACCTGGGCGAACACATGTTGATGACAGCCTGGATTTTCTTGGGGGTTGCTTCAATTCCCTGCTTGCTGACCAGGTGCCCTAAGAACTTTCTGGATGAGACGCCAAATGTGCACTTGGCCGGGTTCAACCTTATCCCGAACTTCTCAAAATGCTGAAGGCCCCAGTCAAATGTTCCAGATGGTTGGACTCGTCCCGGTTTTTGACCAGGAGATCGTCGACATACAACTCCATTGATTTCCCGATCAGGTCTTTGAATATGTGATTTACCAGGTGTTGATAAGTTGTCTTGGCGTTTTTGAGGCTAAAAGGCATGACTTTGTAGCAGTAGGTCCCCTGGTCCGTGATGAACGAGGTATTTTCTTCGTCCTCGGGGTACATGCTAATCTGATTATACCCAGAGTAGGCGTCTATAAACGAGAGGAGCGAAAGGCCGGCCGTGGAATTCACAAGGAGATCTATCCTGGGCAGCGGATAGCAGTCCTTGGGGCAGGATTTGTTCAGGTCGGTGAAGTCCACGCACATCCTCTACTTCCCGTTGCCTTTCTTGACAAGTAATACATTGGCTAGCTAATCGGGGTAGTAGACATCTCGTATGGAGTGGGCTTTGAGGAGCTTCTCGACCTCCTCACACACTGCTTTCTGTCTCTCGGGGGCCATATATGCCCCGTCTCTTCTGCTTCACAGGCCGGGAGTCTGGGTCGACGTTGAGCTGATGAGACATTACCCGGGGATGAATCTTGGGCATATCTTTATGGCACCAGGCGAACACATCCTGACTCTGTTGCAGGAATTGAATCAGCTTCTCCCTAAGGTGGGGCTCCAATAGGGAACCAATGCTTACCGTTCAGTTTGGGAGTTGTGGGTTTAGCGCCACTTGTTTTAATTCTTCGATCGGGCCCACTCTGTCGTTCTGATCCCTCGAGTCCATCTCCTGGACGTTCAATGTCTCTGTGATGACCTCCCAGCAGAGGGAACTGACATAGCAACTCCAGGCGGTGGCCTGATCTCAACGCAGGCTCTCGGGTCCTTGAGGGGTCGGAAACTTGACCGTCAGGCTATGAGTGGAGACGACGGCTTTGGCTCTGTTGAGTGTGGGTCTTCTAAGAATGACATTGTAGGCAGATGGAGACTCTAATATTACAAAGTTTGACCGCAGGGAGACCTGCTGAGGGTAAGTTCCCATAAGCAGGGGAGCTCCATGGTACCAAGCGGCTGGGTGTTGGATCCGTTAAAACCCACCAGGGGAGTAGCGACCGGGCAAAGCCAATCCCTGGACATCCCGAGCTGATTGAATGCTGACACAAACATTAGATCGGTCGAGCTGCCTGTGTCCACCAACACCCTCTTGACCACGTAATTGGCTATGGAAAGCATAACAACCAACGGGTCATCATGGGGGCAGTGGACGCCTTGCAAATCGTCGGAGGTGAACATCAGTATGTCACTTGGCGGGGAGCCGGTGGATTGGACCTGCCAAACATTCGCCTGGGATGCCCGAGCATGCCTCTTCCTTGCCGACTGTGAATCCCCGCCGCCCGATGTTCCTCCGGAGATCACGTTGATTTGACCGAGAGGCTGGATTTGACTAGGAGCTCTGGCTCCTTGCGCAGGCTATTCATCCATCGCGACGTACTCTGCCAGATGACCCTGCTCGATCAGTTTTTCTATGGCCATCTTTCGCTTGAAGCAATCCTCTGTGTCATGGTCGTGGTCCCTATGGAAGCGATAAAACTTATCCCGATTCCTGTTCCCGGACGGGGCTTTTAGTTTTGCCGGTTGTTGAAGTAACCTCTGCGCCTCAGCGGTGGCCATGACCTCGTGGATTGGTCAAGATAGAGGTGTGAAAGCGATCTGCGGCTGATTCCGTGCTCCTCTCTATTGGTCCTGCCTGGGCTTCTTTACCGGGCCCTTCTCAGAGCCCTCACGCCTCCGCTTGACTTTTGGGGACTCGTCTCCTGCGAAACCGGTGCGTTTGGACTTCAGGAATTCTTCTGTGTCTATATATTTTCTGACCCTCTCCGAGAGCTCTACCAGGGTTGCCGGTTGATCTCGATGCAATTACGTGGCAACCTTGGTGTGTTGAACCCCCGAGCAGAAGGCCATGATGGCTGCTATTTCGTTCAAATTACAGATCTAGAGCCTCTGCTGATTGAAGCGATCCACATACTCCCTCAGGGATTCACCCTTGCGCTGCTTGACGGTCAATAGCTGAGTGTCCGGCTGCGATCGGTCAAGCATCCCTATGAACTGGCTGATGAACAGCTTGCTCAGCGTCTTAAAGTCATCAACCGTTCGGGGCTTGAGGGCGTGGAACCACTGCATGGTTGGCCCCTTGATAGTGCTGGGGAAGGCCAGGCATAGCAATTGGTCGACAGTGGTAACCAACGCCATCTGGGCCCTGTAGGTGCAGATGTGATCCACTGGGCTCCATGTCCCGTTATAAGAACTGAGATACGGTGGTTTGAACTTCCATGAGATGGGGAATCCGGTGACCCGAAGGGGAATAGGGCGACTCGGTCTCCGTGTTGGTATGGTCAGGACACTGCTTGCGGCTCAATTGCTCAATTTGTTTTTACAAACCCTAGATTTGAGCATTCACGTCTTCCCGTTCGGTCTTCCTGTCAATGTCCGAGTGGTAAGTCGGATCAGACGACGAGGCTTCCTCTTTGAAGTGTGTTGACCTCGGGGATAGAACCCGGCTCCGGCTCCGGGTAATCGTATACCTAAGATCCCCCCGGCTCCGGGCAGAAGGGTCTTTAGCTGATTCCCAGGGCTTTGGCCCTGATCACTCCCCCCTGGTGGCGCGACACCTGTTGATGATGTCTTTGGCATCTTCCACTAGACGAGAATTAGTACGAGCTCGCCGCCTGGGGCGCCTGGGTGCTCTGCTACGGTCACCATCCCGGGCGTGTTCCCAATCAGACGGAGATACCGGCGCAGAGAGGGAATGGTTCCAGACTCTTCCGGGCTCCCGGTCGGGGGCACTCTTTCTGGTCTGATTCTCTGATTGAGGGCACTTCTCCTACAAGGCCAACAGCGTTTCGATTTGCTGCTGGGTTTGCCGTTGGCCTTCCAGGAGTTGCGCAAGCGCCGCTGTCATCTGCTCGGAGGTCATGGAGGCGGCCCGCTGCTCGAGCTGCAAGTTCTCCTGACCGACTAGAGCAGTATTTTTCTTACCCGTCTTAAGTGGCATGTTGATTAGTCAAGGAATTTGTTGATGAGGAACTTGTCGTTTCCCACAGACGGCGCCAAATTGATGATGCCAAAAATTGATAAGAGGGATTAAGAAGAGAGATATTGTGACACAATCAATTGTATGTGGTTCGGCCCCGTTAATAAGGTGAACTACGTCCACGGGTGCGTCAGTGCGCTTCACTAGCAGATCACCGGCGGGCCTAGTGAGCCAACAATTGGGGCGGCACTACCAGTAATACCGGCCGGGTGTATGCGTATGAGATGAATGTATATGCTATTCTTTAAGTTAAAAATGCGATCCCCTTGATGGAGGTGAGTGGCCCCTTTTATAGGTGCAAGAGGCTACCCGTACAAGGCAACTAATTAGATAAGGAAGCCCAATCTAATCACAAGTTAATAAGCACCAATCATGGGAGGTTTCCTAAATGGCTAAGGAAACAATTTACAATTTTCTATTAGTCTTCTGACTGATTTAGGAAACTGCTGAGCAGCTTGGCTGTTAATCTGCACCTTGTGGAGAGTTGTTGAGCCGCATTCCCGGGCTGTGCGAATACCCCGAGCGGTAGCACTCGAAAGATCCCGAGATCAGTGAGCCATAGGCTCCCTTGTCAGATAATCCGGGTGCTTAGGTGCGGACATAAAGATTTGACTCGTAGCAGAATATTTCTGGGGTTACCAAATTCTATATTCGAAGTCATCCTTACAGACAATTTAATTGGTCAGAAAGGCATATCCTTTATTTTATGGTAGTGGCCTTTTTTCCAAAGTCAACAATCAAAGAACGTATAGACTTGGATTCAACAACCGAAACCCAAAGTTTAAAAAAAAAAAAAAAAAAACCTTCTCTTGAGCTTGACTTTCTAATTAAGCTCATGATGTCGTCATTTAACTTAATCGACCCAACACGTGTCAATCCCTTATCAGCTAACACAGAGATTTTCCAAGAGATGTCGCCATTCTACTCGTTATCTCCTGCATTTTACAGTTTCACTCTCACTTAGGATTATTCATCACGCTTAGTTCCTATATATCATATTATATCATATGTACAACCTAGCTATCATATTATCCCATCCTCATACCCATTATATATATATATATATATATACATCTCTCCAAAAATTAAGCAGCAGGCAGGCAGGCAGGCAGGCATCTAGCCATGACTAAACTCCAAACTTTGTCTCTCCTCTTCCTCATCCTCCCAGTATCAATATATGCAGATTGTACGTGTGATTCGAATAGCGAGGATCGTAACAAAAGCGAAGCACTCAAATACAAATTAGCTGCAATTGCTTCAATCCTGGTAGCAGGCGCAATCGGAGTCTCTCTCCCCATTTTGGGGAAAATCGTGCCCGCCTTTCGACCAGAAAAAGATATATTTTTCATAATCAAAGCATTTGCCGCAGGAGTAATTCTGGCAACCGGATTCATCCACGTATTACCAGACGCTTTCAGCAACTTGACCAATAGCTGCCTCAACTCAAATCCATGGGGTAATTTTCCCTTCACGGGTTTTATTGCGATGGTGTCGGCCATTGGGACTCTTATGGTGGACACCTTTGCAACTGGGTTCTATAAGAGGTCTCATTTCAATAAGGCTACAACTGCTGTGAATGAAGAAGAGTTAGAGTACGGTCATGAAGGTCACGTCCATGTTCATACACATGCCACTCATGGCCATGCACATGGGTCGGGTCCTGTTTCGTCCCATGATTCGGATCTTGTCAGGCATCGAGTTATATCACAGGTAATTAATTAACTAATTATTAGTATATGATATTTGATCAAATCAAAGGTCTTATTATTCGCTATATTATTATTTGATTGAATTGTTCATTTCTTTCTAATGATTTTGATTTTCTACTTTGATTATTGGGCATATTGAAAAAAAAAATTTGTCTAATTGGTTTAAATGTTTTCGTTTTCTTTTTCTTTCTGTGGTCTCTGTTTCTCATCTATTTTGACTGTTCATGCGTTACTAGCCAACAAGACAGATGTAAGGTTGGTGTAGTTTGAGAAAATAAGAGGGTATATAGGGTATGAAATTGTCAAAACAACCTTTAGGATTAGTCAGTTTAATTTATCCCGTAATGGCAGAAGCCTCGTGCATTGTGCTGCTCTTTTTGTATTAGTCAGTTTAGTTTATCCAACTATTTATTTTTCAGTTGCATTGGTGCCATCTATTTATTCTTAGGCACATATTACTTTTGTGTGTGATTAGTGCTTATTAATTACACCAACACATGCTTACTCATGAATTGCCCTTTTTTTTTTTTCTCCCACATATTGCCAACCATGCAAGTTGGACCAGCCTACCATGTCAGAAAATATTGGTTGTAAAGGTGACACTATATCGTCTCTTGCAACCAATCACACTATTGGGAGAAATTATTCGAAGTGACAGTTACACTACGTAAGCATGCTGATATGGTATAATATTTTAATCTAAACTATACACCTAACCCTTATTTTCAGCGGATCATGACATATAATTGTCAGAAGATAAATTGTCATGATCCCTGTGAAAATAGGGAGCATATGTTTGGTAAAGATTAAAAGGTAGCATTATATCTATATTCTGTTGTGGTGCAACTGTTACGTTGAATAATTTTTATGGATTCCTAATGGGTGAATTAGAGAAACTGATTGGTTGGTGGCACCACGTATGACATGTGGCATTGTTACAACCAATATTTTCTCTGTGCGTACGTAAACAGTTTACTGAATTAATTTATTACGACGATTGTCCAAAAAAGTTGTTGTTTTGCTAGTTTTTATAATCTCGTAGGTAATTAATTCCCTTTCGAATCAAAACATTTTATCTTCTTTTTCTTTCAATAATATATATATATATATATACATATATGTATTGTTGGAAAAATAGGTTTTGGAGCTGGGGATAGTGGTCCATTCTGTAATTATTGGAATATCTTTGGGTGCTTCCGAAAGTCCAAAAACAATCAGGCCTCTTGTAGCAGCATTGACTTTTCATCAGTTCTTTGAGGGCATGGGCCTTGGAGGCTGTATATCTCAGGTAAACTACATCTTCATTCAAATCTTTCAGATCTCTCTGCTCCCTATAGTACTACTTCTGCTTCTCTTCTGTTTTTTAATCCAATCGTAAAAATTATTTTTGAAGTCCCCTGTTTTGTAAGCATTTGAGTTTTTGTGCTGATATTACAACAGTAGTTGCAATCTAATCCATTCTAAACTTGAACCAAGTCATAGATTTTAAATAATTAAAGAGTAGTTGAACTAATTTGGACGCAATTGTTATACAACTCATCCTAAGTGTTTGATCCGATACATTTTCTTATCACTTCTTAACTTAACCAAAATTTATTGAAGATCATTCAATACTTTGCAGAAAAATTCAACACGAAAACAAAATTTGCCTTGAAGGCAATCTCCCTGAACCCCATATATTCTGCACTCAGGTGCAATATCCTGGTTTTGCCCCTACCAAGCCCCCCAAATTCTTACTCCTCTCCTGCGTATAACTTTTGGCCAAGTGCAAAATTTTGTATTTTAACTCATTTTTTCTTACGAATGTCAAACAATTTCACTGTCACTTTTAGCATTTTACAATTACTCGTGAAATTTATAACTGTTTTCAAACGGGATTATCGTCTTTGTTCATTGGTCAAGCTGCGTGTAGGATCACATAATGTATATATGTACTGATCGAGCTATAGATACATATCCATAAAATCTAGTTGGGTTCGAAGTTTCTCACCTGGGCCCCTTAAGGCTTTGTTTGGTTCATAGATTTCATAAGAAAAAAAAAAAGGGACGAAAGAAAAACAAGATGGAAAAGCCCAAGTCATTAAATCAATGAACCAAACAAAGCCTAAGGGTGTGTTTGATAAAACTGGAAATTAAGTACTGAAAATTAAGTGCTGAATTTAAGTGCTGAAAATTTTAAGTGATTTGTGTTGGTAAAACTAAAAACAGTGTTTCAAGAACTAAAATAGACTGCATTCAATGATTATTTTCAGTAGAAAATTTTCACTTAACGTTTTCAGTGGATTTTTGGATGCTTTTTCAATTAAGTGATACATTATCAAACGCACTGAAAAAAATTAAGTGCTGAAAATTTTCATTTTCACCACTTAATTGAGTTCTCAAACACACCCTAAGTCTTCCACTGCTTCTTTCTGTCATTTTCACATGATTGTAAAATGGTTCTAACTTTATCATAGAACACATTGGTCGTCCAAATCGCGATTAATGAAACGCGTTTTTATGGGAATCGCATTTTACAGGAAGGAGGGGGGAGAATCACAATTAAAATCACATAAACATAAGCACAGACAAACAGACTCCTAATTTATACGTTTAATAAACCTTATTTGCAATTTAGCTACCGGATTGTTTGGGACTTGCATTGCCATCCCTTAAAGACAATCAGTTCTTTAATTTTCACAGTACATTAATTTTCACAATACATAAAAATCCTCTCAAATCAAAATAATAAAATTCAATAAATAAAATTGATAATCGTATTAGTAGTTGTAAGGTTTGCTAAAGTGGATTTTGCAGTTAAATTTGAAGTTTCCAAATCTTCATCGATTTCGAGTTCTCTAATTTTTGCAATTTTTAACCAGTTCCTGTCAATGACATAATGATGGGTTGCCTCTCTCACTCAAATAACATTAAAAAATTGTAAGATTTAAATCTAATAGAAATCAGAAAAAATGGAAGGAAAATAAAATATGAGATCTAAATGATTTTCTTATATCTTCTTTCACTGTTTTCTCAGTAACCAAACAGAGGAAAATTGTACCTAATGTTCTTCATCTCCTTTCTTTTATTAAACCCCGAACCAGACCATCCAAAAGAAATTCTGTTAAATCAATTGATGAGTATTTAAAGGACATCATTCCCTCCAAAATAAAATTGGATCAAATATTGATAAATATCCAACTTACCTCTAATGTAAGCTATACAGTCGGTCCATCTTAATGTATTCAAACTTATCGGTAAAAAGGGTTTGGGTGCTACTTTGGCCACACACTAGCAAAAATTGTTACTTTCGCTCACTCTCTCTCCTATCCTTCTTGTTGTCGTTATCTGATGACTTGCTTGCTTCTCGAGTGGATGTTTCTTGTTGTGGTCGTCTGATGACTTGCTTTTCGATTGGATGGCTTAGTAACCAGTCTTCCTTTGTTTATCGTGAAAAGATAAATTTTGAAATTTTGAAAATAAAAAATAATTTGAAATTTTTACAATCAATCCAGGGTCCACTTGTAATCCATAGTTGGATTCGTGGTTTTTCATGTGGTCCTCACAAGCAAAAGCCATCGTATCAATTATCAACCAAGTTGATACAATTCAAATTTGACCACAGGCCCACAGCATCTTTCTATCATTCACATGGTTTGTGAAAAGATTGTGCACTTGTAATTTACATCTTTGAAGTCAAAACATTTAGCGGAGACTTTACAAATCTCCTATAAGTCTTCTTTTACATTCAACCGTTGGATGTCAGTAGACTTTGCATTGAGATATAAACTTAAAAGGCAAACATTTATATAATATATATATATGGCTCGGATTTTAAGCTAATCGGGTAGAGTAAACTTATTCATTGAATCTACTTTTAAGTCTGAAATAATCCGCACCCAGTGAACTTGGCTTTTAAGATTAAAAGAACTCGCGGGTCAGCGGGGCGCACGTGTCAATAGGGCAAACTCGTAAATTGTTTTAGACTTAAAAGTAGATTCACTGGGTAAGTTTATTCGACCCAGTTCACTTAAGATGCTGACTGTATATATCTATAGTGTTTGTATAGATAATAACTTCATTAAAGGCCAACTTGTTATTGACCAAAATGAATTTTGAAAGTATTTATTCTTCATAAAACATTTTATCAGATAAAAAATACAATAAAATAAAGGGACAATTAGAGATATATCTCTTGTCAACTAAAATTTTAGCAAAAAGGGTATTTAATATCTGTATTTAATAAAAAAATCCCTTATTTTTGACAAAAATGACAAAACTGATATGCACCCAAACATTACCCACACTCCTGCCCAACTACTCAGGTGATTTTGTAGCTACTCATACGGTACGAGTATTGAACCGTATCATATCCCAAATTCAAAAAATATTTTGTAATATAAATATCTATTAACTTTTGACCTAAAATTCCATTTTTCTCAAATTTTATACCTTTGGAATCGTATCGATAAGAGATACAAAACTAGTACTATTATTGATATGTTTTGAGAAAAAAAAATTGAAATTTTACATGACGTATGTGAAAATTTCACAAAATAATTTTCAAAATTTTTTACAGTTAGTTTGTGAAATTATCAAATTTCAAAAACTTTTGTTTTTCAAAATTTTTTCAAATTTCACAACTTTTTTTGTGAAAATTATTTTGTGAAATTTCACAAAAGTACTTTCCAAAAATTTTGTGAAATTATCAATTTTGAAAAAATAAAAAATAAAAAACTGCTCAAACATATCAAAAATTTGTAAAAAAATAGAATTGTAGATAAAAAATTATAGAGGTTTAAAGTCTAAAAATCTTTTTTCAAAATGGGAACTATTATGGTGTGGCCACTCACACGGTATGAGTGCCACACCATATCATTTCTTTCATTTGTAGGTGTCTTTGAGTGTCACATGTTTGTGACGCAGGACGCGGAGGTCATGGTTGAGATGTTTGGCATCCATTTGGTGTGTGGAGGGACCTTCAAAATAAACACAAAAAAAATTGCAACCACTCAAACTTTTCGATACTCTAATTAGGAATTTAGGCCTAATTGAAATAACCAAACGTGTAAGAATGTATGCAAGTTACAACTTTCTTTGGACACTACATTGATAGTCATACCATCTCCCATAAACGAAATATTCATACCACAAAAACATCCTATCAAATAAAAAATCATTAAATTCAATCAAAACAAATGAAAAATAGAAGGAAGGAGAAACAGTACTCATTTAACATATTCTATTTCTAACCTGAAAAATAGAAGGAAGGAGAAACAGTACTCATTTAAATTTGAAATCTCCAATTGTTTAATGATTTTTAAAAAAAATAATAAAAATAAAAATTGTTCTTGTAAATTTTACTCATCTTGTTTTTGCCAAATTTTCTCTATTTTTAACTTCCATAATGTTGTTTTCTCTGATGCTCATAATGTTGGCATCTTCAATTTTAAAGATAATGAATAGTAAAGAAAAGTGGAAGGAAAGTAACATATAAAAGAAAAAAATACTATTTACTTTTCTATCATATTGACAAATTTTCCTTGTATTCCTTTTTCATTTCTTTCTAAATAGTTTAAGCTTGGTTTGCGAGTTTAGTGACAGGAAAGAAAAATAAAAGAAAAAATAGAGAGAAAAATTTTCTTAGTATTTTTTCAAGTGTTTTTATCCAAGTTTAGATAACATCAGATAAGGCAATTTTGAAATATAATAGTAAATTAAGAAAAAAAGGAAGGAATTGACTCATCAATTTTTAATTTTTTTCATTTATTTTTTTTTACTCTCGTTCCTTTTCCTTTTTTTTTTTTTGTTATACTTTTCTCAAGATTTTAATCTGTAACTTTTAAGAGCATCTCGCAGACTAGCTATTTTATCTTTTAAGACAAAATAGTTAGTTAGAGAGAGTTTTATGTACTCTAGCAGACTAGTTTAACATTGGGGTTTTTGACTAGTTATATTTGTCTAGCCAAGAATGACTATATTATTTCTCCAAAGCTCAACATTTAGATCTTTTATTATTTAATTGATACAAAATCTCAATCATAGAAAATGCAATAAAATAAGTTGACTAGATAAAATAAAAAGCACTGCTGGATTTGAAGGTTAAATAGTGAATTGCTAAAATAGTTTTGAATTAAAATAGTTAGTTATAAACCATTCTGCTGCTAGAGATGCTCTGAGAGAGAGAGAGAGAGAGAGAAAACATTTTCTTTTGTTTTTATTTTTTTAGTTTCACGAATTCCATGAACTCTATGAACCAACAGTTGGAATGTAAGAGAAATTTAGGTGAATGTATTGAGAAGGCAAAATACCCACCAAATTTTTATATATATTTTGGTATTAATTTGGGCAGGCTAAATTCAAGGCTGGAACCATAGCAATAATGTCAATTTTCTTCGCTCTAACAACCCCAGTTGGGATCGCAATCGGGTTCGGTATCTCGAGTGTATATAATGAGAATAGCCCAACTGCTCTCATCGTGGAAGGCGTATTAAACTCAGCCTCTGCTGGAATTCTAATATATATGGCTCTGGTGGACCTGCTCGCGGCGGATTTCATGAACCCAAGAATGCAAACCAATTCTAAGCTCCAACTTGGTGCCAATCTTTCACTACTTCTTGGCGCTGGTTTTATGTCCCTTCTCGCCAAATGGGCATAATAATATCCCCAACTCAACCTTCCCCTATTAGAAACAGTCCAAATTCAATTTGTATTAAGGCCATTTTGTTTGGTTTACGTAGCAATAAAATCGATTATCATGTTTTCTTTTTTCTTTTCTCCTACGAAATAATAAAACGGGAAATGAGGCTTCAAATACGACTTCTTACAGAAGTTTTCAGCTTCATCTGAGTTTAAAAAGAATAAAAATAAAAAAATATGTAGCGCAGATGACATTGGCACCACTTTTTCAGTGGGAATGTGGTGTGTTCGAATCTCTTTAGGGGATTTGTTCTTTGCCCTTGTTGTGTACATCAGTTTGAATGAGTTGTCCTTACTGGACTTTACTGTGGGTCATTGAAGGACTTGAGGTTAAACTGGGCTGGGAGGTGTGTGCGTGTGTGGAGTGTGTTCGTATCCATTCCAAATCCAATTTAATGTAAAAAAAAAAAACAGTTGAAAAACATGTTTCCATTTTGAAAAATGGGAAGCGCAGTAGATTTAGTTGCCAAATATTTGGTTACTAGCTAGGTTATGTCTCAATCACAATTTTACAGAGTAAATGTCATATTGTATGGGTTGTGTTCTTTCTTCCTACTCTTTTCTTTCTTTTCTTTTATTCTAACCAAAGAATAATCTTTGTTGGATATTAAAGCGCGGTACCAAATTTGCTCATTATACACATAAAAACACATCAAAAGTATTAATAGACATACACACTCAAAGAAAATACAGAGTTTTACATAGTTCGACCAAACATTATCTAGTCCACACTCTAGAGAACTGTTCTTTCACTTTTGAGATGTAAGGTTGGTACAAAATACTTTTGGATTAAATTACATAACTCAATCCTACCCTTGTACACCCACTCCTAATTCTCCAAAGAACTCATTCTCTCTCACACTAGACCATGCACCCCCATGAGGGAAGACCCTTCAACTTGGCACACCAAGAGCTTCCTAAATTCCTATGCACCATCCTCTTTTATAGAGCTTATAACCGATTAATTATTGGACAAGTAATAAGACTCTATCACAAAAGGAAACCAAACAGAATGGGCCGTGAAAAAATAAGGGGTTATTTAGTTATAAAGACAAAATAGGGAACTCTTATGTCCATAGGTTCATCTAAAACAAAACATTTGGTGAATGGTTCTAAACCGCTTTTAGTCTCAAGGTATTGATGGATTGTGCTAATGATTACTGTTGGAAAACTAGATCCAGTGCGCAACTGAAAAATGAATAGATACAGTTCAAAACTTTTAAGATCTACTTCTCGTTTAGTTGTATACAATACAATACATATACATATACTACTTATATAAATATATATAATCATACCAAAATAGATTGGTTGAATCCTTGTGAGAACTCTTCTCCTGAATTGACGAAGAACTTCTTTCTTCGTTGTATTGTTGATGAAGATCTTCTTCTCCAAACTCCAGAAATATTCACTCCTATGGCTTTCGAATGTTTCCAAACAATAGGATTTGGTGGGAAACCCCTAAGGAACAATATGGGAAGGTCTCTAGGGCTTAGAGACTGATCTGGACGTCTAGGGCTTAGAATTTGCATCAATTTACATTCTGTCCATAGGTCCTCTATTTATAGGATTTCTAAACCGACATACCATAAACCGGTTTGTCTCACAAACCGGTTTCTAGAACCTATCCCTAGTAACCAGTTTGTCTGACAATCTGGTTTCTGGTGCCCTATACCCAGTAACCGGTTTGTTAGACAAACCGGTTTCTGGTACCCTTTTCCCGTATTATTCCTTTCAGTATTCAAACACACAATGAGCTAGGAATGAGACCTCTAGGATCTTAATTACTGGCTTCAATTAATCATTAACTCCTTCCATTTAAAACTCTTAACTAAGAAATCAATTATTAATCAATCATTATTAATTCCACTATATAATAATGATTGTAGTCTAGTCTATAAGAAGCAAACCACACATATATTAGTAGTACTTAGACTTGTACCGACACTAATGCCCCTCTACCAACCAGCATTCGCATTTATCATTGGGATGTATGAATAACATTACTGTCTACCCAATAGATAAAAACATCTTATATTCCTCGAGTATCAGTCACCACTCAGAAATTACCAACATGTTCACAATAACTTGTTGACATGGCTGTGCAGCTCTTAGTAATCGACTAGTGACATTCTCAAGGGAATACTTGCTCTGTTGTAAAGAATTACTCTTTACAAGAGGGTAGATTCCATCTTGACAATATATGTTCCCAATACCATAAACTTGACCACCTAAGATACCCAGGTGTTGATCTTGAAGACCTCACTGATTGGTAACTCAAAGCAACCAAGCATATAGCTTGCGTCCATTACTATCTCAGGATTAAGGACATGTATCCGATACAAGTTTGAGTTCCTATTAACTATGACAGATTTTCTTGTCAATAGGTTTAACTCACAATCCGTCAATGCAACTCATGCACTAGCATATTAACTTAGAGTCAAACACTCTTGTGAATGAGATTCATCACTCTATCATATAGAAGTCAATCATGCTTCAGTGTATTCTTGATAAGTTATCCAATCTTATCTTCCATCCACTGTGACTTATTTAGAACAACAAGGAATAGTATTTCATATCTGTTACGCCCCAGAGTAAGCCAAAAATAGGAAAAATAAAAATTTTCCTTTATGGGTCCGTAGACACGTGACTAGTTTGTTAACCGTCCTGATCCTATAATTACCTTTTCTGATGAAGACCTACTGCCAGAAGGATCTGCACATAATAAAGCTTTGTACATCACTGTTGGATGCAAGGGGCAGCAAGTGCCATTTTGTTTGGTTGATACAGGTTCCACTTTGAATGTTTGTGCCCTAAGAACCGTCACTGCCTTGGGGGGTCGATATCCTAGACATCACTCCATCTGTATAATCCGTGAGGGCTTATGACAACACCAAGAAAACTGCGATGGGGACCATTTCCAATTCCAAGTAGGGTCTTTGGGTTTGCACTGAACATTTCCAATTCATGGATATCCCCGCTTCATTTAATTTGTTAATTGGGAGGCCCTGGCTGCAAGTCAACAAAGTTGTATCATCCACTGTGCACCAAATGATCAAATACATTCATCAGAAAAAGGTGAAAATCACCTTTAGCAACAGTTGAGGAAGTGAAAGCCTTCCCAAGCTATGCTCCCGTCTTCGAAATCCAAATATCGAAACTGGAGGAAGGGGATATCGAAGGATTCTCCATATAAGAAGTCTATATGATCAGTAATGAAGACAGGTTCCCAGAGATCCACTCTATGGTTGTCAATATCATCCACAAAATGAACTACTTCCCTAGAATGGGGTTAGGCCGATGTCAACAAGGGGTCCGTGAGTTCCCTCAGATTAAAGGACAGCAAGGCACCTTTGGGTTGGGACACGAGCCCACTGAAGAAGACACCGAGCTGCAAAAGCCATGGAAGAAGAGAGTTAGGAGTCTCCCGCCTTACCATAAAACTCTGAATGGTCAGTTCATCAAAGAAGGGGATGACTTCCCCTATTTTGAATTTCCAGAGCCTTTGATCCATCAGACTACCGAAAAGAGGTATCCTGGACTTGAGATCTTCGCTAACTGCAAAAAGCCCCCTTATCAGGATCCATTCTGTCCAGAAGAAGTTTTTAAGACCCCAGAGGAAGACTGGTTGAAGTATCTGGACACCGAAGCTATCAAGATTATGTGGGAGGAATTTGATGAAGAAAAGGATGGAAAGAGGACTAAGAGCCAAGATGATTAGATCATGCCAACTGATGAGAGTCTGAGCAACCAGGCTGTAGAGTCATCTGTCTGTGTCTCCCTATCCCCTATTCACCCAGAGTTTGTATTTCCAATTATTGAGTCTATACCAGAGTAAGTCGTTGTAGACCCACCGATATCTGATTGAAATGAAAGACGGTTCTGCTTACTCCTTTATGTCTTGTACTTGTGAATGCACAGATCCCTTCGAGGATCTCCCAATTGAACTAAAACAAGTAATTTAAAAACCACCTGCTTATGAAATAATTGAAGATACTTTATCGATTAATCTAGGTGAAAAAGATAATCCATAAATTGTGTAAATTGGCTCCACGCTTAATAAAGAAGAAAAAGAAAAGATAATTCTTTTACTAAAAGAATTCAAAGATGTTTTTGCTTGGTGTTATGCAGACATGCCTGGGGTCGATCCCGACATTGTCCAACATCATATTCCTTTTCTCCCTGGTTCTAACCCCATCAAGCAGAAACTTAGGCACATGAGACCAGAATGGGCACTCAAGGTCAAAGAAGGGGTAGAGAAGTAGTTCAAGGTAGGATTCATCATTGTTACAGAGTATCTGGAATGGGTTGCCAACATCGTGCCAGTCCACAAGAATGATGGAAAAGTTCGTGTGTGCGTTGACTTCCACGATCTAAACAAAGCAGTCTAAAGGATGACTTCCCACTTCCCCGCATCGACGTTATGGTAGATACACCGCGGGTTATGAGCTATTATTATTTATGGATGGTTTCTCAGGGTAAAAGATAGCATTCACCACACCATGGGGGACCTACTGCTATCGAGTGATGCCCTTCGGACTCAAAAATGCCGGAGCAACTTACCAAAGGGCTGCTACCACCTTGCTGCATGACATGATACATAAAGAAGTAAAAGTATACGTGGATGATATGATTGTAAAATCCAAGGATAGAGGAGGACACTGGGTAGCGCTGGAGAAATTCTTCAAAAGATTGCGCAAATACAAGATGAGATTAAATCCAAAGAAAAGCACTTTCGGTGTGACCTCTGGGAAACTCCTGGGTTTCTCATCACACAAAGGGGGATAGAAGTCGATCCCTCCAAAATTAAGGCAAATTTAGAAATGGCGCTGCCGCAAAATAAGAAGGAAGTACAAGGGTGTGGACACCGGAAATCGACCACTTCTCTTGTTTGAGATTGTTTTGAAATTGATTTGAATCAAAGAAAGAAAATAGGTCTGTTGAAAACAGATACAGAGTCGCCACTTGGTCTTTAAGGAACCAAGAAACCTAATTTTGACTCACCCAAGCGGATAAGGGCACCGGCCCTTCATCACCAAAGAACTTGGTTCGGGGTTTTGGTACGAGAGAGGAAGGAGCCTTTGTCGCGACTAAAACACCCTCAACTCGCCCCGTCTCTCGACGGGCCTCAATTAGCATCCAAATAATCATCTTATACTATGAATGGTTCGACAATTAATACTATGATAGTATATTACATCACATAAGAAACTTGAAATGGTAGATCTAAAGATAAGATATCATTCATAAGATTTAAGTCAAATATCATACAATGTAAAGTGAAAGATCACACAAATAAACCTAGGAAAAATCGTCTAGTCATGTATCAAATAATCAAGACTTCCTAATCTAAAGGGGGACATGAATTGTTCTTGAAACAAATAAACAAAGAAATCAAAATATGCTTAGCAAGCTAGTATGATGCATGTTAATCTTTGAGAAAAGAAGATCCCTCAATCCCCGGGACGGATGAGAAAGGATGATTAGATCAAGGGGAAGCATGAACGTGTGATCGTGATCATCCCTTATAATCTTCTTAGATTAAGAGTTACAAAAACCCCAAATCTTGCATGAATGCAATGTATGTATCTAAGATGTGTAAAGGTTGTAGTGTGTTTTGGGTACATGGATTTCTAGAAGACTTAGAAGTCTAAAATGTGTATGAATGAATGAATTAAATCAACATGGGATATATACAAATGCAGTATGAACTACTTCCTAAGATATGAACTAATTTGGAATGCATATAAGCATCAAATCAAAGAATGAAAGTTAAAATGTGCTTGCTGTGAATAGTGGACAGAACAGTAGCATCATCTTTTGGAAATTGAAAAGAGGGGTTTGGAATGTTTTCAATGCATGATTTTTTATGGAGATGTTCCTTATTGTGTCTAGAACACAACCCAAAAGGCCAATCTTGAATAGCTATCACAGATTGAGATAAATCATATAAACAACACAGGTCACTCAGAAACAGAGTCCGTACTGTCGACTGAAATGTTAGAAAATATTAGAAAATGAAAAAGAATGATCTAAGGGCCCATTTTATACAGAAAGTTCCCTAAGACATTGAATTGTAAGGGAAAAATAATTTAGGACCACCCCTTTTGGAAAAGTGTTCTGTAAAGGAGGTTGGAAGTGGACCTAGCTGCTGTGACAGCAAAATCAGAATGTTTGGAAGGAATATTGGGATCCAAATGGACCATTTCCAAGTACTTCCAAGTCAAACCAAAAATCATGGGTGTTCTCCAATGAGTTAGGAAGACTTTCCAAGTGTCCTTGCATCCATATGTTGAGTATTGAGTTCTAGAGAAATCTTTGAACTCAACTCACTCACTGTTTTGACTCATTGTTTTGAAGATTTTGGAGAAAACAAAGTTTTGTTTCTTGAAACCAAATGAGAGGGATTGAGAGGGGTTTTGAAATAGATGTTTTGAAAGCACATTTTCAATACTCAATAAGGATTATAGCCACTTAAAATGTCAACATTAAACTCATCATCAAGAACCTCCAAGATTGTTGGAGAGATTTATTTTTATTTTTGAACATAACTTCAATACATTTCAAGAATACCTTGGAAGTATTGAGGTTATGATCATCATCTATCAAACATGTTTTTGAGGTCAAGAGCTACTATCCATAAGGATTCACTCACCCCAAACTTCATGTCATCACTTAGATGATGATGAACTAGTAAGTAAATAAAAAAAAGAAAAAGAAATGAGATAAGGAGAGATGAACATATATATAATCAAAGCAAGTAAATAGCAATCAATAGATGATAATCAATGTGATTTTGGACTTGTAGCTTGGTGTTTCACTCATATATTTTGACATTTGGACATGGAAGTAGCTTCCTAACTCAAGAATGCTCAAGAATGGTGATTGGGGGTGTTTGGAATGTGAAGTATAAGAGAGGTAATGGAAGAAAACAAGATTAAAACTCACTTTCTATAGCAAAATAGTAGGAGGAAGCTCCTTTTCTCTCTTCTAAACCTATCTCTATCTCTCTTCTTCTCTACAACTTTTCAAGCTTTTGCACTTGGCCCCCCCAAAATGAAGAGTATTGGGGGGTTTAAATAGGCCAATTTGGGGTGGTTTTGGGGTTTTAGAAGTACTCTCATTGGTCCCAAACAACTGTGAACATAAAACTATGTCGTTTTGGCTTTCAATTAATCAAATTGGACCCCCAAAAAAATTACAAAAATGGACTCTGCGAGGGATGAGTGCCGCGGCGGCACTGGGCCAGTGCCGCGGCGGCACTGCTCCTCAGAAGCCCAGAAAATTACGTTTAGGCCCCCAGAGGTTCCGGTATTCGCGAAAAGGCCCTATTTCGTCCGAAATTCACAGAAAATGCATACGAACTCCAAATTGAGGTTGTGATATACCGTTGGAAAGATAATGGAGTCTAATTTACATAAAAAATAATTCGAGGATAGGTCACTTTGAAAAGTTTTGTGGTATTCGCGATAAAAGCCGATTTGATCACCTTTTTCGCCTTTGGAAATTCATAATAAATTCGTTTTAAATCCAGAAATTATGTGCGATATACCGTTGGAAAGCTGTTGACCTCTAGTATCCATGAAAAATATTTGAAAATTATTTCGGTGCCCCGATTCCAAAGTCAAATTCTGGTCAAACTGGTCAAACCTGGGATCCCCGGGAAGTTCTGGGAACCTCTGGGAGCTCCCAGGAGTTGACGTTTTCGCTCGATTTTCTTTTGGAACTTGTTTTAATACTTTTCTCATGATTTAGAATGATTCTGGTAAATTCAAACGATTTTGGTCAAACTTGGTCAAACTCGGTCAAACCTGGTCAAACCTTGGTCAAACCGGTCAACGGGGACTTTCCGGGAACTTCCGGGACTTCCGGGGGTCTCTGGGAGCTGACGATTTCGTCCGACTTTGCTTAAAAACTTATTTTATTGCTTTTCTTATGACCTAGCATGTTTTCAGAACTTTGGAACCAAACCTGGGAGTTTTTGGGCTTTCAGGGGCATTTTGGTCATTCTGAGCATTTTGAGAAATAGAACCAACTTCCAAGAGTCCTTTTGAGTCATTTTTCGATCATTGTGAACCACCAAGCTATGGGTCTCCTAAATCTGATAGCCGACAAAATGGGGTGTCTACAGTTTGCCCCTCTTTGTCAGGAACTTGCGAGGCAACGCATGTCGCAAGCGAGTGCCAAAGCTTTGAAGAGACAGGACTTTTTGGAGGCTATAGATTTAGGACAAACAGCGTTGCAAAAGATGAAAGGATGATGAGGTTAGTGCTGGTCGTGCTCTGCGTGAGCTGCCTACGTATCCCAAGGGGAATCAGACCAAGACGTAGTTCAGGGCGCAAAGGAACAAATCACACATGCACAACAAGACATACGGATGTTATGCTATGAGGATAATATGTAATGTATGGATGTGATATGAATTGTGTCATGAGTCCTACCATATCTAGTGTTATGATCCTAGTATGAGCATGTGCTGTGGGGTGTGCCACTTGTGTCGTGCCTGTATTGTGTTCTAAAACGCTTGTGGTCCTAGTACATGTGTTCAGTGCATTTGCCACTCTCAGTGGGCTTGGTGATCTATGCTTCACTATGACTAATAGACTTGTGAGGGAGCTCGACCTGGAGGTCTTACTCAAGGAAGAGCGTGGTGCTCAAAGTGATACTGTGGTGCTCAAAAGAATGCTTATGGTGTGTTTGCCACTCCAGTGGGCTTTGTGATTTGTGTGTGCCGCAACCGATGGGCTATGTGTCATGTTGGGTGAAGTAATTCTTGACTCGTGCTCCTCTTAGTCATGACACTATGGACTCGGTGACTCCCAAAGTCTCAACGGTGCTTCTCAATCCTCAATTCTCAATGGCGCTTACATTGTTCCTCGAATCTTTGACGGTGCTTTCTCAAGGCTTCTTGATTGTCAACGGTGTTCTTCAAATCTTAATGATGCTTCTCGATTTTTCCATGATGCTTCTCAACAAATCTGATGTTCCTCAACCAATCCGATATTCCTCAACTCTTCAAAGACGCTTCTCAACAAATCTGATGTTCCTTAACCCATCCGATATTCCTCAACTCTTCAACGACGCTTCTCAACAAATCTGATGTTCCTCAACCCATCCGATATTCCTCAACTCTTCAAAGACGCTTCTCAATAAATCTGATGTTCCTCAACCCATCCGATATTCCTCAACTCTTCAACGACGCTTCTCAACAAATCTGATGTTCCTCAACGACGCTTCTCAACAAATCTGATGTTCCTCAACACATCCGATGTTCTCTTCAACTCTTCAACGACGCTTCTCAACAAATCTGATGTTCCTCAACTCATCCGATATTCCTCAACTCTTCAACGACGCTTCTCAACAAATCTGATGTTCCTCAATACATCCGATGTTCTCTTCAACTCTTCAACGACGCTTCTCAACAAATCTGATGTTCCTCAACTCATCCGATATTCCTCAACTCTTCAACGACGCTTCTCAACAAATCTGATGTTCCTCAACACATCCGATGTTCTCTTCAACAATACTCTCTTCTGATGTTCCTCGATACATCTGATGCTCTTCCTCAACAACACACTTGGACTTTGGGCACTAAAACACATCTTATCAACACTCCTCATCAACACATCTAGACTTTGGGCCCTAAAACACCTTAACAACACGTCTCATCGACACACCTTATCAGCAATAGTTTCTCGGTGTTGGCGATATTTCCTCCGATCGGATGCCTTGAGAAACAACTGTCGGTTTGTAGTTTGCAACCACTTACGAGTTTATGCCACTCGTACCTGGGACATTCTCATGTTGCGACCTTGACTGGTGTGGTAATAATGTTTGGCACTTCTGCTTATATCCAAAGTTTTTTTTTTTTTTTTTATAATTGGGAATCACCTTTAACCCACACATTTGAGACCATCAGGACAAATGGACTTAACAGGAACGACAAGGAAAGTTGGGTTAGTTTGTATGAAACCTCGGTCTCTGACACACTTGTGATCAGATTACTACTGACTCAAATAAAGAAGGATTGACTTGGACACGAAATTCTCAAATTGCCACGATCCAAAGTGCCTTTACCATGAATGATGTACCGCTCATCTTTTATGTTCACTCCTCATCTTGATATGTCAGCACTTTGCTAATAAATCTGGTTTTTTTGAAAATTCATCCCTACTGATCTAATCAATTTCTTTGCTTCTCCCAAGATGTGCTTTGAATTAGTGCCTTAGCTTATAGAATAAAAGATGCTCCATTTCCATCTGTTCAAGACAATGTTGTGACTTGAAGGCTTACCATTGGTGTATAGGGATCGGGTGGCAAACAAAGTTTGCCCCTAGTTTGAAGGGCATGAAGTGGGATCGGTAGGCAAACGAGGTAAATGACCGAAGTTTGCCCCTAGTTTGGAGGAAGGTTCATTGGAGGTTTTGGGCAAACGAGGTAGGTGACCGAAGTTTGCCCCTTGTGTGAAGGGTAGATAGTAAAAGTCAGGCAAACGAGGCGGGTAGCCGAAGTTTGCCCCTAGTGTGGAAGGTGATTTTCTGGTTTGAGGCGTGGACCGTGACTTTAATCTCTCAAATGCTCATAACTTTTTGCCTAGGCACCAGTGAGGTAACCTAGCGAGCTCTTTTCTCTCTTTTGTTATTGCTCACCTTAGATTTAGCTCTAACTTTTGCCTAGGCGTCCTTTTGGATTTTCGATCTAGCGAGCCATCTTTCTTTTCTTTTTTGAAAGTCTGCCTACGTACCCCCAAGTGGGGATCAGGTCCAACGTAGTTCGGGCCATGGTTGAAAAGAAGCGAGTTGATTTTTAGGTAGGTGGGGTGACCGAACCGTTGTGGTTGCCTACGTATCCCCGAGCGGGAATCAGGTCGAGCGTAGTTCAAGGCAAGGCTTGAAGGAAATTGGTTTGATTATGATGGTGTTGACCGAACCGATGTGGTTGCCTACGTATCCCCGAGTGGGAATCAGGTCGAGCGTAGTTCAAGGCAAGGCTTGAAATAAGGGGTTTGAGGTATGAGGGTTTTTCAAACCAATTGTCAAAGAAGTTCAAACTTGAGCCACTTGTGGTAGCTTTGAATAAAAAAGATTCAGTTTCAATCTCCCTTTCTTTTCTTTTTCTTTTGTTTTGAGGATTGATCCTTTTCACTTTCGCCTAGCCAGTCAATTTTGCTTTTTAATGTAGTCGATTCTTGTGAGATCTTTCAATCGCAATCTCAGAATTCCAGAATGTGCATGTCAGCTCTCGAAATTTTTTTTTGTGGTTGTTCTGTGCCTTTGGAAATGTGATCTAGGCATGTTCTTATGATGTACCTTAAAGCATACAATTTTCTCATTTATTTCATCAAAATTTTCTTCAACCTTTTGACTGGCTAGGGTCAGATTTTGGAAATCAACACCTTTTTAGCTCTCACTTTTGCCTAGGTGCCCTTTTCGGGTTTTCAACCTAGCGAGCTTTTTTTTTTTTTCTTTTTTTTTTTTTTTTGAAGGGGGAAGAAACTCATTGAAATGTTTGGCTACCAACAATGACTAAGTCTGCATTGGACAGGTTTGTATGGCTCTCAAGGCTTTAAAATGGTAGAAAAAGGTGTTGGGCAAGCCCCAAATCAGTCTCAAGTGTCTTTTCGAGATTTGAGCAAAAGCATCTTTAAATTCTTAAAGTAAGACTATTCAATTCTCAGCTTTTCTTTGGGGTCAGCGCGAAATCGACTTTGGCCTGTTTGGGATTCTCTCTTTTTTTTTTTTTTTTTTTTTGTTTGATGCAAAAATTTATTAGCAGAGTAATGTCCATGGTAATTTGAAAAGTGACATTTTTAGTTCAGCGGTTCATGCACTTATGAATATACACATTAGATTAGGCAAAATAAGACTTCATTCCATTAGAAGAGAATGATTACATTACTCGATACAGACTCACAACAACTCGGTGATAGGCAGACTCAACCACAAGATCAAACTTGAAATAGACTCAAAACATAGAGCAGACTCGACTTGGTCTCAAATGGAGTGTCTTTGTGACCCATTTATTATCATTGTTTTTTTTTTTTTTAAACAGAAGTTCCAAACACTATCGCTCCACTGCACGGATTCAACATTCATGGGTGTCAATAAAAGGGACCATTTGAAAGGATAGGCCATGGGCTTAGGTGAGATGGGGTTGAATGGGTGGTGGCTCGATGATTCCTCGATCAATGAGGTCTTGGATATCATGGCGGAGACGTATGCACCGGTCGGTGTCATGGCCTGGGCCTTGGTGGTAGGCACATCGTTTGGACACGTCACAGTTAGGTGGTGGGGGATCGGCACGAGGCTGAAGGAGTTGGAGGTGTCCTTTTCTTAGCAGGCGGCCTAAGGCTACAGAGGGAGAGATATCTAGCTTGGAAAATTCACGGGGTACCCTATTTTGGTAAGGGCGGCTAGGCGAGCTGGTTTGGTTTTTGAGCTGGTATGATTGGGGAGAATAGGCCATGGGTTGGTTACTAAGTGCGTTGACATCCGAAGAGTTTCGGGAGTAGTCTGGCCTCTTGGACTGGCTTTGTGATCCTTCATTCTTGATTTTCCCTTCCCTGATTGCATCCTCAATTCTAGTCCCAATCTCAAACAGTTCTTCAAATGTTGAGATGGACTGGTAGAATAGTTTCTCATGGTACAGCGGTTGTAGATTCTTGATTAACATCCGGACTTGTTCCTTTTCGACTGGTCGGTGGGTCATTTGGGCCACTTTGTTCCTCCATCTGCTCAAGAATGCAGCGAAGGACTCATTGAAGTTCTGCCGGGTAGTATCTAGATCCTGAATGGTGACATCGAGCTCTTGGTTGTAGGAGTAATGATCAACGAAGACCTGGACTATATCTTCCCAAGTCCGCGTCTTAGAAACCTCCAAGGTCAGAAACCAAGATAGAGCAGCCTTGGCGAGGGTTTGAGGGAACAACATTGCGATGTGCTCATGGCTGCAGCCCATTGATTGGAAAACACTCATGCAGAACTTTACATGGCTCTTCAGATTCCCGGTTCCATCAAAACGATCAATTTCAGGCATCTTGAAGTTTTCCGGCAGTTTCAGCTTAACAGGCTCAAAAAGGCCTTCCAGATCTAGCATGTAGTCGTCGATCCCTTTACTCTTCCTTAGTATGTTCTCGAGCTTGTCGACCTTATCCATTTTCTCTTGGAGCTTTTTCTCATATGCAGGCGGCGGGACCCCTTGAAACCATACTTCTTCTCCGTCGTTCTCATGTAGGGGTGGTTCAAACCCAGGTGGAGGCTGCGGCCGTTGCTGCTTCAATTCCTCCATGAAGGATAAAACTTGGGCCAACCGTTCAAACTGTTGGTTGATCATTTCTGTCATTCTTGCTTCCAAACCTTCTGGATCCATAAAGCTGACTTTCGGCTGAGTGATTCTGACAAGGTGACTCCCTAATCCTCTGACTCACAAATGCAGATCCTGGGTGCTCAAAACTTGTACTGACATATAGGTGTGAAAAGACTGTGTTAGACTTTTAACAGTGATGATTGAGATGACAACTATAGTGATGTTAACAGACGTGGACTGACTCGTGTACAGCCTGACTGAAATAGTGCGTGCAGACCGATAGGAATGGTGTATGCATATGGGACAAGCATGCGGATGCAAGCCCTAATCTATATGATGCCCCTACTTCTAACAGATAGTAGTCAAACAAATAAGGTCCTAGCCATACAGAGTGTGCTAACCTTACTTTCCAGTATGATCACCAAGGGATAACAGGGATTTCCGGGATACTTCGGGAGTTTTGGATAGAGTTTCTGGGAGAAACATGGATTTGGAAGATTCAGAGAAATTTCTAGAAGTCATTTGAGTTTCTAGGAGAAATAAGGATTTCTGGTTGATTTGGACTGAGCTTCTAGGAGAAACTGGTATTTTGGGCATTTATGAGAAATATGGATAGAGTTTCTAGGAGACACGAGTATATCCGGGCATTTCTAGGTGATTTGGGCAGAGCTGCTGGAATTTTTGGAGAATCTGGGAGGTTTGGGCAAAGCTCCTGAGAAAACAGGTACTTTGGGTATTTCTAGGAAATTTGGATAGAGTTTCTGGGAGAAACTGGTATATCTGGGAAATCAGAGTTTCTGGGAAAACACAGGTATATCTGGGAAATCAGGGAGATTTAGACAAGGTTTCTTGGAAAAACGGGTTAGCATGGTTATATCTGGGATACCTAGACAGAGTTTCTGGGGGAAACAGGTTATGATGATAATCATACTGTCTAGCTAGTTTTCATACTCCTATGTCCTAGGACCAACAAACAAGGTTTGCGGTGTATATCTTTGTGAACATGGAGCAGACATCCTTGTCATGGTGCCTAGGCAAGTCAACTCAATGTGATCACATGTGAGTGATTGCCTTGGGAATCATAAGAAAGAGGTTCTGTTCTATGCCACATAAGCGTCTACACCGCGCAGGTAATCCTGCTAGGGCATACAGCAGTTATATCACATTGTCCTATCTGAAAAGATAAATGAACAGTCCTACGAAAGGTGCTACAGGAATCTATATGCAAAGGCAGGGTTTAGTCAAAGAGGGTCCGTTGACGAGAGTTCCAATATACCGTCAGGGAGACAGTACGGAGGTTTTTACTCTTTTTGATATACCTTGGAAGGTACAGTATCAACGGTGACTTGTACCCTGGCACAGCAAGACCTGAACAATGTCAGCGCCGCGTTTCAGACACAGTCGGAGGGGGGGGGGGGGGGAATGCAAGAGTGCAATGTGGTGAACCAAACACAGTAAAAAGATGATTTTAAGGATGCTTCTTATGAGTCAAACCTCTGTATTATTTTGTTTTGAAAATAAATATCCCCAGCAGAGTCGCCAGATTGTGGACACCGGAAATCGACCACTTCTCTTGTTTGAGATTGTTTTGAAATTGATTTGAATCAAAGAAAGAAAATAGGTCTGTTGAAAACAGATACAGAGTCGCCACTTGGTCTTTAAGGAACCAAGAAACCTAATTTTGACTCACCCAAGCGGATAAGGGCACCGGCCCTTCATCACCAAAGAACTTGGTTCGGGGTTTTGGTACGAGAGAGGAAGGAGCCTTTGTCGCGACTAAAACACCCTCAACTCGCCCCGTCTCTCGACGGGCCTCAATTAGCATCCAAATAATCATCTTATACTATGAATGGTTCGACAATTAATACTATGATAGTATATTACATCACATAAGAAACTTGAAATGGAAGATCTAAAGATAAGATATCATTCATAAGATTTAAGTCAAATATCATACAATGTAAAGTGAAAGATCACACAAATAAACCTTGGAAAAATCGTCTAGTCATGTATCAAATAATCAAGACTTCCTAATCTAAAGGGGGACATGAATTGTTCTTGAAACAAATAAACAAAGAAATCAAAATATGCTTAGCAAGCTAGTATGATGCATGTTAATCTTTGAGAAAAGAAGATCCCTCAATCCCCGGGACGGATGAGAAAGGATGATTAGATCAAGGGGAAGCATGAACGTGTGATCGTGATCATCCCTTATAATCTTCTTAGATTAAGAGTTACAAAAACCCCAAATCTTGCATGAATGCAATGTATGTATCTAAGATGTGCAAAGGTTGTAGTGTGTTTTGGGTACATGGATTTCTAGAAGACTTAGAAGTCTAAAATGTGTATGAATGAATGAATTAAATCAACATGGGATATATACAAATGCAGTATGAACTACTTCCTAAGATATGAACTAATTTGGAATGCATATAAGCATCAAATCAAAGAATGAAAGTTAAAATGTGCTTGCTGTGAATAGTGGACAGAACAGTAGCATCATCTTTTGGAAATTGAAAAGAGGGGTTTGGAATGTTTTCAATGCATGATTTTTTATGGAGATGTTCCTTATTGTGTCTAAAACACAACCCAAAAGGCCAATCTTGAATAGCTATCACAGATTGAGATAAATCATATAAACAACACAGGTCACTCAGAAACAGAGTCCGTACTGTCGACTGAACTGTTAGAAAATATTAGAAAATGAAAAGGAATGATCTAAGGGCCCATTTTATACAGAAAGTTCCCTAAGACATTGAAGTTTAAGGGAAAAATAATTTAGGACCACCCCTTTTGGAAAAGTTTTCTGTAAAAGAGGTTGGAAGTGGACCTAGCTGCTGTGACAGCAAAATCAGAATGTTTGGAAGGAATATTGGGATCCAAATGGACCATTTCCAAGTACTTCCAAGTCAAACCAAAAATCATGGGTGTTCTCCAATGAGTTAGGAAGACTTTCCAAGTGTCCTTGCATCCATATGTTGAGTATTGAGTTCTAGAGAAATCTTTGAACTCAACTCACTCACTGTTTTGACTCATTGTTTTGAAGATTTTGGAGAAAACAAAGTTTTGTTTCTTGAAACCAAATGAGAGGGATTGAGAGGGGTTTTGAAATAGATGTTTTGAAAGCAAATTTTCAATACTCAATAAGGATTATAGCCACTTAAAATGTCAACATTAAACTCATCATCAAGAACCTCCAAGATTGTTGGAGAGATTTATTTTTATTTTTGAACATAACTTCAATACATTTCAAGAATACCTTGGAAGTATTGAGGTTATGATCATCATCTATCAAACATGTTTTTGAGGTCAAGAGCTACTATCCATAAGGATTCACTCACCCCAAACTTCATGTCATCACTTAGATGATGATGAACTAGTAAGTAAATAAAGAAAAGAAAAAGAAATGAGATAAGGAGAGATGAACATATATATAATCAAAGCAAGTAAATAGCAATCAATAGATGATAATCAATGTGATTTTGGACTTGTAGCTTGGTGTTTCACTCATAGATTTTGACATTTGGACATGGAAGTAGCTTCCTAACTCAAGAATGCTCAAGAATGGTGATTGGGGGTGTTTGGAATGTGAATTATAAGAGAGGTAATGGAAGAAAACAAGATTAAAACTCACTTTCTATAGCAAAATAGTAGGAGGAAGCTCCTTTTCTCTCTTCTAAACCTATCTCTATCTCTCTTCTTCTCTACAACTTTTCAAGCTTTTGCACTTGGCCCCCCCAAAATGAAGAGTAATGGGGGGTTTAAATAGGCCAATTTGGGGTGGTTTTGGGGTTTTAGAAGTACTCCCATTGGTCCCAAACAACTGTGAACATAAAACTATGTCGTTTTGGCTTTCAATTAATCAAATTGGACCCCCAAAAAAATTACAAAAATGGACTCTGCGAGGGATGAGTGCCGCGGCGGCACTGGGCCAGTGCCGCGGCGGCACTGCTCCTCAGAAGCCCAGAAAATTACGTTTAGGCCCCCAGAGGTTCCGGTATTCGCGAAAAGGCCCTATTTCGTCCGAAATTCACAGAAAATGCATACGAACTCCAAATTGAGGTTGTGATATACCGTTGGAAAGATAATGGAGTCTACTTTACATAAAAAATAATTCGGGGATAGGTCACTTTGAAAAGTTTTGTGGTATTCGCGATAAAAGCCGATTTGATCACCTTTTTCGCCTTTGGAAATTCATAATAAATTCGTTTTAAATCCAGAAATTATGTGCGATATACCGTTGGAAAGCTGTTGACCTCTAGTATCCAAGAAAAATATTTGAAAATTATTTTGGTGCCCCGATTCCAAAGTCAAATTCTGGTCAAACTGGTCAAACCTGGGATCCCCGGGAAGTTCTGGGAACCTCTGGGAGCTCCCAGGAGTTGACGTTTTCGCTCTATTTTCTTTTGGAACTTGTTTTAATACTTTTCTCATGATTTAGAATGATTCTGGTAAATTCGAACGATTTTGGTCAAACTTGGTCAAACTCGGTCAAACCTGGTCAAACCTTGGTCAAACCGGTCAACGGGGACTTTCCGGGAACTTCCGGGACTTCCGGGGGTCTCTGGGAGCTGACGATTTCGTCCGACTTTGCTTAAAAACTTATTTTATTGCTTTTCTTATGACCTAGCATGTTTTCAGAACTTTGGAACCAAACCTGGGAGTTTTTGGGCTTTCAGGGGCATTTTGGTCATTCTGAGCATTTTGAGAAATAGAACCAACTTCCAAGAGTCCTTTTGAGTCATTTTTCGATCATTGTGAACCACCAAGCTATGGGTCTCCTAAATCTGATAGCCGACAAAATGGGGTGTCTACAAAGGGTTTCTCAAGAGAATCCTATTCATCAGCCGCTTCATCTCCAAACTCACAACTACATGTGATCCCTTGTTCTGACTATTGAAGAAAGGAGAGAAGTTCCAATGGGATGACCAATGCCAAGCCACCTTCGACCAAATAAAACCCAACCTCCAAAATCCACCTGTCCTTTTACCACCTACCCCTCATAAACCCTTGCTTCTTTACCTATCTGTCTCTAAAAATGCCATGGGTTGTATGCTAGCCAAGAAGGAGAAGAAAGCCACTCTGAAAAAGCAATATATTACCTTAGCAAGAGGATGACTGGATATGAGCTCAACTACTCTGCCCTCAAAAAAACGTGTTGGGCTTTAGCCTAGTGTACTCACCAACTAAGATGCTAGGCTTTTCAGTGATGCTCATATCCTGCATGGATCCTCTAAAAAACCTCCTCGAAAAACCGCCCTAACCGAATGCATATCCTGTTGGTTACTTCTACTATCTGAATTCGATATCAAATATGTAATAAGCAAGTCGGTAAAAGGGAGAACTATAACTGAGCATCTTATTGAACACGCTAATTGTTCTGAAGAAAGTGGAGGCTTCCCGTTCCCGAATGAGAATATCATGGAATTTAAAGAAGAGCAGTAGAAGTCATACTTCGATGAGGCAGTCAACATAAAGGGTATGGAGTAGGAATGATTCTATTATTGCCAAATGGGGACCAGACCCCACTGGCATCCAAGCTCAACTATAACTCTATCAACAATACCGCTGAATAAGAGGCGTGCATCTTGGGAATGGAATTAGCCATAGAATTAATAGTCCAAAAGTTGGATGTCTTCGTAGATTCAAATCTTATTGTGTCATAAGCTAGAGGAGAATGGAAGGTAAAAGAAGAAAGACTGAAACCCTACCAAGATCATCTCGAAGGACTCAAGAAACAGTTCAAGAGTGTAACATTCTTCTACCTACCCAGGGAGGAGACCCAATTGGCAGATTCATGGCTACCTTGGCCTCCATGATCAAAATCCCCATAGGAGTCTAGATGATGCCTCTGGTAATCGAACAAAGATATGAGCCGTCATTCAACATGATCACCACAATTGAGGAAGAAGAAAAGAAAACACTGTGGTACCAATATATATGGGACTTCATAGAAAAGGGAATGTATCCCCAAGATTCTACTAAGAAGGACAAAAGTGCAATTCGAAGATTCGCTGTGTAGTTCATCATTTGTGGGGAAAAATTATTGAAGAAAGGGTATAATGGTCACAACCTGACTTGCTTATTCGAAAAAAGTGCCAGAAGGATGATGGAAGGGATACACGAAGGGGATTGCGGTCCGCACATAAATGGTCACATGCTAGCTAAAAAGATGGTAAGATAAGGGTACTACTTGACAACATTGGAAAATGATTATTGTGAATACGTGAGAAGGTGCCACAAGTGCCAGATCCATGCGAATATGATGCATGTACTGCCATCGCTGCTTTGTAGTATGACCTCTCCATGGCCATTCTCAACCTGGGGAATCGATACCATTAGCAAAATTATTCCAAAAGCCTCGAATGGGAATCATTATATTTAGGTAGCCATCGACTACTTCATAAAGTGGGTTGAAGCTGAATCCTACACTAAATTAGGTGCCAAGGAAGTGGCCAAGTTCATCAAGAGGAATCTCATCTATCTCTATGGAGTCCCCCATGAGATCATTTTAGACAACGAAAGTCATTGCAAATCGAAGTCAGTGATCTGTTTGAGGAATACAAAATCACTTATCATAAGTCATCACCGTACAGGCCGCAAACCAATGGGGCAGTTGAAGTTGCAAAGGAGCAACTATTCTTTTCGGAGGAGCAACCTACCTCATATATCCCAACGGCGTCGAATTCAAAGAACCAATCAACCTTGATTGCCTCAAAAGTACTATGCTTGACTTTTCCCATTTCTTTCAAAGCCAAGCCTTAAACTACGCTCAACCTGATTCCCATTCGGTGATACGTAGGCAACATCCTCGGTTCGGTCGTCCCACCAGTAAAAATAACCCATTTCTTTCAAAGCCAAGCCTTGAACTACGCTCGACCTGATTCCCATTCGGGGATATGTAGGCAACCTCCTAGGTTCGGTCGTCCCACTAATAAAAATAACCCATTTCTTTTAAAGCCAAGCCCTGAAGTATGCTCGACCTGATTCCTATTCGAGGATACGTAGGCAACCTCATCGGTTCGGTCAATACCATCATAACCAAACCTTCTTCCTTTAAAGCCTAGGCCCGAACTACGTTGGACCTGATCCCAGCTCGGGGGTACGTAGGCAGATTTTTAAATAGAAAAGAAGATGTCTCGCTAGGTCGAAAACCCGAAAGGGTACGTAGGCAAAACTTAGAGCTAAATCCAAAGTGGGCAATAACAAAAGAGAGAAAAGTGATCGCTAGGTCACCTCACTGGAGCCTAGGTAAAAGTTATGAGCATGTGAGAGAAATAAAGTTGCGGTCCTCACCATAACCCAGAAACCACCCTTCACACTAGGGGCAAACTTTGGCCACTCATCTCGTTTGCCTAAATCTCTCCTAAACTAAGGGCAAACTTTGGTCACCTACCTTGTTTGCCTCATAACCACCCATATCCCAAACTAGGGGCAAACTTCGGCTACCCCACCTCGTTTGCCTCTAATCGCCTTGGCATGCCCAAGCAATTACCAAAAGTAACATCTAATCAAAATCTTGCAACAAAATGTTTTCAGAAAGCCAAAATGCATAAATTAAGGTTCTCACAGTAACCAAGGTTCACCGATAAACAAACTTCAAATATTACATAATCAGGAATGGTTGAAAAGATAAAAGTCTTTCAAAAGCAATCACAAATACCAAGGACACTCGGGAAAATAAGCAAATTCGGTCAAGTTTAGTTTTTATTTGATTTCTTTAAAGGTCTTCAGAAATAGGGCTTTACTCGATAAATCCAACTATTGATGAAAGCAGCAATAGTAACTCTGACTCTGGAAGCAAAGACCCTCTCAGTGAATCTATGGGGGACCTCCTAAACCCGCCTTGTACTGCCTGGCCAATCGATGAGGATGATAGAAAGAAGTCTCTCTCAGACCCATCAACCACATACTCGGGTGATTCCCAAGGCTGGTGGTCATTGCATGAAGACCCCAATACCCCATAATCCAGCAAATGTCTGCCTTAGATAAAGTACCCATCGTGCTAACCCAGTCGGCAAAAGTATTGTGAGAATGAAGCACAGCTCTGCAGAAATAAACCGGTGGTGCAGGGCCTATCCACAACTAAAGGCGCTTATATAGCCAAGCTTGTAACACCAAAGGTGCCCTAGAAAGAAGAAGAGTTCCTTGGTTAAAGGCATTATCCAAAGCATTCAGGGTTTCATCTAGAACCATAGCCATGGGGTTCCTACCCACTTTTAGTCCAAGGCATACATGCACCAAGTCACTAGAAGTAATCTAAATAGGAAGTGTGAAGTCATACACAGGATCAGAGCAGCCCCATGGGTATCGTCATACACGTTAGCATTTCCAGGATTAGCGTAACGGGCAATGATAGAGGCAATGTTGAGAACTTCATGTTGAATTAGTCGGCGAGAGACAGTAGTTGAATAGTTAATATATTCAGCCAAGCCGCGCATAGGACTGGGGGTATCAGCAAGAGGAAGAATCAAATCTGAGTCTGGATGGAAGCCGAGGATAGCACAGAATTCCTCAAATATGGAACACATCTCCAGGCCATTGAAATTGAAAACATGATTTATCGGGTCCCAGTGAGCAATAGCAGCATGTAAGAACTCAGTGTTCAGAGCCATTTGGCGGAGAAAGAATAGCTCGGTCAAACCATAACTGAAGAGGTTGATCCGGTCCACACCATCTGTAATGTTCAGCCAAGTTGTGAGTTGAGCAGGATCATACAATGCCATATTTTCTGTCATAGCTCTAGCAAAATTCAAAATTTTGGCAGCACCTCGCCGTTTTACAGACTATCCCACCTGCAAGGCAAACACACTCACTATCACAAGGCTGCTCATCATAGTGGCATTAACAATCACAGAATCACAGTGCACATGTATATCGTCACACGATCACCAACTAAAATAAGCACACAACTGCGCCTCCAAATCGAAAGCTATCCGGTCCAAAAGGAAAAACATCATAATATTCTGTCAAAGGTGACAAACTGTCCTACACATCATCCATCATTCACACGAATACATTGATACAACCCAATCAAAAACACAAAATGGAGACAAAATAAAAGTCCCTGCTCTGGAGGCCTCAGTCCTCCTCCTCTTCATCCTCCATCAGACCACTTGGAGTATACGTTGACGAAGGCGTCCTACCACCCCTGTACCTTGGCTTGACCTCGACGAGCCAGCGCCACCTTCGCAAAACTGCACACACAAATAAAATGAAAACAATCAGTTGTAAACCAGCAGAAGTGCAAAAACAAAGTTGAGATAGAAACTTGCCAAAGACGCCATCTGACTGGTGGTGAATTATCACATACCATCCATCTGTCATGGGTAAAATCTAGGGTTAAAACCTCATAACCTTAGGAAGCACAAAACTAGAGACATACCCTATGGTCTCACGTGAGGACCAAAGATATCATAGGCTAGCTACCAGGGCATGACCCTCCTCAGCATAACTCTAGGGAACATTGAAGACACCTGCTGGCTGGGTGGGATACCCACACGTAACTCGTGGCACCTCCATAACCTGAGGGGAACTATCAGCACCCAAGACATTGACGGTCTAGTCCCAATGAGGAAGGGATCAAAAACTAAGGGAGCCTATCCCCTATACATCCTGCAAAACTGTAGGCACAAAACAAGTTAGGGAAAAAGATGAGTAAAAGACATAAGTGACGAATAGAGAAAAAAAATGTAAAAACTCACATCCAGGAGTGGAAAGTTGGGCATTAGAAAGTGGTCACGGTAAGTCTCATAACCAGTCTCAGAACAAAAATGATTCCAAGCATCAGTGCCAGTCAAAGCTGTCTGCAGAACAACAATAAAAAGGTCATCGGCATCCATTACGGGAGGATTATTAGGAACATAGTTCCTTGAGCCAACCATTTATCGCGACACTCGCTCACCAAGATACCATTGCTTTCCATCAGTACTTTCCATCAGAAAATGGCAAGAAGCAAGCGGTCTGACTGCCTAAATCTCCCTAGCAACGATGTAGGAAATATTTTACCAAGGTGCCCAATCAACACTGGCAACAGTCAGCTCAGATAAGAAGTTCCTTAGAAGGATAATCTGGTGAGCCCTGCTCTTTACCCCAATAACATCCCTTTGCCATCTCAAGCCCTGAGGGAACAAAGGTAAAAGAGCCATACCATCCTCATCCTTGCTCGATTCATCGGCGAGAGAAGGAGCCAACATCTTCAAATACTCGAAGCTCCAGAGATGCACAAAGAAAATAATAATCAGAAAAATAGAAGTATGGAAAAGCAAAAGCCAAAAAAAAGGAAGAAGTCACAAAATATACCTCCTAAGCTCGCCAGAACCCTCCAGTCGATTTGATGTTGCCTCGGCAAACCTCACCCATATGCTTATAAAGATGAGCCAGAGCAGTACCATCCCAATCATAAGAAGGAATCTCATCGATGGTTGCCAAACAGGAAAGAAGCCTCAAACTCACTCGGTCATTTCGCGTCACAAAGATTGAACAACTAAGGACATATAGTAAAAAGACTCGTAATAGTTGACGATCATTGAGATTGTGCCTCCCTATTCCATAAGCATGATAAAGCCAGCCGCAAGTGAACCAATGTCCCTCCAGAATCGGAGGTACAGCCCCGATTAGTGTCTCAACGGCCTCAGGATCAATCTCGTAAAAGTAATCCAAAACCAAGTGCTTTCTACCAACCCTTAAGCTAGTAATCATCGAGAAATCAAAGGGCGTCATCGTCATTTTGCCAAATAGAAGATGGAAAGTATTGGTGGTGTCCCACCATCTCTCGGTCAGAGCATAAAAGTGCGCCAACTCATTTATACTTTTTAAAATCAAGCTGACGAATCCACCAAACCATGCCTCATCAACCATTTGCTGAACAGCGGGCGATAGTTGGGTGTACCATAAAACAGCATGAGCAAGACTGCAGTGGCCCTTCAAGACCACCTCTGGTACCTACACACATCGAAAATAGTAAAAATAGGCACAAAATCACTATTCATAACCCGAGGTCCAACTTCACAAAATCAGTAAATGAGCACAAAACGAGCAAATGAGCACAAAACGAGCTTCCAACATCTCTTGGTGTACACTACAGTTCACAAAACTAGCACAATGCACAAAAATAGTCCTGAACTATCGAAAGTTTCACATACCTGACTCGCTAGAGCCATGGCAAAAAGATGATGCTGGGGTCTCATAAAATCAACTCCGGGGGTTGGCTCTCAACCCTTACTCATTCTTTAGCCTTCTTAGAGAGCCTCTTCGAGCTTGAAGCCATGGATCTGCAAAGAAAAGGGAAGTTAGGACCGAACTCTCTCCTTAAAATTTGGAGAAAATTAAAACACCAATCAAAATCCCAATCGTGAGCAAAGATTACTCACCCAAGTGTGCATAAACTGATTTTTGGGGGGTTTTGGCTCCAAAAACACTCCCAAAATGGCAAAGAATGAGCTCAAAATGCTTAAAAACATAAGAAATACAACAATAGAGTCCGGCCACCTAGTGCCGCCATGGCACTGCTCCCCTCAGGCCCCGCTTCGCTCTGGTTCAGCCCATTTTGACCCATTTTTGCCTATTTCAGCCCGTTTCTAACCCCGATTAGCCTAGTGACTCATTTCAGTCAAAATTTACAAGGATTTATCTCTAGTAGATCAAACTTATCAACAGAGGATAGTTAATGAGAAGAAATGGCTCCTTGAGGCCCAAACAGGCGTTTCATAATGATTATTGCAAAATTTGATCAACCGTAAGAGGTTCAGAGAAGAATCCTGGTTCTTGGTCAAGAGTTGAAGAGAGATCCTCAGAGATTTCAAGAACTATCCCCAGCGGAAAAATACAGAAAGAAATTAGCTCCCGAAGGCTCTAATCAACTTTTTTGAACTGGGCCTTGGAAGATTTGATCAACCATGAGAGATGAATCCTAGTTCATGGTCAAGGATTGGAGAAAACAGTTAAGAGAGATTTTCAGAGATTCCAAGAACCATCCCCAGTAGACAAATGCAGAAAAATTGACTCCCAAAGACTCTAACCGACTCTTTTGGAATGGGCCTTAGAAAATTTGATCAACCGTGAGAGATTTAGAGATGGATCCTAGTTCATGGTCAGAAGATTTGATCAACCGTGAGAGATTCAGAGATGGATCTTGGTTCATGGCCAGAAGATTTGATCAACCGTGAGAGATTCAGAGATGGATCCTGGTTCTCGGTCAGTAGATTTGATCAACCACAAGAGATTCAGAGATGGGTCTTGGTTCTAGGTCAGCAGAATTTGATCAATCATAAGAGATTCAGAGATGGATCCTGGTTTTCGGTCAGAAGTTAAGAAAGATTCCCAAAGAGTCCCCCATTATCCCCAGTAGAAGATAGCAACAATCAGTCCAACTTTCCGGATTGGTCATCCTAAAACACCACACGTAGACGAAATACCCCGACCCCTGGGGCAAGCACTGTCTATTTACGGCTCTGTGTCCGTTGGTTATCGTTAGCTTTCTCACTTATCAGTTATTGTGAGCTTCCTCGCTTATCATGAGCTCCTTTGTTTGCCACTTATCGTGAGCTCCCTTGCTTATCAGTAATCGTGAGCTCCCTCGCCTATTGATTACCTTGAGTTTCCTCTTTCGTCATTTCGTATCCAGGGCTCCATGTCCATCAGTCATATTTGTTTGTCGTCCTCAAGGACCAAGTGTCCGACCCTTTCTACTTATAAAACACACTTCCCGAAGTTTGAGAAGTTTGCCCCGAGACCCAGTATCTTCTAAACCTTGGTGTCATTGACCAAGTCAGCCACTGCATCACAGTCATAACATAAGTCCAGTCAGAGTGGCACACATCCCACAACACCAACTCATACTAGGATTAGAACACTAAACACGATTGGACTCAGGACACAATTCATATCACATTCATGCATTGTATATCATTCTCATATCATAACATTCGCCTATTCTGCTGTGCATTCGCATATGTGGTTTTCTTCCTTGCTCGCCCAAACTACGTCTTGGTCTGATTCACCTTGGGAAACATAGGCAGTTCACGCAGAGCGCGACCAACACCAGCCTCAGCATCATGTTTTTTTTTTCTATCACTGCATCTTTAGCAATGTTTTTATCCTAAATCTATAGCCTCCAAAAAGACTTGTCTCTTGAAAGCTTTGGCACTCGCTTACAACGTGCATTGCCTCATAAGTTCATGCAAAAGAGGGGCAAATTGTAGACACCCCATTTTGTCGACTATCAGATTTAGGAGACCCATAGCTTGGTGGTTTACAATTTTTGAAAAGGACTCAAAAAGGATTCCTGGAAGTTAATTCTCTCTCAAAATACTCAGAAAGTGGTATAAATGACCAAAATGCCCCTGAAAGCTCAAACACTCCCCAGATTTGGACCTAAAGATCTGGAAACATGTTGCGTCATAAGAAAAGTAAGAAAATGAGTTTTAAAGCAAAATCAAATGAAATCCTCAGCTTCCACAGACCCCCGGAAGTTCTTGAAAAGTCCCGGTTGACCGATTTAACAAAGTTTGACCAGTGTTTGATCAAATTTGTCCAAACTGACCCGAATGTTATAAGATTATCCTACATTATGAGAAAAGTACTAAGAAGAGTTTTAAAAGAAAACTGAATGAAAACATCAGCTCCTGGGAGTTCCCAGAGGTGCCCAGAACTTTTTGGAGATCCTAAGTTTTACCTATTTGACCTAAAAGTTGACTTTGAAACTGGAGCACTGTATCATTTTTTAAAACATTTTCATTCATACTAGAGGTCAACAGCTTTCCAATGGTATATCGCACATAATTTTTGGATTTAGAACGGATTTATTATGAATTTCTAAAGGTGAAAAATGCGATCAAATCGGCTTTTATCGCGAATACTGCAAAGCTTTTCAAAGCGACCTATCTCTGAACCTTTTTTTTATGTAAATTAGACTCAATTACCTTTCTAATAGTATATCACAACCTCATTTTAGAGTTCATATGCATTTTCTGTGAATTTTGGACGAAATAGGGCCTTTTCGCGAATACCGGAACCTCTGGGGCCTAAACGGATAAACTAGGCGTCTGAGGAGTAGTGCCGCTGCTGCTCTCTCCCCCGAAAGTCCATTTTTTTTAATTTTGTTTTGTGGCCCCAAATTGAATAATTAAAAACCAAAACAACATAGTTTTATGATCACAGATGTTTGGGACCAATGGGAGCACTTTTTAAATCACAAACTCCCCCCAAATTGGCCTATATAAACCCCCCTTGACTACTCATTTTAGGGGTGGCAAATGCAAGTTCATAGAAGTTTTAGAGAGAAAGTCGTAGAGATAAGGTTAGAATAGAGAGAAAGAAGGCTTCCTTCTTAGATTATAACAAGAAAGTGAGTTCCCAATCTTTTTACTTCAGTACTCCTCTTTACTTCACATTCAATACACCCAACCACCATTTTTGTGAGCATTTAAGAGATCGGAAGCTACTTCCATGTCCAAAGTCACTATATATGACTGAAATACCAAGCTATAAGTCCAATATCTCAATGATTATCAACTATTGATTGTTATTTACTTGCTTGTTTATATATGTTTGACTCTTCTTATCTCATTTCTTTTTTGTTTTTCTTTGATTACTTACTAGTTCATCATGACATGCTATTTGAGGTAGTGAATCTTTAAGGATAGTAGCTCTTGAACTCAAAAACATATTTGATAGATGATGATTCTAACGTCAATACATTCCTATGTATTCTTGAAGTCATTCCCAAAAATGAAACAATGCTCTCCAACAATCTTGGAAGTTCTTGAAGTAAGTTAGATGTTGATATTCCAAGTGGTTATAATCTCCTTTTAGTGTTGAAAATGTGCTTTCAAAACCTCTATTTCAAAACCCCTCTAAAATCTTAACATTTGGATTCCAAGAAAATAAACCTTGTTTTCTCAAAAGTCTCCAAAACAATGAGTCATCCAACTTTAAAATGACATTCTGAGTTCAATACTCAAAGGATGATTATGAGACAACTTGGAAGTCTTCCTAACTCATTATAGAATACCCATGATTTTTTTGTTTGACTTAAACACACTTGGAAGTGTCTCATTTTGACTCAAACATTCCTTCCAGACATTCTGTTTCCTCTGTCATAGCAGCTTGGTTGACTTTCAACTTATATTTCAAAAACCTTTTACGAAGAGAGTGGTCCCAACTCATTTTTCCTTTGAACTTCAGTGTCTTAGGGAACGTTCTATATAATATGGGCCTCCAAATGTTTAATTTTCATTTTCTAAGATTTTTCTACATTTCAGTTGATAGTACAAACTCTATTTCTGAGTAACTTCTCGTGTTTATATGATTTCTCTAAATCTGTAACTTCAATAGTGATTTGGATTTTTGGGATGTTTTCTAAACACAATAAGGATGATCTCCATACAAAATTATGAATTAAAAACATTCCTAACCCACTTTTCCATTTTTACAAGATCAGCTCAATGCTCTGTCCACTATTTACAACAAGCTTGTTTTAACTTTGGCTCTTTCATTAGATGTTTATATTCATCCCAAATTAGCTCATCTCTTAGGAAGTAGTTCATACTACATGTGTACATATCATACAATAACATTATTCACCCATTCATGCGTATCTTAGATTTCTAAATTACTTTAGCAAATCTATGAACACAAACACACTACTGCTTTGCACATTCTAGGATCATACATTGCATTCATGCAAGATTGGGGTTTTTGTGACTCCTAATCTAAGAAGATTATAAGGAATGAATTTGATCACACATTCATGCTCCCCCCAATCTAATCTTCCTTTCTCATCCGTCCCAGGGATTGAGAGGTCTTCTTTTCTCAAACATTAACATGCATCATACTAGCTTGCTAAGCACATTGATTTCTTTGATTATTTGTTTTAAGAACAATTCATGTCCCCCTTTAGATTAGGAAAACATGATTACTTGATATATGATTAGACGATTTTTCCTAGGTTTGTTTGTGTGATCTTTCACTTTTGCATTGTATGATACTTGGCTTAGATCTTATGAATGATATCTTATCTTTTGATCTTCCATTTCAAGATTCTTATGAAATGTAATATACTACCATAGTATTAATTGTCGAACCAAACATAGTATAAGATGATTATTTGGATGCTAATTGAAGCCCGTCAAGAGACAGGGCGAGTTGAGGGTGTTTTAGTCTTGACAAAGGCTCCTTCCTCTCTCGTACCAAAACCCTGAGCTAAGTTCTTTGGTTATGAAGGGCCGATGCCCTTTATTCATTTGGTTCAGTCAAACTGGGTTTCTTGGTTCCCTAAAGACCAAGTGGTGACTCTGTATCTATTTTCAACAGACCTTTCTTACCTTTTTCAAAATCAATATCAAAACAAAAGGAAAATCAATTATGCGTGTCCACAGAGGGTAGCTTGGAATAACGAAGTGATCTTGAAGACTAGTCTGTCGTACGACCCTCTCTCCTAGAGGCCAAGCAGACGTGTAAGGCCCAAAGAGTAAAAATTAGTTTTGGGATAGGCAAGCTGGCGCCCTGAGGAATGCTACAATAGAAGGAACAAATTTGGCCCAAGGATCCTAATTAACGGCATCTGCTGTAAGGTTTGAGAGGAAATCCCTGCATTTATTAAAGTTGTGAGCACCAACCTTACCCCCAAATTTTTTTTGCCAGTTCAATCGACAAGGAAAACTGGTTGCATATGAGTTGATTGGTATGGGGCTAGCATCCCAAATTATTCGTAGCTCCAAATCTTGCAAGAAAGAAAAGAGAACCGCTAGAAGGAAGAAATAATAAAAGGGAATATGCAAGAAAAGATTAAATGAAATGCTTACCTCCCAAGCCTGCCAAAATCCATCCACTGATGAGGAATCTATTTTGGAGACCTCTCTTATTTAAGTATACAGAAGGGCTAGGCGGGCACTACCCTAATCCCATTTTTGGATTTTTGATATTGTGGATAGGCACTCAAGGATGGATAGATGAATCTGATCAGCCCGAGTACTAAGGAGAGAGCACCCAAGGATATACATCAAGAAGGCTCACGTAAGTTATTCCGTTGTAAACCTATCATGTCATTTGAATGCTCTGTAGAACCATGTGTGTACAATGGTTCCACTTACTATTTTTGTCAGATATATCCCTAAGAGCTCGATGACCCATTCTTAAGTAATGATAGATTTGACTACAATGACCTATTCTTCGACTTGGAGGCTTGTAATTGTGCTAAAATCTTTTGGGGTCATGGTCATCTCCCTAAATGGCAAATGAAAAGTATTAGTGGAATCCCACCATCGCTTCGATAGGCTTAGAAGATGGGCTCTATCATTGATTCCTGGAACTAGCAATTTCACGAACTCCCCGAATCTGGCATTTTTGACAATGGCTTTCACGGCCGGTGGAAGCATGCTATACCATTTATATCCATAGGTAAGGCATCTGTGGCCTTTGAGGGACTTCTCTAGATCCTAGAATGATGAAAAGGAGCAAAAATAGTGAGTTGAGCATTTTCACAAACACTTGGTGTGCACATTTTTAGAGCACTTTGAAATAAGCATGGTAGCAAGTTAATTTTACTCCATTTTTGAGTTAAACAAGAAATAGATGATAACTAGAGCATACATTCATTCATAGACATGCATTAGATTCATGAAGCATAGCATTTGCATTGAGAAGAAAAAAAATGGAAGTTGAAGTATTGAAGTTGTTAGCTTACCCATCCTTTTTTAGCACGGAATGATAGGTGTTAATCCAGATCTCTAAGGAGTAATTCTAGAGGAAAATTGTTAGAAGAAGGTCAATAGGAGTGTTTCCCCTCCTGATTTTAAGAGGGAGTGGACGTTCATCCTCACTATTGAAAGAAGAACTTGAGGAGGACATAGTGGAATTTGATGTGCAAAGCCTTGATTTTGATTTTGTTTTAAGAAACCTTGAGTGAAGGATAAGTGATTTACAAATGCTAAATGAGAGTTTTTGAAAATGAAAATGAAATGAAGGTGACTTAAACTCAAGATTTTAGAGAGAGAAATGAAGGCAATAGAGCATTCTTAGAGAGAAAAACCCCAAATTCAAAATGAAAGCAAAAGAAGAGTAAAAAACACATATAAGAAGGCTGAAAGCCATAGTGGCAGTCCCATAGGGCAGCGCGGCCCTCAGGGAGGGCCACTATGGCCCTCAACCCAATTTTGCTAGATTTGCTTACTTTTGCACCTTTTGATGCCCTATTTAGTCCCTAGACACAACTATTGCCTCATTTTGGTCCTTTTAATGCATTTTTGAATGAGATTTTTGCAATAGGAAATACTTGAAAGCATTCATGGAATTTTATTACATCGCAATTGCATAAGAATGTGAATCCCTAGCCGAGCAATTAACCTCATTTGCATTTCATTAGAAGAATTTTTTTTGCATTATTGCACCATTCATACTGAGTAAGTTTTGAATCCTTGCATGGTTCTCGTGGTTTGCCTTGAATGGCTCCATGACTACCTTTCCCAACAGAATTAACTTGCATTTGCATAGAATTTTGCACTGTACTTATGATTTTATTTCCCCAGCAGAGCTGAGCATTTAGAACAGTAGTTTGGCTTTTAAGGCTCTACTATGCACAGCATTAGAAATAGTAGTTTGCCTCTCAAGGCTCTACTATGCAAAGCACCATAATAGTAGTTTGCTTCTTGAAGCTCTACTATGCATAGCGCTAGAATAGTAGTTTGCCTTTTAAGGCTCTATTATGCACATCATTTAGAATAGTAGTTTGCCTCTCGAGGCTCTACTATGCAAAGCACCAAAGCAGTAGTTTGCCTCTCGAGGCTCTACTATGCACAGCATTAGAATAGTAGTTGACCTCTCGATGCTCTACTATGAATAGCATTTAGACTAGTAGTTTTCCTCCCGAGGCTGTACTATGAAAACACCAGAATAGTAGTTTGCCTCTCGAGGCTCTACTATGCAAAGCACCCACATCGATATTGCAGTCGCTCGTGATGTTTTGCCTACAATTACGGCTCATCATTGTGTATTTCGGGCATAGTTTGCCTTAAGTGGCTCTGTGGACCCTTTTCTTGTCTTCACCTAGCTCGCGCGAAGAGCTCTACACAAAGACACCACAAAGCCCTCAAGTTGAGGCACCCTGCATTGCTATTGCAAACGCTTGTGATGTTCACCTGAAAGGCTCATCACTGCGTATTCTAGGCATAGTTTGCCTTAAGTGGCTCTGATCTTGTCAAAATCAAGATATAAAGTATACTCTACTTTAAAAGATTTTTACTGTGGAAGTAGAGGTCGAACCACAGAGATTGAAATACTAAAACACTTTAATTTTAAAACCTAAACCTAGTTAATTAAGAAAAATAGAATTTGATTTTGATTTTAATTAAACTACGAAAAATGAAAGTAAATCTAAACTATGAAAGCAAAAGTTGTTTTTGATGAATATGGGAATTGAACCTAGGATTACAAATCCACCACTAGCTTCATAATAAGGGTATTTATGCATTCTATTAGCTTATTACATTGGATGATAATGGGGAATTGTAGCTACAAGCCCAATTCCTCTGTCAAGAAGATAACTACGATTCAAGCATCAACATAATTCATCTTTGGTTGGCACGGAGTGTCTCACACTAAACTAGTGTTGTGGCACACTCCGTCTTCTCTAGGCATGAACTATTCGACTACTTAATATCACAATTCAAATAAGCACCATTACATGTAAATAATCCATACAAGCACAGCAAATATAGATCATTGAGTACATCACATTCAAAATAGATCTAAGACAAGAATAAACTTTAAAAGTAATGATTTAATCAATAGAAGTATGATTTTATTATAAAAAATCCTATGAACATGTAATCGTCATCCATACATAATAAATCTAAATGAAAAAAACATACATTATACCCTATTACTTGCCTAGGATTTCATTGAAACCCGAGATCTTGGTCTAAGCGGCCATAGAATTGAAGATTGGTAAGAGGTTGACGGAGGAAGCCATTGGAATCCTTGGTCTTCTTCTTTCATTTTTCTTTTTATTTCTTTTCAACCTTTTTCTTTTTCTTTTCCTTCTTTTAACCTTTTTTTTCCATATTTTTTTTTTACTCTTTCAACCTTTTTCTTTTCTTTTTCATTGCTTTTGACATGATTATTCATTGAATACCAAGGTAACTATCCCAAACATCATCTTGTTTTCTTCTTTTTCTTAATCAACACATCGCCTTATCAACACTAAAAGTTGATGAATCTCTCAGTAGTGAACTTCAAGTTGGTCAAATTGGAGCAAAAAAAAGGATAATGGTGATTAAAGAAAAAGGGCATTTTAACAGCTTAAATGGGCGAACTAAGGAAATTTTATCATTTTTCGGTCGGTGGTAAATAAAGAGGGCATACCATCATTTCCTATGGTCATATGGTTCTTCAACATTTACAATGGAAGATTATTTAGTATGATAACAAATATTTTAACTTGACTATCAACCAAAACAAGAATAATGAGACTAAACAACAAGTTAATGCGCTATTTCAATCAAATTTGACAAACAAAAAATGTATTTATAACCCTCTAAAAAGCAAAGATAGGCTCAAAAGCTCACTGGGTTTAGTCTCCACCATGTGTTATCTAGAGATCCGAATCATATTATAGTTCACATCAAACATGTATTCAAACAACTACGTGCAGTGCATAGGTTCGTGTGCAAATCTATGATATAAAACTATGATTCGAACGAAACATATCCTAAACGTTGCATTATGACTGCAGCGAATGTTTAATCACATCTTTCCTTGTTTACTATTCAATAACAATCCAAGTTACATAACAAGAAGTATCGAATTGAGATTGCAAAAACGTCGATAACATCGTTTATTTAAGCATAAATATTGAATATTTTTTATAAAAAAAAAATGTGCATAATAATGTTGCATGTGAGTGCATACTCCCAAACCTAAACTTTTCATTGTCCCCAATGAAACAATCAAACAAAAGAAAGGAGAGTATATAAGGAAGGAATGATATTACCTCGATCTCGACAATCACAAAACAGTTGAACGTACAATAAAATGACGATAAAGTTCAAATATGCTCCAAATGGAGCTACTAAGTCACCTGTCAATACTTGACAAAAGAAAATAAAAGAAACAAAAGAAAAATGATAGCCACTAGAAATATATATATATATATGCAATGCAGATCATGGCGTACTTAAAAAAACTAAACTAAAACCGAATAGAGCAAGCATAAATGGAATTATCAGAACAGAGAATGACTCGATCTAAAAGGTCTTAAGAGAATAAACAGAAAAGAACAAACAACTGACAAGGTTTAGGAGAAAGAAGGTAAGAGAATAGAGAGAAAAACACACAAAACCTTCTCTTGCATGAGCAGGCTATGTGAGTGACCTTCGCGCACGTGAGTCCCTCTGCGAGGTAAAACTGTGGCTTGTTTAAAATTTCTTAAAAGAAAATTTCAAAGGCAATAGATCACGCCAGTGGGCCACTCGGGCAATACACTCACGTGCGCGCTGCCAGATGCGATCTGAAACTTAGAGTATATATAAAAAGTTTGGAAAAATTTTCTCTAAGGTAAACTCTCATGCGAATGGGCCTCGCGAGCGACCTGTTGCGCAAGCAGGTCGCGCGCGCGACATGTCTTTTTATTCTTTTCTCTCTCTTTCAATATAAATAATTTCAAAAAAAATTAACTCCGACCCCCACACCTGTCCAGAGAACTCAAAAACTGTCCAAAATGACCCAAAAATGTTCAAAAATAAGAGAAACGAATGAAATAAAGCTTGGGATGCCTCCCAACAAGCGATGTCTTTTACGTCTTTAGCTAGACCATTCTAGCTCAAGACTTAAAGAGGTCGTAACTCAGACTTTGTACCTTGGAAGACAAGAGGGGGACTCCGTTGGAAAATAGAAATAATGTCATTATTCTTTAACTCGATCAACGGTTATTCCTGATCATGTTCAAATTGATTTCTCACCTTCTAAGTAAATTCTTCATTAAGATCTAGATTATCTGAATTCGTCCACTCATTACTCACTAAATTATTCTCCTTAATCACTTTTAAATCTTTATTAGGTTCAATTGTTCGTCCAACCTCACACTCCTCAACACATAGGTAATCATCGTCATTAGGAGGTTGACCAATAGTGTTAAAAACGTTTAATTTTAGGTTCATATTCCCAAATGACACCTTCATCACCCCTATTCGACAATTAACACGAGCGTTGGCTATGGCTAAGAATGGACGACAAAGAATGACAAGAGTGTGCTTCCTAGAATTTAGCACCAATTTGGTGTCAAGGACCATAAAATCGACGGGATAATAGCATATGTCGACTTTAACTAGGACATCTTCGACGATTCCTCTAAGGATTTTAACAATATGATCCGCTAATTATATGGTAGCGACCGTGGGTTTAAGTTCACCTAGACCTAATTATTTATAAATCATGCATGGCAGGAGATTCGCACTTGTTCCTAAGTCAAGGAAAGCTCGATGGATTAAAGTGTCACCTATGATACATGAAATCGTTAGTGCACCAGGATCTTTATACTTTGGAGGAGCGTGTTGGAAAATTGAACTTACTTTTTCTGTGAGGAAGACCTTTTTTGGAATATGACTGCGCATCTTGTGCTTTTGAGTGCACAGGTCTTTTAGACATTTAGCGTAAGCGGGAATTTGTTTTATAGCGTCGAGGAATGGAATATTGATTTTAGCTTGTTTAAACACCTCAAGTATATCTTTAGTTTTTGACATTTTCTTTGAAAAATGTGCCAGTTCCTCAATATTTGGGGGAAAGGCAGTTTTGGAATATAATTAGTCGGGATCAGTTCATTGTCTTTCATAGTTTGGCTCATGTCCTCACCTTTTCATGATTAAAATTAATGTTCACTTCATTCTCATTCTCATTCGAAATTTTAACAACTTCCTCTTCCCGAATAGTCATCCTAGTCGAGACGGCGTTTACTTGCTCACTCGAGCCCCCATTCTCAAATTGTCCCCTAGGGAAATTACTCTCATTTCTATGACTCACTGCATTAGCTAGTTGTCCCATTTAGGACTCAAGCTTCGCAATGGATTGTGTGTGAGAGTGCACTATTTGTGCTTGTGCCTGTACTTGCATTTTGATAGTCTTAAGGGATGCCAACGCCTTTGTCTCAAAAGCGTTATCCCTTAGAGGGTTAGGATTAGGAGGGAGGTGTTGGTATTGATTTTGTTGAAATTGGGGTCGATAAGTGTTAGGAACATTAGTTGTCATAGGATTATAAATATTTCGTGTAAATTGTTGAATAGAGTTTATGTGTTGTTCCATGAATTCTGGAAATTGAGACACAGATGGGCATGCAAAAATATTATGAGAAGGTTCAAAACACAATGCACACACTTCGGAAGGAGGTAGACTGGGCATATGACTCATCCTCATAAGTTGGTCAAGTTTTCTATATAATTCTTGTATTTTGATTGAATGACTTGACTCAAAACGTTCCTCTCGCTTGGGTTTAGGTGGAAGACACCCCTTAGGACGTATCGACACAGCTTGGTGCATCGAGTTTTTGCTTAACTTTTCAAAAAAATTTCATGCCTCATCGGCGCTTTTTTGTATGAAGGTACCCGCACAAACGGCATCGACGGTATACGAAGAGAGAGAACAAGCCCTCGTAGAAGACTTGTACCAATTGCCACTTGGGAACTTGATGATGTGGGCAAGAGTGCAATAATTCTTTAAATTGTTCCCAAGTGTCATAGAGTGTTTCCCCATCTTGCATCACAAAGTTTGTTAAAGATTTTCTTATCTGATTAGTTCTTGTAATAGGGAAAATTTTTTGTAAAAATGCGGTGTGTAAAGCTTCCCATGTTTTAATAGTGTTTGGCTCAAGAGACTGGAGCCAATACTTAGCTTTATCTTTTAAAGAGAATGGGAAGAGTCGCAATTTTAATTCATCATCAGTTAGGTGTTGGATTTTTAATGTGGAGCATATATCTTGGAAATCCCCTGAATGCTGATAAGGATCTTCTTTAATGCGGCCATGGAATGAAGGGAGTAGCGCGATGGTAGATGACTTTATCTCAAAGTGAGATGCCGTCACCTCTGATAATTTGATACTTGCATGTGGCGTATAGACCGTCGGAATGAAATAATCTTTAAGCAGAGGAGGTGGAGGTTTATTAGGATTATTTCCTTTATTTTCATTGTTCTCGTTGTTTCCAATGTTGGCCATTGGAATAGGTTGGATGTTAGTAATTTGAGGTTTTCTTGAACGCTTAAGTGTGCTTTGAATTTCAGACTCAAACAAAGACGACAGTTTTAGAGTTGATTCATCGTCTAACAACAATCGAGCTCTAGAAGCTTGGGTTGTGGACCTACTAACTCTTAGGGTGCGTTCAAGTTCAGGATCGAAAGGAAGTAGTTCGGGTCTACTTGAACGTGTACCGAACATCAACTAAAACAAAAACGACACTAAAATAAAGACTAACTTAAACAAAAATGAAAGACAACCACGCGAATAAGTCAACAAGCACACAACTACTATGATGCATGAAATTTATCCTGTAATGCAGTGATTCACGTCAAAGCCCAGTGCCCCGGGTTTCCTAGCTAATGCACATGCAAATCACCCCTAAACTAATGCAAATAGTGTGTCTCAGCGCCCTGACTTACAGTGGTTTGAAGCAAATTTCAAAGGAAGCAATTTAATTTTTTTTTCGCGTAAGCTTCTTTGATGTGCTAAGCTCTTCTAATCCGAAATGCTAGAATTTGATTACTTGAGAAACTACAAAACAAAAAGAAAAGTCAGTGACTCAAATAAAAAACAAAAAATTAGATAATCAAACCTAATCTAATATTTACGAATTAACTAAACTAAGATTCTAAAACTAAAAGTAATAATTTGCAGTCCCCAGCAACGGCACCCAAAATTTATCTTGTCAAAATCAAGATATAAAGTATACTCTACTTTAAAAGATTTGTAGTGTGGAAGTAGAGGTCGAACCCATAGAGATTGAAATACTAAAACACTTTAATTTTAAAACCTTAACCTAGTTAATTAAGAAAATTATAATTTTGATTTTTTGATTTTAATTAAACTACGAACAATGAAAGTAAATCTAAACTATGACAGCAATTTAAAAGTTGTTTTGATGAATATGGGAATTGAACCTAGGATTTCAAATCCACCACTAACTTCATAATAAAGGTATTTATGCATTTAATTAGCTTATTACATTGGATGTAAATGAGAAATTGTAGCTACAAGCCTAATTCCTCCGTCAAGAAGATAACTACGATTCAAGCATCAACATAATTCATCTTCGGTTGGCATGGAGTGTCTCACACTAAACTAGGATTGCGGCACACTTCGTCTTCCCTAGGCATTAACTATTCGACTACTTGATATCACAATTCAAATAAGCACCATTACATGTAAATAATCCATACAAGCATAGCAAATATAGATCATTGAGCACATTACATCAAAATAGATCTAGGACAAGACTAAACTTTGAAAGTAATGATTTAATCAATAGAAGTATAATTTTATTATAAACAATTCTCTGAACATGTAATCATCATCCATACATAATAAATCTAAAAAGAATAAAAACATAAATTACACCCTATTAGTTGGATAAGATTTCATTGAAACCCGAGATCTTGGTCTAAGCGGCCATAGAATTGAAGATTGGCAAAAGGTTGATGGAGGAGGCCATGGGAATCCTTGGTTTTCTTCTTCTACTCCTTGCTTTTCTATCTTTAATGGCTGAAGTTTTAGTTGTATATAGATGTGTAATAATGTCTCACCCCAAAATTGAATTAGAATAAAGTATATATACATTTTGGAAGGATTAGAGAGCTTTCTTAAACCTATTCGCACTAAAACTGTTGTATTTTACATTCTGGACATAGTTTGGCAGTTTCATTTGCGCAGGGATCTTCTATACATAGAAATAGGATTTTTGACTTTTTGTACAGATCGCGCGAGCGGGCCGTGCAAGTGCAATTTTGGGAAGTCGCGGGAGAGGGCCGCGCGAGCGATGGGCTGGAATGTCGCGCGAGCGGGCAGCTCGTGCGAGTTGGCTTTTCTGCTTCTGTCAGTCTGTTTTTGCACCCTATTTAGCCTGGGTTCTTGCTTTCTTCCAAAACCTACTAGAAAGTGGAAAACAAAGTAAAAATACAATAAAACAAGAAAAAAAATACTAACAAATGTGAATTAAGGCGTGCAATTAGGACTTGTTCACTCCCGATCAGGCTGTATATACCCTTTCTTGTCTCCACCTAGCTCGAGTGAAGAGCTACGAATGGAGATATTGAGTTGTTCAAGAATAGGACATCTCACTATTGCATTATCTGAGAATAGGACACCCTAATACTAGGTTGTCTAAGGATAGGACACCCTAATTTTACATCGTCCGAGAATAGGACACCTTTTATGAGCCTGAGATCCTAGTTAAACCTCAAACTGTACTTTGGATCCAACCCCCGAGTATGTTACATGTTAGCAGTAGTTTAAGTTTCATATTATTCATTATATTTTACTTGAATTGTTGCTTACATGTGGCGTGCTCATTTAAACTACGGTTGGTCTGATTTCCCGTTAGGGGATACGTAGGCAGCTCTTTTGAGCGTAACCACTTGATTTTTGAGATTTTCTTTGTGTGCTTGCTTGAATGTTTTGGTTTTCTCAATTTTTTTCTAGAAGTCTGCCGGACTCACTAAATGGTTGTCATACTTTGACATTCCCTTATGACGCGCGTTGCTTGCAATGCTCTGTCAAAGAGGGGCAAATTATAGACAACCCTTGGTTTGTCTGTTCAACAGAAAGAACCCCGCCTAAAAAATAACCCTATAATTGGAATTAGGATGTATTAGTTGTATGAAGCAAAACTCCGTGAAGCATCATGATCTCTTAGATACATTAGATTAACCTATAGGAAGACTTAGGTACGTTAGAAACTTAATTTAGAAACAAAAACCCAAGATAGGATAGCTGTAGACACCCATTTTTGACCACACAGATAGGATTTAGGGTGGACAACATCTTGGAGGATTCAATGATGAAAAGTACCCCATGGAAGGTACTGGATTCAACACAATCAAAAGATCAAACTTCAGAAAGTGACTTCAAGCTCAGAAAAGCCCTTTTCCAAGCATAAATCCCGATTTTGTCAAAATCGTCTCTCATAATTCATATTCACTTAGGGTTATATGAACATGAAAGTGTTCTAAACACAGTATTCTAGGTATTCATAGATTCAATTTTGAAGAAAAGTTCGAATCGAGGCACATTTGAAAGCAATTTTGAAAAAGACGTCGTTTGATTTCAAAAAAGACGACGAAAGTTTTGGAGGACTTGTGGACTTTAATTGACCTTCAATTCTCATTTTTATTCCTCCTGGAAATTTTTTTTTCAACTCAATAGCTTTCTAATGGTACGTAAATGGACGATTTTGGACACCAAAAAGTATTTTTACAAAAATCTGGAAAATAGTGCGCAGGATTTTTGAAGCAGGGTTATAGGGCAACCAGGGGAGGCCAAAAGGCAAGTGGCGGCTCCCATATGAAGATGGAAGCTTAGGTGGGAGTCGCCACCAACAAAGTGCCCCCTCCATCGCAGTTTTTTGGTTTCAGACCCTTCCAGGAGGTTCCCACTATGAGAAAATTGCCCAGAAACTGCGTTTAGGCACTGAAATGGCCATTTTAACCCTTTTTTTTACCTCTAAAATCTTTGTTTTGACCCTAAAACTTAAGAGTTAAGTTTTCAAAACTCTATATATTGATCCCATGCATCTCATATGAGAGCATCTTGGAAGATCCTTGAGCACACCTTGAATATACTTGAAGATACAATCACATACACTTAGAATTTGAGAGAATTCTAGAGAGAGAATAGTGAATCATGAATTGATTTCTTCTAAAATGAATTTAAAGAGAATTAGATAAGATAATTGAAGAAAGTTTTGACATCAATTGCCTCCATTAACTCCCATGGATGAGTGCTTGAAGAACTTGAAGAACACTTGAAGAAGAAGACTCTTCAATTCAACTTTGATTACATAATTGAGAATCCTCCAAGAGGTAAACATCCAATTCATCTCTAATTCCTACTTTTATATATAGATTTATAAGACTTGGATCTAGTTTAGTTTTATTTTCTTTGTTAGAACACTCATCTTCTTCCTCTCTTGTTCTTCACACACTCACATGGCTAGATCCAAATCTCTTTGATTTTATTGATAATTCTCAAATTAGAGATTGATTTTCACTTTGGTTTTCAATTTTGATTTCATTCTTCTATTTTAGTTTAGATCCATGCATACATGATTAAATGTATGTATCTATTTTGAATTCTATGATGGTTTGGATGTATGATCTATGAGAAGGATGATTCCAATGTTCATACCTATCTCTTGATTATTCCTATTACCTAGAATTCCTATTGAATTTCATATCCAATAGGATATTTGTAAGTCCCTTTGATCCATGATCTAGAGTTCTTCATAGAACTTGAGGGCTAAATTGATTGGGAATCATGATAATTAAGTTAATCCATGAATTTGATCTCTCTAAAAAGCTTCAACCATCACCTAAGATGTTTTTCTCACACTTTAAAAATGAACAAGATAAAATTCAGCAAAACAGATTGGTTTTGTCCAAAAGATTTGGTCCACCAAAACCCATAGTTTGATGGATTTCAAATTTTCTGGGTAAACTTTGATGAATTAGCTTTCATTCGATCCGTTCTGAAAACCTCTAGGATCCATATGCTATTTTTAGAAATTGCTGAGAAATAGGTGGACAGATTTGAACATAGTCTCTTTGTATTTGAATTTTAGAAAATCTATAATAGTTATCTATATTCCACTTTTTGGGGATGATTCCTAACTCATGTACCTATATGCCAATGTAAAATCGTGAGCATACGATCGATTTAAGATCATTTCCTAAGCGTTTGAAGTTGATACAACTATTCTGGAATTTTCTAGATTTAACTACAATTATGATTGTGTAAACAAAATGGTCATACCTTGATCACTCAACAACAATTAATGGATAAAACGTGGTTTAGAAATCATCTAAGATAAATGGATGAGAGATTAAAGGCTTAGAATAACTTGATTAACATGATTCATGAACTTCTATTATACTTCTATTATGTTTTGCATTCATATGTCAAATGATATCAAACTTCTAGAATAACAGAGTCTGCTTAAAACTTTTCAGAAACCTTATGTTCATGACATGTCTATGGGATTATTTTTTTCACAAACTAAAATGAAATAGTTTTCTTTTGACACCAAATAGAGCTTCATGTGATTTTTTTAGAATTAATTATGATGTTTACAAGAATAGAGGACAGTCCTGGTCCACTATTACCAAAACTCTTATTTCTCAAATTTCAAAAATGGTAAAGAGGTTCTATTTCTTGGAGAAGTTCCCTAAGACATGCATCTAACTTTCTGTAAAAGGGTTTTAACCCAGCTCATGTATAAGACCACTTTCGATAGGATTCATTAGAGGTTGCTGAATCTGGAAATTTGATTGATTGCATGCTTTCCTTATTTAGCTTGCATATCATTTGTTTGCTTGTGTTTTTGCAATGCTTGGGTATTCCTTGGTGTCTTAATGCAGAGAATTGAATGTCGTGGATCCGGACTTCGATTTGTGATCTTGCCTCGTCTACATGTGGCTTAGTGCCCATGTATCGTGTACCTTCTCTATCCCTTCTCTTGGAAGTTTTCTAGGTTTACAACTTTATTTCAATGACACAAATTCCTTTAGGATAGTCTCCATTTATATGAATATTTGTTAGAGACATGTTATCTAGGATTGTTGCATGATTGCATTACATGTTTCCATTCATTTTGCTTTTGTGGCTCCGCTTGAGTCAACCCAATGTAAGCCTTCTCGTTCCCTTTTGCATATCATGACATGTTTCCTTTACTTGAATTGGTCCCGGGCGGGACTAACCACTATATGTATACCTCTCCCTTGTATTGCATGTGCATCCGACTTCTACTTGATTTAATCTCTTGACATGATTTTCCTTAGATGTTCCCTTTTTGACATGTATATATTATCTAGTATGTTTGAGGAAACAACACTAATTATGAATTAAGAACAAGGATATTTGAATCAAGGCCTACCGTTCAATAGGGCGAGGAGGGGGTGCTTTAGTCCTGCTTGGGCTCCTTCCCCTCTCGTACCAAGACCCCCGAACCTAATTTCTGGTAATGAAGGGTGAGTAACCTTATTCAATTTTGGGCGAGTCAAACTTGGGTTTCCTAATTCCTAATAAAAATTAGGTGGCGACTCTTTGTCTCTAGGATCACGTAAGGAAATCCTAGTTTTCCCTGAAGTGTTCTCTTTGGGATCCAACCCAAGACACTATCGAGGGAGAACGCCAGGTCCCCCAAGTGCACCGGTCCACAATAGCCGTTTCACATGAAATGACGAAAATTGCCTTTACTAACAAAGTTGGACCTTAGGGTGGGATCCCGAGAGCTCCCTTTACAAAATATTCCTAAATTAGCTTAAAGTGATGCCCCGAGCCTTAACGTAGTCCAAAACCTATTTAGGAGAATTTTCACGCCAAAATAACCCTTCTACGAATCTCTGGTTAGCTCCTTCTCAGAGTTAGCCTTACCATTTTCATCATAACTCAAAATCCACAAATATTTTTTAAATGAGATCAAAAGCATTGGAAAGTAGACTTCCATACCTTTCCAACGGTATATAATAGGCCCAAAAATGATAACCGAGGTGAGAGAACGAAGCCCGCAAAGTTAGGAGAGAAAACATAACCTCTAGGGCTGAGTGCCATAGTGGCAATCCAAGAGAGCCACGCGTCTCTCAGAGAGAGAGACTATGGCCCTTGGCCCTAAATTGATTTTTAGCCCTTGATTAAGATACCAGACCACACCAATTTGACCAATCAGAGTTAAGAACATCCAAAACCTCTTAGGTATACCTCAAATAGCCTAGGTACAAGCCTTTAAAGCTTGTACTTCCATCCCACATTGCTTAAGCACCAAAAACATAGCCTAAAACTAAAACTATAAATAGGGACCTTTCCCTCTCCATCCAGGGAACCAGAAAACCCTGAGAACTAGAGAAAGCTCAAGGAAAACCCATTAGAGCATTCCGAATCACTCATCAAAGTGTGTGGGAATAGTTTAATCTTTTAGTTTTAGGATTCTGATCCTAGAGATTGCGGTGTTAGTGAAGCTCTGTCGGAGGAAGATTCTGAGGGGAGTTCTTGAGGTAAGCATTCTTCTTCTTGTTTTCTATCTTTGTTTTCATTGTTTTACTTAGTTTTGACTTTATAGTTCTTAGTTTAGATCTATTCCCTTATTTGTTCTTTTTTGTTCTTCAAAGTTCTTCGTTTCTTAGTAGTTTAGATCTTCTAGGCTTCTAGGTTAGCCTTCTATCCCATTTGTGGATAGGCTATCCCTAGTGGTCCCTATTCCAGCAATGGAATAGCCACCACTAGTGGGATTGGTAGCTAAGCCATAGCTATTCCAATCTCACTAGGGACTATAAAACCCTAAGTATCCTATTACTTATTCCTAGTTTAATTGTACCCATGTTTATCCATGCATTCATACATATACATGCACACTATCCATATATAGAATAGTGGGATATTCTTATTAAGGGTTGTATATGCACACATGCACTTAGTCCATGCTTTGTTATTATGCTATTATTATCCTAACCTTGGCTAATTAGGATGCCATAAGGAATGCAGCGCTATCTCGGGTAAGTCATAATACCTTCTTTATTTACTGCTTTCCTATATCACTTAGAACATGATTAGGTGGATAAAACCAGTTTAATTTCCTTATATGGTGCTTGTGCATAGAATTTCTATTTTTTCTAGGGTTTGAGTGTGATTTGCACATTTATTTACTTTTTATTATCTTTCGCATGCATAGGGGAGCATAGTAATATGTTTAGTCCCTGATTTACTACTTTAGCACGTGCATTGTGTGGTATATGTGTAATTTCTTGCACAATTTTATTCTTTAGTTGTTTATAACTTGTATTAGGATTGCATTAGAAATAAATGAAACGGTCCACATAATATCTAGCCAAACACCTTGAAAGCTGAGTAGAGGTCCATCTCACGGTAGGCTTAAAGGGTTGTTTTAGCATGATCTAGCTCCTTCCTCTTTCGTACCTTAGCCTCCAAATCGAGTTCTTTGGTGACAACGGGGTAGTGCTCTCTATCCATTCTACGTGATAGATTTAGTTTTCTTGGTATCCTTTGTCAAACCAAGTGGCAACTCTATTAGTGAGGATCTCTCTAAATTTAGCCTTGTGGGATATATATGGATTACTCACTCGTGTAACCTCAGATATGGATCATGAGCATCGATTGTTGCCTCGGGTTGGATATAAAGCCCCATTAGAACCAAAATACTAGGAATCCATATCGGTTGGATCGGGTAAAGGCTAATGAAGAGTGGTGAACCTCACTCGTGGTTGTTGACATGAGGAATATAATGGGATCAATCAAGTGGGCTTAATCCTTCTAGGCCCCATACTTGGTTTGGGTACCCATAGACGTTCACTGTTAGAATCTAGAGAAGACGACTTTCAATTGATCGAAATGGGTTCAGTTGATCAAAAACACTAGAGTTCAATAGATCAAAATGACTTTAATCGATCAAACTCCTTTTTTTTAATTGGTTGAAGATTCTTCAATCGATCGAAGCTCACTTTTCTCAATCAAATGAAATGGTTTCAATCGATCGTACTTAACAGAATATGGTTGTGTTCTTTGAGTTTATAACTCGTACTGTTTAGCCATTTAATTGTTGTTCCATACTTCCATTATGCAATATTACAGATTAAGGGATAATGGGATGCGATAATGAGATTTAGAGGATATGGTGAATAACGTAATCGGGTTCAGAACATTGGTAATGATATGATGCGATAATGAGATTAGGTCTACAATACGAGGTATCACGACTGGTAACATTAGATAGCACAACAGTGATGAGTTAGTTGGATATCAGTTCCTCTCAGTGCATGTATGTCAGTGTCAGGGATCAGCCAGGAGCACATCTGCGTGGGATGTGAGTGTTATGTGTTATACTCGCAAGAGTTTTTAAAAGTATAAATGTGGTGAACAAGAGTACCAATACATATTGATTATGGACGGACGATACTCATGAGTGTTCATAAAAGCGGTGAATGGTAAAGTTTATTAAAAGCGATGAACTAGAGTATTGGTGCGCCAATAGACCTATGGTTATGTTGGAACGATGTGTGATGCTCGCGAGTCTTCTTAAAAGTAGTGAATAGTAAGAGTTCTTAAAAGTGGTGAACTGGATCACTAGTATGTCATGATGATATAATTGTTTTATCTTAGTCAGTCAGGGTTGGTACAGTCAGCCTTAGGGTTTGAAGGCGACAAGAATCGAGTAACAAATTCAGAACAAAAGAATGAAAGATGCTACTAGTATAAATATTGAATATCATTCATAACTAGCAATTGATTTATGCCTATGAGACTGTGTTAGTTTATTCTCACTCAGCTATCAGTAAGCTGACGGCATTCATTACCTGAGCATTCCCCATCTAGCCTATCATGTCTATGCTATTGTAAGTAACGAACTGGATGCCGGTGGCTACTACCTAAAGAAGGGCTATGCTGAGGGTGAACGTGCTAAGGCTGGAGAGGTTGGGGAAGACTATTACATGGACGATTATGTTTATGCGAACTGAAGAAGAAGATGGAGCTTTCGTGTTTATATTTCTAGTAAATTTGTTATAATGGAACTTGGACATCTGTTGCTTTTAGATTTTTTATATTTCCTATAGCGCACTCTAATGATTTTGTAATAACTAGATCTTTTGTAATATATTCAATTTGGTGTTATTACTATTCATATACTTCTAGTTGAAAAGTACTGTGTGGTGTGGACAAATTAGTGACGTTCACCCATTATTCTCTATAGATCCAAAAAGGAAATTTATTTTTCTCTATTTTTGTTGTTCTGGGGCATGACAGGATTTTTGGTATCAAAGCCTTAGGTTTGATACTTTCATTCACTGTTTGTCCCACATCATCTAGTCCTAGCATTAAGATCCTTAAGATGAGATATGATAAGATAAGTTCGTCCTTCTGACGATAGTTGGTTTCCTTTGCAGGTTACCATAGATCCAAACTTTCATATGTTTGTGGACGATTCATTTGGAGGACACGTGATTCACAGAGACACAATTGAGCCCCCTATACCAAAGATATATCATAGCCATATTCGCTATATGGGTAGTCGTTATTTAGAGGAGAGGATGTGGACTTCTCTGTACGTTGATGGCATGGTACACCCGACAGAGGTACGTATGAATGCATATTACTAATCCATGACTCGAAAGCCATATACTAGGAGATGGCTTGGCTGATCCAGAGTAAGCTGGAGGATGCAATCAATTTGCGAGCTATTTTAGCAGGACCCATTCTCCCAGAGACCGCATCTACACCAGCATATGTAGCATCCCCAATACCAATACCTGACGTGCAATTCCTAGAGCCATAGGATTAGCATGATGATCTAGAACCAGAGCCAATTTTAGATGACGAGGAATAAGAGGATGAGCATCCTGATGAGGATATAGACGGGGATGGTGAGCAGGAGCATATAAGAGATGATGAGGAGTCAGAGGACGACCCTGAGGAGCTAGAGTATGCACCAACAGATGACCCAGAGGACGATTTAGAGGATTCAGAGCCAGTCGATATAGATGACATAGTGTAGACACCCCAATTTTGACCAAACTTCGAGTTAAAGGGAGTGTTACCTCCGAAGCCGATGATGACAATGTCCGATTAATCTAAGACTTCCAAAGATGATTCAATCTCTTTGAAAGACTCTCCAACCTAGACGAAAAGTAAAAAAGAAAGAAAACAGGAAAAAAGAGGCAGAACGGCACTTGAACTAATTTGCGACAGTCACAGGTTGCCGCTGCGGCACTCCCTGACCGCCGGACCGGGAGTCAGTGAGAACCCCACCGGCAGTCGCCAACTATCGTCTGTTCATATCAAGTGCCATTAAAAAGTGATTTCCAAAAAAAGCGGTAGTCCCTGGAGTTGTCTGCGGTATTCATAGAGTGCCGCAACGGCATTCATGGAGTGCAGTACGGTGGTCACTGAATGCCGTACCGGCACTCAGCGAATGCCACTTCCATCTCCTTTGAATCTAGAGGTTGTATTAGTTCTCCATATCCTAAGACTTTCAAAATTTCTTCTCTAAACACAATTAGAAGTAAGTTTTAGAAGAGTTAAAGAGGGTGGAAAGCTTGATTAGTCTTTGGAAGTTCTTCAAAATCACAAAGTTGAGGATATTATGGAGGTAAAACTTTAAGTTAATGTAATACCCTGTATTTTCAGATGCATATTTATATAAATAAGACCCTGTATGCTTGTGTGAACCTTTGGTGAAGAACCTTTCTCGATCGCTCGAACTCTTCTCGAGCGATTGAACTTCTGTCATTCTCGATCGATCGAACCTAATTCGAGCGATCGAATCTCTGCCGACCTGATTCTATGATGTGGACCTTTCCCGAGCGATTGAACTCCTTTCAATCGATCGAACCTTAACCGACCTGTTCTCAATCGATCAAACTCACTTCAATCGATCGAACGTATTTTCAATATACGTATTCTGCCACCTGCCCTTCTTGTTTCCCTATATATATACATGTGTTTTGTGTGTATATGGTGTTTGGTGGTTTAGAGAGTTAGAGAGTTAGAGAGAGAGCTCTTGGGTGTGTGTGTGTTTCGTATATATATAACAGTGTATGCGTGTGTTATATATATATATACTTGAGCAGAGAAGAAGAAAAGAAGAAGAAGAGGAGAACAAGAAGAAGAGGAGAAGAAGAAGAGGGACAGAGAAGGAGAGGAGAGAGAGAAAGCTTGCCGTCACCATAGCCGCCGCCGCGGAGCTCGGAACGCCGCCACTGGACCGCCGGAGTGAAGTGAGTTTCATTAACTCACTCAAGTGATGACTATAGGATGGTTCCTGTATGTTTAAATGTGTATTATGTGACCCCGAGACCTTTGTTCGTCTCTGCTCAGTTTTTGGGTGGAAGATGAAGTTCAAGTGATCGACCTATTCTCGATCGATCGAACTTGCCGTTTCCTCAATCGATCGAAGGGACTTCGATCGATCGAACTTAGTTTGACCTCAATCGATCGAGAGGACCTCAATCGATCGAACCTCACAGAACATGATTAATTTCTATTATTTATTTTATGAACTGTTTAGTTGATTAAATGTTGATCCATGCTTTCATTATGCGATATTGTTAATTTAAGAGATAATGCAACACTGTTATGAGAGGAACTGTTTAAATGTTACATGTTGATATTATTAACTGAATAGCAGAACAGAACACAACTGCATGCTAATAATCAGTAATGAGTAGTTAGGTGGAATACAGAGCATATGGTAGTCTGGTTATCTAGAGCATGAGCATTGCACAACATGTGGTCAGCATGCATGGGATAGTGATGTGAAGAGATAAGAGAATATGATGAGAAATGAGATATGTGCTTCAATGTGGAATAATGAGATATTTGTACTTTGGATCCGTGGGATCAACGGCTGACGAACCGGGTGGACGTGGGATGGTTAGAGTTCCTAGTACGCCTCTCGTTGTTGAAGACATCCAGTGATGCGTATGCACTATTGAAGACGTCCAGTGTACCGTTGAAGACGTCCGGCTAGTGCTCTAATGTATTCTCAGCTGTGTAGACGACCAGTGAGGGTATACGCATCGTTGAAGACATCCGATGTGCCATTCTATTGTTTACAGATAGGTGGTACCGTGTAGACGACCGGTAACCCTATCAAGGGATTGTGGGACCTACTGCCTAGTCGGGTGATTCCGATTGGCATTATGGTATCAACAAATGAATACTGATTGGCATTATTGTATCGACGTATGGATACGGATATGAGATTTTGGTATCGATGAATGAACACAGATTTGTAATATGGTATTGATGAATGGATACAGAGATGGATAGAGGTATGAATGTGAGTACGTATATGGTGAGATTAATGTTCAGTCGTGGATTCAGCGCCCCGACGTAAAGGTATATGCATGGGTGGTTGCATGGGTTACATGCATGGATTTGGTGAATACGTGATGAGATATTTATTCCATGATCGTTATTATTGTTTTCATTTAATATGATTTCTGTTATCGTTGAATTCATATACAGTTTAATGAGACCTTTGCTATGTCCGTGAGTGTCGCCATTGTCAAGAGATTAACCGCATTTTAAGATGCTGAACAATAACGGCGAGGAGTGTTGTTTAGTGTACTCACTCAGCTTTGTATCCAAAGCTGATGGCGTTTGTGCCCTGGACATTCCAATGTCTAGAGCTTCGCAGGACTTGAGGATGAGAGACTGATGTTCTGCCGGTCTTGGAACTGAAGGCTTGGAGAAGAAGACGTGCTGCTTATAATAGTTAGTTTGTATATCTGTTGTAGTGTCGTTATTATTGTTATAGGCCTGAGACTATAAGCCAGCTGTTGTAATAGTTTTAGTAGACTTTCATAATTGGTACTTGGGCATCTGTTGCTTCCATACCTTTTATAGTTTCCGCTGTAGCCTCTGATTATGTTAATAAGATATGTTCTATGAATAGCATCCTCCCTATCGTGGTGTTTATTAGTTTGAGTAGATGACAATGCAGTTATTCACCCGTCATTCCCTATGGACCCATAAAGGAAATTTATTTTTCCTTATTTATGCTGCTCCGGGGCGTGACAGGATTTTTGGTATCAGAGCCTAGGTTTCAGTTGTTAACCGATTGTCTTTTGTGATTGGAACCCGAGTCCTAAGTTAATATCGATAGCATGAGGATTAGTTGAGATGAGATAGAACTGGAATCTTGTCATGTAGACGAGAAGTTTGAAGAATCCATCTGAGAATGTTTCGTTAACAGGTAGTAACTACTAGAGCCGATAAGAATCTTTAGAACTGTTAATAGCTGAGTTCATAGAGAACAATGCGTTGAGAATTAGTTGTGGTTGTAGAGATCCTATAAATATAGAACCGTTGGATTTTAGACACTGACAAATCCCGAAGCAATCTCGGAGCAGTCGGTATGACCTAGAAATAGAAAGAGGTTTAGGATAAGATTATCCTGTTACCTTGAGCCACATGTTAGTTGAGTGTTCTCACATTTTAGTTGAACAATACTCATAGTCTGGAACCTGGGAATGGAAATAGAATGTTTAGATTTGACGTTACGTGTAGAACCTATAGTTTCGTAATCCGTGTCTTGAGCATAGATATATTGGAGTACACTTGGTAGATAGACTGACCTTGTGGTTATTATTATTATTTATGTGAGGTATTCGTATTGCTTAATGTGATCGTATTATATAGTGGTACTATATATTGGTTACCACATGTTTTGTTCTTGCTTGAGCTGTAAGATAGAATGCGTCTGACCGAATAGATTTTCATTATAGGTAGCGACACCGAACACTACCAGTACTCGCTATGGTTAGGACGATTCGAGGAAACCCGGGCCTGCTGAATGGAGTACCTGAATTAGTACCTCCTGAGATAGATCCAACAGGAATGGTCGGAGTTTTCATCCGTCGTATGGAACAAGTTATCAATCGTGCGGATCACGTCATCGACAATGAAGCACCAGTACGTTAGACAAGAGTTAAGCTTCTAAAGGAATTTCGTGCTCTTCAACCAGAGACCTTTACCGGATTAACAGGAGCATGGCAAGCTGAGCAATGGATTCACCAGATAGAATTGATATTTGAGACACTTGAATGTACTGACACTGAGAAAAGACATTTGGCTATATTTCAACTGACATTCTCAGCAGCAGATTGGTAGGACGAAGTGAAAGCTACGATAGGTGAAGAAGCTGTAGGAAGGATGACTTGGGAATCATTCAAGACTCGATTTCTAGAGAAGTACTTCCCTGAATCCGAGAAGAACAAAAGGGAAATGGAGTTCATACAATTAATCCAAGGTAGTTTTACAGTGCCAGAATATACAACTCAATTCGAGAGGCTATCGCGATTTGCGCCGCATATGATCGATACCCCAAGAAGAAAGATCAAAAGATATCATCAAGGACTAGTTCCACATATTCGTCATATGACTATAGGACATTTAGATCAATCTTTCGAAGCTCTGGTAGAAATGGCAACGAAATTGGAAGACGATACTCAAATTAGTGAAGGGCAACGATCTAATCTAGCATTTCTAGAGTACGATCAGTTTCTCCTAATAGATCAGAGAGGAAGGGACAGTCAGGTTGTGTTGGCCGCTAACCGAGTTCAACAAGGAAACACAGAGAGGAGTTATATAGGCAACCGCCAGAAGCGCAAGAGATTTGAGACCGACAAGAAAGAATCAAAACTAGTGGCGACTTCGACGCAGCACAGAGAACGAGATATCTGGTACAATTGTGGAGTAGCAGGGCACCATTCCCAAGAATGCAGAACATCAAGGAAATCTAATGGACGAGGGATACGATGCTTTAACTGCGGTAAAGTTGGTCATGTCAGTAAGTTTTGTCCAGAACTGGAGATGCAACACAATGTTCGGTCGCGACAAGTATCACAGGGGCAGACCCACTAAACAAGTAATGGATCTCAACTTAGACAAGGACGATAGACAGAAGGTACAACACTCAACACCTACATCATGTATTATATATGATCCCAATATTGCAGGAAGTTTGGTATTCGTTTGATTTGATTGTAAGAAGATTTGCCTACACCGTAAATTGTAGTTACCTGAATAATTCATTTGACACTGATCGACAGTAGTTATCCAAGTATAGATATAACATCTATTGCATCCCATATAACATCTATTGCATCCCTATCTGACATCATTAGCCTCTCTACACAAAAGACTACGCCGACCGTTGGTAAGTTGTATAGAGACTAGAGATGAGGAATCTCAATTTTCTTGAGACGTAGACTTGACAAGAAACTACAAACTAGAAGATTTCAAGTCTATAAGAGAGGATACTAGTGACGCAGAGACGATACCAGAATTACGAGTACCACGGAAGATTGCTTTTTGACACCGAGTTCCTGTTGCTTTTATCCTTTCGAAATGTTATACAGTAGATCGACTCACAGAATGAGTATACAACATTGTCTAACTTGTTTAATTAGTACGTGGAAGTAGAAAGAGTATTCAACGGATAGTACAAACTCGAGAGATGATTATATCAATAGTATGTGAGAAATTGGAGACACATGAGGAAGTTTAAAACATTTACTACGATGCCAGAGTCATGATACTCTCAAGCCAACATACTAAAGAATGACGATGACAACACTGGAGTTAACAAAGATGTCACAGAACGTTGTGTATAAAAAAAAGACCGACTAAGGACGCTGACAAACATAACCAGGAGCCCAGAGATGGGAGACAGCCAACTGTTGATACAGTAGAGACATCGTTAGCAAAGTTCGAAGTACCTTTGAAGACAGGAGTAGACGGCAACGCTTCGCTACAACTTAGATGAGATTAGAACACTTGATCAATAGAACCCTTACACCGTAGAGTTTGGCACGAGGAAGGAACCTTGTGTGTTTGGGGACTAGCCATTTTAGATTTGTGAGATGATTAGATTTTGCTACCTAGAACCTTTTTCCGAAGTTTGACTTACAGATTTTATATATCTAAACCCGGGGATTAGTAGCTGTCACCCTAGTACCTGTAGATCGTTGATATCTCTATATCATGTGATTAGAACTTTAATCCGTTGTCCGCTGAGGTAATCGTTTACGTAAAACGAGAACTTGAGCATTTTTAGATTCTATCTTCTGAGATGGATTTCTTTTTGGTTATAGGAACCGCTGCTTCAGATTTCGAGGACGAAATCTGAAGATGAGTGGTGGATGATGTAATACCCTGTATTTTCGGATGCATGGTTATATAAATAAGACCCTGTATGCTTGTGTGAACCTTTGGTGAAGAACCTTTCTCGATCGCTCGAACTCTTCTCGAGTGATTGAACTTCTGTCATTCTCAATCGATCGAACCTAATTCAAGCGATCGAATCTCTGCCGACCTGATTCTATGATGTGGACCTTTCCCGAGCGATTGAACTCCTTTCAATCGATCAAACCTTAACCGACCTGTTCTCAATCGATCGAACTCACTTCGATCGATCGAACGTTGTATTTTCAGTATACGTATTCTGCCACCTGCCCTTCTTGTTTCCCTATATATATACGTGTGTTTTGTGTGTATGTGGTGTTTGGTGGTTTAGAGAGTTAGAGAGTTAGAGAGAGAGCTCTTGGGTGTGTGTGTGTTTCGTATATATATATATATATATATATAACCGTGTATGTGTGTTATATATATATACTTGAGCAGAGAAGAAGAAGAGAAGAAGAAGAGGAGAACAAGAAGAAGAGGGACAGAGAGAGACAAAGAAGGAGAGGAGAGAGAGAAAGCTCGCTGTCACCATAGCCGCCTCCGCGGAGCTCGGAACGTCGCCACTGGACCGCCGGAGTGAAGTGAGTTTCATTAACTCACTCAAGTGATGACTATAGGATGGTTCCTGTATGTTTAAATGTGTATTATGTGACCCCGAGACCTTTGTTCGTCTCTGCTCAGTTTCTGGGTGGAAGATGAAGTTCGAGCGATCGACCTATTCTCGATCGATCGAACTTGTCGTTTCCTCAATCGATCGAAGGGACTTCGATCGATCGAACTTAGTTTGACCTCAATCGATCAACAGGACCTCAATCGATCGAACCTCGCAGAACATGATTAATTTCTGTTGTTTATTTTATGAACTGTTTAGTTGATTAAATGTTGATCCATGCTTTCATTATGCGATATTGTTAATTTAAGAGATAATGCAACACTGTTTTGAGAGGAACTGTTTAAATGTTACATGTTGATATTATTAACTGAATAGCAGAACGGAGCACAACTGCATGCTAATAATCAGTAATGAGTAGTTAGGTGGAATACAGAGCATATGGTAGTCTGGTTATCTATAGCATCAGCATTGCACAACATGTGGTCAGCATGCATGGGATAGTGATGTGAAGAGATAAGAGAATATGATGAGAAATGAGATATGTGCTTCAATGTGGAATAATGAGATATTTGTACCGTTGAAGACGTCCGGCTAGTGCTCTAATGTATTCTCAGCTGTGTAGACGACCAGTGAGGGTATACGCATCGTTGAAGACGTCCGATGTGCCGTTCTATTGTTTACAGATAGGTGGTACCGTGTAGACGACCGGTAACCCTATCAAGGGATTGTGGGACCTACTGCCTAGTCGGGTGATTCCGATTGGCATTATGGTATCAACAAATGAATACTGATTGGCATTATTGTATCGACGTATGGATACGGATATGAGATTTTGGTATCGATGAATGAACACAGATTTGTAATATGGTATTGATGAATGGATACAGAGATGGATAGAGGTATGAATGTGAGTACGTATATGGTGAGATTAATGTTCAGCCGTGGATTCAGCGTCCCGACGTAAAGGTATATGCATGGGTGGTTGCATGGGTTACATGCATGGATTTGGTGAATACGTGATGAGATATTTATTCCATGATCGTTATTATTGTTTTCATTTAATATGATTTCTGTTATCGTTGAATTCATATACAGTTTAATGAGACCTTTGCTATGTCCGTGAGTGACGCCATTGTTAAGAGATTAACCGCATTTTAAGATGCTGAACAATAATGGTGAGGAGTGTTGTTTAGTGTACTCACTCAGCTTTGTATCCAAAGCTGATGGCGTTTATGCCCTGGACATTCCAATGTCTAGAGCTTCGCAGGACTTGAGGACGAGAGACTGATGTTCTGCCGATCTTGGAACTGAAGGCTTGGAGAAGAAGACGTGCTGCTTGTAATAGTTAGTTTGTATATCTGTTGTACTGTTGTTATTATTGTTATAGGCCTGAGACTACAAGCCAGCTGTTGTAATAGTTTTAGTAGACTTTTATAATTGGTACTTGGGCATCTGTTGCTTCCATACCTTATATAGTTTCCGCTGTAGCCTCTGATTATGTTAATAAGATATGTTCTATGAATAGCATCATCCCTATCGTGGTGTTTATTGGTTTGAGTAGATGACAATGCGGTTATTCACCAGTCATTCCCTATGGACCCATAAAGGAAATTTATTTTTCCCTATTTATGCTGCTCCGGGGCGTGACAGTTAATTAGTCTTAATTATATTCTAATCACAAATATACCTAGAGTCCTTAAATTTTCTTTTTTCTCTTCCTTTTAATCTTTGAGATTCATAAGAACCTCAATGTCTTACTTAAATCCTTAGATTTGAAATCCTTTAATTATTTTGTAAGCTCATGATTTACAAGAAGATTGAAGTTGATATTGGTACACTTGATTAATAAATCTAAACCTATTTTCATGGTTTAGGCTTGTTATGTTTAGGTCTCATGGAATTTCTCCATGTTTCTTTGAGACTTCAAAGATATGAATATAGTTAGTCTCCCATGACCATCAAATGGTAAGAGAGTTAGTGTTGTCCAAGCCAAAATCCATGGCTCATGGATGAAATTAATCAACAAAGTTGCATTTGATAAATGATGCAGTGAGTTCACAATCTGTTTTTGATCATAGATTTTTAGTTAAACATCGAACCGTTGAAACTAAATGAAACCAACGGGAAAGTCTCTATAACTCAAAGTTCTACCACTACAATTTTTGTTTTAAGGAGTTTTCATGTTTAGAGTGGTTTGGTCAGGGGTTTTGTGGAACAACTACAATCTGTCCAGAGTTTTAGAATAGTAACACCTTTTTGAAACAAGTAAATTAGAGCCTTAACCAAACATTCTTGATCCCAAATAAAATTTTCTAAGTAGTTTAATGTGTTAGGAGGCTACCCTAAACCAACCAAAGCATTTCTGATTTTTTTTTTACTATTTTTAGAAAATCATACAAAAACTCCGAACGGAGAGGTAAGTTCCTGAGTGATGTCTAGTGTTTGTCAAATTCCCGGAGGTCTAACCGTTCAAACCTCAATTTTGTTTTTGGGTTAGAAACTAGACTCACAGAGGTTTCTTTTGTTCAATAATCACTGACATCAAACCATTAGAAGCATCCCTTTTATTTCTTTGAAGTTTGGGTCTGCTTGCTGAAATTTTAGTATTCTAAAATAGTTTTTGATATATGTTGTGAATAATGGTCCAAATGACTTTTCTATGACCTAGGGATCAAACCATGTTTTAATAATGATTAGTTAAGCTTGGATACAAAGTTTAAGTGATCTAAATCACTGAGTATTTCATAATTTATTATTGTTCATGTACATATTCATCCATGTGGCCTGATGCTTGTAATTAGGATTTATTTGCTTTAGATTTAATTATAGTCGATAGATTTAAGCTAGAAGTCTAGGATTGTTATGTTAGATCCAACTTTATATCTTGTATATCATGTGAACTAACCCTTTGTTTTGTAGCGCTATTAAGGTATAATTTCTTGAACTCCTCTTTAGTTCATTTTAATTTCTTGATTTTATCGATTTTTTGACTTAATGCGCGACACCTTAGAATTAGGTTTTTCCTTATGTGAATATATGTGATTAGAGACCTTTTCTTAGGTTTTACTTTCTATTTGTATGCATTGCATGTTTAATATTCACGACATGGATCTCGGGTAAGTTCTATAGTCCCCTATTCGCATATCATATTGCTAGCTACTTGAATTATGTGGTTTTTGAATGATATTTTATCACTTGCAATCTTACACCCTTTTATACATGCTTTTGTAATGTATATTTATACATATGTATTAGTTGAGGACATGCTTAGATTATTAATTTGATTAAAAGGATGTTAAGTAGAGGCCTATCCTAAGATAGGATGAGAGGGGGTGTTTTAGTCCGGCGGGCTCTTTCCCCTCTCATTCCATAATCCCCGGACATAGAAAATCTCTGGTTTCTTAAGAGATCAGCTTGCTTTAAAATGGTTACTTAATTTTCCTTTTAAAATTAAGTGGCGACTCTTGGTCTGAAATTTGGAAAATGTTTTAGAATTAAAAAGCTATGGGCCCAAATGCTGGTATCCATAATCTGGCGACTTTGGTGGGGATCGAACCAAGAATCTCTAGTTTCGCTGACCATAATTCTGATTTTGGGTTCACTTGAGGATTAGACTTGAAAAATATCCTTTTAATCAAATTAATTAATCTTTGTGTACCTGTTGCATTTCACTTGCATGTCCAGCCAGTCGATTGCACGGAACTATGACCTTAGAGGCTCGGGGTAACCCGATCGGTCAAGCCATCATGGGACTGTGTGATCACCCTTGATCTCGTACCATGTGTTGGTATATGGCTATCAGATGTGTGTCAAGGGTCCCCTATTTGGCCAAAACCCAGCCTTTGCATGATAGTTTCTGTAGAACCTTTCAATCTTAGGGAAGTCAATTCTTGATTAGGGTTATATGCTAGGGAGTTTTCTATGCCCATAAGGGATTACTTGAGATGATGACGATGCTCACTTATTACGAGACATGTAAACTCTTAATCACTTTCGAGCAATTCTTCTTCATGTCCCATAACGTTTGGGAATATGTTAGATTTTGATTATAAGATTACATCTCTTATATCATGTTAGCTAAGCATCATTGACCTTGTATGTATCCGAATTCATGGAAAGTACGGTGATAATCCGATCATGTGATCCTTCTACCCGAAGAATTTTAAATCCAACTTTGAAAGCAAACAGATTTTTGCCATCTATTGCTTTTCAAAAAGATTCTTTGGAGTTCACCTTTTAATTAATCTGTTAAGGTATATTTGTTAGGAAACTGCGTTCCCAGAATCCATTGACAGCGCGTATAAGTTGGTACTGCAAAAAAAATTACGTGAAAACTATAATAGCCCTACAAGGGCGGAACTAGGGTTACCTTGAACTGCAAAAACGGATTGCTGTAGTAGACGAATCGAGAACACAGGCTCGATAATAGCTCACGATCTTCTACCGTATTCCTCCACTGCCAGAATATCGAACTGAGTGTGGGCTCTTTCGAAATCCTTTCTGTTTTCTGCTCTCCCTCTTTTACGCTCTCTTTTCTATTCCGAGTTATAATTCTCTATATAGAAAAACGCTAACTGAGAAGAGAGCCAAAGCAGCATATATAGGCTACGATAGGGACCATAAGAAGTCAATAAGAAATAGGCTTCCTTATGGAATTAGGAAACCCTAATTCGAACTGAATCAGATTCTTATTTCCATAAATTATAATTCATACCACTAAAGAATTATAATTGCACTCCTACCCTTATCTCAAAAATATATTTCGAGCTCCATGTTATTAAATGCTTATTATCTCCCCACATTAAGATTACAGATATACATTAATCAAATATAATTACTGACAATCATATTTAATTAATTTCTTAAAATTCCTTGAGATCCTCTGCTTAACTTATCTGATATGTCGGATACAAAATACACCTGCAGGGTTTGACATAATCAAAACTTATAAGCTTTCTCAAGGGGATATCATCAATCCCAAATTTGAGACATGGATTCCATCATTAATTAATATCCACCACACAATTAATATTGCCACCCAATCCAATAAGATATTGACCCATTTAAGGATCTCACCCTTTTAGGGATCAAAGTGTAAATATCAAATGTACGTGTCTACAAATTAACTTAGGATTTAGAGCATAAGCACTCATAATAGCCATGAGGTATTAATTATCTTATAAGTCAGTATAAAGATAATTACCCCAAGTCAGTCCCGTTTAATACACAAAGTGTACCAGCATAGTGAGTTGAAACTATACCGTTTTCTATAGGCATAACAAACCTACTACAACACCATGCTGCAGTCCTACCGATGGTGTGTCCAATCCCATCTAAGACTGTAAACCAAAATCTTACATTCTATAAAATCTGATGGCCTAATCTTCCGTGTATAAGTCAAACTCTACACACCAAACCACCTACTATATAGAATGAGAGACACACATGCATAATATTAAATAAATAATATAATACAAACATTGCCCACACAGATTCTCATAAAAAAAATGGATCAACTGATTTTATTAAATGAATAATAAATCAACTACATAAAGCATGACTTTTACTATATATCCCTAACAATCTCCCACTTAGACTCAAATCCATGATGCGACACACCTCACTCCTATCCCTTCTACATGACTGTCAAAAGTCTTGGCCGGTAAGCTCTTGGTGAAAGGATCTGCCAGGTTATTTGCTGATGCTATCTTGGTCACTTCAACATCACCTCTTTGCACGATCTCTCGTATCAGGTGATACTTACGCTCAATGTGTTTTCCCTTCTTATGAGCCCTTGGTTCCTTTGAGTTAGAAACCGCTCCGCTATTATTGCAATAAAGGGTAATAGCCGATTGTACCACAGGTACTACTCTTAGATCCATAAGGAAGTTTCTGAGCCAAACGGCCTCCTTAGCGGCTTCCGAAGCAGCCACATACTCGGCTTCCATGGTGGAATCAACAATACATGACTACTTGATACTCCTCCAAGTAATGGCTCCACCTCCTAGGGTAAACACATATCCTGAGGTAGGCTTTCTGGAATCCCTATCTAACATGAAATCAGAATCTGTGTACCCAATGGGTACAAGACTGTCTGCTTGGTAAACTAACATATAGTCTCGAGTCCTTTTCAGGTACTTGAGAATATTTTTCACCGCAGTCCAATGTTCTTGCCCTGGATTAGACTGATATCTACTAACCATGCCAACAATAAAGCAGATGTCAGGTTTAGTACATAGTATAGCATACATTAGGCTTCCTACTGCCGAGGCATAAGGAACTGCCTTCATCTTCTCTATCTCACCAGGTGTCTTAGGACACTGATCCTTAGATAGATTAATTCCGTGTCTGAAGGGAAGGAATCCCTTCTGAAATCATGCATGCTAAACCTTACAAGAATATTGTCAATATAAGTGCCTTGTGACAAGCCCAACATCCTATTCAATATGATCTCTCATAAGCTTGATCCCTAGGATGTGACCGGCTTCTCCCAAGTCCTTCATATCGAATTGACTGGACAACCATACCCTTAAAGAAGATAATACTCCCACATCATTTCCGATTAGCAAGATATCATCCAAATACAGTACTAAGAACACCACCACGCTTCCATCATCTTTCTTGTACACACAGGATTCATCCGCACATTGATCAAAACCAAAAGACTTGATTGCTTGATCAAAGCGGATATTCCAAGACCTAGATGCCTGCTTAAGTCCATAAATGGACTTCTTAAGCTTGCACAACATGTGTTCTTGGCCCTTTGCGATGAACCCATCTAGTTGCACCATATAGATGCACTCATCAAGATTCCCATTAAGAAATGTTGTCTTGACATCCATTTGCCAAATTTCATAATCAAAATGTGTAGCAATAGACAAGAGAATCCGGATAGACTTCAGCATTGCCACCGACGAAAAAGTTTCCTCATAATCGATTCCTTCTTTTTGAGTGAACCCTTTCGCAATAAGCCTAGCTTTAAAGGTTTCCACCTTACCATCTGCTCCTCTCTTTTTCTTATAGATCCACTTGCATCCAATGGGTTTTATTTCATTGGGTGGTTCTACAAGATCCCAGACTTGATTGGAGTACATAGACTCCATTTTAGATTTCATAGCCTTTTGTCAAAGATCTGCATCTTTATCTTGGAGTGCTTCATTGTAGTTACAGGGGTTGGTACCTTGTTTATCAGGGACCCGGTCATAAGGCTCTCCCAAGAACATATACCGGTCAGGTTGAATAATTACCCTCCCACTACGACGAGGCACAACCTGTTTCTGTGTATCACTGATATTTCGTTGTGAAGATTCTGAACTTAATACAGCATTATCTACACGTTGTACTGGTTCAGGAACCTACGTGTTAATGGTTGGTTCAGGATCTACACGAGTTTCGATAATCCTCCCACTACGACGTGGTAATAGAATATCGATAACTCTTTCCTGTGGTGTTTCTTCTCGTACCGTTGGTATCGAAGAAGTATGTCTCGGTGTCTGTCCTCTCATTTCCTCTAGAACAATACGACTTCTGGGCTTATGGTCCATAACATAGTCCTCTTCTAAGAATGTGGCATTGGTGCTAACAATAAACTTCTGATCCTTAGGACTATAAAATAGACCACCTTTAGTTCCTCTTGGATACCCAACAAAGAAACATATTTCTGTTCTCGATTCCAACTTTTCTGCATTCCCTTTCAGCACATATGCTGGACTACCCCAGATCCGAACATGCCGTAGACTAGGCTTTTGCCCAGTCCACAATTCTGTGGGAATAGTAGGTACTGACTTAGATGGTACCAAGTTTAGAATGTATGCGGCTGTCTCTAATGCGTATCCCCAAAAGGAAATTGGTAAATCCGAATAACTCATCATAGATCTTACCATGTCCATAAGAGTCATGTTCCTTCTTTCTGCTACACCGTTCTGCTGAGGCATACGGGTTGCATACAATTGGGATGTAATCTCTTGCTCCAATAAGTATTCCCTAAACTCTCCCAAGAGGTACTCTACACCATGATCAGATCGTAGTGTCTTGATACATTTACTTAGACACTTCTCTGTTTCAGCCTTGAAGTCTTTGAATTTCTCAAAGCATTCAGACTTATGCCGCATCAAGTAAATGTACCCATACCTTGAGTAATCATCGATGAAAGTGACAAAGTACTCAAATCCCCCTCTTGCTTGGACAGTCATAGGACCACACAAATCAGAGTGAACCAGTTCCAACGGCTCTTTTGCTCTATAGCCCTTGGCCGAGAATGGCCTCTTGGTCATTTTACCTTCCAAACAGGATTCACAAACTGGAAGTGCCTCCACTTCCAATGAGCCTAATGGCCCATTTTGAACCAGTCTTTGAATCCTTTTCAAATTAATATGACCAAGGCGTAAGTGCCAAAGATGTGTTTGGTTCATCCTCGAAGGTTCTTTTCTCTTAAATGGAAAACTATTTGTGTTATTCAATTCATTAAGTTGCAGTATAGGAGAGATAGGATTTATAATATAAAGATCATCCACCAATTGACCAGAACAAATAAAACGTTTATTTTCTTTAATAACTACTACTTTATTAAAATGAACTGAATATCCATTCTTTACTAAACTAGAAACTGAAACTAAATTCCTTCTAATAGAAGGTACATAAAGGCAATTTCTTAATATTAAAATCCAATCTCTACCAAACTAAGATGTAGATCTCCTACTACAACTGCTGCTACTCTTGTAGCATTTCCCATATATAGATAAATCTCTCCATCACTGAGCTGCCTGGTTCCCTAGAACCCCTGCAAAGAATTGCATACATGATCAGTGGCTCCCGTATCTACACACCAGGTACCGGTAGATCGGACTGCTAAACACGATTTAACAACTAGTAAATGAGATTTACCTTGATTGTTCTGTCTGGCGAGATAAACTGGACATTGCTTCTTCCAGTGTCCTGGCTGTTTGCAAACAAAACATTTTCCTTTAGGCTTTCCCGGTTGTCCTCGTGGCCTTTGGATTTGCGGAGGACCCGCGGCCTTCTTTTGAGCCTTTTTCATTTTTTTCTTGCCTTTCGGCTTTGAAGCAGAACCTTTCTCAAACATAAGAGCACTCCCTGACTTTCTGTTGAGACCCTCAGCTACCTGGAGTTCTTTAAGCAGCTTCGCCAAAGTACATTTAAATTTATTCATGTTGTAATTGAGGCAGAATTGCTTAAAAGACTCTGGTAGTGACTGGAGTACGATATCGACCTGGTTTTCCCCATCGATTTCAGCTCCAAGGATCTCTAGTTCATTAAGAAGAGATATCATCTTAAGAACATGATCCCTTACAGGCGTCCCCTCAGCCATGGTTGTATTCATCAAGTCTTTTATGGCAACCTGCCTAGCAGCACGACTTTGATCCCGGAACATCTCTCGGAGGCTCTCCATCATGTCATAGGCACTGGTCATTGACTGATGCTGATGTTGCAGAATATTTGACATGGATGCCAAAATGTAACACCGCGCCATCTCATCAGCCTTGACCCATTGCTTGTGAGCCTGGGTTTCCTCAGCGGTTACCCCTCACCAGGTTGCTCAGGACATTCTTGAGTAAGCACAAACTTGTAGTCTTTAGCAGTTAACACAATATCCAAATTCCTTTTCCAGTCTATATAGTTTGGTCCAGTAAGTTTGTTTTCTTTAAGTATAATAGCAAGTGGATTGAAAGTACCCATTTAAAAGCCTGAGAATCACATAACATAAATAATTACGTTTGGGCAAAATTACTATGGATTCGAGTTGAAAATATTGGTTCCCTCTACCATATTTGAAAGGAATCCGCCAGCAACCTGATACACTGCGAATAGTATGACTCGATGGGAAGACATATACTATCCATCATTTATTCAGATAGACAATTGCCTTTTAATTTTACTATCCAGGCAATGTACTTTGCCTAATAAAATTAAACTGCTGACTTGCTTTGGTCCTATAAATAATAACAGTGACTCAGATGGAGAGGATATTATTATTTATAGCTAAGTGTATACCATCACTTAATTCTAGGTCAAGAGTTCCATGAGGAACACCTCTGATGGAGAGGTGACCCACACCAACAATCACCCAAAACATTCTTTTAAAGAAGTTTGTACTGATGATTCCATTATCAACTATATCCGATGGGGAGGATGACACTAGAGCCATCATACAAAATTAATCATATCATCTACAAACCAGTGATGGAGACCATGGGATTTATACTTGATAAATTCCCTCTCCCACTTAGAATTTTTAAAAAAAATTTAGGGTTATAATTTTTTAGAAAAACTTTTAATTTAATTAATAAAAAATAATGGAATACTTGAGAAGAAATCTTCATTGAACCCGATTAGCTCTATATTGCCACTACGCACGGGGGTCGAGCTGCCCGGTCAGCTCGCGGAGTTCGAGGGGGCAGCGCCCCCAGCGGGGTTTCCGAGGTAGCGCCCCGGAAGCTAAATCCGATTTACCATTAGCAACTGCCTTCCAGAACTATTTTCTGAAACAGCCTTCAGAAATTGCCTCCAGATTGCTTTCTGAAACTGCTTGTAAACTGTCTTCACGAACTGTCTTCACGGATTTACTTGAGATATATTACACAAACCCTATGCCTCCATAAAGGAGTTTACAAGCTATTTCTTTGCAGTAAATTAACCACACATCAATCAAGCGTGGGATCCAATACACACAAATCCTATGCCTCCATAAAGGAGTTCACATGCTATATTAAAACAACAAAATTAACCACGGATAAAACCATCATGGGATCCAATCACACAAAATCAGTGACCATAATAGTGGAATAAGAACGCTGCAAAACAAGGGTTAGCACAGTTCTACGTTCTATCCATCCATCAAAACACGCATAAGATCTGTTTTATTGGACAACATGGTTGCGTCCAACCCATACGCAGAATCAACGTTGCTCTGATACCACTGTTAGGAAACTGCGTTCCCAGAATCCATTGACAGTGCGTATAAGTTGGTACTGCAAAAAAAATTACGTGAAAACTACAATAGCCCTACAAGGGCGGAACTAGGGTTACCTTGAACTGCAAAAACGGATTGCTGTAGTAGACGAATTGAGAACACGGGCTCGATAATAGCTCACGATCTTCTATCGTATTCCTCCGCTGCAAGAATATCTGAGTGTGGGCTCTTTCGAAATCCTTTCTGTTTTCTGCTCTCCCTCTTTTACGCTCTCTTTTCTATTCCGAGTTATAATTCTCTGTATAGAAAAACGCTAACTGAGAAGAGAGCCAAAGAAGCATATATATAGGTTGCGATAGGGACCATAAGAAGTCAATAAGGAATAGGCTTCCTTATAGAATTAGGAAACCCTAATTCGAATTGAATCAGATTCCTATTTCCATAAATTATAATTCATACCACTAAAGAATTATAATTGCACTCCTACCCTTATCTCAAAAATATGTTTCGAGCTCCATGTTATTAAATGCTTATTATCTACCCACATTAAGATTATAGATATCCATTAATCAAATATAATTACTGACAATCATATTTAATTAATTTCTTAAAATTCCTTGAGATCCTCTGCTTAACTTATCTGATATGTCGGATACAAAATCCACCTGCAGGGTTTGACATAATCAAAACTTATAAGCTTTCTCAAGGGGATATCATCAATCCCAAAATTGAGACATGGATTCCATCATTAATTAATATCCACCACACAATTAATATTGCCACCCAATCCAATAAGATATTGACCCATTTAAGGATCTCACCCTTTTAAGGATCAAAGTGTAAATATCAAATGTACGTGTCTACAAGTTAACTTAGGATTTAGAGCATAAGCACTCATAATAGCCATAAGGTATTAATTATCTTATAAGTCAGTATAAAGATAATTACCCCAAGTCAGTCCCGTTTAATACACAAAGTGTACCAGCATAGTGAGTTGAAACTATACCATTTTTCGTAGGCAAGACAAACCTACTACAACACCATACTGCAGTCCTACCGATGGATTGTCCAATCCCATCTAAGACTGCAAACCAAAATCTTACATTCTATAATATCTGATGGCCTGATCTTCCGTGTGTAAGCCGAACTCTACACACCAAACCACCTACTATATAGAATGAGAGAGACACATGGATAATATTAAATAAATAATATAATACAAACATTGTCCACACAGATTCTCATAAAAAAAATGGATCAACTGATTTTATTAAATGAATAATAAATCAACTACATAAAGCATGGCTTTTAGTATATATCCCTAACATGGAAAGTACGGTGATAATCCGATCATGTGATCCTTCTACCCGAAGTATTTTAAATCCAACTTTGAAAGCAAACAGATTTTTGCCATTTATTGCTTTTTCAAAAAGATTCTTTGGAGTTCACCTTTTAATTAAAGCTCCAAACTAACCTCTGTTAAGGTATATTTTCACATGATCATCTTCTAAGGAAAAATCCAAAAATTTTGGGAATTGTTTTATGAAAGATCTCACCATTTAAAGAAATGCTTTTCAAATGAATTTCGAATTTTTTTTATATCCAACCTTTGAGGGGGTAGTGAAGATCACAATGAAAGGAAAAGTTGGTGGACTTGACATGGGTGGGGATTTTATGTGTTTTATGTGTTAGGATTAGATTTTTTATTTTTTTTGTTTCTTTAGCATATAGAGTAGGCACACATGCACACATGCATTGCATCCGTGTGACATATGAACCGTCCGTAAAAAGGGTTTTGCTTTACCAAGGGTCTTTCAAAACAAAAAATATATATATGCGACAAAAGGAAGCGAATAAAAAGTTTTTTTTAAAGAGAAAGTTAAAACTTTTTGTAGGGGCAAAAATAGCATCAAGTTCAGATCCAGCCTGGTTTAGGGGTCCCACAGCAAGGCTAGTGAGAAGAGAAGACAGTGAAATGGTGGAGGAAAGGAACAATGGGGAAGTAGCGGAGTTGAGAACGCTGGTGGAACAACAAGCAGAGCAAATGAGGCGGCAGGCTGAAAATAGGAACTGTATGATGGGAATGATAGAAGCACTAAATCGCCAACCACCACCTGTAATTCCGCCAGTTATGGACCCACCTCTGTGGGGGGAAGGAGATTGGTTTGATGATCAGGAGGTACAATGGACTGATGCGCTACGGGCCGATGGAGAAACGGAGAAGGTTGAGAAAGAGAGTCTACTGACCAAGAAGATAGATAAGCTGGAAAGGGTAATGCGCAAGGCCCAGGGAGTTGACACTTATTTGCTGGAACTAGAAGGTTTATATGTAATACCCTGTATTTTTGTAATATATTATGTGAATGAGACCCTGTATGTTTCTTTTAATACTTGTATGAGCTTGGCCTTACCCTTGGTATAATTTGGATACTAATCGATTGGTAAGTATACCAATCGATTGCCTTATTTTGGGTACCAATCGATTGAACCTATATACCAATCGATTGCTTATACCAATCGATTGACCTCTATATCAATCGATTGAAGGCAGCTGGGCAGATTCTTTTGCTCTGGCTGGGGTTTGTCCACGTGAACACTTTCTCCCTATATATATCAACTCATTTCTGTGTTTTTGGGGTTCCAAGAAATCAGAGGGAGTGAGAGGGAGTGTTTGTGTGTGTTTATATATATATAAACACTCATATATATATATACATATATATACATATATTCATACACACACACAGATGGATTAAGAGAAGAAGAAGGTCAGAAAGATAGAGAGATAGGGAGAAGAAGAAGAAGAAGACAGAGAAGCAAGATAAAAAGAAAGGGAGACCACCATTGGAGCTTCCAAAGCTCAAACACACACAACCAAACACGCCCTTAACGCCTAAGGTGAGTTTTAAACTCACTTGGTAGCTTTATATTGGCGTTAGAACATGCTTTGAATGAAGAAATGGAGAAGAAACCATGTATTCCCGTTTATATGTTGCTGGACAGTCTTCACTGTGAAGAACAATAAGTATCAATCGATTGGTACTCTTACCAATCGATTGACATCTTTCAGGTCCCAATCGATTGACATTTTGTGCAATCGATTAGCATGGATTGTGATCCAATCGATTGAACCTTTTATCAATCGATTGACACTACTTCTATGCCAATCGATTGAATCTTTTTCCAATCGATTGATGCCACTTTTATACCAATCGATTGAACCTCTATACCAATCGATTGGAAGCTTCAGAATACTGTTTCCTTATAATAACTGTTTAGTTGTTTATTTACTGTTCAGTATTTCCCAGCATGCTTTATTATTGTAATACAGATATGATAATGAGTTAATGCAGCGTAGGATCGTAGTAACAACAAGATTAACGAATAATGTTTATGATGTTAGATAACAGAATAGTCGTGAATCCTTTGGAGTTAACGTTCATTTCATTCAGAGTAGTCGGGCCACATTGGGATTGTCATGTATCAGTGATAGAGTTGAACTTAAGTAGGTTTGCTAAGATTCGGGAAATTTGCGTGGGCGGGCTTTGGTCGATCATATGTTCTTAAAAGCGGTAGACAGACGAAGGTGTCTATGACTTGCGGTGAACCGGACCATTTGCCCTAAGATAGCCAGATGATCTAATCATATGTTCTTAAAAGCAGTAGACAGACGAAGGTGTCTATGACATGCGGTGGACCGTGATCACTGGTAGACGTCGCTAAGTCGTGGCATAGAATAATGTACTGTTATTTAAAGCGTTATATCCCTGACATGCGGTGAACTGTGCATATGTTCTTAAAAGCGAGGGATGGACTAACGTGGTATCCATGACATGCGGTGAACTGTGCATATGTTCTTAAAAGCGGTGGATGAGCAATGGTGTATTTATAGAGTTAAACTATTGTCGAGTCTGTTCCCCTCAAGACGTGTTATCGGTCTTAAAATGAGTAAGACGTTAGTAATCGGATAATCGGTTTGATGTGAAGGAGTTACCCTCACTGAACTCTAATTTGGTTACGGTTTATAACTTGTAATAACTTCAATAGTTGATACCCTGTTAGTATCTAACTCACTCAGCTTTCATTAAGCTAACGGCGTTTATGCCGCTGGACATTTCTATGTTCCAGCTCACCTTGATTATGACTATATAGGTGAAGGGCCCACAGGAGAAGACTACCATGCTAGTGACGACGTTCCCGTGGAGAATTTCCCTGATGGAGGTCCGACCGAAGAAGACTACTACGCCGAGGACTACCTTTACGCCAACTGAAGACTAGACTAGAATTGTAGCTAATTGTCGTTACCCTTTTTGAACCCTTTTTGTAGTCAGGCATATGTTGCCTTGACATTTGTACTTCCGCTGTCTTATATTTGATTCGAGACTCTAATGTGTAATAGTTAGTAACTTTTGTTGACTTTATGTTACATTGTGATTAGAACCTAGACTTCATTCGTGTTACACTATTACTTCTTATTGCTTAGTACTGCGTGGTGTGGACAATCATGTGACTTCACCCGTCGCTGCCTTTGGGCCCAAAAAGGAAATTTATTTTTCTCTATTTTTGTCGTTCCGGGGCGTGACAGGATTTTTGGTATCAGAGCCTAGGTTTTGTACCTTTTTCGCTCACAGATTATCCCACACCATCTGGTCCTAGAACCTTGAGATTCTATAGATGAGTATTAAGATTAGTTCTGACTTAAGGTAGTCCCTTTTCAGGTAGCATGGCACCGCCGCTGTTCGTTCTAGACGAGTTTGGAGGACACTATGTGTATGAGAGGAGTATTGCTCCAGAGGGCTATTGCAGAGACAGAGCGAGACATGCGGATTGAGCAGCAGAGATTTGGGACCCAGGACCCAGAAGTGATACGTCAGGAGATGATCTACCGCAAGGATACCTTCAAACGCATCGAGAAGGATTCTTTACTGATGTTACGAGACCGTTCTTCGTACCAGGTTTTACTTATAGAGGTTAGAGCAGCGCCTCCACCATCCCCGACAGAGCCACCACCCCAGACACCTCCACCCCCACCAGAGGAGGACATGGCCGATGCACCCCCAGCAGGTGAGGATCCGGAGGATGATGATGAGAGCGATGGCGATGATGAGCCAGAGGATGCAGATGAGGAGATGGAGGATGAAGAGGACGAGGACACCGATGATGAGGAGCCAGAGTATGATCCGGAGGAGGAGGACCCCGAGGACCCAGCTGGTATGGACGTGCCAGTTGGCGTAGATATTGTAGTTGCAGAGGGTTATCCGATAGGGGAGGATGAGGTAGCCGCAAATGATGATGCAGTAGTACCAGTCTTACCAGGAGGAGTTATAGCACAGCTGGCAGCTGAGTGGGCTGCAGAGATGGCTGCACACCCCTATGGATTTGAGATTGGAGCACCGGAGTTGGCACAGGCTATGGTACAGGCTGAGGTACTTGCAGCCGCATTTAATGCAGCCCAGGCTGACATGGCCGCTGATGCAGGAGATTTGGGAGCTGTTGTGGAGCATGATGGACCCGAGCTGATTGAGGATGTTGTGATAGAGGATGAGGACATAATGGATGACGATGATATGGATGAGGATGATGTTTTATCTGAGGTTGCCCCAGAGGACGAGGCTTCCATCTATGGATTCGATGTAGACAACTTTTGAGTCCAGTACCTTTAGGACTTAGACTTTTACGTTTGACTTTAGGACATATTGTCCACTTACTTTTGACGCTTACATAGACAGCTATTAACCGTAACCTTTTTGTATAGGTAGCCACCAGTAGTGGTCTTGTGTATATCTTTCCTTTTGTTTAGATCTTGTATAGGACCATGTACTACGCGGTACACAGATGATCTGTTGTGTACTCCGTTGTACATCTTTTGGGTATATATATATGGAAGATCGTTTCTCTTGGTTATTTCTATTATCGTCTCATTATTATGTTATGGTTGTGATTTTGATTCATGTTATGCTGTCTGTTATTTAATTATGGTCATTTTCCCGAGAAGATTGTCAACTAATCATTAGATCCTTTATAGGTACACCTCACACGGATCACTATGGTGGGACCCACAAGGAACCAAGCACGACTGGGAGCACCCATTCCTGAGGGTATGGACCCAACTGGAGTCTTCGAAGCCTTCATGCAACGGATGGAGCACATCGGCGATACCTACAATCATGCCACCAACAACAACGGCAATAACCACGTTGTCCCTCCAAGACAGGCAGGCGATAAGCTGTTGGAACGATTTCGTGGTGTGCGACCTGAGAAGTTCAACGGCATGGCAGAGTCCTGGAAAGCAGAGCAATGGATACAAGAGTTGGAGCTAATTTTCGAAGCCCTGGAGTGCAGTGAGCTTGACAAGAGACGTCTAGCCGCATTTCAATTGACTTACTACGCTGCGGACTGGTGGGAGGCCGAGAGACCCACGATTGGGATTGACGCTGCAAGGAGAATGCCTTGGGAAGCATTCAAGACTCAATTTCTCGAGAAGTATTTCCCTGAGGACGAAAAAGATCAGCAAGAGAGGAATTTCCTGAGTCTAACCCAAGGATACTGGACAGTCAGGGAGTATACCACACAATTCGAGCGACTTTCCCGTTTCGCTCTGCATATGATAGACACCTCCGCCAAGAAGGTCAAGCGATTCCACCAAGGACTCAACCCACACCTCCGGCACATGATGATAGGCCATCAGGGCCAGTCGTTTGAAGGGATTGTCCGTCTTGCTTCAAGTTTGGAAAAGGATGCTTACCCTGTGCAAGGACCACAAGCGAATCGACCTTCACCCAGGACCTTCCAACCAAGGAACTTTCCCGCGCAATCATCGAGGAACAATCAAGGATGGAAACCCCAGACCAACAACTACCAGGGAACCAAGCGCACATGGGATGGGACAAGGAAGCCCCAAGCTAATTTTCCTCGACAACAGAATCAACAGCGAGGACCACCTCAGGCACAGCCCGCAGCCCAGCGACAAAACACTGATGGATGTTTCAACTGTGGAGTGCCCGGACATATTGCAAGGTATTGCACAGCCCCCAAGACCAACCGTCATAATGACCTCGTCTGCCGCAACTGTAATAAGCCTGGTCACATAAGCAAGGATCGTCGAGCACCACGTGGAGGCTACTATGGGGCGCCTGCTCAAGGACAGCAAGGACAGGTTGGGGTGAATGCCATCATTCCTGACAATGCAGGGTATAATGCTGAGGAACAGCAGAACTTGGAAGGTACACTCATTTTATTTCACTGTCAAGTTAGAGCTTTGTTTGATACCAGTGCCGCCCGTTCTTTCATAGCTATTAAGATGGTACGTGATTTGGGTTTGCTACCCCTAGCACTTGAGCCGACCCTTAATGCCGTTTCGCCCTTGGGAGTATCCGTTAAGTTAGGTAAGGTGTGCAAGGATTGTCCCTTGACACTAGAGGATAGAAATCTTCCGGTAGACTTGATAGTCTTGTCAATGTCTGAGTTCGACGTGATCCTAGGAATGGATTGGCTTACTAGGTATGGCGCTAACCTGGATTGTGTTAGTCGGACCATTGTCTTTTCGACGCCTGGTTGCCCGTATATCAGATTTCAGTGCCAACCGTTGAGCGACATGTTTATCACGAGCTGCCTAGCCACGATTAAGACTTCAAGCACGGAGCTTACTATCAAGCAGATCCCCGTTATTCAAGACTTTGAAGATGTGTTCCGAAGTATCTCAGGGCTTCCGCCGAAGAGAGAGATAGACTTTTGTATTGAGTTAGCACCCGAAACGTTGCCAATTTCCAAGACCCCGTATCGGATGGCGCCAACAGAAATGTTGGAATTGAAGAAGAAAGTTCAGGAACTTGAAGACTTAGGTTTTGTTCGCCCGAGTACATCGCCTTGGGGAGCACCAGTTCTATTTGTGAAGAAGAAGGACGGAGAGCTACGACTCTATATTGACTACAGAGAGCTGAATAAAGTCACGATCAAGAATAGATACCCACTTCCCCGGATAGACGACCTGTTCGATCAACTGCAAGGATCAAGGATATTCTCAAAAATTGATTTGCGTTCAGGGTACCATCAATTGCTAGTTCGACCAAAAGACATACCGAAAACTGCCTTCAGGACGAGATATGGACACTACGAGTTTCCAGTAATGTCTTTTGGATTGACTAATGCCCCGGCAGTATTCATGGACCTAATGAATAGAGTATTCAGACCCTATCTGGATCAATTCATTATAGTATTCATTGAAGACATTCTAATTTATTCAAGGACGGAAGAAGAACATAAGAAGCATCTACAAATTGCTCTACAAACTCTCAGAGACAATAGTCTGTATGCGAAATTCAGCAAATGTGAATTCTGGCTTCAGGAAGTTAAATTCCTGTGACATATGATATCACAAGATGGGATTTTTGTAGACTCATCTAAGATCGATGCAGTCTTGAGCTGGAACAGGCCAACCAACGCGACCAAAGTTAGGAGTTTCCTTGGATTGGCTGGGTATTACTGGAGATTTGTGGAAGGATTCTCTAGAATCGCAGGATCGTTGACAAGCCTGACTAGGAAGAAAACGAAGTACGAATGGACCGATAAACATGAGGATGCATTTCGGGAATTGAAGGAGAGACTAACCTCAGCACCCGTGCTTGCGATACCTAAGAGTGGTGAATAATTCATAATCTATAGTGATGCATCACACCAAGGACTTGGTTATGTGCTAATGCAAGAGGGGAATGTCATCGCATACGGATCGAGACAATTGAAGCCGCATGAGAAGAACTATCCGACGCACAACTTGGAACTAGCTGCAATCGTGTTCGCCCTGAAGATTTGGAGACACTATTTGTATGGAGAAAAGTTTGACTTGTTCTCAGATCACAAGAGTTTAAGGTACCTGTTCTCTCAGAAGGAGTTGAACATGCGACAACGGAGATGGATGGAACAACTCAAGGAATACGACTTCTCTTTGTAATACCACCCGGGTAAAGCAAATGTTGTAGCCGACACTCTAAGTCAGAGGCCACGCCTTTTGGTTGCTTCGATTTTGATTAGAGAATGGCGAGCATTGGAGACGTTAGCCGAATTCGACCTTCGACCAGTGGAATCAGGAGAAGGACGACACTTCGGATGTCTTGTCGTACAATCGACTCTCATCAGCCGCATCTTGGAAGCTCAACAGTCGAATGAGGATTTCAAGTTATGGTTTGCCAAGATGTCCGCAAAGGAACCAGAGATATGGAGTATTAGTACGGACGGAGCACTGAGATACAAAGGTAGACTCTATGTGCCAAATGACGATGGTCTCAGGAAGAACATTTTGGACAAAGTACACAAGTCAAGGATGACTATCCACCCAAGAGGAAACAAGATGTATAAGGATTTGAAGAGAAACTTCTGGTGGGAAGGAATGAAGCGAGAAGTGGCCGAGTATGTATCGCAATGTCTTATTTGCAAACAAGTGAAGGCAGAGCATCAGAAACCACCTGGACTCCTACAACCGCTACCGATTCCCCAATGGAAATGGGAGCACATCACCATGGATTTTGTGGTTAGATTACCAAAGTCTCAGCAAAACCACGACGCTATTTGGGTAATAGTGGATCGACTCACCAAGTCAGCACATTTTATCGCCTACAGCATGACGTACCGTGTTGAAAGATTGAGTCGGATGTATCTACAGCAAGTAGTGCGACTGCACGGTGTACCTGTCTCAATAGTTTCAGATCGAGATTCACGCTTCACCGCAGAATTCTAGAAAAGCCTTCAGAAAGCAATGGGAACTTCATTGAATTTGAGTTCAGCCTTTCATCCACAAACAGACGGTCAGACAGAACGAGTCAATCAAGTGATGGAGGATATGTTGCGAGCTTGTGTCATTGAATTCGAGAGTTCATGGGAGACGCATCTACCTTTGATCGAGTTTGCCTACAACAACAGCTACCACACGAGCATAGGGATGGCGCCGTTTGAAGCTTTGTATGGAAGACCTTGCCGATCGCCGCTATGTTGGGCCGAAGTTGGAGATACTCAACTACTTGGGCCTAAGATGATTCGAGAAACCAGCGAGAAGATCCAGATTGTACGAGAAAAGATGAAGACAGCGCAATCCAGACACAAGAGCTATGCTGACAAGCGACGGAAAGATCTAGAGTTTGCAGTTGGAGATCATGTGCTACTCAAAGTCTTGCCAGTTTGAGGTATCGTCAGATTCAGACAGAAGAGAGACAAGTTGTCACCACGATTCATTGGACCGTTCGAGGTCCTAGAACGTGTTGGGAAGGTTGCTTATCGACTTGCATTGCCGCCAAAGATGTCAGGAGTGCACAACGTATTCCACGTCAGCATGTTGAGGACGTGTGCCCACAACCCAACGCACGAGATCAGTTTTGAAGATATCAAGGTGAATGAGAACGCGACCTACAACGAAGGACCAGTGCGTATTCTAGACCGAGGAGTGAAGAAGCTCAGAAACAAGGATATTTCGCTAGTGAAGGTTCAGTGGAAGCACCACGACGAAGGGGAAGCTTCATGGGAGTTGGAGTCGGAGATGCAAGAGAAGTTTCCATTTTTGTTTTAACCCTGCTTATTTCGGATTTCGCGGACGAAATCTTTAATGAGTGGTGGATGATGTAATACCCTGTATTTTTGTAATATATTATGTGAATGAGACCCTGTATGTTTCTTTTAATACTTGTATGAGCTTGGCCTTACCCTTGGTATAATTTGGATACTAATCGATTGGTAAGTATATCAATCGATTGCCTTATTTTGGGTACCAATCGATTGAACCTATATACCAATCGATTGCTTATACCAATTGATTGACCTCTATATCAATCGATTGAAGGCAGCTGGGCAGATTCTTTTGCTCTGGCTGGGGTTTGTCCACGTGAACACTTTCTCCCTATATATATCTGCTCATTTCTGCGTTTTTGGGGTTCCAAGAAATCAGAGGGAGTGAGAGGGAGTGTTTGTGTGTGTTTATATATATATATAAACACCCATATATATACACATATATATACATATATTCATACACACACACACAAATGGATTGAGAGAAGAAGAAGGTCAGAAAGATAGAGAGATAGGGAGAAGAAGAAGAAGAAGACAGAGAAGCAAGATAAAAAGAGAGGGAGACCACCGTTGGAGCTTCCAAAGCTCAAACACACACAACCAAACACGCCCTTAACGCCTAAGGTGAGTTTTAAACTCACTTGGTAGCTTTATATTGGCGTTAGAACATGCTTTGAATGAAGAAATGGAGAAGAAACCATGTATTCCTGTTTATATGTTGTTGGACAGTCTTCACTATGAAGAAGACGAAGTATCAATCGATTGGTACTCTTACCAATCGATTGACATCTTTCAGGTCCCAATCGATTGACATTTTGTGCAATCGATTGGCATGGATTGTGATCCAATCGATTGAACCTTTTATCAATCGATCGACACTACTTCTATGCCAATCGATTGAATCTTTTTCCAATCGATTGATGCCACTTTTATACCAATCGATTGAACCTCTATACCAATCGATTGGAAGCTTCAGAATACTGTTTCCTTATAATAACTGTTTAGTTGTTTATTTACTGTTCAGTATTTCCCAGCATGCTTTATTATTATAATACAGACATGATAATGAGTTAATGCAGCGTAAGATCGTAGTAACAACAAGATTAACGGATAATGTTTATGATGTTAGATAACGGAATAGTCGTGAATCCTTTGGAGTTAACGTTCATTTCATTCAGAGTAGCCGGGCAACATTGGGATTGTCATGTATCGATGATAGAGTTGAACTTAAGTAGGTTTGCTAAGATTCGAGAAATTTGCGTGGGCGGGCTTTGGTCGATCATATGTTCTTAAAAGCGGTAGACAGACGAAGGTGTCTATGACTTGCGGTGAACCGGACCATTTGCCCTAAGATAGCCAGATGATCTAATCATATGTTCTTAAAAGCGGTAGACAGACGAAGGTGTCTATGACATGCGGTGGACCGTGATCACTGGTAGACGTCGCTAAGTCGTGGCATAGAATGATGTACTATTGTTTAAAGCGTTATATCCCTGACATGCGGTGAACTGTGCATATGTTCTTAAAAGCGGGGGATGGACTAACGTGGTATCCATGACATGCGGTGAACTGTGCATATGTTCTTAAAAGCGGTGGATGAGCAATGGTGTATTTATAGAGTTGAACTATTATCGAGTATGTTTCCCCTCAAGACGTGTTATCGGTCTTAAAATGAGTAAGACGTTAGTAATCGGATAATCGGTTTGATGTGAAGGAGTTACCCTCACTGAACTCTAATTTGGTTACGGTTTATAACTTGTAATAACTTCAATAGTTGATACCCTGTTAGTATCTAACTCACTCAGCTTTCATTAAGCTAACGGCGTTTATGCCGCTGGACATTTCTATGTTCCAGCGCACCTTGATTATGACTATACAGGTGAAGGGCCCACAGGAGAAGACTACCATGCTAATGACGACGTTCCCGTGGAGAATTTCCCTGACGGAGGTCCGACCGAAGAAGACTACTACGCCGAGGACTACCTTTACGCCAACTGAAGACTAGACTAGAATTGTAGCTAATTGTCTTTACCGTTTTAGAACCTTTTTTTTGTAGTCAGGCATATATTGCCTTGACATTTGTACTTCTGCTGTTTTGTATTTGATTCGAGACTCTGATGTGTAATAGTTAGTAACTTCTGTTGACTTTATGTTACATTGTGATTAGAACCTAGACTTCATTCGTGTTACACTATTACTTCTTGTTGATTAGTACTGCGTGGTGTGGACAATCATGTGACTTCACCCGTCGCTGCCTTTGGACCCAAAAAGGAAATTTATTTTTCTCTATTTTTGCCGTTCCGAGGCGTGACAACGTCGAGTACCGTCCGATAAGGAGGTTTTGTGATCCCGACCGGATCACCCCGTATTACTAGACTCGACCAACTGGTCGGGAATGCCACCTGGGCCCAGTCCCTCGTAGGACAGCTCAGGGCAACCTGGAGACGCCAACAGAATTCACTAGACAATTTTCTATACAAGTTAGAAGACTAATGGAATGTTAAGATTGTTTCCTGTTCTAATTAGGAAACTCACACAATTAGTGTTAATCACACCTAATCAGATTGTCTATATTGTTTCCATGTATGGGGAGGTCTCTTGTAAGTATAAAAGTGACCCCTCACCCCTTATAGGGGGGATGATCGATCTTTCACACAATACTCATTGCAACCTTGTGTACCTGTCTGGCTGACCTCTGGTAGTCCCACATATAGATCTGCCAACCCTAGAGCCAGCAGCACCCATGACTCCAGAACAAATCATTGTGGCTCTCACTCAACTTTTGCAGGGTCAGAATCAAACCCAGCAGCAAATCGAAGCCCTGCTGGCTCAACAGAATAAGCCTCTACAAACAGAGGTATAACTCGGGAGCGCCGGGAGAGGTCAGACCCTAGTACGGCCCTGACAGCATGTCCGAGCAAAGCCAAAGTCTCCACAGGCTGTGGGATAGCCCAGGAACGATGAGTGTGGTTAGGATCCAATACAAATCTGACAATGTGTCGGGGCCGACTCAACCTATGTGGGGGATGCCAAAAACATCATCAATGATGGGCGTGCTGCTAGAGTGGAGAGGCAAGAGTGCTTGACCCGGGAATCAGCCCAAGATCTCCCGGCTAGGAGCCAAAGTGATCTCAAGCACATGATTAACCAGAGTCAAAGCCGAGCCTTATCCCTGAGGATAGCACACTTTGAGAAGGAAGCCTCATCCTCCGACCCAACCTACCATTTAGATACTGGTCGGGATGACATGGAAGCCCGCATTAAGAACTTGGGGAAACAGATCGAGAAGCTAGGCCGAAAACCAAGTCATGATTATACCAACACTGAGACCGAGTCGCTGTTCACCAATCGGATCACGGGATTTTCCATTCCATGCAAATTAAAATAGCTTACTCTTGAATCTTATGATAGCTCGGGAAGCCCGGTCGACCACGTCCAAACCTACAAGGCTCAAATTGCACTAGCAACCAATGCTAATGAACAGCACTACATGGCCTTTCCTAGCACTCTAAAGGACCCGACCGTGCAGTGGTTCTATTCCCTTAGACCCTGATTGGTTGATAATTTTAAGGAGCTCAATAAGCTGTTCGTCAACCAGTTCATGGGTATGCTTGGTCGACCGTGCAAAGCGGAGGTATTTGTAAAATACAACCGCGCTAAAAGGAAGAATTGTATTAGTTTTTATCACAACTTCCCGTTTTATCTGCAATTTGCATTGCAAGGCTAATTTTCATACAATATGATTAATCTATGATAAGTTGTATTGTTTTAGCTGTTGTTTGTGCAGATCACTGCTGTGTGGACTAAACAGATGAACATCATAATAAATGGAATGCTGGAATGAAAACAAAAGAAGTCAAAGCTGAAATGTGGAGCTCGATCGATCTAAGACGGTTCGATCGATCGAGAGTTCGATCGCTTGAAGAGTGTTGAAGCGCTTGAGGCTTAAGGGTTCGATCGATGGAGAGCAGTTCGATCGATCGAACGGGGTATTTCCAGTAACATTCGTGTGCGCAGCAGATGCGGGTTTTTAACCCTAGTTTCTTAGGTTTCTTATATATATGTGTATTGTATACGTATAGAGGGACGCCCACATTACATTTTCACAGTTTTAGAGAGAGAGATAGAGAGTTTGTGTTTGGTTTTGTAGGTTTTGCATTGAAGTTTCATTTGTGCAGTGGATTTCTTAAGTTTAATACACGTATTCTTTGTTCCAGGTGATTTATATATTGTTTATTTAGATTCTGCATGTGGTAGTCGTAGTTTAATCGCTCATCTTATAGTATTGCATGCTAAATATTTGTAAAACCATAGTTTTTTAGATTTTCCATGAAAAACTCGCAACCAAACAAGGTGTTAATGTTTTTTTACGTTAAATATAAATCTGTGACACTCCAGACATGTCTGAGTAGTCCCAGGTTGGGAGAACACGATGAAACAGTGATCTCCAGCCTCTGCCATGCAGCAGAATAATCGCTGTGTTCGATCGATCGAAGTTAGTTTGATCGATCGAACCAGAGACAGTCAATCGATCGAAGTCAGTTCGATCGATTGAGGGATGAAGGTCTTCGATCGATCGAAAGCGCGTCGATCGATCGAACTCCCTGATTCTTGAGGATGTTCCCTGCAGTATTCCAGGACCTTTTTGTTTTAAGATTTGTTATCATTCTGTCCCAAAAAATGCTCAGTCTGTCAAAACAGTTTTTAAAACTAAGGCCCTAAGGCATTTTCTTTCAATACATTTTGCAAACCATCTTCAATGCTAACACCATTGAGGATGCGAGTCTTAACTATTGGATTAAACCGCTTTTATGTATTTTAATTTAATTGTGATGATATGGTCCCGGTCATGAAAGGGCCATGGATTCTCCATCTTTAGAGGAATACGGAAAACTGTGGGTAATGTACTCCGTTGTGCTTCAAGGCAACTGCATGGTAGACAGCTAGATTACTGCGGATTCGTGTATTCCCAACACTTTTTCCTTTAAGTCAAACATCCTAATTTAAAGTACTATTTTAGTTAGCTAGTTAGATCGTTAATTTGATTTTAATTATTTTCATTAGTAATCGTAGCTGTGGAACTTTGTGTTCTGCACCATCGTTCAATCTTATACATTTTATTTTGTTTTTTTTTTAGGATAGTCTAATTCAATAGGTCAACACTTTCCCTGTGGGATCGACCTGGTCTTACCAGATATTACTTGCACGTCTACCTACACTTGGGTATTGCACAAGAGCGCACAGAAAAATTCTCGTGTCAAGTTTTTGGCGCCGTTGCCGGGGAAGGTGACGATCAATTCCTTAGATTACCTCAGTCACTCTTCATCTCTTTCTATTTTTTATTTTCTCTTCTTTTCAGTTCTTTTGGTAAGCACTCACCCTAGGGACTCTCCTAGTTCATGTCCAATAATTCTATTGAAGGAATTTTTGGAAATCCTTTCTACCTGTCTGACTCTGATAGTTCCATCAACCCGATAGCCACTCCAACTGCATCAATGGATGATCATCAGAGCGAAAATGGTGACAATGTTGTGGTACCAATTGATGAGGCACTCCGTCCTCTTTGCGATCTCATGCAACCAGAACATGCACCTACGCCCTCTTGCATTCAAATCCCACCGCATAATGGCGAATTTCAGTTTCGCAATGGGATGATTCAACTGCTTCCCACCTTTCATGGGATGGAAAGTGAGAAGGCGTATTTACATATCACTGACTTCGAGGATGTTTGCAAAACATTCTCGCAAAATTGTCCTAGGGAGGTGACGCATCTAATGCTATTCCCCTTCACTTTGAAAGATAAAGCGAAGGCGTGGCTCCACTCCCTAAAACCTAATTCAATTTTCACCTGGCATGCGATGAGCACTGCGTTTCTAAAGAAATTCTATCCTACTCGCATGACCACAGACCTTCAGCGTCAAATCAATTCCTATAAACAAAAGAGCAATGAAACCTTCACACAAGCGTGGGAGCGTTTCAAAGATTTGCTTCTCTCATGCCCACACCATGGGTTTGAGAAATGGCGAACTATCAGCTTCTTTTATCAAGGATTGAATGGTGAAACAAAGAAGTTGGTGGAAACGATGAGCTCTGGACCATTTCTGCGTAAAAACACCGAAGAGGCTGAAGCTCATTTCGAATGGTTAGCGGAATACGCTCATGAATGGTCAAATTCTGACAATGTCTCACGCTCACAGATATCCTGTGTAGAAGAGAAAAGCTTATATCAGCTAACCAGTGAAGATCATCTTATGACTAAGTATGCAGAGCTAGCAAAGAAGGTAGAAGAGTTAAGCATGAAAGGAGAGAGCTTTAGGCAAGTAATGCCTGAAGAACCATGTGGCACATGCAACATGTTGGGACATATAACTCAATATTGTCCTAATGTGCCATATTTTCAAGAGCAAGCCCCTATAGAGATGAATGCCATGCAAGGTTTTTGAGGGGCGGGGAATTCCAACAATAACTTTCAAAGTAACAATAGATGGAATCACCCCGGTTTTGATTGGAGAAATAATGCTGGGGCCCAAAATCAATATCAACAGCAGCCCTACAACAATAATCAATATCAAGGGCAAAACAATAGGCCGTCCCAGCAATACAATCAAAACAGAACCAATAATTTTAACCAAGCTCAACCCTCCAATGCACCATAAACCAATACCTATGTGCCACCGCACAAGAAGGTACAAGAAGAAGAGCCACTTGCTAATGCCAATCTAACGCAGCAACTCATACAGATGATGAGTAGAATGTCTGCCACATTAGAAAGGATAGATGCACGGCAAGAGGGCTCAGGAGGAACATTCCCTGCCCAACCACTTCCAAATCCAAAGGGACATAACAATGGTCCTAACTATCAAGAACATGCTAAAGCTGTGACTACATTGAGAAGTGGAAAAATCATAGAGAAAAGCATGCCTCTGTCCACTCCCGAAGTGTACAAAGAGGAGGAAGTGGTGGATGAAGAAGTTGAGCTACCATCTACTCAAAAGGAGGAGCTGTCTACTAATGATGAGGCAATAAAGGTAAACATTGAAGCTCCTAGAGTAGAGGAAGAAGTTGAGCGAAGGCCTGGGAAGGAGTCTGTTAAGGAGGAACCACCAAAATGCCCCTTTCCTGCACCTTATCCTCAACGGTTGAAGAAACCCAAGAATGAGACAAAGAATCAGGAGTTTCTGGAATTGTTTAAGCAAGTTAAAATTAACCTTCCACTCCTAGATGCTATCAAGCAAGTGCCGGCCTATGCTAAGTATCTCAAAGATCTATGCACAGTCAAGAGGAGGCAAAGCGTAAAGAAACATGCGTATGTCGCGTGCCAAGCAAGCGCGATCATTCAAAATGAGTTGCCCCCAAAACTCAAAGATCCCGGTACACCTACTGTCTCATGTAGAATTGGGAATCAAAAGATAGATAACGCACTCCTCAATTTAGGAGCAAGCGTGAACCTGCTGCCATATTCAGTCTATAAACAGCTAGGGTTGGGAGAACTCAAACCCACTCGAGTTGCTTTGCAATTGGCAGACAGATCTGTGAAGTACCCTAGAGGGGTGTTGGAGGACGTCCTTGTCCAAATAGACTCTTTTGTCTTTCCGGTTGATTTTGTGATATTGGACACAGAGCCTGTGTCTAATCCTGGTGCACATATCCCGGTGATCTTTGGACGTCCATTCCTCAACACTATTGATGCCACAATCAAGATTAGAACTGGTATCATGACTATCGTATTCGGGAACATGACGTTGAATATCAAGATTTTTTCTAATCCCCGACCTGAAGAATACGATGATGAGGAAGAAATTCATTATATAGACACGGTCATTGAAGATGAAGTTGACTTGGTCGACTACAAAGATCCTTTGGAAGTCGTGATGACTCAATTTGGCGATATCTATCAGCCTGCAGAGTCCACCCCATTGGATGCTGACCTGAACCAGACATGTCTTATGATGGATACGGTAGAGGAGGATAGAGCCGATTGCATGTGGGTAATTCCATATGAACAACTGCCTCCTAAAACCAAGTTGGTAATGCCCTCTAGTTTCCAGTTTCCAGAGTTAGAATTAAAGGAGCTTCCCAAAGAGCTAAAATACGCATTCCTAGGGACTGGAAAAACTTATCCTGTGATCATTTCATCTGCTTTAACTCATGAACAGGAAAGTAAGCTAGTGGAAATGCTTACCAAGCATAAGGATGCTATGGGATGGACAATTGCTGACCTCAAAGGCATAAGCCCATCCATATGCACGCATAAGATATATCTGGAGGAAGACGCTAAACCCTCAAGGCAAATGCAAAGTCGTCTGAATCCCAACATGCAAGAAGTAGTTAAAAAGGAAGTGCTTAAACTACTTGATGTTGGGATGATTTACCCGATATCTGACAGTCCTTGGGTTAGTCCTACCCAAGTAGTTCCAAAGAAAGTAGGCATAACGGTCATTCCAAACAAAGATGGTGAATTAGTACCAACACGTGTCCCCACTGGATGGAGGATGTGTATTGACTACAGGAAGTTAAATACTGTGACTCGAAAGGACCATTTTCCTTTGCCATTCATGGATCAAATGTTAGAACGTGTGGCGGGTCACAAGTATTACTGCTTTTTGGATGGATACAGTGGATATAATCAAATTGAAATTGCTCCTGAAGATCAGGAGAAAACCACGTTCACTTGTCCATTTGGTACATTTGCCTACCGACGAATGCCGTTTGGCTTATGTAATGCACCGGCTACATTTCAGCGGTGCATGCTAAGCATATTCAGTGACATGGTCGAAAACATCCTTGAAGTCTTCATGGATGATTTTTCAGTGTTTGGCCATAGCTTCGAAGATTGCCTCAGCAATCTCGAGCAGGTTTTAATGAGGTGTGAGGACAAACACCTAGTTTTGAATTGGGAGAAGTGTCACTTTGTGGTGACCAAGGGAATAGTCCTCGGCCACATAATATCCGATGAAGGAATCCAAGTGGATAAGGCTAAAATCGACACAATCTCAAATCTACCTATCCCCCGTACAGTGAGAGACATCCGTTCATTCTTGGGGCATGCAGGTTTTTATCGTCGGTTTATCCAGAATTTCAGTGCAATCTCTCGACCCCTTTGTCAACTTCTTGTTAAGGACGCACCATTCGAGTGGTCAGAGAGTTGCCAAAAGTCCTTTGAGGATCTAAAAGAGCTCCTCACCTCCGCACCTATAATACAGGCACCCGACTGGAGTTTGCCGTTTGAATTAATGTGCGATGCTAGTGATTACGACATTGGCGCAGTCCTAGGCCAGAGAAAGGACAATAAGCCATATGTGATATACTACGCCAGCCGAACTTTGAATGACGCTCAAATGAATTACACTACCACTGAAAAGGAGCTGTTGGCTATAGTATTCGCCCTGGACAAGTTTAGGTCTTATCTGATAGGGTCACCAATCGTCTGTTTTACAGATCATTCGGCCCTCAAGTTTCTTTTATCAAAGAAAGACGCTAAACAACGGCTTATTCGCTGGATACTCTTACTCCAAGAGTTTGATTTAACAATCAAAGATAAGAAAGGAGTAGAGAATGTGGTTGTGGATCATTTGTCCCGGTTGACTTTTGTCGACAACACTGAATCCCAATCCATTAAGGATGAGTTCCCAGACGAACAGCTACTGGCAGTAAGTAGTCTGCCTTGGTATGCTGATATTGTAAACTACCTTGTCACGGGTGAAACACCAACTCATTGGTCGAACCAAGATAGGAAACGATTCCTCTCGTTCGCGCGTCATTTCTTCTTTGATGACCCATACCTTTTCAAGTACTGTGTTGATCAGGTTATCAGGCGCTGCGTCCCCAATGAGGATATAACCGTAATATTAGCGTCATGCCATTCTGAGGCATGCGGTGGCCACTTCGCGTCACAGAAGACCGCACAAAAAGTCCTACAAAGCGGTTTTTACTGGCCCACAGTCTTCACAGATGCTTATTCCTTTTGCAAGACATGCCAACGCTGTCAAAAGCTTGGAACAATTTCTAAAAGGAATTCTATGCCTTTAACCCCTATCATCACAATTGAGATATTTGATTGTTGGGGCATAGATTTTATGGGTCCATTTCCCAAGTCTAACAACTGCGAATACATACTCCTTGCTGTGGAGTATGTATCAAAATGGGTAGAAGCGATACCAACGAGATGAAATGACCACCGAACGGTCATGTCATTTCTGAGAGAGCATATTTTGTCTCGTTTTGGTACTCCGAAAGCTTTACTAAGTGACCAAGGCAAGCATTTCTGCAATAGGCCCTTGGAGTCACTTCTCAAGAAATACGGAGTCCATCATAAAATCGCTCTTGCCTATCATCCACAGTCAAATGGGCAAGCAGAATTGGCTAACCGTGAAATCAAGCATATTCTCGAAAAGACGGTTAGTTCCAATCGAAAAGACTGGGTATACAAATTGACTGACGCGTTATGGGCATACCGTACTGCCTATAAGACGAATCTTGGTATGTCCCCGTATAGACTGGTTTACGGGAAAGCTTGCCACCTCCCCGTTGAAATTGAACATAAAGCTTACTGGGCAACGCGCTCATTGAACTTTGATATTCAAGAGGGAGGTCAGCTACGCAAGCTCCAGCTTGCAGAGCTAGAGGAAATACGACGAGATGCGTATGACTCTGCAAAGTTGCATAAGGAAAAGTTGAAGGCTTGCCATGATCGTACGATTTGTCGTAAATCATTTGAGCCGGGGCAGAAAGTTTTGCTGTATGACTCTCGCCTCCACCTTTTCCCAGGAAAACTCCGTTCCCGTTGGACAGGCCCGTTCATCGTAAAAACTGTTTTTCCACATGGGGCGGTTGAAATCGTCAATCCAAAGAACGATGATTGTTTCAAGGTCAATGGCCAAAGATTGAAACCGTTCTTGGAGAACTTCCACACTGAAGTTGAGCACATCCAGCTGGATGAGCCCAGCTATTCTCATACTTAAAAATCCAAAGTGAAGTTCCAAATTGTTGTTGTAATTCTTTTCTTTACTTGCATTTTAGTTTCTCTCTCTTTTGTTTCTTTTTGGTTTTCGTTCTTTATTTCATGTTTGTGATCTAGTTCTAATCCATTATACCTTAAACCACTCTGTTGCAGGTGCATAGATGCGAGGTGATGATGTTCATTCTGTCGGTTCTTGGGCTGATTCAGAATGCCGTTGTGGTACCTGGACTGAGGGTGAACTCACACCCTGCCCCTTGCTTCACCAAGATCCTAAAGCTCATTCTCTCATTGATGCTTCTCAAGGGTACATTCCATATCCACCAGCCCTCCTGGACATCAATCCATACGAAAATATGGGATTTCAGGATGACGATGATGTGGAGGAGGATGAAGACCTGTACATGGGACGAATGGTGGATGATGCACTTATGGCCCAATGGGAAAATGATGATATGTGGGAGCCATGGGAAGATCATGACCTCCAGGATGTCGTCCCAGACCGCCATAATGCCATCTTTGTGTTCGTGGACGATTTCCTTGTTCCTGAGTTGGTCCCATACCGCTATGTGCACCTGAGCTTCCTGCTATTCAGGCTCCAATGCCCCTTACCAGCCAGTGCATTTTGGGAACCTATGCCAATAGTGAGGTTGGAACTTGTCACATTTCTTTGTATTTTTGTTTCTATTCATTGTTTTTCTTTTCGTGTTAATCCGTGTTTCGTGTGTTCTGTTATTTTAATTTCGGTTTGTTGTCTTTTGTCCAGGATTGTCACTATGTTACTAAATGGTATTCCAGTATTCCTCCCACATCAACTGATTCATGGTCTTGGGCCCTACATAAGGCCCCCACACACTCCGCCGCGAGAGGACAGTCCGTTGCACAATTATACCCCTTTATCCATGTCTCCAGCCGGATCACCTCTTGCATGGGCTTTCAATTCTTTGGAGATGCCAGACTTGTTTGATGATGTCCTTACTGCTTTTCGGTTGTTCTGGGAAAGGGAATCATCGAGTTTGGACTTCACTTCTGCAGACTCGGCGAGTTATGAAGAGATTGTGGAAGAGGAAATCTTTATACTCGAAGATTAGTGCTGCATTTCAGTTGTTTTTGTTCATTTCATCTTTTCGTTTATCAACTGGAGTGTAATCCTTAACAAAATGTTATTGGTTTTAGTTTTATTTTTAGTTTTCTTTAGTTAAATAAGGTCTTAAACACAGTTGGGGGTAATAATGTTGCAATTTGGGTGCAATTTTAAAGTTTTATTTCTATATAAATTGCAATTTTCTATTCTGAGGATGAATTTCTGTCTTACATGCCTGTACTCCAGCTGCTTTTTTTAGTCTCTCTGCATGTCCAAATTTGTTTCTGATAGTTGGGAGTGATGTGATTCATGCTCCCCATTGAATTCTAAAATTTTTGTGTTCGATCGATCAAACTCATTTCGATCGATCAAAACCTGGAAGTTCAAGCGCTTGTATTTTATGTTCAATCGATTGAGGGATTTGTTTTCGATCGATCGACCATAGTTCGATCGATCGAACGAAGTTTTTAAACGAAGCGTCTTCAGAACACTTCTTCAATTCCCTCACTTTCACTCTCGAGCGCTCGAGCACAGAGGAGGGGGCGACTCGGAAATTTTCGATTCCTTGCACTCAATAAGACGCCCAGATCATCCCTCTATTCATCCTCATCGTCATCTCAACATCCCTTCCACCTTCACTGTGTGCTTCCACACCGAGGTAGGCCCACAATTGTTTTTACTTGTGTTTTTTCTCTCTTTTCGTTAGAAATCCCAAGGGGGTGTCCCCTTGGTCTTAGTTTTCACTTCTATATCCTTGTTCTTTTTTTTTTTGTTGTTTCCTTTTTGATTCTGCGATCGCTGCACACCGCTGTGCTCGATCGCTTGAACTGGTTTCGAGCGATCGAAGGGGAACTGTTCGAGCGATCGAACAATGTTCAAGCGATCGAAACCTACTCCAGTTCAATCGATCGAACCCAGTTCAATCGATCGAACTCAAGCAATAGCAGTTTTGTTTCTTTTTCTCCCTGTTCTTATCTGTATCATGTTGTGTCTTATTTTCAGGGCTGCCGACATGAATCCAGTGACGGGCTATCATAAGTCCAAGCCCCTTAGCCTTATTATACCAGATCCGGTTCCCGCACATGGGTTCCAGAATGACGAGGATAGGCTATGGTACGAGCGGCACTTTCAGACGAGGATGGTGATGGTCGAGCGCCCTATTGAGTACGTCTGGACAGAGAGCCCATGGTTCCTGACACGGATCCGTTCTATGCCTCACTGGTTCCACCTCCTTTCATTGGCTAAGAGTGTCAATCTGTCCTGGATTCGAGGTGCATGTGCGACTATGATCCGCGACCCGGTTGCACCATTCACCTACCATGCCTTCTTCCGGAGTCGCTCGTTCATCATCAGTCCTGCTACCGTTTCAGCCGCGTTGGGGGTACCAGAGGTACCTGATTATGTTTGCCCCCACCGGCCTGATGCACCAGTGACCCCACCATCCACTATTATCCGTGAGCTTACTGGAGGCGCTGTTCCGTCTTGGGATGGCGATACTTTGATTGAGGACCACTTTCTCACTGATGGCTACCATATGATCCACCTGGTCCTCAGCAACTGCCTCCTAGTGACTTCCTATCGAGAGAAGATCGCGGCTTGGTATGCGCGAGTCTTATATGCAGTAGGGACGGGACAGCCAGTTTGCATCCCACGCCTCTATATTGACTTTATGGTCCACCCCACCCGTTTTATCTCGTCTAAGAAGCACCTGAAGGGTGCTTGGGCTATTCAGAGGGTGATGGCTGAGGCCGGTTTCCCCGTGCTTGCTAGAGATGATGTTCGCCCTTCTCCCCGCAGATTTAGCGAGGCGGCTGCTCGCCGCTCCGACGCTCAGAAGAGGAAGCGAAAGGGAAAAGGGAAATCGCGGGTGAGGGGGAGGAAGAAGAGGCGTGGTGGGACGGACACGGAGGCGGGAGCTTCAGGGACACCCACTGAGGTGGAGGAGCTTGATTCCGATGATGATGAGGACGATCCGATTGCTGCGGTTCGGCAGTTTGAGCTGCGACAGCGGTCGCAGACTCAGGCCCAGGGAGAGTCTTCTTCCTCTGTGCCTCTCCCGACGGTTCACGAGCTACTATTGGAGGAGAGAGAGGCCGGGATTAGACTCGAGGGCCGGATAGACCATCTCCAGACTTTGCTGGAGTCCATATTGCTTCAGATTGGGGTCGATTCTGCTGTTCACTCTACTCCGCATCCATCGATGGCCCCGACTGCACCACCTACTACTGATCCATCATCTGCTGCTGCCCCGGATTCCGCTACTACAGGTCCATCCACTTCTTCTGCTGCAGCCGATCCGCCACTTGCCGATCCATCTGCTGCAGCCCCTGCTACTACCTCGTTGCCGCCTGCTCCCATCGATATCCCTTCTGATATAGCTGATGACGCACCGTCAGGGGTCGATTAGTTTTAGTTGGGGAGGTGGTGTTTTTGTTTGTTTGGTTAGTTGTTGTACTATTTTTTGGTATGGTTTTGGTTGGTTGGACTGGTTGGTTGTTTTGGTTGGACTATTTGGTTAGTTTTGTATGGACAGTATTTATCCCTGCTTTTATTTTATTTTATTCTGTTCATATTACACTGGTTTAGAGTGCTTGGATCATGATTTTTATCGTGTTACTTTTATCTATTGATCCTGTTTGTTTTGGAGATTGTGTTCTGTTTTTCTATGCTAGGTTGCTATGCTTGCTATCATCAATTGGCTCCATACAGGTGATACCCATCTATTTTATTTGTTGAAAATCAACTTCTGGGGACTTTGTTGTTTTCAGTTGGGGGTAGGAGATAATAGATAGGTATACACCCGTAATAGATAGGTTTAGCACTTGGATATGTTTTAAATTTACCAAGAACACAGTCTGTTAAAATTTTGAAAATTTTTAATCGTATTGTTAGAATAACTCTGAATAATCTCTCCTGCTTGTTGATTAGACAATGACACATTTGTAGTATTCTCATCTTTTTATGGATTAAATCCACGCGTTTCCTGTATCACTGAAATGAATTGCATTTGTAAAGCTATTTATGTACCCAATACTTTTGCACATTAATTGGCAGCTATGTAGAAAACCTGAAAATTGAGTTAATATGAATATTGTGCGAAAAGAACAAGTAGTGGAGGCTAATAACCCTTTGTGAGCTATTGAGCCAATCGTCATTTCTGAGGGGATTCTCATACATTGTCGAATGGTCTTTCTTGCATATACTTGATGAATTCGTTGTTAAGTCTCAGTTTTCTTTAAAGGTTTTGACTGTTTGTTAGAGGAGAACGTTCAGGATTTACCAATTACACTCAATGAACACTTAAGTGCTAAAAATTGAAAGTTGAGAAAATGATTCAAGCCATCGTTTACCCATTCTATTACCTGATATAACTTTCACTTACATTCATTGGATTGTTTCATCCCTGATCCCACGCCAATTAAATATTTCCAATGTAATCACAAGAATCTATACCCTTGATCTATACCTTGACCTCATAGAGCCGTTTGATATATTTGTTGAGAATGAGTCATCAAAGTATGTGAAATGGAAGGAAGTAGTTGTGGGACAGGTTAAAAAAAAATGAAATGAATAATGAATGAAGGAGAAGAAAAAAAAAAAAAAAAAAAAAAAAAAAGCATATGAAATGAATGGGAGATTGGGTGGAGAAAAGAATAAAGAATAAAAAGAGAAGTTGAAATTCCATCACATACTAAAAAGCACACTCTTCTCTACAACACTCCCCCTACTAAATAAAAGTCGCAAGTCAAAGTCTTGAAGATTCTCAATAATTGATTTGAACATGGAAGTGTGAGTTGAGTTATCCACGGTATTTCGCTCCTCTAGTAATTAGTGCTCCATTCCTGAGACTATACACTCTTAAATGTCCGTTTTTCATAGAGTCAAGTATGAAAGCATTAGCACTTAGAATGTCATCCTTATCAAAGCTTTCATACGATGTGCGATCATTGTAAAGCAAGTTTCTGAGAGACGTCTTTTTGAGTGTGACCAATGTGAGAATTGAGCTAAAACTGCAAGTTTTCCAAAGTACAATAGTCTAGATAACTCTTAATAGGGTTGGACGCATGGTTGTTAATTTCACACACACACGGGTGCATGATGGTAATACATTTGTTATATTTTACTTGGTGATATAGGGGAGCATGTGGGTCTATTTCATGGGTTGATAGAGGATAGTATATTATTGTGGAGCTTAATTAACAATTGAATGGAAGGGGGGATTCTACAAGTTATTCTAAATCTTTTTGAGCTTAAAATTGAAGAATTTTGTGGGTATATTCACTGCAAACCCTCACGAGACAACACTCGTCCACTAGGGGGAACCTAGGGGTTTAACGGCTTGTTGCATTTGCTAAATGCAACCGCGATTCCTGCGAAAGTGAGTTAGGATCTTTCTTTCTATCTTAGTTTAGGTTGTTTTTAGTTTTCCTTTGTTTTCTTAGTTGTAGTATTAGTTTAGGAATTTGTAGTTTATTTTATTTTCGCTTTATCGCTAGGGACTAGCAATAAGCTAGTTGGGGGTTGTGCAAAGCGGAGGTATTTGTAAAATACAACCGCGCTAAAAGGAAGAATTGTATTAGTTTTTATCACAACTTCCCGTTTTATCTGCAATTTGCATTGCAAGGCTAATTTTCATACAATATGATTAATCTATGATAAGTTGTATTGTTTTAGCTGTTGTTTGTGCAGATCACTGCTGTGTGGACTAAACAGATGAACATCAGAATAAATGGAATGCTGGAATGAAAACAAAAGAAGTCAAAGCTGAAATGTGGAGCTCGATCGATCTAAGACGGTTCGATCGATCGAGAGTTCGATCGCTTGAAGAGTGTTGAAGCGCTTGAGGCTTAAGGGTTCGATCGATCGAGAGCAGTTCGATCGATCGAACGGGGTATTTCCAGTAACATTCGTGTGCGCAGCAGATGCGGGTTTTTAACCCTAGTTTCTTAGGTTTCTTATATATATGTGTATTGTATACGTATAGAGGGACGCCCACATTACATTTTCACAGTTTTAGAGAGAGAGATAGAGAGTTTGTGTTTGGTTTTGTAGGTTTTGCATTGAAGTTTCATTTGTGCAGTGGATTTCTTAAGTTTAATACACGTATTCTTTGTTCCAGGTGATTTATATATTGTTTATTTAGATTCTGCACTTGGTAGTCGTAGTTTAATCGCTCATCTTATAGTATTGCATGCTAAATATTTGTAAAACCATAGTTTTTTAGATTTTCCATGAAAAACTCGCAACCAAACAAGGTGTTAATGTTTTTTTACGTTAAATATAAATATGTGACACTCTAGACGATGTCTGAGTAGTCCCAGGTTGGGAGAACACGATGAAACAGTGATCTCCAGCCTCTGCCATGCAGCAGAATAATCGCTGTGTTCGATCGATCGAAGTTAGTTCGATCGATCGAACCAGAGACAGTCAATCGATCGAAGTCAGTTCGATCGATTGAGGGATGAAGGTCTTCGATCGATCGAAAGCGCGTCGATCGATCGAACTCCCTGATTCTTGAGGATGTTCCCTGCAGTATTCCAGGACCTTTTTGTTTTAAGATTTGTTATCATTCTGTCCCAAAAAATGCTCAGTCTGTCAAAACAGTTTTTAAAACTAAGGCCCTAAGGCATTTTCTTTCAATACATTTTGCAAACCATCTTCAATGCTAACACCATTGAGGATGCGAGTCTTAACTATTGGATTAAACCGCTTTTATGTATTTTAATTTAATTGTGATGATATGGTCCCGGTCATGAAAGGGCCATGGATTCTCCATCTTTAGAGGAATACGGAAAACTGTGGGTAATGTACTCCGTTGTGCTTCAAGGCAACTGCATGGTAGACAGCTAGATTACTGCGGATTCGTGTAATCCCAACACTTTTTCCTTTAAGTCAAACATCCTAATTTAAAGTACTGTTTTAGTTAGCTAGTTAGATCGTTAATTTGATTTTAATTATTTTCATTAGTAATCGTAGCTGTGGAACTTTGTGTTCTGCACCATCGTTCAATCTTATACATTTTATTTTGTTTTTTTTTTAGGATAGTCTAATTCAATAGGTCAACACCTTCCCTGTGGGATCGACCTGGTCTTACCAGATATTACTTGCACGTCTACCTACACTTGGGTATTGCACAAGAGCGCACAGAAAAATTCTCGTGTCAGACCGCAGCCATACACCTAGCTACTTATTGTCAAGCAGCGAAAGGGAGAATCCTTGAAGGATTGCGTCAATCAGTTCAACCAGTAAAAGCTTCAAATTCATGACCTAAACGAGATAGTCGCAATCACAGCCTTTTGCTCGGGGTTCAGAATACCAAGGTCACCACGTCGTTCCATTAAAATGACTGACAACCTTGGTTAAACTCTCAGAGAGGGTTGGGAAGTACACTGACACCGAAGAGTTTTTGAAGTCCAAGCATTCAAACTTTACAAAAGACGAGTCTCCAAGAGCTAAACGAAAACATGAAGGCACCAAGAATGGCTCGGGAAAGAAACCAAAACAAGATCAGCACAAGGGTGGTCGAGATCAGACCCCGATCACCTTCACTGTGCTTATCCAGCCCATCCAAGAAGTCATGGCTATAGTAGAGACTCAGAAACTACTCAAGAAACTAACTAAGTTGAAGGTCCATCGGAGAAAAGGAATCGTGAGGAGTACTGCCGATATCACGAAGACCACAACCATGACACTGAGGATTCTTTAAACTCAAAATTGCCATAGAAAAACTCATCAAGCAGGGCCATCTAGCCAAGTTTGTCACCAAAGACAGATAGCAGTGGCAAGATACCAGGGCCCCCGAGCAGTAACAGCCCCTCGGTCACATCAACATGGTTTTCAGAGGTACATCGGGTAGAGGAGACTCGCAGTTGATAAGGAAAAGGCATGCTCGGGCATCCCGAGCAGATATCACCCATGTCTAATTAGTCAACTGCTCTCCATCTGATACCCTCACCATCTCATCCTATGATATCTGAGATTTGTACTACCCCCACAATGGCCCACTAGTGGTGACACTCTCTATAGCCAATTACATGGTCAAAAGGGTACTCGTAGACACAGGGAGCTCCTCGGATATACTCTTTGCTTTGGTGTTTTTTTAGTTTGGAATCTCAAGATACAAGCTTCGACCAGTGGCTACCCCACTGGTAGGGTTCAATGGGTCTAGCACATAATTGCTCGGGATGATCGAGCTACTGGTTCTAATGGGGACTTCTGTAGCAAGTCTTTGCACTCGCAAACTTTATTATGGTAGAAACCCCTCCGCTTACAATGTCATCCTCAAGAGGCCAACACTTAATAAGGCCAGAGTAGTCGTGTCGACTTACAGCCTGGTCATCATGTTCCCGACTCCATGGGGACCAAGGAGGCTAAGAGGAGATCAAGCCACCGCTCGAAGCTGTTATGTCAGTTCCTTATGCAGGGATGCGATTTTTGAAGCACTGAACATTGAAGAGATGGACCCAAGAGACAACAGGGACAGAGTCAGCCCAGTCGAAGAACTCGGCCAAGTGATACTGGATCCCTAGTTCCTCGACTAGTCCGTCAATGTTGGTTCCCTCCTAGAACCAGACCTCCAAGAAAAGGTAGTCTAGTTCCTAAGACAAAATCAAGACGTCTTTGCATGAAGCTATGAGGATATGCCTAGAATTGATCACCGGGTCATGTCCCACTAACTTAATGTTGATCCAAGCTCCCGTCCAATTAGGCAAAAGAGGAGGGGAATGGCCCTTGAAAGACAAGAAGCGGTACGCGAGGAAGTTGGGAAACTCCTCAACGTAAAGTCAGTCTATGAAGTGCTATATCCCGATTGGCTGGCTAACATTGTCTTAGTCAAGAAAGGTAGCAGAAAGTGGAGGCTATGTGTAGATTTTTCCGACCTAAACAAAGCATGTCCTAAGGATTGCTACCCACTACCCAGGATAGACCTCCTAGTAGATGCAATAGCAGGCCACTCACTCCTTTCCTTCATGGATGCCATCTTAGGGTATAACCAGATCTGTATGTACCCCGGTGATGAAAAAAAGACCTCCTTCATTACCGATCAGGGAATATACTGCTATAAAGTAATGCCCTTCAAACTCAAGAACAAGGGAGCGACCTACCAGCGCTTGGTCAATCATATATTTAGGGACTTGATCGAAAAGGCTATAGAAGTATACATAGATGACCTCCTGGTCAAGAACTAGGACAAGCCTGACCATCTCGAGCACTTGGCCAGGGCATTCAGCACCTTAGATGATTTCAAATGAAGTTAAATCTAGCTAAGTGCATGTTTGGGGTCTTGTCCAGGAAGTTCTTGGGGCACTTAGTCAGCAGACGGGAGATTGAGGCCAACATGGAGAAAATTCAAGCCATTATCAATATGCAGTCACCCAGATCAATCAAGGAAGTTCAAAGTCTGGTTGGACAAGTGGCAGCATTGAACAGATTCGTGTCCTGGGCAACTGACCGGTGTCTTCCATTTTTAAAATACTACGCAAGGCCTTTGAGTGGTCGAAAGAGTGCAAGGAGGCATTTTAAGAACTCAAGAAATACTTGACCACACCCCCTCTACTCTCAATGCCCATTCTAAAGGAAGAAATATTTGTGTACATGGTATTATCACCCTCAGCGGTTAGCTCGGCACTGGTTAGAGAAGAATATGGAATCCAATACCCAGTGTACTATACTAGCCAAGCATTCTAAGGTGCAAAAACCAGATATTTATGCATAGAAAAGTTGGCCTTCTCCCTTATCACTTCAGCCTAACGACTTCGCCTGTATTTCCAAGCCCATACCATAGTCGTCCTCACGGATCAGAACTGCACAGGATCCTAGGTCGGCCTGAGATGTCCGAGAGACTCATGAAATGGGCACTAGAATTTGAAGAGTTTGAAGTCCTCTACCGACCTCGAACAATGATCAAAGGATAGGCCATAGCAGATTTTCTTGTTGAGTAAACTTATCTAGAAGATTCGATTGAGGAGTATGTCCCGTCCGATCTACTGCCCGACTTGCAGCCCAAAATCTGACCTGGGTACTTTACGTGGATGGGTCCTCTAATAAACAAGGCAGTGGGGTAGGAGCCATCCTGATCACGCCCGAGGGGATTCAACTCGAGTACGCTCTTAGGTTTGGGTTCCAAGCATTCAACAATGAAGCGGAGTATAAAGCCCTGTTGGTCGGACTACAGTTGGCCACTTCAATGGGCGCCCAACAAGTTAAAGCGCATAGTGACTCCCAGCTGATTGTCAACCAAGTATTAACTCGTGTCATGAAATGCAAGTGTCAATTATCAATTATTAGTATACATTTGTACTTCTTTCATTTACTTCATTACCAGGCCATGCGTTAACTACTCTGATTAGCAATCATCATAAAATATGCATTAATCATCTTAACAGTGAAAGCATAATCATATAAACATGGATCTCATAACAAGGCTTTGATACCAATAAACATATAGATAGTACACTTAACATGCTCACATAAGCAATAACACTACTATATCACGAATAATCATAGCGATGCAGAATCTGGGGAAGATATAGCATCATACACAACACATTGTAGACACCCCAATTTTGACCAAACGTCAAATCCAGGGATTGGTTACCTCTCAAAGACCGATGATGACGATGTCCGTGACATTCGAGGATTTTCCAAAAAATTCAAAATCTTCAAGAAAAAATTTTAGAAAATAATAAATAAAGGGAGAGGATTCAGGCATTCGGGGGGAAACCCGAACGACGAAGAACGTGTGAGAAACCCAGTCTGGAAATCCATTTTATTTTAAAGAAAAGAGAATTAATAAACAAAAACAAAAAAAAAAGAGAGAGAAAGAGGGAGTTTCCTTGAAAAAAGGGAGGACAAAATAAATGAAAAGATTTTTGAAAAAGAGAAAATACAAAAAGAAATAGTATATTCAAAAATATACCATGCACATGGTTGATACCATGCACATGGGGGATCTTAATGCAAATATATACATACATAAAATAAAAAAATTTTGTTTACACCAACATACTTTTGAAAAATCAAAAAGAGGGACAAAATTCAGTTAGCCCCGGCACGCGGAAAACGCGGCGGCACTCACTGAGTGCCGCGCCGGCACTCACTGTTTGCCTCCCGGCACTCAGTGAGTGCCGCCGGAACCCAGCGAGTGCCGCTGGCTGTAACAGACTGCATCTTCTCACATGTTCTAGAAGAAAACCTTGCACATGGTTTCCACCCGAATTTACCCATCTATCCCTGGAATAAAGGCCTATATAAACAAAACCTCCTCTTCCATTTTGAGGACTTGAACTTGGAAATCAAGATATACATATATACAAGAATCATATAGATTTTTAGAGAGAGAGAGAAGAAGAATTTCTTGAAGAGCTTGAAGAATTTGAAGAATCTTGAAGAGAATTTGGGAAATCTTGGAAGATCTTCACAAGAAGTTGAAGAAATACTTGAGGTCCTAGAGGTAACCTCTTAATCCTTGATAGAATTAGGATCATTCAATCACAAGTTCATAGTTCTAGGAACTTTTTCACATTTTCAAAACCTCTCTTCTTATCCCATTTCATCACACACCACCAAGAACTTGTGATTGAATCTCATGACATTTCATCAATTTGGATGTAATTAGCTTTGGGTTTAAGACAAATTCAACTTTGAAGAGTTTGTATCCTTAGTCTTCTAAGTAATCCTTTATTTTCCTTATTTCTATTTCATTAAAAAGGTGCATGAGATCTTCCATATCTCATTGAACCTCTTTGAGTTTGATTATTTAATTTCCTATGATCTTATGATCTATATGGAGATTAGAATGAATCATAGTCTTAATCTACATATAATTAGTGAGATTCAAGTCTTAATCCATTACTTGAACCTTTTCATTAAGAAATCTTATGGAATCCTTACTATATTCCAATGAGGTTTGAGTAGATTTTAACTTCATTTAGTCTCCAATGACCATCAAATGGTAGGAGTGATAAGTTGAATTCAAACTTGGGTCCACAGGTTTGAGTTCTTTATTTGAGGATTTTGTGAAGTTCATTTCAATACTTCATCAAGATCCATAAGTGTAGTATGTCTCTAACTCCAATGACCATCAAGTGATAGGAGTAGTAATTTGAATCCAAACTTTTATCCATGGATTTAAGTTCATTGTTCTTTGGATCTTGCGAAATCCATGCTATACTTCATTAAAACCTATGAGCATATATGCCTCATAGTCTTCAATGACCATCAAATGGTAGAAGAAGTAGTTTGGGTTGAGCCCCAACTTCATGTTTTAATAGTTGAGGCCAATCAACAAACTTGAACTAGCAAGACAAAAATAGTGGGTTCACAAACTGTTTTTGATCAAAAATTTTTAGTTTAAGATCTAACCGTTGAAATCAAGTGAAACCAACGGGAAAATATCAGTAACAGATTGTTTTACCACTGTGATTTTTGTTTTAGCAAGATTTTGTGATTAGAGAGGTTTGATCATGATTTTTGTGAGCTAATCACAATCTCTCCAGAGTTCTAGAATGCTTTCAGAATAATAAGTCTGTTTTGAAATTAATAAATCAGAACCCTAATAAAGTTTTCGGGGTCTCAAATAATTTTTTATAAGTACCTTAATGTGTTAGGAAGGTACCCTAAAAAGATCTAAGTGTTTCTCATTTTTTTACTATTTTTAGAAAATCATACAAGATCTCTGGACAGAGAGTTGCAGAATCCTGAGTGAGGTCTAGTATTTTTCATATTCGCGGAGATCTAACCGTTGAAACCTTGATTTTCTTTTTTGGTTAGAAACTAGACTCACAGAGGCATAACATATCCAAAAATAAGTAAGATCCAACCATTGAAAGCATTTTATTTTCATTTTTGAACGTCTGGTCTGCTCTCTGTAAATCACAAAAAACTGTTACTGTTTTTGTCTAACCTTATTTATTTCAACTTAAGTAGTCTCCCAATGGCTTAGGACTCAAACCATGTTTTGAAAAATGATAATTTAGATTAAACCCAGAGGCTAAGTGATCCAAATTAGTGAATAAATTCATATCTTATTCTTGTTCATAATCATTCATTCATTCATATACATTGATGCTTATAGTTAGAAATAGTTCTTGGACAAAGTTGGACTTAATTGAATTTAATTGAACATGACTTAGGATTAATTACCTTTTGATATTATATCTAGTATGAGGCATGTGTACTAACCTTTGTTTTGTAGCGCTTTGAGGTACAATTTCTCAACCCTTCTCTAGTTTAATTTACTTCATTGATTTTAATTGATTTTTCGACCTCATGTGCGACACCTTAGCTTAGGTTTTGCCTTATGTGAATATATGAATTAGAGACCTTTCTTAGGTTTATTTTTGCATGCATTGCACGTTTGATATTCGCGGCCAGATCCCGGGTATGTTTTCTAGTTCTCTATTGCATAATCATGATGTTTGCTAGTTGAATTATGTGACTTATGAATGATATTTTACCGTTATCAATTTTGCACCCTTTCAACATGCTTGTGTAATGTATACCTATATATGTATTAATTGAGGGCATGCTTAGATTAATAACTTGATTAAAAAGGATGTTGAGTAGAGGCCTATCGTGAGATAGGATGAAAGGGGGTGTTTTAGTCCGCCGGGCTCCTTCCCCTTTCATTCCATAATCCCCGGACCTAGCTTATCTTTGGTTTCGCAAAAGATCAGTTTCCTTTTAAATGGTTTCTTAATTTTCCTTTTAAAAATTAAGTGGCGACTCTTTGAATTTGAAAAATATTTGTTTTAAAAGTGGGTAAAATTTGAAAACCTGCGATATCCACACACATTACTATACAACACATCATTCGGATAGCTTATAAGCATCTTTAATTAATCTTAATAGGATTAGAGTAAGGTTAGGAAACTCACCTCGATAGTATAGCGAGCTCAGAACCTCGATAGAAGCTAGCAGGTAAGTTCTACAACATAAAACAGAAGAACGGGATAAAGTATAAGTGCTACCTACAGGGGCATAATGGTAATTTTACCATATGAGGATATAAACCGCAAGGTAGTGATCTACGTGTCATTCTAAGTCTAACGTCATTGACTAGATTCAAATCATAGTCCGTCACGTTTTATGAGATAAAATGCAGGACTTACTACACTAATGCGGGCCCTAAAAGATAGGCTATATTTTTTACTGAGTCGAAAGGTCACAAAACTTAAGGAGAACGATCTAGACATTATTCTAAGACTCTGGGAACTAACCGCGTATTTTTCGGAGTCTTAGATTATTTATTATGAATTATTGAAGATAATAAATACTTTAAAATACCCGAAAAAAGATTTAAATACATAAATATATCTGTACTAAAATATCAGTATTTGGAAGTATTTTTAATAAATACTATACATTAAAATACACTACTGGTATTTTTCTCATAATTTTCGGAGCTCGTTTAGTAATTACAATAATTAATATACTAATAAAATAGCTCCTTATTAATTATTAAAAATACTAAACCATGATATTATACCTTTATAATTTATGATACATATAAATAGCTCCAGGGACATATCCCTAATTTTCTAGAATTTATGAATGTACATAGGTATTTTAAATCAATTTAAATACCTTTAAAACTATTTATTTGATACATATGAAATACTTAGTAAATTATTATTATATTATAATATTAATATAATTATCCTACAAATATAGACAATACCAAATAATAATATTCCATGATTTAAAATCATTAATAATACATTTATAAACCATTTTATAATAATAAAAATCATTTAAAACTAGTTAAGACTAATAATAATAATAGTAATAATCTCAAACCCGTCAGGTCAACCCGAACTGATCCGAAGCTAAACGAACTATCCATTTGCTCAAATAAGATGATCTAACCCACTGACCCATTAGGGTCAAACTAGACCCGACCCAAACATATACGGGCTACCCGTATTAACTCACAACTAAACCCAACCCAGAAAGCTAATCGGGTCAAACCTAACCCATCTATAGACACAACAAACCCCGCCCCGTTTAACACAAACCCGACCCAAACCCAGCCCGATGTCAAAACGACGTCGTGCTACTAAAGGGCCCCATGGCTTTTATTGGACCCGGCCCGAGCCTCTACCCACAACCACATATACAGAAAACCCTACCCTACCTTACCCAAACTCAAGTCCGACCCGACCTAGACCCGGGTGTTATAACCCTTTTTCCATTTCTTCTCCAGCGAGACCAGCCGCCTCCAGCAAGTCGCGAATTGGCCGGAATGCTTCCAAGCTTCATAATTTAGCCATTTCTCCATAGAAATAGCCCATTCTAATGCCATTAGGATCGATTATAACATCCTCCTCTATAACATACTTTAATCACAGACCCTAGTTATCCCGTTTACAGGTTTAACCAAACAATTATCCTAATCAGCCAAGAATGTGAATAATGCTCTGCATGCCTAGGCAAATGTACCTCATATCAAAAATTGTTCAAAGGGGGTCTATCTGGGTCTAGTGCGGTCAGGATGGTATGGATTTGAGGGGTTATTTTTATGATTTCAAAAAATTGAGCTCCGGCGTGGAGCTATAATGGCTGCCGAAAGTGACAGAAAGCCTTAGGCTCTATTTAGGTCTTGCATGTGGGTCCTAAGGGTTGCTAGATGACTTGCAAGTGGGTGTAAATGGAATGTGGGTAGAAGGGAAGCTATCCCATGTGCAAGGCTGCACCAAAGTATACAAAAGTGTAGGTATGTGTCTAAGGGTAGATATATATGTGGTCCACAGACGATGGTGTGTGCATGTGTATGGCTGACATGTGGTAGTAGTGGGGTCCACTCTCAGGTTGTGTACCTTAGGATGTGTGTCGAAGTCATGGTTTAGTGCAAATTAAGTAATATGTGAGTACGGGCTAGGTAAAGCCTAAGTGTGAGTCCGTCTATGAATCCTAGATGAAATCTAGGACGTCGAGGCTATAACTATTCTAATTGATTCTAGGTTAGAATCATCATCATCATCGTTAAGATATTGACTATAGGATCTTATAAGGATTCCTAATTAGGGTTATCCTAATGGACCTTCTGTAACTGTACCACGGTGATGTCACTAATTCTAATATTCCTACGTGGAATTTCTTAGGCAATTCAGGGTGCTACATCTCTACCCACCTTATCAAAGGATTTCGTCCTCGAAATCTAGAGTTAGCTAGGTCTTAGAATGGACACAGTTCTAACCTTATCTCAATTTCTAAGGTCATGAGGTTCTCACTAGTTAACTAATCAGACCTTCGCACAAGTTCTTTCGAATGCTCGAAACTCTTCAGACAGTATGTTGTCCTCACTCCTCGAATCTTCAAATCCACTTTTCCATAATCAACATCTATGCTCTTAATTTCACATGACATTCCAATACAACTTTAGAAGGGTGCAGGCTTACCTTCCACATTCTGTTGACCTTGTTCCTCAAAGCCTGCTCTTTCCGGGATAATTGCATTCAATTGCGCACGAACAGCTTGTCCTTGAGCAGGTGGCCCGTGGTAGCCACGATGAGGTGCATTGCAGTTCTTGCTTACGTAACCTGGCTTGTCACAATTATAGCAGATGACTCCTTATCGTTGGTGCACTTTAGGCATGTGACAGTCTCTAGCTTGGTGTCCAGGCATTCCGCATCTGAAACATTCTCCATTGTTCCTTCCTTGAGTAGCTGGAGGTCCCTGATATACTTCCACAACGACAGGTGCTATCTGTTAGGGTGATGCCTGGGGCAAAGTAGGTAGAGCTTGCTGATGTTGAGGGTAATCATTCTGGGGATTCATTTCTCCTGTCCTTGTGCGCTTGTTCCCTTGATAGGGCACTGGGGTTCTAGGTCTGGGATTGAATCTCGGTGGAAATCTTTGAGCAGAACTTGCTTGCCTCTTCTTATGTATGTTCTCCATTTGAACAGCCGATCCATCTAGTGACTCAAACAACTGGTGTACATAAACTGCAATGGTCTCTTGAAGTGGTAAGGACAATCCTTGGTGATACTGTTCATTCCTCTTTACTGGGGTATCAATCATGTGATAAGCAAAGTGTGACAGACGCTCAAACTGAGTATTGTACTCATGCACTGTCATGGTACCCTGAGTCAGCTCCATAAACTCCTTCTTCTTCAAGTTCCTCTCCACCAACGAAAAATACTTGGTTAAAAACTTTTCCTTGAATGCGGCCCAAGTAAGTCTTCTGACTGCTTCTTCTCCCATAGCAGCTTCTTCTACTTCCCACCAATCGACTGCTGCATAGGTTAACTAAAAGGTTGCTAATCGACGTTTCTCTACTTCGTTAAAGTCGATAGCTCTAAAAATAAGGTCCATTTCCCTTAACCATTGTTCGGCCTTCCATGGTTCCATTAATCCATCAAATTTCTTAGGTTTCAAAGCACGGAAACACCCTAGTAATTTGTCTCCCATTTGCATGTGATATGCACAATGGTGGTTATTCCCATTATTGTTTCCTCGATTCTCCATATTCCCCACTGCAGCATTAGCCCTTTCAATTCTTCCTACTAGAGCTTCCAAAAGTCCGGTCGAATCAATCTCTGGAGAAACTGGATTTGATGATCCTGCTCTATTTCGATTCCTTGCTCCTCTAGTGTCATAAGCCATCTATATCTGTGTATAAGTGCATTAACATAAAAAAACTATTGATCAATACCTTATCTTATCTTAGGAAAGACACGTAGTAAGCAACAGTTAAATCAAACCACAAGTAATCATATATATCATGAAGGTCATAAAAGCAAGGCCTTCCTATCCTTAGTCTTTCTAAACCCTAGGTTAGCTGTCTATTCATAGATCCATCTTAGGAAGTTCGTCAGGGCCTAAACTTCTCGTTGATATGACAAGTCATTTCAACAAAACATCTAAGGAAGCTATCTGCCTAAAATAGATACTATCTTAGTATTGGTGCTAAATAGATGAGTATCTTAGAGTTCATAGCTTAAGAGTGTTGGACAGACGGTGAAAGCCTAAACCTAGGCTCTGATACCACAAAACCTTGTCACGCCCCGGAGTAAGCCAAAAATAGGGAAAATCAAAATTTTCCTTTATGGATCCGTAGACATGTGATTGGTTGATTAACAGTTCTGTCCTTCTAACTCCTCACAACATCCATAACGGCAATGCTAAAGTATAAACATAACTTAAACTTAACAGGATATGAATATAGCAGTAGAAACAAAACACAAGTTATAATAACATCCATCTTATTACATAAGGACAATGCTAAACTCGTTGCATAAACTTAAACATGAGAAAAAACTGAGATAACTATCTTCGATCTCCAGCCCAGCTCTATCCTTCTTAGCTCCGTAGTACTGCATCCTGAGCTCACCTCCCTATTAACAAAACCTGCATCACTCTGGACATAGGAATGCCCATGGCATAACATACCGTCAGCTTTGGAACAAAGCTGAGTGAGACTCTAACCACACAATAATCAATAAATACAAACATCTCTCAACTCACGTTATTGTTCTGTATCTTAGGATATGGTTAATCTCTTATCAAAAGACGCATTCTTTCACGGGCATAGAAAAGGTCTCAACAAAAACATGTAAACAATTAAGCATATAATCGCATTTCATCATAGAATACATTCTCCTTTCATCAACATGCTCGTATGTTTCAAAGTACGACCAATACTACTATCTTCACGTTGGGACATCGAATCCATGACCTAAACAATGAACTCACAACACTTGTCCAGAACCAAACGTCTCACTCGTCAACCCTTTCTCATCACTTTCTCTTTCTCATTCGCCCGTCGCCCGACTAACAATCTAACTGTCACCCTAATAAGCACTCTAAATGTCGCCCAACTGGCATGCTGACTGTCGCCCAACTGGCACATTAACTGTTGCCCAACTGGCACTCAAACTATCGTCCAACTGGCATGCTAACTGTCGCCCAATTGGCATATTAACTGTCGCCCAACTGGCACTCAAACTATCGCCCAACTAGCACACTGACTGTCGCCTAACTGGCATATTAACTGTCGCCCAACTAGCACTTACACTATCGCCCAACAGGCATGCTGACTGTCGCCCAACTGGCATATTAATTGTCGCCCAACTAGCACTCAAAGTATCGCCCAACTGGTACGCTGACTATCACCCAACTAGAAGATTAACTGTCGCCCAACTGGCACTCAAACTATCACCCAACTGGCACAGTGACCGTCGCCCAACTGGCACATTAATTATCGCTCATTTGGCACTCTACTCAATATTCACTTCTCTTTCTCGATCATATTTCTCATTCAATCACATCTTGCTCTTCATGCAATGCATACTAACTCATGTCATGAAATGCAAGTATCCATTATCAATTATTCGTATGCATTTCTACTTCTTTCATTTACTTCATTACCATGCCATGCGCTAACTACTCTAATTAGCAATCATCATAAAACATGCATTTATCATCTTAACAGTGAAAGCATAAACATATAAACATGGATCTCATAACAAGGCTTTGATACCAATAAACATATAGATAGTACCCTTAACATGCTCACATAAGCAATAACACTACTATATCATAAATAATCATAGTGATACAGATTCTGGGGAAGATATAGCATCATACACAACACATTACTATACAACACATCATTTAGATAGCTTATAAGTATCTCTAATTCATCTTATTAGGATAAGAGTGAGGTTAGGAAACTCACCTCGATAGTATAGCGAGCTCAGAACCTCAGTAGAAGCTAACTGGCAAGTTCTACAACATAAAACAGAAGAATAGGATAAAGTATAAGTGCTAACTACAGGGGCATAATGGTAATTTTACCATACAAGGATATAAACCTCAAGGTAGTGATCTACGTATCATTCTAAGTCTAACGCCATTGACTAGACTCAAATCGGAGTCCGTCACGTTTTATGAGGTAAAATGCAGGGCTTACTACACTAATGCGGGCCCTAAAAGACAGGCTATATTTTTTACTAAGTCAAAAGGTCACAAAACATAAGAAGAACGATCTAGACATTATTCTAAGACTCTGGGAACTGACCACGTATTTTTCGGAGTCCTAGATTATTTATTATGAATTATTGAAAATATTAAATACTTTAAAATACCCAAAAAGGGATTTAAATACATAAATATATCTATACTAAGATATCAGTATTTGGAAGTATTTTTAATAATACTATACATTAACATACACTACTGGTATTTTTCTCATAATTTTCGGAGCTCGTTTAGTATTTATAATAATTAATATACTAATAAAATAGCTCCTTATTAATTATTAAAAATACTAAACCATGATATTATACCTTTATAATTTATGATACATATAAAATAGCTCCAGGGACATATCCCTAATTTTCTAGAATTTATGAATGTACATAGGTATTTAAAATCTATTCAAATACCTTTAAAACTATTTATTTAATACATATGAAATACTTAATAAATAATGATTATATTATTATATTAATATAATTACCCTGAAAATATAGACAATACCAAATAATAATATTCCATGATTTAAAATCATTAATAATACATTTATAAACCATTTTATAATAATAAAAATCATTTAAAACTAATTAAGACTAATAAAAATAATAACAATAATCTCAAACCCGTCGGGTCAACCCGAACCGACCCGAAGCTAAACGAAATATCCATTTGCTCAAACAAAATGATCCAACCCACTAACCCATTAGGGTCAAACTAGACCCGACCCAAACCTATACCGGCTGTTAAGGATATATACTAAAAGCCATGCTTTATGTAGTTGATTTATTATTCATTTAATAAAATCAGTTAATCCATTTTTTTATGAGAATCTGTGTGGGCAATGTTTGTATTATATTATTTATTTAATATTATGCATGTGTGTCTCTCATTCTATATAGTAGGTGGTTTGGTGTGTAGAGTTCGGCTTACACACGGAAGATCAGGCCATCAGATATTATAGAATGTAAGATTTTGGTTTACAGTCTTAGATGGGATTGGACACACCATCGGTAGGACTGCAGCATGGTGTTGTAGTAGGTTTGTCTTGACTACGGAAAACGGTATAGTTTCAACTCACTATGCTGGTACACTTTGTGTATTAAACGGGACTGACTTGGGGTAATTATCTTTATACTGACTTATAAGATAATTAATACCTCATGGCTATTATGAGTGCTTATGCTCTAAATCCTAAGTTAATTTGTAGACACGTACATTTGATATTTACACTTTTATCCCTAAAAGGGTGAGATCCTTAAATGGGTCAATATCTCATTGGATTGGGTGGCAATATTAATTGTGTGGTGGATATTAATTAATGATGGAATCCATGTCTCAATTTTGGGATTGATGATATCCCCTTGAGAAAGCTTATAAGTTTTGATTATGTCAAACCCTGCAGGTGGATTTTGTATCCGACATATCAGATAAGTTAAGCAGAGGATCTCAAGGAATTTTAAGAAATTAATTAAATATGATTGTCAGTAATTATATTTAATTAATGGATATCTGTAATCTTAACATGGGGAGATAATAAGCATTTAATAACATGGAGCTCGAAATATATTTTTGAGATAAGGGTAGGAGTGCAATTAAAATTCTTTAGTGGTATGAATTATAATTTGTGAAAATAGGAATCTGATTCAGTTCGAATTAGGGTTTCCTAATTCCATAAGGAAGCCTATTCCTTATTGACTTCTTATGGTCCCTATCGTAGCCTATATATATGCTGCTTTGGCTCTCTTCTCAGTTTGCATTTTTCTATATAGAGAATTATAACTCGGAATAGAAAAGAGAGCGTAAAAGAGGGAGAGCAGAAAACAGAAAGGATTTCGAAAGAGCCCACACTCAGTTCGATATTCTGGCAGCAAAGGAATACGGTAGAAGATCGTGAGCTGTCATCGAGCCCGTGTTCTCGATTCGTCTACTACAGCAATCCGTTTTAGCAGTTTAAGGTGACCCTAGTTCCGCCCTTGTAGGGTTATTGTAGTTTTCACGTAATATTTTTTTTGCAGTACCAACTTATACGCACTGTCAACGAATTCTGGGAACGCAGTTTCCTAATAGTGGCATCAGAGCAACGTTGATTCTGCGTATAGGTTGGAAGCAACCATGTTGTCCAATAAAACAGATCTTATGCGTGCATTGATGGATGGATAGAACGTAGATCTGTACTAACCCTTGTTTTGCAGCGTTCTTATTCCACTATTATGGTCGCTGGTTTTGTGTGATTGGATCCCACGATGGGTTTATTCGTGGTTAATATTGCTGTTTTGATATAGCATGTGAACTCCTTTATGGAGGCATAGGATTTGTATGTATTGGATCCCACGCTTGATTGATGCGTGGTTAATTTACTGCAAATATATAGCATGTGAACTTCTTCACGGAGGCATAGGGTTTATGTAATATATCTCAAGTAAATCCGTGAAGATGGTTCGTGAGAGCAGTTTTACAAGCAGTTTTCGAAAGCGGTCTAGAAGCAGTTTCAGAAGGCAGTTTCAGAAGACTGTTTCAGAAAATAGTTCTGGAAGGCAGTTGCTGATGGAAGCGATCCCCGCGAGCTGACCGGGCAGCTCGACCCCCGTTGCGTAGTGGCGACATAGATCTAATCGGGTTCAATGAAGATTTCTTCACAAGAGTTGCAGCTTGACCATAATAGTGGGATTTCTATTTTATTGTGGTTTCCTTATTTATGTGTGATTGAATGATTATTATTGTTTCTTGTTTAATGAATAGGACAACATGGATAATTATTCCTAGACCTATTTCAGATGTCTAGCTGCATGTTTAATTTATATTAATTTAAAATGATGGACAACTGCATGTGTATTTAGAAATAAAACTAATTCCATAATTTGAAAACATAAGTACTTATTTTCTAAAATCATGAGAATAGAATAATTTTATTATCTACACATGTGGGTTTCACTAGTAAGGATGAATTAATCCTTGTCAAGTATTCCATTATTTTTTATTAATTAAATTAAAAGTTTTTTCTAAAAAATTATAACCCTCAATTTTTTTTAAAATTCTAAGTGGGAGAGGGAATTTATCAAGTATAAATCCTATGGTCTCCATCACTGGTTTGTAGATGATATGATTAATTTTGTGTGATGGCTCTAGTGTCATCCTCCCTATCGGATGTAGTTGATCATGGAATCATCAGTATAAACTTCTTTAAAAGAATGTTTTGGGTGATTGTTGGTGTGGGTCACCTCTCCATCAGAGGTGTTCCTCATGGAACTCTTGACCTAGAATTAAGTGATGGTATACACTTAGCTATAAATAATAATATCCTCTCCATCTGAGTCACTGTTATTATTTATAGGACCAAAGCAAGTCAGCAGTTTAATTTTATTAGGCATAGTACATTGCCTGGATAGTAAAATTAAAAGGCAATTGTCTATTTGAACAAATGATGGATAGTATATGGCTTCCCATCGAGTCATACTATTCGCGGTGTATTAGATTGCTGGCGGATTCCTTTCAAATATGGTAGAGGGAACCAATATTTTCAACTCGAATCCATAGTAATTTTTGCCCAAACGTAATTACTTATGTTATGTGATTCTCAGGCTTTTAAATGGGTACTTTCAATCCACTTGTTGTTATACTTAAAGAAAACAAACTTATTGGACCAAACTATATAGATTGGAAAAGGAATTTGGATATTGTGTTAACTGCTGAAGAGTACAAGTTTGTGCTTACTCAAGAATGTCCTAAGCAACCTGGTGAGGGGGCAACCGTTGAGGAAACCCAGGCTCACAAGAAATGGGTCAAGGCTGATGAGATGGCGCGGTGTTACATTTTGGCATCCATGTCAAATGTGCTGCAACATCAGCATCAGTCAATGGTCAGCGCCTATGACATGATGGAGAGCCTCCGAGAGATGTTCGGGGATCAAAATCGTGCTGCTAAGCAGGTTGCCATGAAAGACTTGATGAACACACCCATGGCTGAGGGGACGCCTGTAAGGGATCATGTTCTTAAGATGATATCTCTTCTTAATGAACTAGAGATCCTTGGAGCTACAATCGACAGGGAAACCCAGGTCGATATCGTACTCCAGTCACTGCCAGAGTCTTTTAAGCAATTCTACCTCAATTACAACATGAATAAATTTAAATATACTTTGGCGGAGCTGATTAAAGAACTTCAGGCAGCTGAGGGTCTCAACAGAAAGTTAGGGAGTGCTCTTGTGTTTGAGAAAGATTCTGCTTCAAAGCCTAAAGGCAAGAAGAAAATGAAAAAGGCTCAAAAGAAGGCCGCGGGTCCTCCGCCAATTCAAAGGCCACGAGGACAACCGGGAAAGCCTAAAGGCAAATGTTTTGTTTGCAAGCAGCCAGGACACTGGAAGAAGAAATGTCCAGTTTATCTCGCCAGACAGAACAATCAAGGTAAATCTCATTTACTAGTTGTTGAATCGTGTTTAGCGGTCCGATCTACCGGTACCTGGTGTGTAGATACGGGAGCCACTGATCATGTATGCAATTCTTTGCAGGGGTTCCAGGGAACCAGGCAGCTCAGTGATGGAGAGATTTATCTATATATGGGAAATGCTACGAGAGTAGCAGCAGTTGCAGTAGGAGATCTACATCTTAGTTTTGGTAGAGATAGGATTTTAATATTAAGAAATTGCTTTAATGTACCTTCTATTAGAAGGAATTTAGTTTCAGTTTCTAGTTTAGTAAAGAATGGATATTTAGTTCATTTTAATAAAGTAGTAGTTATTAAAGAAAATAAACGTTTTATTTGTTCTGGTCAATTGGTGGATGATCTTTATATTATAAATCATATCTCTCCTATACTGGCACTTAATGAATTGAATAACACAAATAGTTTGCCATTTAAGAGAAAAGAACCTTCGAGGATGAACCAAACGCATCTTTGGCACTTACGCCTTGGTCATATTAATTTAAAAAGGATTCAAAGACTGGTTCAAAATGGGCCATTAGGCTCATTGGAAGTGGAGGCACTTCCAGTTTGTGAATCCTGCTTGGAAGGTAAAATGACCAAGAGGCCATTCTCGGCCAAGGGCTATAGAGCAAAAGAGCCGTTGGAACTGGTTCACTCTGATTTGTGTGGTCCTATGACTGTCCAAGCAAGAGGGGGATTTGAGTACTTTGTCACTTTCATCGATGATTACTCAAGGTATGGGTACATTTATTTGATGCGGCGTAAGTCTGAAGGCTTTGAGAAATTCAAAGACTTCAAGGCTGAAACGGAGAAGCATCTAGGTAAATGTATCAAGACGCTACGATCTGATCGTGGTGGAGAGTACCTCTTGGGAGAGTTTAGGGAATACTTATTGGAGCAAGGGATTACATCCCAATTGTCTGCACCCCGTATGCCTCAGCAGAACGGTGTAGCAGAAAGAAGGAACAGGACTCTCATGGACATGGTAAGATCTATGATGAGTTACTCAGATTTACCAATTTCTTTTTGGGGACACGAATTAGAGACAACTGTATAAATTCTAAACTTGGTACCATCTAAGTCAGTACCTACTACTCCCACGGAATTGTGGACTGGGCGAAAGCCTAGTCTGCGGCATGTTCGGATCTGGGGTAGTCCAGCACATGTGCTGAAAGGGAATGCAGAAAAGTTGGAATCAAGAACAGAAGTATGTTTCTTTGTTGGGTATCCAAGAGGAACTAGAGGTGCTCTGTTTTATAGTCCCAAATATCAGAAGGTTATTGTTAGCACCAATGCCACATTCTTAGAAGAGGACTATGTTATGGACCACAAGCCCAAAAGTCGTATTGTTTTAGAGGAAATGAGAGGAGAGACACCGAGACATACTTCTTCGATACCAACGGTACGAGAAGAAACACCACAAGAAAGAGTTATCGATATTCCATTACCACGTTGTAGTGGGAGGATTATCGAAACTCGTGTAGATCCTGAACCAACCATTAACACGCAGGTTCCTGAACCAGTACAACGTGTAGATAATGGTGTATTAAGTTCAGAATCTTCACAACGAAATATCACTGATACACAGACACGGGTTGTGCCTCGTCGTAGTGGGAGGGTTATTATTCAACCTGACCGGTATATGTTCTTGGGAGAGTCTTATGTCCGGGTCCCTGATGAACAAGGTACCGACCCCTGTAACTACAATGAAGCACTCCAAGATAAAGATGCAGATCTTTGGCAAAAGGCTATGAAATCTGAAATGGAGTCTATGTACTCCAATCAAGTCTGGGATCTTGTAGAACTATCCAATGAAATAAAACCCATTGGATGTAAGTGGATCTATAAGAAGAAGAGAGGTGCAGACGGTAAGGTGGAAACCTTTAAAGCAAGGCTTGTTGCGAAAGGTTTCACTCAAAAAGAGGGAATCGATTATGAGGAAACCTTTTCGCCGGTGGCCATGCTAAAGTCTATCCGAATTCTCTTATCCATTGCTGCACATTTTGATTATGAAATTTGGTATATGGATGTCAAGACAGCATTTCTAAATGGGAATCTTGATGAGTGCATATATATGATGCAACCAGACGGGTTCATTGAGAAGGGCCAAGAACACATATTGTGCAAGCTTAAGAAGTCCATTTATGGACTTAAGCAGGCATCTAGGTCTTGGAATATCTGCTTTGATCAAGCAATCAAGTCTTTTGGCTTTGATCAATATGCGGATGAATCTTGTGTGTACAAGAAACATGATGGAAGAGTGGTGGTGTTCTTAGTACTGTATGTGGATGATATCTTGCTAATCGGAAACGATGTGGGGGTATTATCTTCTGTAAGGGTATGGTTATCCAGTCAATTCGATATGAAGGACTTGGGAGAAGCCGGTCACATCCTAGGGATCAAGCTTATGCGAGATCGCAAGAATAGGATGTTGGGCTTGTCACAAGGCACTTATATTGACAATATTCTTGCAAGGTTTAGCATGCAAGATTCCAAAAAGGGATTCCTTCCCTTCAGACACGAAATTACTCTATCTAAGGATCAGTGTCATAAGACACTTGATGAGATAGAGAAGATGAAGGCAGTTCCTTATGCCTCGGCAGTAGGAAGCCTAATGTATGCTATGCTATGTACTAGACCTGACATCTGCTTTGTTGTTGGCATGGTTAGTAGATATTAGTCTAATCCAGGGCAAGAACATTAGACTGCGATGAAAAATATTCTCAAGTACCTGAAAAGGACTCGAGACTATATGTTAGTTTACCAAGCAGACAGTCTTGTACCCATTGGGTACACAGATTCTGATTTTATGTCAGATAGGGATTCCAGAATGTCTACCTCAGGATATGTGTTTACCCTAGGAGGTGGAGCCATTAGTTGGAGGAGTATCAAGCAGTCATGTATTGCTGAATCTACCATGGAAACCGAGTATGTGGCTGCTTTGGAAGCCGCTAAGGAGGCCGTTTGGCTCATAAACTTCCTTATGGATCTAAGAGTAGTACCTGCGGTACAATCGGCTATTACCCTTTATTGCGATAATAGCGGAGCGGTTGCTAACTCAAAGGAACCAAGGGCCCATAAGAAGGGAAAACACATTGAGCGTAAGTATCACCTGATACGAGAGATCGTGCAAAGAGGTGATGTTGAAGTGACCAAGATAGCATCAGCAAATAACCTAGCAAATCCTTTCACCAAGAGCTTACCGACCAAGACTTTTGACAGTCATGTAGAAGGAATAGGAGTGAAGTGTGTCGCATCATGGCTTTGAGTCTAAGTGGGAGATTGTTAGGAATATATACTAAAAGCCATGCTTTATGTAGTCGATTTATTATTCATTTAATAAAATCAGCTAATCCATTTTTTTTATGAGAATCTGTGTGGGCAATGTTTGTATTATATTATTTATTTAATATTATGCATGTGTGTCTCTCATTCTATATAGTAGGTGGTTTGGTGTGTAGAGTTCGGCTTACACACGGAAGATCAGGCCATCAGATATTATAGAATGTAAGATTTTGGTTTACAGTCTTAGATGGGATTGGACACACCATCGGTAGGACTGTAGCATGGTGTTGTAGTAGGTTTGTCTTGACTACGGAAAACGGTATAGTTTCAAATCACTATGCTGGTACACTTTGCATATTAAACGAGACTGACTTGGAGTAATTATCTTTATACTGACTTATAAGATAATTAATACCTCATGGCTATTATGAGTGCTTATGCTCTAAATCCTAAGTTAATTTGTAGACACGTACATTTGATATTTATACTTTGATCCCTAAAAGGGTGAGATCCTTAAATGGATCAATATCTCATTGGATTGGGTGGCAATATTAATTGTGTGGTGGATATTAATTAATGATGGAATCCATGTCTCAATTTTGGGATTGATGATATCCCCTTGAGAAAGCTTATAAGTTTTGATTATGTCAAACCCTGCAGGTGGATTTTGTATCCGACATATCAGATAAGTTAAGCAGAGGATCTCAAGGAATTTTAAGAAATTAATTAAATATGATTGTCAGTAATTATATTTAATTAATGGATATCTGTAATCTTAACATGGGGAGATAATAAGCATTTAATAACATGGAGCTCGAAATATATTTTTGAGATAAGGGTAGGAGTGCAATTATAATTCTTTAGTGGTATGAATTATAATTTATGAAAATAGGAATCTGATTCAGTTCGAATTAGGGTTTCCTAATTCCATAAGGAAGCCTATTCCTTATTGACTTCTTATGGTCCCTATCGTAGCCTATATATATGCTGCTTTGGCTATCTTCTCAGTTTGCATTTTTCTATATAGAGAATTATAACTCGGAATAGAAAAGAGAGCTTAAAAGAGGGAGAGTAGAAAACAGAAAGGATTTCGAAAGAGCCTACACTTAGTTCGATATTCTGGCAGCAAAGGAATACGGTAGAAGATCGTGAGCTGTCATCGAGCCCGTGTTCTCGATTTGTCTACTACAGTAATCCATTTTAGTAGTTTAAGGTAACCCTAGTTCCGCCCTTGTAGGGTTATTGTAGTTTTCACGTAATATTTTTTTTTGCAGTACCAACTTATACGCACTGTCAACGAATTCTGGGAACGCAGTTTCCTAACAGGCTACCCGTATTAACTCACAACAAAACCTAACCCAGAAACTTAATCGGGTCAAACCTAACCCATCTATAGACACAACAAACCCCGCTCCGTTTAACCCAAACCCGACCCAAACCCAGCCCGATGTCAAAAATGACGTCATGCTACTAAAAGGCCCCATGGGTTTTATTGGACCCGGCCCGACCCTCTACCCGCAACCACATATACACACAACCCTACCCTACCCAAACTCAAGCCCGACCCGACCTAGACCCGTGTGTTATAACCCTTTTTCCATTTCTTCTCCGGTGAGACCAGCCGCCTGCGGCGAGTCACGATTTGGCCGAAAAGCTTCCAAGCTTCATAACTTGGCCATTTCTCCATAGAAATAGCCCATTCCAACGCCATTAGGATCGATTCTCCCTCCTCTATAACATACTTTAAGCACAGACCCTAGTTATCATGTTTATAGGTTAAACCAAATGATTATTCTAATCAGCCAAGAATGGGAATAATGCTCTGCATGCCTAGGTTAATGTACCTCATATCAAAAACTGTTCAAAGGGGGTCTATCTGGGTCTAGTGCGGTCAGGATGGTATGGATTTGAGGGGTTGTGTTGATGATTTCAAAAATTGAGCTCCGATGTGGAGCTCTAATGGCTGCCGGAAGTGACAGAGAGCCTTAGGCTCTATTTGGGTCTTGCATGTGGGTCCTAAGGGCTGCTAGATGACTTGCAAGTGGGTGGAAAGGGAATGTGGGTATGGGTTTACCTCAGATGGTCTATAACTACTTTTATCTCTCTCTTCTTCTTCTTTTTATTCATCTTTCTTCTTCCTCCTCTGATTCTCAACTTGTTTGTGCTGTGTATAGAGAGGGGATGAACAGAGAGAGGGTGAGTGTGTGAGGGTAGACAATGTAAGGAAGGTGTGTACAAGCCGTGGGTGTGGGGGTGAATGTTTGATGTTGATCTTCTCAATCTCCCACTCTCACTCTCAATTTTCTCTCTATATAATCTGTTTACACAGATTTGGGTGGGCTATATGAGAGTGTAAAATGAGGGGTGGGGTGGTGCATATATATATAGAGGGGGTGGAAGGGAAGTTATCCCATGTGTAAGGCTGCACCAAAGTATACAAAAGTGTAGGTATGTGTCTAAGGATAGATATATGTGTGGTCCACAGACGATGGTGTGTGCATGTGTATGGCTGACATGTGGTAGTAGTGGGGTCCACTCTCGGGTTATGTACCTTAAGATGTGTGTCAAAGTCCTGGTTCAGTGCAAATAAAGTAATATGTGAGTACGGGCTAGGTATAGCCTAAGTGTGAGTCCGTCGATGAATCCTAGATGAAATCTAGGACTTCGAGGCTATAACTATTCTAATTGATTCTAGGTTAGAATCATCATCGTCATCGGTAAGACGTTGACTATAGGATATTTTAAGGATTCCGAATTAGGGTTATCCTAATGGACTTTCTAAAACTGTACCACGGTGATGTCACTAATTCTAATATTCCTACGTGGAATTTCTTAGGAAATTCAGAGTGCTACAGAAAATATGATGAAATATGTATGTATATGCTTGATCAAGCTTCTAAGTACTTCAATCCAAGCACCAAGAGTTTTGATCCTTCAAAATCCTCCTTGATCCTTCTTGAACGTCACTTCCAGAACTTCATAGTGGTGGTCATGCATGTGTTTGTGTGTATTGATCATGAAATGGAAGCCATGCAAAGGGTGTTTGTGTATGGAATGTATGTGTGTGTATATAAACTCTCAAAACCCTCTCTCAAAGACACTCTCTCAAATGCAGAGTTTCTAATGCATAAAATGTTGAGAAATGTTGGTATTTATAAACTTTATGAGACCTAGGGGCAAAATAGTCATTTCATCCCTTTTTAAGCTCGAGCACTCGCTCCTCGAGCACTCCCAATGCATGAGCGCTCGGGCCCACTGCTTCAATAATACTTATAAAATTTCAAGAATCCAAAGGTTTAAGAACTAAACATTCATACTAACTACCATTCAAATTCCATCACATACGATCGTAACTTACATATATTAACCCAGAAATACAAAGATATGTCCATATACAAATAAATACAGATAAAAAGGGACAGTGTTACATCTCTTCACCACCTAACAAAAGATTTCATCCCCAAAATCTTAGTTAAGACTAAAAAAAACAACTCCGGGTACTTCTCTTGCATAACGAACTCCATCTTCCAAGAAGCTTCAGGTTTATCGTGATGTTTTCATTGAACTTCACCAGTAGGATCTCCTTGCTCCTCAGCTTCTTGATCTCTCTCCCCAAGATTCGCACTGGTCTTTCAGTATACGTCACTTTACTGTCTACCTCAATATCTTTGAAGTCGATCTTGTGCATAGATCTATACACGTACTTCCTTAGCATGCTGATGTGAAACACTTTGTGAACTCCGGATATCTTCGATGGTAGAGATAATCTGTAGGAAACCTTTCCCACGTGTTCAAGAATCTCGAATGGTCTAATGTAGCGAGGCGAAAGCTTTCCTCTCTTCTGTCCGAATCTCACCACTCCGCTGACTGGAGAAACCTTTACCAAAATGTGGTCTCCAACATGGAACTCCGGGTCCTTTCAGCGCTTATCCGCATAAATCTTATGTCGACTCTGGGCTACTTTTATCCATTCTCTGATGATGTTGATCTTCTCATTAGTCTCCCGAACTATATCTGGTCCCAAAAGCTTGCCTTCTCTAGCTCTACCCAACAAAGAGATGAATGATACGGTCTTCCGTATAATGCTTCAAACGATGCCATACCGATGCTAGAATGATAGTTATTATTGTAGGCAAACTCGATGAATGGAAAATATATCTCCCAAGTGCTCTAGAAGTCAATCATGCAAGCTCATAGCATATTCTCCAATACTTGATTCATCTGTTCCATCTGTCCATCTGTTTGAGGGTGAAATGCAGAACTTAGCTTCAATGAGGTTCCCATAGCTATTTGTAGACTCCCAAAATCCGATTATAAAACATGAATCACGATCCAAAATGATCAAAATGGGCATGCCGTGTAGTTAAACAATTTACTACAAGCAGTGTCGGCTCATCTTCTCGACTGGATATGTCCTATTGTATACAATGAAATGCGTCGACTTAGATCATGGTTCTGTTACGACCTTGGAAAAGCCACAACGAAGTTCATTGAAATGTGTTCCCACTTCCATCCTGGTACCGACAGTAGTTGTAAAAGTCCTAAGGGCATCTAATGTTCTGCCTTGACTTGCTGGCATGTAAAACACTTCAAAACGTGCTCCGTAAAGTCGCTCTTCATGCCTTCCCACCAAAAATTTCTCTTCAAATCCTTATACATTTTTGTACTCCCTGGATAAACTATCAATCTTAACCTGTGCACTTTATTTATCACTTTTTCTATTAAACCATCCTCATTTAGCACATAAAGTTTGTCTCGACATCGAAGGCTTCTGTCTCGTCCAATTCTCCATTCCTCCGTTTCCTTAGCTACCGCTTTTTCAAACCATTGTTGTAATCCTTCGTTCTTCTTCTGAGCTTCAATAATTCTACTAATAAGAGTTGGTTCAATGGCAAGGCATCCAAAGTATCTTCCTTCCTCCAAATTAGCAACTTGAAAATCAAATTCGGATAAAGTCTCTAATGCTTGCCACTCTCTAATCATCAAGGAAACAATCCTACTATGAGGTTTCCTACTCAATGCGTCGGTGACTACATTTGTTTTACCAGGGTGGTATTACAAAGTGAAGTCATAATCTTTTAGTAACTCCATCCACCGTCATTGTCTTATATTCAACTTCTTTAGAGAGAACAAGTACTTGAGGCTCTTATGGTCAAAGAATAAATTGAACTTCTCTCTAAGAAGATAATGTCTCCAAGTCTTGAGAGCAAAAATAATGGCTGCTAGCTCCAAATCTTGCATTGGGTAGTTAATCTCGTGTGGTTTCAGTTGCCATAATCCAGAAGCAATCACTTTTCCTTCTTGTATAAGAACGCTCTTGAGTCCTTGGCACGAGACATCACTATAAATGGTAAATCTTTCACCACTCTTTGGTATGGTGAGCTATGGCACTGAAGTTAACCTCTCCTTTACTCTTGAAAGGCAGGTTCATGCTTGTCAAACCATTCATACTTTGAATCCTTCTTCGTTAAGCTGGTCAATGGCACAGCTATCTTCAAAAATCCTTTTACAAATCTCTAGTAGTAACCCGCTAATCCAAGGAAGCTCCTTACTTCTTAGGCATTAGATGGCCTATTCCAACTTAAGACTGCATCAATCTTGGATGAATCTACTGCAATTCCTTCTAAAGAGACTACATAACGCAATAATTTAACTCCATCCATCCAAAATTCACACTTGCTGAGCTTGGCATGTTACTGATGATCCTTGAGGGTCTATAGCGCAATCCGAACATGCTTCTTGTGTTCTTCTTTCATCTTCGAGTAAATCTGTAATAACTTGTATTTTTAGGTATATATATCCCTAGTACTTTTCCTAGCCTTTGGGTAAGTTTGCATCCCAATCGATTGGCATTATATACCAATCAATTGCCACTTTTGCGAGTCCAATCGATTGCCTTCATCCCAATCAATTGCTATTCCAATCGATTGGATGTTTACCAATCGATTGCCATACGAATCAATTGGCACCTGGTACCAATCGATTGAGAGTAGCTGGACTTGGACACCTCATTTATTTTATGTGGTTGTGATTGTTTTCCCCTCCCTATATATACCCTTTCCCTTATATCTATATATATATTTACTATGCGTATGTTTATGAAGAGAGTGAGAGATTATATACTCTCATATATACATACACACATATACATTATATATACACACACACACACTCTCGGGTTAGAGAGAAAGGAAGGAGAAAGAGAAGAAGAAGAGAAGGAAGAGAAGAGGAGGACAGAGAGAAGAAGAGGAGAGAGAAAACTCACCATAGCCGCCGCTGCAGAGCTCAGGACGCCGTCACCGAAATGCCGGAGAAAGGTGAGTTTCATTAACTCACTCAAGGGATGATTTTTGGGGTGTATTCTGTATATTAATAACGTGTATGAAAGAGAGAAGAACCCCCAATGTTTTTATATATAAAACCAGCAGTTTTTGAGGAAAAAGATAGAGTCCAATAGATTGCCATTGGATCCAATCAATTGGATAGTTTCCTAATCGATTGACATGGTTTCCAATCGATTAGTATGCCAATCGATTGATATTTTTCCCAATTGATTAGCATTGTTTCCAATCGATTGCCATGTTTGGTCAATTGATTGGATATGAGCAGAGTGTCATTTGTATATTGTTTTATGCTTATGATATATCAGACTTGTTAATAGTTGTACTATATGTGTCATTTCGATATGTGGATAAGATATATATGTGCTATGTCAAGACTAGACTTACATGCAGTAAATGTTAATGTTACAAGATAATTTATTCAATGTTAACTATTGATATGAGATGAACTGTTTAATTGTTTTATGTTATTATTGATAAACTAAATAGTAGAACGGAACACAACTGCATGTTAATAATCAGTAATGAATAGATATAATGAATACAGAGCATGTGGAAATTCTTGTATCTAGAGCAATGTATTTCACGACATGTGGTCAGCATGCATGGGATAGTGATGTGAAGAGATAAGTGAATATGATGAGAAATGGGAACTGTGGCTTATGTGGGATATGAGATATGTGTACTTGGGATCCATGGGATCAACGGCTGACGAGTCGGGTGGACGTGGGATGGTTAGAGTTTCTAGTGCGCCCCTCGCTATTGAAGACATCCAATGATGCGTATGCACTGTTGAAGACGTCCAGTGTACCGTTGATGATTACGTCCGACTAGTGCTCTAATGTATTCTCAGCTATGTAGACGACCAATGAGGGTATACACATCATTGAAGACGTCCAATGTGTCGTTCTATTGTTTATAGATAGGTGGTATCGTGTAGATGACCGGTAACCCTATCAAGGGATCGTGGGACCTACTGCCTAGTCGGGTGATTCTGATTGGCATTATTATATCGACGAATGGTTACAGAGATGAATATAAGTATGAATATGGTGAATGGATACGAAAATGGATATGAATATGAGAATGGTTAGTAAAGATGATGTTCAGTCGTGGATTCAGCATCCCGACATAAAGGTAGATGCATGGGTGGTTGCATGGGTTACATGCATGGATTTGGTGAATACGTGATGAGATATTTATACCATGATCTTTATTATTGATTTCATTTAATATGTTTCCTGCTATCATTGAATTCATGTATAGTTTTCATGAGACCTCTGCTATATCTGTGAGTGACGTCATTGTTAAGAGAATAACCACATTTTAAGATGCTGAACAATAACGGTGAGGAGTGTTGTTTAGTGTACTCACTCTGCTTTGTATTCAAAGTTGAAGGCGTTTATGCCCCGGACATTCCAATGTCTAGAGCTTGGCAGGTCTTGAGGATGGAGACTGATGTTCTGCCGTACTTGGAGCTGAAGGCTTGAAGATGAAGGCGTGCTGCTTTATATTAATTAGTTTGTATATATGTTGTACTTCTGTTAATTATTGTTATAAGCTTCAGATTCTAAGCCAGCTGTTGTAATAGTTTTAGAAAGACTTTTATAATTGGTACTTGGGCATATGTTGCTTTCAAACCTTTTATATTTCTGTTGTAGCCTCTGATTATGTTAATAAGATATAAATAGCATCCTCCCTATCGTTGTATTTGTTTGTTGGTATAGATGCCAATGCGGTTATTCACCAGTCAAGAACCTACGGGACCAAAAAGGAACTTGTTTTCTCTATTTTTGCTTCTCCGGGGCATGACAGGATTTTTGGTATCAGAGCCTAGGTTTTAGTTGTTATCCGCTTATCTTTTTGTGATTAGAACCCGAGTTCTAAGTTAATGTCGAATGCATGAGGATTAATCCAGATGAGACAGAGCTGTTATCCTGTCACTCAAACGAGAAGTTAAATGAATCCATCTGAGAATGTTTCTTTGGAAGGTAGTAACTACTGGAGCTGATAAGGAATCCTTAGAACTATTGGTAGCTGAGTTCTCAGAGAACAAGGCATCTAGAGTTAGTTGGGGTTGTGGAGATCAAAATATAGAATCGTTGGATTTTAGACAGTGACAAATTCTTGAGCGATCTCGGAATAGTCAGCATGACTTAGAAGTAGAAAGAAGTTATGGATAAGATTATCCTATTACCTTGAATCACATGTTAGTTGAGCAGTACTCATAGTCTAAAGTCTGAGAATAAACATAGAATACTTAAGAGTTGACGTTACGCTTAGTTTTGTGATCTTTGTTTTGAGCATAGATACATTTGAATACCTGGTACCTAGACTGACCTCTATAGTTATATTCCTATATCCGTGTTGCTTGGTGTGATCTTATTATATAGTGGTATTGTATATTTACCACATGTTCTTGCTTGAGCTGTAAGATAGAATGCGTTTGACCGAATAATTTTTTATTTGAAGGTAGCGACACTAAACACTACCAGCACTCATTATGGTTAAAATGACTCGAGGGAACCCGGGCTAGCTGAGTGGAGTACCTGAATTAGTACCTCCCGAGATAGATCCAACAAGAATGTTCGGAGCTTTCATCCATCGCATGGAACAAGTTATCAATCATGCAGATCGTGTCATCGACAATGGAGTACCAGTACATCCAACAAGAGTCAAGCTGCTAAAGGAGTTTTGTGCTCTTTAACCGGAGACCTTTACCGGATTAACAGGAGCATGGCAAGCTAAACAATGGATTCACCAGATAGAAGTGATATTTGAGACACTTGAATGTACTGACACTGAGAAAAGACATTTAGCCGTATTTCAACTGACATTCTCAGCAGCAGATTGGTGGGACACAGTAAAAGCTACGATAGGTGAAGAAGCTATAGGAAGAATGACTTAGGAATCATTCAAGAACTGATTTCTAGAAAAGTACTTCCCAGAATCTGAGAAGAACAAAAGGGAAATCGATTTCATACAATTAGTCCAAGGTAGTATGACAATACCAGACTATACAACTCAATTCGAGAGACTATCACGATTTACACCGCATATGATCGATACCCCAAGAAGGAAGATCAAAAGATATCATCAGGGACTAGTTCCACATATCCGTAATATGACTATAGGACATTTAGATCAATCTTTCGAAGCTCTAGTAGAAATGGCAACAAAATTTGGAAGACGACACTCAGATTAGTGAAGGGCAACGATCTAATCTAACATTTCCAGAGTACGATCAGTTTCTCCTAACGGATCAGAGAGGAAGGGACAGTCAGGTTGTGTTGGCAGCTAACCAAGTTCAACAAGGAAACACAGCGAGAAGTTATATGGGCAATCGCCAGAAGCGTAAGAGATTCGGGAACAACAAGAAAGAATCCAAACCAGTGGTGACTCCAACACAGCACAGAGAACGAGATATCTGCTACAATTGTGGAGTACCAGGACAGCATTCCCAAGAATGCAAAACATCAAGGAAATATAATGGACGAGGGATACGATGTTTTAACTGCGGTAGAGTTGGTCATGTCCGTAAGTTTTGTCCAGAACTTGAGATGCAACACAATGTTTCGTCGCGATAACTATCACGAGGGTAGACCCACTGAACAAGTAATGGATCTTGACTTAGAAAAAAACGATAGACAGAAGGTACAACCTTCATCACCTACATTTTGTATTACCTTATGATCCTGATATACATGAAGTTTGGCATTTGTTTGATTGATTGTAAGAGGATTAGCCTACATCGTAAGTTGTGGATACCTAAAAAATTTGTTTGACACTGATCGATAGTAGTTATCCAAGTATAGATATAACATCAATTGCATCCCATATGACATCTTTTGCATCCCCATAAGCCATCAATTGCATCCCTATCTGACATCATTAGCCTCCCTACACAAAAGACTACGCCAACCGTTGGTAAGATGGATAGAGACCAGAGATGAGGAATCTCAATTTCCTTGAGACACAGACTTGATAAGAAATGACAAACTAGAAGATTTCAAGTCTACAAGAGAGGATACTAGTGACGCAAAGATGATACCAAAATTACAACGAGTACCACGGAAGATTGCTTTTTGACACCGAGTTCCTGTTGCTTTTATCCTTTCGAAATATTGTATAGTAGATCGACTCACGGAATTAGTATACAACATTGTCTAACTTGTTTAATTAGTACGTGGAATCAGAACGACTATTTAATGGGTGGTACGACCTCGAAGAGATGATTATATCAATAGTACGTGGGAATTTGGAGACACATAAGTTTAAATCACCAACTGCGATGTCAGAGTCAAAACGCTTTTAGGTCAACACATTAAAGGATAACAACAACCAGGGAGTTAACAAAGATGTCACAGAAAGTTGTGTACAACAAGAGACCAACTGATGTTGACGATCATAAACAAGAGGTCCAGACATGGGAGACAGTCAACTGATATTGCAGTGGAGACTTTGTCATCAAAGTTCGAAGTACCTTTGAAGACGGGAGTAGACAACAATGCTTTGCTACAACTTAGATGAGATTAGAACATTTGATCATTAGAACCCTCACACCATAGAGTTTGACTTGAGGGAGGAACCTCATGTGTTTGGAGACTAGCCGTTTCAACCTTGTAGGATGGTTAGATTGTATTACCTAGAACCTCTTTCCTAAAATTCGATATATGAATTTTGTATGGTTAAATCCTGAGGATTGGTAGTTGTCACCCTAGTATTCATATATCAGTGATATCTTTATATCACGTGTCTAGAACTTTAACCCGTTGATCGCTGATGTAATGGTTTATGTAAAACGAGAATTTGAGCATTTTTAAAGTCTGTCTTCCGAGATGGATTTCTTTTTGGTAATAGGGACCGCTGCTTTAGGTTTCAAGGACGAAATCTTTTGATAAGTGGTGGATGATGCAATACCCAGTATTTTCAGGTATATATATCCCTAGTGCTTTTCCTAGCCTTTGGGCAAGTTTGCATCCTGACAAGCGAGGGTATTTGTAAAATACAACTGCGCTAAAATGAAGAAATACACTGATTTAGTCTACAACTTCCTTGCAAATCTGCAATTTGGATTACAATGACAGGTTTTACATTATATGATTAATCTATGATAAGTTGTATTGTTTTAGCTATAATTTATGCAGATCACTGCTTGCTGTGTGAAGAAATGAATAATCAGGATAAAAGGGATGCTTGATTTTAAGAAAGACAATTCAAACATGAAAAGCGAGTCTCGAGCAATCGAAGATCATTCAAGCGATCGAGGTTTCGATCGATCGAAGAAGGTTCAAGCGCTCGAAGATCCCAGAAGTTCAATCGATCGAGTGATGTTCGATCGATCGAACATACCTTTTATCAGAACTTACGCGCACGCAGCAGAGACAGAGTTTTTAACCCTAGCCTTAGGTTTATGTATATATACTCATTTTGTTCACGTCCAAAAGGACGTCCACTTTGTTTTTGAACAGTTTATAGAGAGTAGAGAGCTTTGTTCTTAATCTTTTTGTAGGTTTTTCAAGGATTATCATTGTTTTGGCTTGGATTCTCTTAAGTTTAATTAAAGTTCTACAGTCCAGGTTACATCTTATTGTTCTAGTTACTTTCTTCTTGTAGTTTGTCGTAGTTTAATCTGTTAGATTATAGCTTTGCATGATAGTTATTGTTAAATCATTCGTTTTCATTATTTTTTATGTTTAAACCACAACCAAACGGAACTTTAATGAATATTAACATTGAAATTGAATCTATGACACTCTAGACCATGTCTGAGTAGTCCCCAGGTTGGGAAATCATGATGAAACAGTGATCTCCAGCCTCTGCCATGCAGCAGTATAAAACCTGCACTCGATCGATCGAAGTAGTTCGATCGATCGATACGGACACGTAGTCAAGCGATCGAAGCCATTTCGATCGCTCAAGAGATGATGATATTCGATCGATCGAAAGCGCGTCGATCGATTGAACCTTCAGATTCTTTAGTAGTCTTTTTGCAGTATTCCAAGACTTTCTGCGTTTGAGATTTGTTATCAAACTGTCCCCAAATGCTCAATTTGTCAAAACAGTTTCATTACTTTAAGCCTTAAGGCATTTTTCTTCAATAACTTTTGCAAACCATTTTGAATGCTAACACCATTCAGAATGCAAGACTTAACTATTGTTTTAAACCACCTTCATGTGTTTTGGAAATAAATATGATGATGTAGTCCTGGCTATGAACGGATTATTGATTATCTATCTTTAGAAAATACGGAATACTGTAGATAGACACACTCCTTAGAGCTTAAATGTAACTGCATGGTAGGTAGATGCATGATCGCTGCGAATTCGTGTGATCCCAACATTCCCTTTATATAAAGAAAATCGCTTTTAAAATATTGCTTTAGTTAATTAGTTAATCATTAGTTTACTTAAATTGCTCTAGTAGTTATAGTCTGTAGAACTTCGTGTTCTACACCTTGTTTTAAATCTTGAATTTTCATTTTCCTCTTAGAGATTAATCTAGGTATTTAGTTATTAACCTTCCCTATGGTATCGACCTGGTCTTAACCAGATTACTACTTGCACGATTACCTACACTTAGGTATAGCACACAAGCGCACACAACTTTTTATTCGTGCCAAGTTTTTGGCGTCGTTGCCGGGGAAGGCGACGAGTTAATACTTAGATTACCTCAATCTACCTTATCTATTTCTGTTTTCTTTTTCTTTTATGTTTTTTTTTATATTAAAATCTCCTTAGGAATCTTTCCCTTTCATGTCCGATAATTCCATTGAAGGAATTTTTGGAAGTCCGTTCTACTTCGCTGATTCCTCTGATTCTATAAATCCCGTAGCCACACCTACTAATTCAATGGCCGATAATCAAAGTGAAAATGGTGAGAATGTGGTTGTACCAATTGATGATTCGCTTCGTCCTTTGTGCGACCTCATGACACCCGAACACGCACCTACACCTTCTTGTATTCTCATTCCACCCCATGCAGGCGAATTTCAATTTTGCAATGGAATGATTCAACTCCTTCCAACCTTCCATGGAATGGAGAGCGAGAAGGCATATCTACATGTTAAAGACTTTGAGGATGTTTGTAAAACATTCTCACAAAATTGTCCTGTAGATGTGACACGCCTTATGCTATTTCCCTTCACCTTAAAGGATAAAGCAAAAGCGTGGCTACTCACCTTAAAGCCGAATTCAATCTACACATGGCATGCGATGAACATTGCATTCTTTAAGAAATTATTTCCACCTCGCATGACCACCAAGCTTAAACGACAAAGAAACTCTTATAAACAAAAGAGCAATGAAACCTTCACTCAAGCATGGGAGCATTTCAAGGATTTGCTTATCTCATGCCCACATCACGGGTACTAGAAATGGTGAACCATAGCTACTTTTACGAAGGGTTAAATGGTGAAACTAAAAAGTTGGTCGAAACCATGAGTTCAGGTTCGTTTCTTTGCAAAAACACTAAAGAGGCTGAAGCTCACTTCGAGTGGCTGGCTGAACATGCTCATGAATGGTCAAATACTGACGATGTCTCACGATGTCCCAATGTGCCATACTTTCAAGAAAAACCACCAATGGAAATGAATGCCATGCAAGGGTATAGGGGGGCGGGGAATTCCTATAACAATCATAATTCGCAAAAAAATAACAGTCGATGGAATCACCCATATTTTGATTAGAAAAACGATGTTGGGACCCAAAATCAATACCATCAACAACAGCCCTATAATAACAATCACCAATATCAAGGGCAATACAATAGGTAGTCCCAGCCATTCAATCAAATAACTACAACCAAGCTCAGCCCTCTAACAACCAGCAATCAAATGTATACGTGCCACCTCACAAAAAAGGTGCACAAGGAAGATCCACTCTCTAATGCGAATTTAACATAACAGTTAATTCAGATGATGAGTAAAATGTCCGCAACATTAGAAAGAGTGGATGCACGACAAGAGGGATCGAGTGGAACGTTTCCTACCCAACCACTTCAAAACCCTAAGGGATTCAACAATGGTCCCAATAACCAAGAGCATGCCAAAGCCGTGACTACTCTGAGAAGCGGCAAGGTTATAGGGCAAAACATGCCTCGTTCTACTCCCGAGGAGTATGAAGAGGATGAAGTGGTAACTAAAAACAAACCGTCCACTCAAGAAGAGGAGCCATCTACTGATAACAAACCACTAGAATCATTAGATGAATCCCCTAAAGAAGTAGAAGAAGTTGAGAGAAGGCCCAAAAAGGAACCAGTTAAAGACGAATTACCTAAATGCCCTTTCCCCGCGCCTTACCCTCAAAGGCTTAAGAAACCCAAAAATGAGGCAAAGTATCAGGAGGTCTTGGAATTGTTTAAACAAGTCAAAATAAATCTTCCACTCCTTGATGCAATCAAATAAGTGCCAGCCTACGCTAAGTACCTTAAAGACTTATACACGGTCAAAAGGAGGCAAAGTGTGAAGAAACACGTGTATGTCGCTTGCCAATCAAGCACAATCATCCAAAACAAATTGCCTCCAAAACTCAAAGACCCCTATACTCCAACTGTCTCATGCCAGATTAGAAATCAAAGGATAGACAATGCACTCCTTGATCTAGGAGCAAGCGTAAACCTACTGCCATACTCAGTTTATAAACAACTAAGGTTGGGTGAACTCAAACCTACCTGAGTTGCACTACAACTGGCAGATAGGTCAGTCAAATACCCTAGAGGAATACTGAAGGACGTTCTCGTACAAATAGACTCCTTTGTCTTCCCGGTCGATTTTGTAATTTCGGACACTAAACCTGTGTCTAATCCATGTTCACAAATCCCAATGATTTTCGGACGCCCATTCCTCAACACCATAGATGCCACGATCAAAATAAGAAGTGGTATAATGACCATCGTATTCGAGAACATGACTTTAAATGTCAAGATTTTTTTAAATCCCCGCCCTGAAGAATACAAGGATGAGGAAGAAATCAACTACATCAAAATGGTCATTGAAGATAAGGTTGATTTTGTAGATTATAAAGATCCTTTGGAAGTAGTTGTGTCACAATTCAACGCTATCTATCAACCTAATGATTCTACTCCTTGGATGCTTCTTTAAATCACACTTGCCTCATGATGAAAACAAAAAAGGAGGATAGAGCTGAATGTATGTGGGTAACATCATATGAACCACTACCTCCAAAAACAAAATTAGTTATGCCCTCCAATTTTCAGTTTCCCGATTTGGAGTTAAAGGAGCTTCCAATAGAGCTCAAATACGCCTTCCTAGGGACTGAAAAGACTTACCCCGTCATAATTTCATCTACATTAAATCCTGAACAAGAGGGTAAGTTAATCCAACTGTTGAAACAACATAAGGGAGCATTAGGATGGACTATTGCCGACCTCAAAGGCATAAGCCCGTCTGTGTGCACTCATAAAATATACTTATAGGAAGACGCTAAACCTTCGGGACAAATGCAAAGGCGTCTGAATCCCAACATGCAAGAAGTCGTCAAAAAGGAAGTTTTAAAACTACTTGATGTTGGGATCATATATCCTATATCTAATAGCCCTTGGGTTAGTCCAACCCAAATAGTGCCAAAGAAGGCAGGCATAACGGTCATTCCTAATAAAGATGGAGAATTGGTACCGACACGCGTCCCCACTGGATGGCGGATGTGTATTGATTACCGAAAATTGAATACGGTGACCCGGAAAGACCACTTTCCATTACCATTTATGGATCAAATGCAAGAACGAGTAGCGGGTCATAAATATTATTGCTTTTTGGATGGATATAGTGGCTATAACCAAATCGAAATCGCTCTTGAAGATCAAGAGAAAACAACTTTCACGTGTCCATTCGGTATATTCGCTTACCGTCATATGCCCTTCGGCTTATGCAACGCACCTGCTACCTTTAAGCGGTGCATGTTGAGCATATTCAGTGATATGGCCGAACAAATACTCGAGGTTTTCATGGACGACATCTCAGTGTTTGGCCATAGTTTCGACAATTGTCTGGAAAACCTTGAAAAAGTGTTAGCAAGATGCAAGGACAAACACCTAGTACTAAACTGGGAAAAGTGTCACTTCATGGTGACCAAGGGAATTAAAATTTTTGATAAAGGTATCCAAGTTGATAATGCAAAAATCAAAATAATCTTGAACCTACCTGTCCCCTGTACAGTCAAAGACATCCGTTCTTTTCTGGGACACGCGAGATTTTATCGTCGCTTTATCCAAAATTTTTGTGCAATTTCCCGACCACTGTGTCAACTCTTAGTCAAAGATACACCTTTCAAGTGGTCAGAAAACTATCAAACATCTTTTGACGCACTAAAGGAACGCCTTACCTCCACACCGATAATATAGGCACCTGACTGGAGTTTGCCATTCCAACTATTGTGCGACGCTAGTGACTACGCCATTGGTGCAGTCCTAGGACAGAGGAAGGATAATAAGCCTTATGTAATCTACTATGCCAGTCGAACACTTAACGAAGCTTAAATGAACTATACGACTACCGAAAAAGAGCTACTAGTAATAGTTTTTGCTCTAGATAAATTCAGGTCATATCTGATAGGGTCCCCAATCGTCTGTTTCACAGACCACTCGGCCCTCAAGTACCTGCTATCTAAGAAGGACGCGAAGCAAAGGCTTAACTGTTGGATACTCCTACTCTAAGAATTCGATATCACAATCAAGGGTAAAAAGGGAGTAGAGAATGTAGTCACTGACCATTTATCTCGGTTAATGTTCACTAACAACACTAAACATGTACCAATTAAAGATGAATTCCCAGATGAGCAACTGATGACTGTTTCCAGTTTACCTTGGTATGCTGATATAGTAAATTATCTTGTTACGGGAGAGACCCCGAGTCATTGGTCAAATCAGGACAAGAAATGGTTCCTTTAGTTTGCACGTCACTTCTTTTTCAATGACCTGTACTTATTTAAGTATTGTGCTGATCAGGTCATCAGACTTTGCGTCCCGATCGAGGACATAATTGTAATTTTAGCCTCTTGTCATTCTGAAGCTTGTAGAGGTCATTTTGCTTTGTAAAAGACCGCATAAAAAGTCTTATACAGCGGTTTCTACTAGCCCACCATGTTTAAGGATGCCTATTCTTTTTGCAAATTATGCCAACGCTGCCAAAAGTTTGGTACCATTTCCAAAAGGAATTCTATGCCCTTACCTCCCATTATCATAATTGAAATATTCGATTGTTGGGGCATAGACTTCATGGGCCCATTTCCAAAATCAAACAATAGTGAATACATACTCTTAGCTGTGGAGTATATATCAAAATGGGTAGAAACGATACCAACAAGACGCAATGACCATAAAATAGTAATGTCCTTTCTTAAGGAACATATTCTGTCGCGTTTCGGAACCCCAAAGGCACTAATAATTGACCAAGGCAAGCATTTTTGCAACAGACCTTTGGAGTCACTCCTCAAGAAATATGGGGTCAATCATAACTCTCGCCTACCACCCACAAACTAACGAGCAGGCAAAGTTGGTTAACTGAGAAATCAAGCATATACTAGAAAAGACAATTAGTTTCAATAGAAAGGACTGGGCATATAACCTGACCAATGCTCTATGGGCATACCGCACTGCTTATAAGACAAACTTGGGGATGTCTCCGTATAGACTAGTAAACGGCAAGGCATGTCACCTTCCTATCGAAATCGAGCATAAAGTGTATTGGGCGACACGCTTATTGAACTTTGACATTTAAGAGGGAGGTCATCTCCGAAAACTCCAGTTGGCTGAAATGGAAGAAATACGTCGAGATTCATATGACAATGCTAAATTACACAAGCAAAGGTTGAATGCTCACCACGATAGAACAATCTTTCGAAAATCATTCAAGTCGGGGCAGAAAGTCTTGTTGTACAACTCTCGCCTCCACCTTTTTCCAGGTAAACTCTCATCCCAGTGGACATGTCCATTCATTGTTAAATCTGTCTTTCCACATGGGGCCGTTGAGATTATGAATCCCAAGAACGATGATTGTTTCAAGGTTAATAGCCAAAGGTTAAAACCGTTCTTGGAGAACTTCCTACCAGAAGCTAAGCACATCCAGCTAGATGAGCCCAGCTATTTCTCTACCTAAAACACTAAAGAGTGTTCACACTTTTTTGTTGTATTCTTTCTTTTATTACACTTTGTTTTGTTTCATTTATTTCTATCTCTTTTTGAGTATGACCTCGATTCTAATCTGCTATCATGTTATCTCTCCCCTATAGGCTATTAAAAATATGAGGGATGACGACGTCCATTCAATCGAGTCATGGGCTGATTCAGAATATCCTAACCCTCCATGGACTACAGAGGAGATTGCATTTTGCCTCTCTCCTTATCAAGGGTCTGGAGCGAACGATGTCATTGACTTGACCCAAGGGTACATCCCTTACAACCCTGTACTCCTCCACATTAACCCCTTCGAGCATATAGACTTCCCTGAAGAGAAAGACGAACCAGAGGGGTATTTTGTTGGGGATGTCAATGATGCCCTCTTGGCATAATGGGAGAATGATTCGATGTGGGAACCATGGGTGGAAGACAATTTGCAGGATGTGGTGCCTGAATGCCATAATGCTGTCTTCACTTATGTTGATGAATTCCTTGTCATCGAATTGGTTCCGTACATTTATGTGCACATGAGTTATTTGTTATTCCAGCTTCAATGCCCTCTACCTGCTAGTGCGCGTGGTTTTATCACACCAATAGTGAGGTTAATTCCTTGTCATACTTCATTTTCTTTTCATTTTTTTGTGTTTATTCCTTTCTGTTGGTTCTTTCTTTTGTTTTATTTAATTTCTTCCTTTTTGGTTTTCTTTTGTTCTTCCTTTGTTAGGATTTTCAATATGAATCCAATGTTATTGCCGTTGTTCCTTCCGCATCAATTGTTCCATGGATTTGGACCATACATAGGGTCCCCGGGTACTCCACCGCAAGAGGAAAGTCCGTTGAGAAATTACACTCCATTATCTTTGTCTCCATCCGGATCACCTCTTGCTTGTGCAATCAATTCCTCAAAGATTTTAGACTCACTCGATGATATCCTTGCTACTTTCCAACTGTTCTGGGAAAGGGAATCATCAAGTTTAGAATCCAAACTCGAAGATGTGGTAGAGAAAGAAGCAATTGCGGAAGATGGAATATTCATGTTTGAAAATTAGTGCTCCACTTCAATTACGTTTTGTCAGTTGGTCTTTCTGTTATCATTTGAAGTGTCATACTGGACAAAGGATTGTTAATTTTGCTTTTAATTTTTAGTTTTTCATTATTAATAAGGTCTTAATTACCATGGTTACGGGCAACAATTTTGCAAAGAGGATGCTATTACAAAGTTAAATTTATAAATTTGCAATTTTACATTACTTTGTTGATGATGATTTCTGGCCTACATGTCTTGTGAATGAACTGTTTTTATCATTTTTCCTGTATGTCCAGAACAATCTTGGTTAGTTGGAGGTGCATAGATTTTCCATTCACAAAGATTTTAGAACTTACAGGTTCGATCGATCGAACCACACTCGATCAATCGAAAACGTCCAATCCTCAAGTGCTTGAGCAATGCTCAATCGATCAAACTTACAAGTTCGATCGATCGAGAGTGTTCGATCGCTCGAGACTTGTATTTAAATGAAGCATCCAGCGTACATTTCTTCTACCTCTTCTCCCTCACTCTCGAGCTCTTTAAGACAGAGACAGAGACAGAGAGAGAGCCCGACGATTTTCCTCCCACTTCCATTTCCATCATTTGAGGGTCGCCTCTGCTTATCACCAACTATCATCATCATCACCTCTCCCTCTCTGCTGCGCTCAAACCGAGGTAAGGATCCTCTGAACCCCTACTCCATTTTTTGTTAAAACCTCAAGGGGTGCTCCCCATTGGTCCTAAGACCTAATTATAATCTTAGAAATCTTAGGTTCTTGACTGTTTTCTTTTGTTTGTATTTCTGGCATTTTTCTGCGCATCTCGCTGTGCTCGATCGATCGAGCTAGTTTTGAGCGATCGAAGACAACAATTGCTCAATCGATTGATCTGGTTTTGAGCGATCGAATGTAGTAAGTTTTCGATCGATCAAAAACTATTCGATCAATCAAATTAATGCAAAGATAGTTTCTTCATTTGGTCTTCTACTTTTGTTTTCTTTAATCTTTTCTATTCATTTTCAATTTCAGGGCATTCCAAATAAATCCTATTACGGGGTATCATAAATCCAAACCCCTCGACCTCATAATCCCTAATCCAATACTAGATCATGGCCTTAGAAATGAGGAGGAACGAGTTTGGTACACCCGATACTTCCAGACGTGGAAGGTGATGTTAAAGTGGCCACTTGAAGTTGTGTGGCTTTCCGCCCTGTGGTTTCTTACACGGATCCGTGACATGCCAAGCTGGTTTGAGATGTTAATGTAGTATAAGAAAATCAACATCAATTGGGTGCGGGAGGTATGTGCGACCATGATTAAGGACCCTGTGGCCCCCTTCACTTACCGATCATTCTTCCGGGGTCGTGAGATCATTTTCAGTCTAGCTACCGTGGCCGCTGCTTTAGGTGTACCAGAGACTCCCGACCACTTTTATCCGCACATACCTGGTACACCAGAGACTCTGCCCTCTATCATTATTCAGGAAATTACCGGCGGTGCAGTTCAGATCTGGAACAGCATCTCACTGATTGAGGATCATTTTCTGACCAAGTAGTATCATCTCCTCCACCTGGCGCTTGCCAATTGTATTTTGATGACTTCATATCATGAAAAGGTGGTACTGTGGTATGCTCGGGTTCTGTATGCCATTGGGACGGGGTTGTATGTCTGCCTGCCTCGACTCTATATCAACTTCCTGGTCCAGCCCACGCGGTACATTGCCGCCAAGCGTCATCTGAAGGGTGCTTGGCCCATCCATCGAGTGATTGAGCAGGCTGGATTGATCCCATTGGCCACAGACACGATTTTATAGGCTTCTAGTTAATTTGGAGAGATAGCAATGCACTGTTCTGATGCACAGAAAAAGAGAAAGTTGAAAGGAAAGGCGAAGATCGGAGGAAAAAAGAAGAGAGGGAGAGGCACCAACACAGAGGATGCAGCTTCTGGGACGCCTACTAAGGCTGAGGAGCTAGATTCAGATGATGAGGACCCCGTTGTTGCTATTGAGTAGTTCGAGCTAAGATAACGGTCTCAGACTCAGGCCCAGGGAGAGTCGTCTTTTGTGTCTATCCAGACTCTCCACTCATTGCTTATTGAGGAGAGGGAGGCACGAATACGACTCGAGGGCAAGATGGATCAGATGACGACCTTGCTGGAGGCGATACTAATACAGATCGGGGTAGATCAGTCTATTCACACCGCTTCACACCCAACTACTGCCCCTTCTGCACCACCCACCACCGGTCCATTTTCTTCTGATCCTGCCACTCCATCTACATCCACAACTCTGCCTACTATTTCTGTTACTCCACCTTCCCTGCGTGTTGATCCCTATGCCCCATCATCATCATCTGCACCACCTCCAGTCGTGGCTGACCCATCATTATCTTCATCAGCTGCCTCGACTGTGAGTGACCCGGCGACGGCTACTACTGTTTCTAAGGGTGGAGATGAGGATGCTCCTGCTACCCCGATCGTGATTTTATCCGATGTTGGTGATGAGTAAATTATGTCCAGAGAAAGTGGGGGTTTTGTTGTATTTTGTTTCTTACTATTTTCTCTCTTCTCTTGTAGTTTTCTTTTGGATATGTGGATATTTAGGACTGTGTGTTTGGATGGATATTTCGATCACTGCTCTGATTTTATCGCTTTATCATCCCAGTGCTCTGATTTTATATTATGTATGGATCTCTTTTTTTTATTTTCATTTTTACTTTTTATTCATCTTGGCTGCTTGGAGTTTGTATGTTCTCTTTACAGATTGCTATGCTTGCGGTTATTTCTTTGTTGTATCAGGTGATATCTCTCTATTTATTTTTGAAAATCAACTTCTGGGAACATCGCAATTTTCAGTTGGGGGTGGAATGTAGATAGATAATTATCACCTGCACATGTGTATACTTAGCAATCTGGATAACTTTATTGCACATATCATACAATCTCGAGCTTAAAAAAATATGTATACATAAAAATAAAAAAATAAAAAATTTCGAAGCTTGATTGGTAGAACAACTTTGAATATTCACTTCTATTTAGCTATTATCAAGCAATGATACATTCATGTTAATCTCATCCTTTTATGGATTAAGTTCACGCATTTTTCTAGTTCCACTAGGATGATTGCATTTGTTGACCTTTCATGTATCTAACATCCAATTGCACTAGTTGGTAGCTATGTTGAAAACCTAATAATGAGTTAATATGACTATTGTGCCAAAAGAACGAGTAATAGAAACTATTTAACCCTTAGTGAGTTTTTGATCCAATCTTTATTTCTGTGGGAATTTTCACATAAAATTCAAATTGTCTTTCTTGATTACACGTATTATATTCGTTGCACTAGTCTCAGTTTTTCAATTTTGACTGCTTATTAGAGGAGAACGTTCAGGATCTACCAACCAAACTCAATAAAAATTGAAGTGTTAAAGCTAAGAAATTAAGAAAATGAATTAAGCCATTGTCACCTATTTCCTACCACTATTCATACCCCTTCACCTATAGAAACCATTCTGTTTCAAAACCCCACACTAATTGAATAACACCTTATCCATTATGGAATATAAACCCCTAATCCTTCACCTTGATTCTAAATGACCTCATTGTGCATCCAATAATAGAAAACTGTCAAAGTTGATTCGAGGAGAGTAGTTGTGGGAAGACATCTTAAAAAAAAGGGAGAATATGAAAGGATCAAAAGTGGTTGGAGATGTGAAAAGAATTAAAAGAATAAAATGAGATGATAATCACCATCACATGCTAAGACGCGCAATCGTTCCATCCATCATCTGTATCTTCTACATAAAACCCAAAATTCTAAAGTCTTAATGATTCTTAAAGGCCTTAGTTTGAACACGAATGTGTGAGTTAAGTTATCCATGGTAGATCGCTCCTCTAGTAAGTAGCATCCTTTTCATGAGACTATACACTCTAAATATCCTTCTTTTGTGAAGTCGAGTATGAAAGCATTTAGTATCCAAAAATTCACTCTTATCAAAGCTTTCATACCATGTGCGATCATTATTAAGCCAGTTTATGTGAGACGTTTATTTTTTAGTGTAAACATATGTGAGAATTGAGTTTAAACTACTGGTTCTAAAGGTACGATAATCCAAAACAACTCTAAATAAGGTTGAATGCAAAGCTATTAACTTTACACACACACGGATACATAATTACGATGTATATGTTATATCTATCTTGGTGACATGAGGAGTATGTGAGTCTCTTTCATGGTTTGCTTGAGGTTAACATATCTTTGTAGAGCTAAGGTAACGGTTGAATGGGCGAGAATGTTTAAAAGTTTTTCTCTGTCTTTTTGAATTTAAATTTGAGGATTTTGTGAGTACATTCACTGTAAACTCTCATGAGACAACACTTGTCCACTAGGGGCAACCTAGGGGTTTAACGGCTTGTTGCATTCGCTAAATGCAACCGTGATTCCTGCGAAAGTGGGTTAGGTAGTTTCTCTTTTTATTTAGATTAGTTGTTTTAGTTTATTTTGTTTTAGTTTAGTCGTTGTAATAATAGTTTAGCTTGTTTTTATTTTTCACTTTATTGCTAGGGACTAGCAATTCGCTAGTTAGGGGTTGGGACAAGCGGGGGTATTTGTAAAATACAACAGCGCTAAAATGAAGAAATACACTGATTTAGTCTACAACTCCCTTGCAAATCTACAATTTGGATTACAATGCCAGCTTTTACATAATATGATTAATCTATGATAAGTTGTATTGTTTTAGCTATAATTTGTGCAAATCACTGCTTGCTGTGTGAAGAAATGAATAAGCAGGATAAAAGGGATGCTTGATTTTAAGGAAGACAATTCAAACATGAAAAACGAGTCTCGAGTGATTGAAGATCATTCAAGCGATCGAGGTTTCGATCGATCGAAGAAGGTTCAAGCGCTCGAAAGTTCCAGAAGTTCAATCGATCAAGTGATGTTCGATCAATCGAACATGCCTTTTATCAGAACTTATGCGCATGCAGCAGAGATAGAGCTTTTAACCCTAGCCTTAGGCTTACGTATATATACTCATTTTGTTCATGCCCAAAAGGACGTCCACTTTGTTTTTGAACAGTTTATAGAGAGTAGAGAGCTTTGTTCTTAATCTTTTTGTATGTTTTTCAAGGGTTATCATTGTTTTGGCTTGGATTCTCTTAAGTTTAATTCAAGTTCTGTAGTCCAGGTTACATCTTATTGTTCTAGTTACTTTCTTCTTGCAATTTGTCATAGTTTAATCTATTAGATTATAGCTTTGCATGATAGTTATTGTTAAATTATTAGTTTTCATTATTTTTTATGTTTAAACCACAACCAAACAGAACTTTAATGAATACTAACATTGAAATTGAATCTATGACACTCCAGACCATATCTGAGTAGTACCCAGGTTGGGAGATCATGATGAAATAGTGATCTCTAGCCTCTGCCATACAGCAGTTTAAAACCTGCACTCGATCGATCGAAGTAGTTCGATCGATCGAAGCAGACACGTAGTCAAGCGATCGAAGCCATTTAGATCGCTCGAGAGATAATGATATTCGATCGATCAAAAACGCGTCGATCGATCGAACCTTCAGATTCTTGAGTAGTCTTTTTGCAGTATTCCATGACTTTCTGCTTTTGAGATTTGTTATCAAACTGTCCCCAAATGATCAGTTTGTCAAAACAATTTCATAACATTAAGCCTTAAGGCATTTTTCTTTAATAACGTTTGCAAACCATTTTGAATACTAACACCATTCAGAATGCGAGACTTAACTATTGTTTTAAACCACCTTCATGTGTTTTTGGAAATAAATGTGATGATGTAGTCCTGGCTATGAACGGACTATTGATTCTCTATATTTAGAAAATACGGAATTCTGTAGATAGACACACTCCATAGAGCTTAAATGTAACTGAATGGTAGATGGCATGATCGCTGCAGATTCGTGTGATCCCAACATTCCCTTTATATAAAGGAAATTGCTTTTAAAATATTGCTTTAGTTAACTAGTTAATCATTAGTTTACTTTAATTGCTCTAGTAGTTATAGTCTATAGAACTTCGTGTTCTACACCTTGTTTTAAATCTTGAATTTTTATTTTCCTTTTAGAGATTAATCTAGGTATTTAGTGTTGGGTTTGTGCCCTCAAACCATTACTTTATGTATGAGACATTAGCATTATAATATATTGATATCAGCTTTACATTTCATTGTGTATGTTTCTTTCATGAGATGATTGTTTTATCCTTAAGTATCATAGTAAGCAATTCGTGTGTGTATGAGATACACACAAGTGAGATACGAATTACTATTCTTTGATACTTAGAATATATCACAGTGGATGATGAGACTGGATACCTCATCAGGTCTATACTATAGCATAATCAACTACCATTGGATGGAGTGATTAATCTCAATCACTAGAGTGTAGCTCTTAGTTGATATGCTAGTGCTTATAGTGCATTGACGGACCTGAGCTTTCCTATTGACGCTTAATGCTGTCAACAGTCAATAGGAACTCATAACTTGTATAAGGTACGTGTTCTCAATCTTGAGATGATTATGAACACAGACTATGGATATGGCTGCTTTGACTTACCAATCAGTGAGGTCTATAGAAGATCAACACCTGGGTATCTTGGGTATGTCATGTCCATAGGGTTGTGAACATATATTGTCAAGATAGAATCTACCCTCTGATTCAGAGTAAGCATTCCCTTGAGAATGTCACCAAGTTGATTACTAAGTACTGCAGTCTTGTTGATAAGAGTTATCAACATGTTTGGTAAACATGAGTAGTGAATGAGACTCAAGGAATACAAGAAGTAATCATGATTCAGGTTGACAGTAACAGTTATCCGACTACCTGAATATGATTACGAATGCTGACGGTAGAGGGACATTAGTACACCATACAAGTCTAGTTATCGCTTCGGATATGTTCTTTTGCGTTGGAGTTCAGTTATCGTTTTATAGTGGAATAAACGTTAACTGACCAGTTAGTTAGTTTGCTGATCAAAGAGTTTGGTCATGGTAATTAACAAAATGGTCTGAGCCAACAATAAAGAGGCTAGGAGGTCCCACTCTTAGCTCTGCTAGGATGCTTGGAAAGACACTTAAGGAAGCTGTTAAGACAAGTTCAATCGATTGAAGTATGTTCGATCGATTGAAGTCAGCAGGTTCGATCGATCGAAAATGGTTCGATCGATCGAAGGTTCGATCGATCGAAGTCACTTAGATCGATCGAAGTCTAGGTCGGTTCTGGAAATCTATAAATAGGGCAGCTGCGTTCTGGAAGTAAGTGATCGTCGTTTTTATACGCAGAAGCTGCAGAAACTATCATAGTCTTCCCAAAACCTTCCTATCCTCTCTATTAGGGTTCCCACCAACCCTAGTCTTTCCGGAAGGCATCCGCAGGAGTCATAAGGGTGTAGATCATCTAGTGGAGGCTGCTGGAAGTTAAAGTTTCAGAATTGGGTTCAAGACACTAAGGTATAATTCTTGCACCCCCTTGTACGCATCTATGGAATTGACGAGTAGTAGATCCTGGAATACCAAAAGTTTTATAACTTAACCTATTTCCGCTGCGCGTTTAAACTCTAACTTTAAACCACTTTTTCCTTCATTTAGTTATAAACCTTCCCTATGGGATCGACCTGGTCTTAACCAGATTACTACTTGCACGATTACCTACACTTGGGTATAGCACACAAGCGTACACAACTTTTTATTCGTGCCACATCCCAATCGATTAGCATCATATACCAATCGATTACCACTTTTGAGAGTCCAATCGATTGCCTTCATCCCAATCGATTGCAATACCAATCGATTGGCACCTAGTACCAATCGATTGAGAGTAGCTGGACTTGGCCACCTCGTTTGTTTTGTGTGGTTTTGATTGTTTTCCCCACCCTATATATACCCTCTCCCTTATATATATATATATTTGATGTGTGTGTGTTTGTAAAGAGAGTGAGAGATTATATACTCTCATATATACATATACACATATATTATATATATATATACACACACACTCTCGGGTTAGAGAGAGAGGAAGGAGAAGGAGAAGGAGAAGAAGAAGAGAAGGAAGAGAAGAGGAGGACAGAGAGAAGAAGAGAGACAGAGAAGGAGACGAGAGAGATAACTCACCATAGCCGCCGTCGCGGAGCTCAGGATGCCATCACCGGAATGCCAGAGAAAGGTGGGTTTCATTAACTCACTCAAGGGATGATTTTTGGGGTGTATTCTGTATGTTAATAACGTGTATGAAAGAGAGAAGAACCCCCAATGTTTTTATATAAAAAGTCAACAGTTTTGAGGAAGAAGACAGAGTCCAATCGATTGCCATTAGATCCAATCGATTGGATAGTTTCCCAAACAATTGACATTGTTTCCAATCGATTGGTATGTCAATCGATTGATATTTTTCCCAATCGATTGGCATTATTTCCAATCGATTGCTATGTTTGGTCAATCGATTGGATATGAGCATAATGTCATTTGTATATTGTTTTATGCTTATGATATATCAGACTTGTTAATAGTTGTACCATATGTGTCTTTTCAATATGTGGATAAGATATATATGTGCTATGTCAGGACTAGACTTACATGCAGTAAATATTAATATTACAAGATGAATTATTCTATGTTAACTGTTGATATAAGATGAACTATTTAATTGTTATATCTTATTATTGATAAACTGAATAGTAGAACGGGACACAACTGCATGTTAATAATCAGTAATGAATAGATATGATGAATACAGAGCATGTGGAAAGTCTTATATCTAGAGCAATGCATTTCACGACATGTGGCCAGCATGCATGGGATAGTGATGTGAAGAGATAAGGGAATATGATGAGAAATGGGAACTGTGGCTTATGTGGGATATGAGATGTGTGTACTTGGGATCCGTGGGATCAACGGCTGACGAGTCGGGTGGACATGGGATGGTTAGAGTTCCTAGTGCGCCTCTCGCTGTTGAAGACGTCCAGTGATGCGTATGCACTGTTGAAGACATCCAGTGTACCGTTGACGATTACGTCCGACTAGTGCTCTAATTTATTCTCAGTTGTATAGACGACCAATGAGGGTATACACATCGTTGAAGACGTTCGATGTGTCATTCTATTGTTTATAGATAGGTGGTACCGTGTAGATGACTGGTAACCCTATCAAGGGATTGTGGGACCTACTGCCTAGTCGGGTGATTCCGAGTGGCATTATTGTATCGACAAATGGTTACAGAGATGAATATGAGTATGAATATGGTGAATGGATACGGAAATGGATATGAATATGAGAATGGTTAGTAAAGATGATGTTTAGTCGTGGATTCAGCATCCCAATGTAAAGGTAGATGCATGGGTGGTTGCATGGGTTACATGCATGGATTTGGTGAATACGTGATGAGATATTTATACCATGATCTTTATTATTGATTTCATTTAATATGTTTCCTGCTATCACTGAATTCATGTATAGTTTCACGAGACCTCTGCTATGTTCGTGAGTGACGTCATTGTTAAGAGATTAACCGCATTTTAAGATGCTGAATAATAACGGTGAGGAGTGTTGTTTAGTGTACTCACTCAGCTTTGTATTCAAAGTTGATGGCGTTTGTGCCCTGGACATTCTAATGTCTAGAGCTTGGCAGGTCTTGAGGACGGAGACTGATGTTCCGCTGGACTTGGAGCTGAAGGTTTGAAGATGAAGGCATGCTGCTTTGTATTAATTAGTTTGTATATATGTTGTACTTCTGTTAATTATTGTTATAAGCTTCAGACTCTAAGCTAGCTGTTGTAATAGTTTTAGTAGACTTTTATAATTGGTACTTGGGCAAATGTTGCTTTCAAACCTTTTATATTGCCGCTGTAGCCTCTGATTATGTTAATAAGATATGAATAACATCCTCCCTATCATTGTATTTGTTTGTTGGTATAGATGGCAATGCGGTTATTCACCAGTCACGAACCTACAGGACCAAAAAGGAACTTGTTTTCTCTATTTTTGCTTCTCCGGGACGTGACAAAATCAATATGTCGTCGATGAACATCATCACAAACTAATCCACGTATGGTCAAAACACCCTGTTCATCAAATTCATGAATATTACAAGGGCGTTAGTGAGTCTAAACGATATCACCAAGAACTCATAATGACCATATCTAGTCCTTAAAGTCGTCTTTGGTATGTCCTATGGTCAAACGAGCAATTGGTGGTATCCTGATCGAAGGTCTATCTTTGAGAATGTCGTTGCTCCCTGCAATTGATCAAATAGATCATCTATTCATAGGAGGAGGTACTTGTTCTTGATCGTGACCTTGTTTAACTCTCGATAGTCAATACAAAGTCGAAGCGATCCGTCCCTCTTCTTCACAAACAACACTGGCGCTCCCCAAGGCAATGTACTTGGGCAAATGAATCCCAAATCTACAAATTCTTAAATTTGCTTGTTCAACTCCTACATCTCCACTGAGACCATACAGTATGGGGTTTTGGAAATTGGCAATGTCCCTAGTGTCAATTCTATACAGAAATCATTTTTCCTCTTTAGCGGTAATCCAGCAATATCTTGAAACAATTCCAGAAAGTCTCAAACCACGGGTACCTCGGTGATAGAATCTTCAGTGCAAGAACTTCCAATGGCGGCCAGACGACTACTTATAAATGCATCACCCAAGGGGTCACACTAAAAATAGAAAGGCGCGCTCCCTGGTACAGAGAATAGAATCGACTTACTAACACAATCTAACTTGGCATGATACTTCGTAAGCCAGTCTATTCCAAGAATCACATTGAATTCCTTCATCGTCAACACGATCAAATCATTAGGAAAAACTCAATCTTCTATGATTAGAGTGCAGTCCTTGCACACCTTACTCAACTTAACCGTTACTCCTAGGGGCAAAATAGCGTTAAGAGCAACCTTAAGCGTCTGGGTTCTAATCGCAACTTCAGAACAAGTCTAAAGGCAATAAACGAAACAAAACTATAATCCGACGATCAAGTAATAGGAAAGTACCTTTCATATTCTACAATGCTTCCTCCTCTTTATAGCCAACTTCTTCAGGAATGATTGTATTAAGCCTAGCTTGAGTGGTTGCTCCATAGTATCCACCAGGAGGTGCTCGGTAATCACTAGCAATGTGTCCTGGTTTGCCGCAGTTGTAGCATACGATGTCAGCTCAAAGATTCTTCTTTGGGCACCAGCAATCTTTGGCAAGAAGCATTGGTATTCCACAGTTGTAGCACTTCCCCAACTTTCCTTCGGTAGCAGCAGGTTGTCCTTGTGGTGTTGCAGCTGGTTGATTATGAGGAAAGGTCGTCTAAGGCTTCTTTTCTCCATTCTAGGTCATTTTCATTCCTTAAAAGTGGCCCAGGGGTCATGGTGCAAACTTTCCTCTCACAGGGGGTTCGGTAGCTGGTTGCTTGTGTCCTTGACATCCATCTATCTCTAACTCAGAAGCCAATCTCACCAATATCTTAAACATCGTATTCAGATGTCCCAACATTATGTGGTGCAGATGGGAATTCAACCCTCTATGGAATCTCTTGATTTTCTTCTACAAAGTATCTATCTGATGTTCGGTAAAGCGAGACAATCTCCCAAATTGCATAGTGTACTCGCACACTATCATGTTGCCCTGGGTCAAGTCCATAAACTGCCATTCTCTCTGATCCTTCTCTTCTTTAGGGAAGTACTTCTCCAAAAAAACTTCTCTCTGGATGCAGTCCACATCATTCTCTCTGATACTTCAACTCCCATTGTTGCTTTCTTAGACTCCCACCAATCGTCAGCAGCACAGGTGAGTTGGAACGTAGCTAGATGACGTTTTTCTTCTTCGTCGCACCTCATCCTCTCAAAAATGTGGTCCATATTCCTCAGCCACTTCTCAGCTTTCCAAACTTCATCGGTTCCATCGAATGTATCAGGGCATAGAGCTCTGAATCTCTATAGTATCTAGTCTTCGGTGATCAGTGACGGAGGTGCAGCTTGTTGGTTCGCCCAATTAGTGCTATTGCTGTTACGATTTTTATGATGGTTGTCGCCGATATACTCTAAGCATTGCAAAAAAGCTTCAAAAGCTCTAGTAAGATCCATGTTCTCGGGGATTGGGGCCCTTCCTCGTCGATTCCTTGCATTCCTCGTTCCATCGGCCATAACATTAACCTACATGATCGTCTTAACGAAACTCACTAGTCCTCAAAGCAAGATATGACGATCACAAGGTAAGATAATCAACACCAAAAGCAATAAACATAAATATCTAGTAGGGGTGAAAACTTAGAAAATAATAACAGGCAAAAGCATGGTGCTAATATATATATATATATGGCCAAAAACATTTACATTATGGTATTTACATCACATTTACACATATACCACTGCCATCAAAATCATATACAACGTGTACACAAAAGAAAGTAGGCTACAGGCCCTGATCAACCAAAATAGAAAGAGAATCTAGATCCTAAGGATCCGATCCCAGAAGTCCTCCACATCTGACTCAAACAGAGGCAACTCATATGTTGGAACGTCAACCTCCTCTGGTGGCACCCAGTCAAGCCATAAACCAAACTCATCAACCATCTCAAAGATTGGATCATCCTCAAGCTGAACGTCTAGTATCTGTCCATCTGCGGGTAACCAACCTCCATGAACTACATGTTGTGGCGGGACCGATCCTGTAGCAAAAACCTAGGGGACTAAATCACCTCGATCTCCTCACCGTCAGCATCCTCCATAGTCATGACCTCTCCCTCCTGACCATCATCCTCATCCTCATCCTCATCCTCATCCTCATCCTCATCCTCGTCAGGGCCACCCTCTGACTCTCCCTCCTGCTCATCATCATGTCTTCCCTCCTGCTCATCCTCGTGGTTGCCCTCATGTCTATCCTCGTCACCCTCAAGCTCATCCTCCTGATCGTCATCGTGATCCCTCTCACCCTATGGTTCATCATCAGAATCATCCTCAAGCTCATCCTCTCCTCCGTCATCCTCCTCTATAGGGTCCTCCTCCGGGTCGACATCAACATCATCATCATCATCCTACTCTAGCTCAGGTATGACTGGTGCTGGAGGTACTGGATGTACTGGTGGTAACGGGTGAGCGGCATGAACTGGTGGCATATGTGCGACTTGAGCCAGAATCTCCCAATAACGCGGAATACCTCATAGTATAGCCTCCATCTCTTAATCGATTTGTAAGACAGTGAGTACTCGGTGTAGAGCCTCAGCACGCCCTCTTTAAGTCCTAAACACCATCAATGTGTATAGCTCTCCGAAAGTCATCCTCAACCAAAATGATGTGCACGTGATCTAACCCGCTAGAAATATAGCTCTGGATTAGCAAGCTATTGGTGGTCGGGAAACAAAAAGTATCCTCTAAATGCATCCTCAATGAAAACTGGCCCCGTGCTAACCTAAAAATGAAACTATCTTATAGTCAGTACTAGCACAGTGTATCTTAAGGCTCCAAATGTATAGGACAATCAATGAGCACGACTAAAACCTACGACTCTGATACCAAAAATCCTTGTCACGCCCTAGCATAGCAAAGTAGGAAAAAATTAAAATTTCCACCTTTGGACCCGTAGATACGTTACTGGTTTGAGGGTCGTGTTCTTGTCTATACAAGAAAGAACCAAGATAAAAGCAATAAACAATAAGCAGAAGCAGTAATAATAAAGTGGTGGTTCTAGGTCTACATAATATTAAACATCATCAGAGTCTTAAATCCATTATTACAACCCACAGAAAAGAAAATGAAAGATAATATCATCCCGGGCATAAAGCCCTACAACATAGTAATAATAATAAGATCGGCATCTAGTGCCTCACTTATAACAAAAGGGAAATAAACAAAAATCTTCACGTCTGCTAGCTAGCATGCAAACCTATATCATTCCTCAGCATAGTCCTCGTCCGGGTAATCAGCCTCTGCAAGATCTGGATGTTTGGTTGTCTATGACATGAAAGTTGTCAACTTTACTACAAGCTGAATGAGTAAACCTATTACACTGAACAGGCTCTAAAAACACTTGTTAATCCGTTAAAGAAAGTAAAACACACCATTTCCTCTTATTTTATGAAAACATATCCTTAAGTCTCAGTTATTCTAATCTCGTGGTAATGCGTACGTTTAGAAAATGTTCAATGATAATACTCAGATCTTTGAAACACAACTGACAACAACCAATCGGTCACTTTGGGACTACATCCCAATCCATACCGACTCGGATACTTCACTTTGAACCATAGGTTCACTCTTTACGACTCGACTCTTTCTATCACCGATCCAATCTTTGGACTATATGCCTAATCTTTCACAAACACGACTCTTTTTATGCATCGGGCACAAGTGCCATTGGCCTAGAATATCGCTGCTTTCTGGTCATGGGTTACCATCTTGTCATCAAGCCCAAATAGCTAATTGACATATATTCTCTTGTCATCATGCCCAAATGGCTAATTGACATCTGCCTTGCGGCCTCATTCCTTGGTAATCCCAATCTTATTCCATTTGGCCTTGTTTAATTCATCATCTTGCCCTAATTGGCCATTTGCTTGACGTCAGCCCATTGGTTATTAACCATCTCAACAACTGAACCCAGACTCTTTACTCTTTCTCGAACTGACCAAGCTAACGAACGAAGCACAAGGAATAGACCAACGAATACAACATCTTGTTATTAACATTTTCTCATCTTTCGCATCATTAACAACTAACGCGCGTGGTCCAAGTTGTTAAAGCACATTATTCTCGGAGTCGTATACTTAAGTACATCACATTACTGTTCTCGTAGTTCTCGTACATCGTCAGCATAAGTTCTGCTGGTTAATTGCAATATCATGTTAAGAAAACATCTACTTTTTTCCTTATAAAAGTGATCCATTACTAAGTACTACTCCTATAACATAAGGTACAACTCCCAATACGCATAAGCAAGCATCTATAAAAAGTTCAACTCAAGGTTCAAGTATTATAGCTTATAGTACCATCATACATAATATAGTAGATCTTAATATATACATGCAACAAACTAATATTACAATTACTATCAAGCTTGTGCGCTCGTGCCTAGCCTGTTCATTAGGCTCGAGCGCTCGCGCCTGATCCGAGCGCTTGGGTTTAGCAGTTTAGATCAGTGATAGTTTTAGCAACTCAAAATCCAAGCTTTGATCTTCATGCATGTTATATGCATGGCTCTAGATTGTTAATATAACTTATAAAAACATGTTTAGGAGTGAATAATAGTACTTACCCAAGATCTAGATTATGATCTAGCGCTAGGATGATGAAAATATGATGAAATATGTATGCATATGCTTGATCAAGCTTCTAAGTACTTCAATCCAAGCTTCAAGAGTCTTAATCCTTCAAAATCCTCCATGATCCTTCTTGAACTTTACTTCTAGAACTTCATAGTGGTGGTCATGCATGTGTTTGTGTGTGTTGATCATGAAATGGAAGCCATACAAAGGGGGTTTGTGTATGGAATGTATATGTGTGTATATAAACTCTCAAAGCCCTTTCGCAAAGACACTCTCTGAAATACAGTGTTTCCAATGCCCAAAACACTGAGAAATGCTAATATTTATAGACTTTATGAGACCCAAGGGCAAAATAGTCATTTTACCCTTTTTAAACTCGCACCTCAAGCCCTCCAAAGGTCTGAGCGCTCGGGCCCACTACTTTAATAATACTTCAAAAATTTCAAGAATCCAAAGGGTTAAGATCTAAAAATCCATACTAACTACCATTCAAGTTCCATCACATACGATCGTAACTTATATATACTATACGTCTATGTATAGATATAGCATATTACTGCAGCATGATTGTTCCTCTTTGGTTACCAACAATCCTTGGCAAGATGTCCTGGAATTCCACAATCGAAGAAGTCTCCTAGTTTTCCTCAAGTAGTAGCAGGTTATCTTTGGGGTGATCCTAGTTGATTATGAGGAATGATTGGCTGAGGCCTCCTTACTCCATTCCAAGTTCGCTTTGTTCCTTGAACACGGGATGGGGGTCATGGCACAAACTTTCCTTTCATCAGGGGTCGGCCAACCGGTTGATTTGTCACTTGGCATCCATCCATTTCTAGTCCAGAAACTAGCTTGACTAGCATCTCAAATGTCTGATTCAGATGTCCCCTAGTAAGGTGTCAGAGGTGTTGGTTCAGCCCTCGGTAGTTCCTCTTGATCTTCTTCTAGGGAGTGTCTATCTAGTGATGGGCAAAATGAGACAACCTCTCAAACTGTGTGGTGTACTCATGCACAGTCATGTTACCCTGGACCAAATCCAAGAAGTCCCTCTCCCTTTGGTCTCTCTCTTCCTCGGGGAAGTACTTCTCTAGAAACCTCTCTTGAAATGCAGTCCACAACATTCTTTCTGATGCTTCAACTTTCTCAGCCTCCCACCAGTCATCAGTAGCACAGGTGAGCTGGAATGTCACTAGACGCTTCTTCTCTTCCTCGTCGCACCTCATCCTCTCGAATATGCGATCCATGTTCCTCACCCACTTCTCGGCTTGCCACTCTTTGCCGGTTCCATCAAACGTATCTGGGCAGAGAGCTTTGAATCATTCTAGTATCTTGTCACCCGTGAACAGCTATGGATGTAGTGGTGCTTGATGGTTTGCTCAGTTATTGTTGTTATTGCGGTCCCCACGGTGGTTGACAAACACTGAATATTGCACATTCATGTACCAATATAATAGATATAATGTTCATTTAATCCCCAAAATCCCTAGTTTTACATGCATATTTGAATTAATATAATTTAATGGTGATGTCACTCAAATGCATGTAATTTTTACATATTTTATATGTTTAAGTGAAAATGAAATAAAATGAAGGGAAGAAAAGAAGTAGCAACCACACAAGATTATTTCTAAATATTTACGTAACCAAGTATGAAAGCGACATTTTTGCGTTCACACTTTACGTAAATGCATTGAAAGCGACATTTATGCATTCATACTTTACGTAAATGCATTGAAAGCGACATTTTTGCGTTCACACTTGAATGGAATCTCTCATTTCGTCTGATCTCTCTCTCTCTCTCTCTCTCTCTCTCTCTCTCTCTCTCTCTCTTATCTGCAGGGATTTTTTTTCAAACACTGTCAGAGTAAATGAAGAAAAACGAGATGCATGAAGGAAAAAAAGAGCCAAAGCACTCGTCTCCGGACGATCTCAGTGACAAATTTTTACCAATCCCTCGTCTATAAATAGCATACAAGAGAAAGAACAAAGAACACCAACAATAGCAAAACAAGATGTAACACCCACTCCCGCAGATTATTTTAATAATATTTAGCATGCATTATTAATCATTTAATGATGATTTGAGTATATGTGAGATGTGGGCCTTGACCCACTAAATTGTTTGAGGGTGTCCAGTTGGGAACCCAGTTTTGGCTAATGTGGTAATCCCAAGTTGGGACATGTGTTGATGGGTCCCAGTTGAGATGAGACAATAATATGTGGAATACCCTATGTGCCTAAATGTTTATTAAGACTTAAATGATTTATTATTTTATTGATAATAATATCATGTTATTAGTTGGTGACCACTTTTGGGGTCAGTTAGGGGTACCTTTTGTGAGCACGAATTGAACACGTTACATAACTAGTACGTTAATTAGCAACTTCATATAATTATATGGGACCACTTATGGGACCCATTCGAGACATAGACAAATATCCATTTAGGTTTGGGATAGTTTTAATAAGTTTTATAATTAGCAGGGGTAAAATTGCAAAATGGGTAAAACTTGGTGGAGGTTATAATTAAAAGGAGAAATTTGGTAAATGAGACACGTTAAGAGGTGACTCACAATCACCTTCTTCTTCATTTTAGTTACAGTAGTGTAGAGATATACGGAATTCGTATATCGACGAAAATTTTGACGGTCGACGTTTTCGACGCCGATTAATGCGCCTAACGATGTCGGTTTTTAAAACAAGCTATATATTCGGACTCCTGGAGGTGAGACTAGCGTTTTGGTACCAATTTTATTAAGTTCTGTGACAGTTTTTCCGTGACCCTTTTTGGGGTTTAAGCTCATAACTTGTAATTTATGTATAGAATTTGTACCTGGTTCATAACAGGGCTTTAATTTCACAATTAGGAGCGAAACCCAAGAGGTGAGTGATGTTAATTTTTATAATTGGATGATTTCCATGTTGGATTCAATTGTGATGCCAAAGCATGCCTAATTAGCGTAATTTAATTTTTTTAGCTTATTATTGGGCAAAAATTCATGTGGTTAAATTAGGCCCAATTTGATTGTGATTGCACGGTGTAATGATTAAATGAGCATGTTGAGTTGCCTATTTGGGTCAATGGATGTTGCTAGTTCTATACCATCATGAGGTAATCTTTGTGGTGACGACCACGACCGCCAGAGGCCTATGGGACCGCACGTGTGAGGGCGTGGGTCATGACTAGTCACGTGGGCTTGGGGAGTGGAGCCGCGGGCTAGCCGGTAGTGGTGGGAGTGAGCTAGTAATTGCCGGAGACTATAGTTATTTGTAATATGTTGAATTGAGCGTGTTAATTATCCATGTTCATGATTGGCATTGCTCACAAGCATATAGCTTATATATTGTAGTGGTTATTGAATAACCATCGTAGGTGTTCAAGGTGGACACTACAAGAAAAAAGGTTATTTATGTCACTTTTAATATTGTATTTATGTCACTTTTATTTCGAGTGACATAATTATTTCTTGCATGAGCTTTTTATGTCACTTTTTTAGTATTTATGTCAGTTTTTAAAAAAGTGACATAAATACTTGATTATTTATGTCATTGTTTAAAAAAAGTGACATAAATAATAAAATATTTATATCATTTTTTAAAAAAGTGACATAAATAATAATACATTTATGTCACTTTTTTAAAATCGACATAAATAAAAACACGGTGGCATTTTTGTAAATAAAAATATTTTTTTTTATGTCACTTTTTATAAAAAGCGACATAAATATCTAATTTATTTTAAAAGTGACATAAAAGAAAAAAAAATTGCGCGCGCGGGACAAGGGAAATAAAAGCAGCAAAACTTTTAAAGTTTTCTATCTTTCCCCTCTCTTCGCAAAAGATCGACGCCCCCCACCTCATCTGATATGAGACAGAAAAGAAGAGGAGGGGAAGCAGATGAGACCTACCGCCTCCACCGCTGCCGCTGGGACACACCGCCTCCACCGTCGCTGCTGAGACTCTCCGTCGACCTCTCCCGCCATCCTCCGGTGAGATCTCACTCTCTCTCACTCTCTCTCACACTGATACACACACACACACACTCGCACACACACACACACACACACACACACACACACACACACTCTCTCTCTCTCTCTCTCTCACCCTAGAAGATCTCACAGATCTCACTCTCCCTCGCCTTCTCTTCCTCAAACCCTAGCTCGTCTTCAGTGACCAGAACCCTTTATTTCCTCTTCTAACCCTACGCTCCAGGTACTTCATGTTTTTTCCACATAATTTCTTTATAGCTGCTTACAATTGCTTTTTGTATAATACTATCTCAGATCTGTTCTAATACTTAGGGTTCATGGAGATTTGGGAATAATAAACGCAAAAGGAAAAGAGGAACGAAGGACATGACTAGCTGTAAGTAAATTACTCAGAATTTAATTATGCTTAAACTGGGTTTTCTGGTGTTCTTATGGTTTAACAACATACTTTTTTGAGCAACCAAACAGAGCATAGTTAGGTAGTTGATTTTGTAACGTTTTTGTTACATTAACGAAGTAACCAAATACCACATAAAGCAGTTGAGCTCAGTTTTTCCCCCTTTCTTTCTCTAATTTGTTATTCCTTGCTTCTTGTCATTGCCTTGTACTGTGTTATCTATTGATGTCATTTTTGGAATTGTTATCAATTATCTTAAAGCTAAATTGCCTAAAATGAGGTTTTCTGCTGTACTTGGTAGCTTAAAGTTGGATCTTTTTTGTGTTAATGTTTTGGTTTTATAGTCAGTTTAAATGTCATTGACTTCGCTTCCCACTTTATGACTATTTCATTTGTATTTGGTTGATATTTGCTCGAAGTGAAGCCAGCATTAAGAATTTTTCTACCCTCTAGTGTTGACAAGAGAGGGATATAAAAGGAAACTATATGTGTTCTTATGGCTTTTGCTATTATTTTCTACAAATAAAAAACTTAATCAGCTAGGGCTGATAGATGGATTAAGTTTACTATAGTGGAGGCAAAATTTTTTTACACTTCAGTTGTGGATAAAGAAACATCAGAACATTAATTTTTCTTTTCCTTATTTTGTTTGATATATGAAATGGTGCAAGTTTAGTTCTTTTTCTTCAATTGCACTAGATGAACCTTAATATTATTCTCTCTGTCTCTTCTTCTTGCGCAACTCTGTATTGTTAGAATCTATTGGACAAAATGGACAGACTTCATTTGGGAGTCATGTTTTAGTCATGAAGTATAAGTTGTAACAGTTCCTAGCTCATGAATCAATCACCATCCTCTGCAACCAATTCATATTTTTTTTTCATTCTTCAAGTGCCTTTTTGTCAATCTCCAATTCTCTGGCTTATACTTCTACAGAAGGGTTTGAATTACAACTCATAAGGTTTAATATATCTGGCTAGAAATGGACCATGTTGCGTAGTTCAACTAGTGACATACTCATGACATTTATACACAGTTCAGATTGGATCCTGGATGATGTAAAATGGACTAGTTTTTTGTAAAATGGACTAGTATTTTCTAATTTTACTTCATAGATACAATATATGGAAGTTGACATCTTCATGATTTGGTCTATGGCTTTTACTTGTTAAAATTTCACATGTTTGGATCTCATTAGGAATTTCCTTTTGTGCAATCTCGTGCTAGCAATGGTCTTGATGCATCTACAACAACAACTTTTCGAGATTTAGTTCCTACAAAGCTTGATGCTGCTATTTGGAATTGTATTCCAACGTACCAAACCACCATTCCTGATTAGGTTATAATCAGTTTATTTGCTGATTTCACTTTCTTGCGAAACGCTTAACTAATTTGATTTCTTTCTGATTTTAATGTTTAGATTGCTCCCATCATTCATGAATGGACTTATGATGCTATGTGCCACGATCTGCTAGAAATTGATGGAAATAAATGTGTCTGAGGTATATCTTTTTATGGTTTTTTTTTCTGCTATGTAAGAGGATGTTTGGGTAATTCTAGAATTGGTTCTTTTATTTAGAAAGGAATTGGGTTTAAGTAGTTTGGTGTTTGTGCGTTTGCTTTTTGGTTACATACGAGTCGTTTACCCTGAGTACTTCTGATTAAAACTACAAAATACAAGTTTTTAGAAAACCCAGATATATGTGAGACTAGATCTGAAGCTGATCATGTTTTAAGCATTCCCAAAAGGCCCTAAGATTCTTTAGTTGAGCTTCTAGTGGAGGTTGATGTACATTATATGTTAGGTTCCTAGCAAAATAGGTGGTGATCCTGAGAAAAAGGAGGTCCTGCTGGAAGATCATGATCCTGAGAAAAAGGAGGTCCTGCGTTTATTGATAATATATAAATCTGTTTATCCTCCATCGTTAATAAATTTATTTATACTTTGCCTCAACTTCCCCTTAGGATTCGTTTGGTTGCGAAGTCATGAAAACTAGTTCCTTAGGTTTTCTCTTGTGTTCTCCTCCATGCCTAAATGACATTAGAAGTTAAAAAATTTCAAAATATATTATTGTAACCTAAAAAAAAGGGAGGAAACCGGAAAGTGACTCCCAAACTTCAAAAATTATTTATTTTCATGTACATTTTCTTTTTCTTCACTACAAGTGTTCTCTTTTTTTCAGCACCGAACTGGTTGTCTTGTGGGATGCTTGAGAAAACTACAGAGGTGGTGCCTTTCTTCTATATTTGATGAGTACCAACGCTTTGCAGCTACCAAAGCTAGAGTTTCAGATCAGAGGTTTATGGAGTTATTTGACATCTCTAGCTTCAAGCATTTGCCCGTGTCGTTTTCATTTTCACAGAGGTAAACAAACAAACAGTTAATGCTTAAAGGGCTTTTGCTTCATTTGATTTTTCAGAATAGTATCTTAGTTTCAGCTGTGGATTGGAATAAACTGAAAGTAGTTAATGTAGGTGTTGTCTAATATAGCTATCTTTGAATGCCTCAAAATTTTAATTACTTGGTTAGAAGGATTAAGTCAAATGCGGAAAGTATCTTTGCAATACGTAGCAGGATTGGTTAATTGTTTATGGTGGTTCACGTGGTGGACTTTTTTCTTTTTTCATTTCCATTTCCATTTCCTTTTTCTTTTTTATTTTCCTTCTACCTTGGAAGTTATTTGGTTTGGTAAGCTACTCTTTAAGTCCGACTACAACCAGATAGATGTTGCTGAGATGGCTAGCATCATTTTTGCTTCTTCGTCTTTATTTATCCCTCACGAAGTTAGGATTTTTTCACTTTTGTGTTTTCAAGGCAGAACTCAAATTGTGATGGCACAATATTACCACTCAAATCTCTTAAATATTAAGCTATTTCATGTGAGTTTCGGGTTTTCTCAAGTGAGCTCTCTATATTTCCTTGAAGTTCATGACACTATTTTGTGTTCTCTGTGGGAAGAGGAGGGGTTAGGAATTTGGGGGAGGAAGTTCGAAGATGAGAGGTTGATTTATTAGAGAAAAGCATCTGTTAGTGGAATAAAATCTTTAAAATTCTATCATCAATATTACTGTATATTCTTCTTTCGAATGGAAAGGATGATAAAAATGTGACCGCACCCAGCTTTTCTCTGATGAGAAAAAAGTGTACACAATGCACTCCCTGTCTTCACTAGTATATTGAGTGTGGACCAGCCGAGCTCCAAAGCATACCTCCATATGAGTTTTGAAATTGCTCAACCTTTAAAATTTCATTCGTATTCTGTGTTAATCTAATTGAAGTCTAGACCAGTCCCAAGTCAGATTTGACATTAGTTCTTTTTAAATTCTTTTTCAGTGCTCGAGTTATAATCATAGTTTATACTTTCTACTCTTGTATGATTTAGTAAGCAACAAAATTAGAGCATCCTTTGTGAGTAGGACTAGAATAGAATGCCTAAAAAATCCTTTACCAGATGACTAGGATCTCCATAGACTTTTTTCTTCTAATTAGAGGAACTCCATTGACTTGATTTTACATTTTTTTCTAAACTAAGTTAAGTGCTCTTTTCTTGACTGAACCTCAATCATACCTCAATGTGTTTTGGAGCAGGTTTGTTTTTATTGGAGTAGGTTTCTTATTGGACCAAGTGCTTTGAGGACCTTGCTTTTGTTTTTTTATGGCACATATTGCTGCATATCACTTTGCTGGAGTGCCACACCCAGGTTTATTAATGGGTGTTGTGTTGGAGGCTTATAAATGCTTCAATAGAGTTACTTGACTGAAACCTTAGAAACACCCCGGCTGTTTTTGTTTTTGTTTTTTTTTTGTGAGCTATGTCTAACTGTTAAGAATGTAACCTTTTTATGTTTTATGCAAGATTGTGCTATTTGGTGTTTAATGCTTTAGAAAAATATAAATTGTCCATGAGGTCTTGAATTCTTCATGGAGCTCATTCATGGTTAGAATTCGGTAGTGGCTTTGACCATGAGCAATACCCTAGTGATAGAATTTATGAATTGCAAATATAGCAATAGTAATAGTAGAATTTATGAATTGCCTGTGAGTTATTAAAAGAGTGTAATTTGAAAATAAAGTGATCAGATCACTGCTAAAGAGTTGAAATGAATTCTAACATTGATTATGTGTTCTTTCTGTAACAAGTTTAAATTTCCATGAATATAGGTCTTTTTGGTATCAGCTGCTCAAACAACACTTGCCTTTTATTTGAAACAGTAGAGATAAGATAGCAAAATCAACTTTCAGGCATTAACCAAAGTGACTAGGTGCATGTTGGAAACTACTTTGGATCTGACGACTTTAAGGGTGAAGATGCAAATTGATCCATGTGTTCTATCTTATTCCGTTATCATATGACTTATTTACCTATACCTTTCAAACAATACAGAAAGTTAGATAGAGAAAAAAACAAAAATTAGAAGACTAGTTACTTTCTGGTACAAAGGGCTTTGATAGGGCCAACTATGATAATGTAACCTGCTATATGTATGTTTATTCCAGGTTTGTCTTATATAGTCTTCTTATAAACTCACCTAGCTGAACTCTGTGGTTACTATTGGATCGTTTTTTGGATCAAGTGATACCTAATGCATGCACTATTTCACTTAACAATAGCGTGATCCGAATAGATACGAAAAATTGACACATACTTCTTTGTGGTACTTACTGCGATTTAGCAAAAAAAAAAGGAAGAAATGGATATCTAAATTGTCGACGGAAATCAATAGAAGTTACTTATTTGTTCTCATCTTATTTTCTCTTCCTTCCTATTTTATTCTTAATTTATTAAATATAATTATGAAGTATTAAATAGGATGGAAAATGACTCACGAAATTAAAATGTTTAATTTTGTTCTCATCTTATTTTCTCTTCCTTCCTATTTTATTCTTAATTTATTAACCAACCAATTTAAGGGAAAATAAATTCCCCATTGTTTTCTTTGCATGAACTAAACAAAGTGTTAATGTATCTTAATCCGACACAGCTCATTACTAGTTGGTATAGATATTTTTTCTCGTAAAAGAGGGTGATGTAACTCAAAAATTAGAAACTCAAGAATCGAGCTAACAATAGCTTTTTTGCCTTATTTAGTTTATTCGCTCAAACCTTTCTGAGAGGTGCTGTTTCTCTCCTTGGAGTGTGTGAGCCCTGATTTTCTCACTTTGGTCTTCTATACTGCTGGATCATTTGGGTAGGCTCCTAAATCCAGTTTGATCATTTGGGTATCCTCCTAGCACCACCACTACAGCGTCGTCTCCTCCTACCAGCTCTCTCCCCCCCTCTCTTTCTCTCTCACTCTCTCTCTTAAGCTTGCTAGTACAAATTCACCGTTATATATCACCGTATAGTTCTTGTATAGAATTTATGTTCACGATCGTGGACAAGGTATTTGCGAGGAGACAGATCAAATGGACCTAAATCTTGATTCAAGGGATGCTTATCCATGTCATTTCGAACTGGATACCATTAGCTTGAGGAAGGCTCCTAATTTTCTTTACTATGACATTATTTCATTTTAGCCAATAGAAATTTATGTGGACAATGAGGCCAAGTTAACCCTTCATGGTCTTGTCCAAGTATATCTTTGGAAGAAGAGTTTCTGTTTTCTTTTTGTCATAGGAAGCCCTCTTATTGTTTTATTCTTCTATTTGTTTTGTTTAATCTTAGCACTACATCAAATTGAGTGAGCTGGAGAAAAATTGCAAGATGAATGACCTTCTTGATGCATTGGACTTCAATCAAGTTGTTATTTTCGTCAAAAGTGCCTGTAGAGCTGTAGAGCTACTGAGCTGAACAAGTTACTTGTGGAGTGTAATTTCCTGTCCATCTGCATGCACTCTGGCATGTCCCAGGAAAAAATGATGTTTTTTGGGTCTAGTGAAAGATGACATGCAAGCACATTATCAATGGGTGTTAGGGTACTATATATGCAGAAGTAGACCAAGATTTATTGCAGATTCCAATGCGTTTCAGATCTGGTTTTCTGATATCCTCACTTAGAGTGTATACCATAATTAGATCTCTTGATGTGCTTAACTTGTGTGCAATGTTGTCTTGGTAAAGTTTGTAGAAGATCATGGAACAATAAGAAAGAAAAAGCACTTTTGGATTCCACATTGATTAGTCAGGCTTCTTTTTTTAGCCTGTCTTGCATTTGGCTTGACTGTACAAAAACCTTGGATTTTACTCTCTTTTAACACTGTCTATAGAGTTGTGTATCATGATTTTGACGCCCGTCTTTTAGCCTGATTGTATGGCAAACTTGTGTTTTACTCGTATACGACAATTGCAAATGGAATTGTGTATGATCACGTTTGCTCTCGTTTAGCTGGACTGTTTGTCAAATTTTCTTTTTACTCTTCTATGACATATTAATATGTGATCTTTGTTTTTTAGTCGAACCAGAATTGTGCTTCTAACTCTTTCTTTTGGTCCAAACACTCTTGAAGTTTTTTCACCTATGGTGGATGTACTATAGTATTAAACATATTTATGTACAAAACGGTTTTCTTTTGTTGTTTTGAGTGATAGGTTGTCATTGTATAATAAATGTGAAGTTGAGTCTTTGACTTGTGTAGGCTGACACGCTACAAAGGCTTCAAGGAGGGGCATAAGAGGATACTCGTTGCTACGAATTTGATTGGTAGGGGAATCGACATTGAACATGTTAACATTGTCACCAACTATGACATGCCAGATTCTGCAGACTTATTTACATAGGCTAGGTTTAGTATGTTAATATTTATTTTTTCAAGACCCAGGTTCCTTTTTTCATCATTCATGAACTATTTTTCTTTGTCCTGTTTTTCTATTTAACACCATTAGGTGGGTAGAGCTGGTTGGTTCGGCACCAAATAACTTGCTATCACATTCGTTTCGGCATCTAATTCTGATGTGCTTAATTAGGTATTTACTTAATCCTTTTTGTTACTGTTCACTATCTTCGATTTGATAATTATGGGAAATGTGGGATGATTAATGTATTACTAAAATTTTCAATGGCACAAAGGAGGGATAAATAAATAGCATGTTATTAATATTTTTGTATCATATGTCGCTCACATTATACAAAAACATTAGATTTTTTGACGGAATTTTAATAGAAGAGGTGTTAGTGAAAAAATACAATAGTTGAAGGGGTCAATTTGTCGAGTTTTATAGTTTAGGGAGTATTTGAAAAAGAGTCATAGTGGAGGTGGTGTTACTGTAAAGTCTGTAATTTGCCCTTTTCTCTATTTTTTTGTTGACCACTAAACTTACTACAATGGTGTCATCCTGTGAAAGAATTCTATATACCTACATTTTCAAATATTTTTTTTTTATGTTTCACAAAACTGGTGGATACTGTACGTGTAGATGCACAAGTAGGTGTACTCCGTTCATTCCAAATCTGGTAGAGTTTTTCTGATAGTGCTAAGTAAATACGATTGCTAATTATTCCAATGTAACCAAGTATGATCCTCGAAAGTTTGAAGTTTTTAGTATTATTGAGAATAATGTTCCTCTGGTTTGTACTAGTTTGAATTATGTTATTGCAGGTTCAGGAGAGGTTTGAGGTGGATATTAAGGAGCTTCCTGAGAAAATCGACACCTCTACATATAGTATGTGTTAATTATCCGTAGACAAGTTCATGTGTTTGTCACGATCGCTACATTTCTACTTTTGTTGCTGCATTGTGCTCTTTGGATCCATTAGACTGTAGGGTTTTGTAGTCACACATATGGTCCCAACTTGATGTTAAACCACTGTTATTAGTGCTCTGGCACTCATCCAGTGTTTATCGTAGACCAGTGTACACATGATCTGATTGATCTCTTGGGAGAAGAGTTGTAGTTATCTGCACTTTTGAGACTAAAATTGGTAAAATCTCAAACCTTAATCAATACATTTGGGATTTAATTTCTTCAACTTCTCTGTCAATGTATCAACTCCACAATGAAACTGACATTTTTCTCCGTCCTTTCTTTACCTAGCTATGCTTCCAGAAGGAGAGATTGATGGATTGGGCATCAATTTGGAAGATGGTGATACAAAATAGAGGAAGCCGCATCTGATCGTGGTGTTTATCAGCCAATTTGGTAGGTTGATTTCTAATATCGGATGTTATTCCTCTTCTAATTTGGTGATCTTATTTTCTCTATTTATCTAATTTTTGTGCTAATCGATGCTCGTATTTTGGTAGATTTTATTTTTCATCTTTCGACACAATAAGAATGGTTACATTCTTGACTTAATTTCCATCCACGATGAAATGGAAACTTAATAGTAAAATGATCCTGTCTCCATTAAATTGAAACTACACAAGACTAAGACTGAGAGATTCCTTTCTGGTTGGAATTTTTCTCATGGAAAAGGAATATATATATGTATTCATTCTATACAAAAAAACTCGTAATAACCCTGGTTAGTAAAGTGATATATGTTGACAAACAGATAAAGATTGCACAAAAAGTACAATGATTCAAAAACTATTTATGATTTCTCATAAAGAATAGTCTAATGGGTAGTAAAATATATTTCCACCATTACATCATAGCTCTGATTTTCATTCCTGTTGATATCTGGTCATGTACTTGAGATTTTGCCTTTAGTTTTGTCATCCCTATGCATAAATGTTTTGGTCATTAAAACCTCAGTGTCTCTACGTGTGTCTACATATGTAGATCTTTATGTGTGCTGATATAAACGAATATGATGTGTTGGATAAGATATTCCACGTGCCTTAGCTACAACAATACTACAAATGAAGGTTTAGAACTTGGGACCCCATGATTACTACTCCCTTGACTTGTAAGTTTGGTGGTTTATTTTCATTTATTGGATATGTCAGGGTGCATCGGTAGCTCCAAAGAGAACTGTGAAGGCATCAGAGTCCACATCTGCTTTGTCCGGTGGTGTGCTAGATAGCCTACCACGTGAAGACATTAGTGGAAAGATCACACCTTCTCTTCTCAAAGGCTTGGAAAGTCCTGATTGGAAGGTCTGCTCATCAGCATATATAAGTTTTCTTTTATTTTCTTTTCCTTTTCTTTCTTTTTTCGTTTCCTTTTTTGTTCCCGTGTGGGTATTGGGTTGGGTTGGGTTGGGTTGGGGTGATAAGTATAGACTTGTTTGGTAAGAGTGGATACATTCTCAATGAATTGCGATACTTGTTTATCTGAATTCTTTGAATTTGTAATAATTTTGTATACCAGATTCATTTGGAATCTATCGAAGCTGTAAATAAAATTTTGGAAGAGGCAAATAAGTGCATTCAGCCATCTGGAACTGGTATAAATTAATTTTCTTCGCATGGATAGACTAGATATGCTTTTGTACTATAATCGTACTCGTCAACCTTATTCTTATACCTTTTTTTATTTTTATTTTTTTTCGTGTCCATTACAATCTTTTTGTTTTGTTCTACTTTTGGCTGCCAGCGAAGATTTTTGGTGCTCTCAGAGGGCGCTTATATGACAGCAACAAAAATTTAATTATGGCAACTTTGTCTACTGTTGGTGGTGTCGCATCTGCAATGGGACCAGCAGTTGATAAGTCAAGCAAGGTTTATAGGCTGTTAACTTACACGTACTTGATATACATTATCTATTTCCTTTTAGTCGCTTGAGATTTATATTTGACGATTTTATTTGCAGGGTATTCTGGCAGATATTTTGAATTGCCTTGGTGACAACAAAAAGCATGTGAGAGAATGCACCCTGACTACTTTAGATTCTTGGCATGCTGCTGTTCCTCTTGACAAAATGGTTGCCACCTATTCCAATTTGTGTCTAATAGCTTTTTGTACACTTTTCTGTCCTTGTCTAATGCCGTGGGAAAATTCTTTTCTTTTTAGGTCCCTTATATTATTGTTGCTTTAACGGATGCTAAGCTTGGTGCGAAAGGGCGCAAGGACCTTTTTGATTGGATATCAAGACAGCTTACTGGGTTAAATGAATTTTCTGATACGATACATTTGCTGAAAATAGCTGCCTCTGCTATGATGGTATTTCGTACAGCATGTACTCTAATCTTTTGGGAAAATAAATAGCAGGCAGCCTTTGTATGTATTTTCCACTTTATTGAGTATATTATATTTGGATTTATATCTAGGATAAATCAGCGGATGTTCGTAAGGCAGCAGAAACGTGCATTGTGGAAATCATACGAGTTTGTGGACAAGAAACAGTAAGTGGGATGGAAATTAGTGTTGCACCCTTTGGTTTTTTTTTTTGCTAAAAGTTGCACCCTTTGGTTTTGACTGATACTAAACAAGACTTCTGAGCTTCATTATCATTTTATCATGTTTAGGTGTCCAAGAATTTAAAAGATATCAATGGACCTGCCTTAGCTATTGTACTTGAAAGACTGAAGCCACTTAGGGCTTTCCAAGGTGCATCATCTCATATATAAAATATATATACACATATGTATTAACTTTGTTCTATTCGCAGTTCCGCTTGCTAATCTAATTTGTTTACTTCCAGAAACATTTGAATCAGCTCAGACAATATCAACGGCGTCAACAACCAAATTTGTTGGGCTAATTTTTTTTTTTTTTGTTGCTTTAATTCATAGTTTTGCTAGTACTTTTTGATAAATATAGCATGTATATGTTATTAGTTTAGCACTTGACGTAGATCGATTGTATATTTTTTTTGTTCATTCTAATTAATTGGTTGATATATATTGAGATGGATCGATGAAATTTAATGGTTGAAATAGATCATTGAGTTGGATTTAATTTTGTACAGGGTGGAATTGTATGTACAGGGTGGTATTATTTTTACAGGGTGGTATTGAATCAGTATTATTCAAAATATTTATGTCATTTTTAAAAAATTGACATAACTAATTACACATTTATGTCACTTTTATCAAGTATTTATGTCACTTTTATAAAGTATTTGTCACTTTTAAAGTTTTTATGTCACTTTTAAAGTATTTATGTCACTTTTAAGACTTTGTAGTAATAATTTTGTTTGGTATTTATGTCACTTTTCTACTTTTATGTCACTTTAACTAAAAAGTGACATGAATAAAATGGTATTTTTGTCACTTTTCTACTTTTATGTCACTTTTAATTAAAAAGTGACATGAATAAAATGATATTTATGTCACTTTTAAGTATTTATGTCACTTTTTATTAACATATGTGTTAGTTTTATGAAACATTTATGTCACTTTTATAAAATATTTATGTCACTTTTAAAACATTTATGTCGCCTCCATTTATGTCACTTTTTACTGGAAAAAAAAGTGATATAAATACCTATTTATGTCACTTTTTAAGTGACATAAAAAGCATTTTTCCTTGTAGTGGGAGCTCAAAAGGAAAGAAATGGAATTGGTGAGTATTCGTGGGCGTGGGATTATAATTGAATTCCTATTTATTTAGATTTGTGTAGAAAATGATTGCAGCTTAAATTCTTGTAATACAGGGGACGTGTTATGTTGATTGGTTATGGGGACGAGGTTGTATTACTGTAACTTCTAATTAGGCAAGGGGGTATCTTTGGGGACCCTTTGACCTACAAAAATGTTACTTTTGAAAACAGAATTTGGTAAGATGTGTTTGGGTGTATGTGTTCAAACCTTTGATAAATAAAATAGTGTGTTGAGTTCTTTGATCAAAACTTTTATTATTTTAATTTCTGTGACTTTACTCACTTTGGACGAGCCTTGGTGGCGTGCCACGTATCCTAGATTTACATGTGTGGATCCGGGGCGTGACATTTAGTGGTATCAGAGCAATAGGTTAGAACCTTTGGGTACGAGAGACGACGACTTGAGAGTGGTGTGCACGTTATGTTATGGAGTTGCAAAAAAAAAAACATATATACATGAGATAAAATTGGCATGGCATATAATTGTATGTCAAATTATTATATGATGTGTATTACATGATATTGGTATGAGCATCATGTTGCATGTCACCATCTACATTATAAAATGCAAATGAGTGATGGGATGTTGGTTTGAGTTGTGATGAGTTGTCAGATTCGACGGCAAGAATGGGTTCAGTGAGGCATGTTGATTATTTTTAGAGCAGATTGAAATGGTGAAAGAATAAAAGAATATTCTGGGATTTATAAGAATGTCAAAAGCTGATGCTATTGGTAAGAATTAAGGTGTGAAAACTGTGTTCTCTGAGTTAATGATGTTCTATGAGAGTATGGCTCCTGGACAAAGTATGGGTAATAAAAAAAAAAGAAGTGATTTTCTACGGATTATTGGATGATAATTTATGATGAGTATTTTAACTGAGGTTATTGAGTTATGGGATATTATTGAAACTTCTATATTCTGATATTGACTTGGGATTTATGTGAGAGATAATTATTTATTATTTACTGGGATTGGTATAAGTGTTTCGTTCTGAGGATTGGATTGTGTTATCAACACTTTACGTGGTGAATGGGTTATGAAAAAAAATAATAATGGTAAAGCTATATAGCAAGTTTTTTGGGTATGGATAATCTTCCATGTATTGAGTATGTGATTGGGTATTTTTATATATGGATATTCGTTATTATACTTCCGACAATGGTTCGGGTTTCAGGACTTCTTTATTATGGAGGGTCTTCTTATTATTTGTTGATTGTTCGGCATAGAAAATTGTGGTATTGGGTATTGTGGTTTTCTCCTAATATGTATATTATTGGCATTATGGGTACGTATTTACGTTGTCACTACTCCTCATGGTGAGTTTTCTTATTATTTTCTTTAACTCACCAATGTGGGATATGATTATGGTGGGTTGGCTTTTTATAAGGTTGGTCTTGTGAGTATGGTATTAGGGGCACCCGTTATGTGGCTATCATTTATTTGGCTTATTTATCTGGAGATTCGTATCCTTGTGGTTGTTTGGGGGTATTCATTGCACTCAGGTTATTCTTGAGATTGGGGTGTATATGGGGTTACTGGGGTATCTGAAAACCGAGGATTTACAAAGTTAGTTGTATTATATGAATTTGTTGAGGAATCTCTCAACCATATAATTATTTTCTTATTGGGTTTGAGGAATCTCTCAACCCTGTTACGGTATTGTATTGTTGTTCTTATTGGGTTTGAGGAATCTCTCAACTCTGTTACGGTATTGTATTGACTGGTTATTCTTATTGGGTTTGAGGAATCTCTCGACCCTATTACGGTATATTGATGCTTGTCAATGGTTTGGGTAAAGTTGGGATCAATTGGGGAAAAATTGAATGGTTGTATATTTGATATGTCAAAGTAGGCTGCAAGGGATGAATGTAAATTCTGTTATAACTGATTATGATAAGAAAAGACTTGAGAATGCGTGAATGGGTAAAAAGGAATTTGAGATTTAGACAATGGGAATAAATTATTGAAGAGATAGAAAAGTTATGTTTGGAACCAAATGTGGTTACAATGGATTACCTGGATGATGATTGGGGATTTACTCTTGAGGTTTAGAATGGTTGGATTTAAGTTGTAGAATTTTGGTGAAATGAAGGATTCGCACGAGTAAAATGTAGTATTATAAGATTATGGAATTTTAAAGTTATTTTTGAAAAAAAAAAAAAAGAAAAAAAAGAGCATTTCCATTTGTACACGTGAAAAGTTATTTTGGAGATGGAGATGAGTACATCATAATGGTTGCATTAAATTTATTGGTTCCAATTGTGTTGAATAATTTTTTTTAAGAAATTTCGAAATTCAATTTTAAGTTATTTTAAATATTTGGAAAAAAATATGCTTTAAAATATTTTCCATTCAAGAGGGAAGTTGCAATAAAAGTTAAGGATATATCAAATGGGTTTGGGAGTTGTGTTATTATTCAGAGGATATGCTTAACATTTCTGACACATCGATTTTCGCTTGAATGATTGGGTTTTCGTGGGCAAAATATGGACAGAGTTATTATATGGTTTGTTGGTGGAGTTTTGGAATTTCAAGTATTAAAATGTTCAAAACTTGGTCTATGAAGCTCGAAATGCATATCATTTTCGCCGTTGAATTTCTCATTCAAAATATTTTGTTTTGTGTGTGGTTTGGAAAAAAAATATATATATATAAAAATATATATATTTTTTCAAATGACTATTCTACCCTCTGGGTATTAAATGCAAAAGCTTTAAAAGATTTTAAACAAAAGTTTAAACTAGCCGTGATTGGTTGAGGCATGACGATGTGGTAAAGTTTGGTTGATTGAATAAACTGACAGTGTATACGGATGAGTTTCAGAATTCAAAGAGTTTGAGTTGAATTGGTTGGATTCAGAAATTTCATGAACGAGAGGTATTTCATGTGTGATATCACCTATGAAAGTTTGGTATGAATTATAATTTGAGGATATTGGTATTAGAACTAGTTGAATTTGTGGGAATTTGATTGTGAAGGGCATCTTGGATTTCCAAATAAGAAAGGAAAAGTCTTATCGGAAAGAGGGTTTAATTGTTGGAAATATCACAAGAACAGTAAAGAAGGAAGATTTGTGAAATGAAATTTATTTGTTTGTTGCATTGATGGAGTACTTGGATAGGTGTGGTATAACCTATGCCTGAAATGCAAGGAAGTGAGATTGGATAATAAGTGGGTTATTACTGTAAAGTTGTAAATGGAAGTTGATTAAAGGAAAGACTGCGAAAATGAGTCTCTAGAATTTTAGTGATAAGAACCTCTTGCATTGCTGGGGGAAAGAGAAATTGGTACTGAGAAGGGAAGTTGTGGAAAGCTATTTAAATCTTTTGTGAAATTCTTACATATATGACGGGGATTGTACAGTTACGAAATGATTACATTTATGGTATTTGATTTTGGGATTTAGATCAAACTTAAAATTTCTAAAGTGAAAGTTTGGGGGAAATGTTGAGCATTTGGATATGGTAAGTTCACAAATTGTAATGTTGATAGATTTGTCTTGGTATTGTCTCAAATTGGACTTGATTTATGATGTGAGAATTGAAATACATAATGACATGAGAGATTCAAGGTTTGGAGAAATTAGGAAATGAATTATGTTTTAAGAGGTGTAAGTGGATGATAATGGCAACTGTGGTTAGTGATACTTGTAATTGAAGTGGTAGATTTTGAGAGCCATCTTGAGAAAATTTCTAGGGAATGTTGAAAAATGGGAATATGTTGTACATCAGTATATATATGGATACACTAAGAGGCGCACGTAAATGATGGCATGGAGAGTTAAAAAAAAATTTGGGTCGTTAAAAACCAGAATTGTTTATGTTGAAAGGAAAGGATTCGATGTAACCAAAAAGAGACTGGGGGGATAACAAAGTGATCATTTATTAAGGGTAATGAACTGGTAAGAATTCCGGGAATGGTATATATGGTTGTCTTTGTTGCACTGCTTTTAAAGTCGTTGTGGGTAAGTGAAAATGGATGTTATGAGTTGAAAAACTATGGGTTTGGAATTGTGATTGAGCGGGTAAATTGAAATCTTAGAGGGCAAATATATGTGCTGTATTTCAAGTATGAGTGGAAATTGCATGTAATGCTGAAAAATTGTTGAGTAATGTCAATTGACGGTTAAAGTGCCTGAATTGTGCCTTACAAGGTATTTTGGGGTATACATCAATATGATCAAAACAAGAGTGAAAACGGGTATTGCTGAGACCGTGAATTTTTGGTATAAATTGAGATGATGGGTTTTGATCAGTGCATATTATATATCTATGTATTGAACTACTGATTCTATGATATGATCTGTGAGAGTGGAATCGTGTATTAGCACATGAGGGGTTTTTGGGTATAAAAGATCTGATCGATGTATATTGAGCATCCAAAGGGAATTTCCAATCGAAAATATCTAGTATTGTGGGCTACGGTTATTCTATTGGTTGAGTTTAATGTTATGATCATTCGATCGAGAAGACCATATGTGATTTGTGATTTGTGTCACCACCTATACGATGATGCAAGTTTGAGGTCAAACTTCTTTTTAAGGAGGGGAGAGATGTAACACCCGCTCCCGCAGATTATTTTAATAATATTTAGCATGCATTATTAATCATTTAATGATGATTTGAGTATATGTGAGATGTGGGCCTTGACCCACTAAATTGTTTGAGGGTGTCCAGTTGGGAACCCAGTTTTGGCTAATGTGGTAATCCCAAGTTGGGACATGTGTTGATGGGTCCCAGTTGAGATGAGACAATAATATGTGGAATACCCTATGTGCCTAAATGTTTATTAAGACTTAAATGATTTATTATTTTATTGATAATAATATCATGTTATTAGTTGGTGACCACTTTTGGGGTCAGTTAGGGGTACCTTTTGTGAGCACGAATTGAACACGTTACATAACTAGTACGTTAATTAGCAACTTCATATAATTATATGGGACCACTTATGGGACCCATTCGAGACATAGACAAATATCCATTTAGGTTTGGGATAGTTTTAATAAGTTTTATAATTAGCAGGGGTAAAATTGCAAAATGGGTAAAACTTGGTGGAGGTTATAATTAAAAGGAGAAATTTGGTAAATGAGACACGTTAAGAGGTGACTCACAATCACCTTCTTCTTCATTTTAGTTACAGTAGTGTAGAGATATACGGAATTCGTATATCGACGGAAATTTTGACGGTCGACGTTTTCGACGCCGATTAATGCGCCTAACGATGTCGGTTTTTAAAACAAGCTATATATTCGGACTCCTGGAGGTGAGACTAGCGTTTTGGTACCAATTTTATTATGTTCTGTGACAGTTTTTCCGTGACCCTTTTTGGGGTTTAAGCTCATAACTTGTAATTTATGTATAGAATTTGTACCTGGTTCATAACAGGGCTTTAATTTCACAATTAGGAGCGAAACCCAAGAGATGAGTGATGTTAATTTTTATAATTGGATGATTTCCATGTTGGATTCAATTGTGATGCCAAAGCATGCCTAATTAGCGTAATTTAATTTATTTAGCTTATTATTGGGCAAAAATTCATGTGGTTAAATTAGGCCCAATTTGATTGTGATTGCACGGTGTAATGATTAAATGAGCATGTTGAGTTGCCTATTTGGGTCAATGGAAGTTGCTAGTTCTATACCATCATGAGGTAATCTTTGTGGTGACGACCACGGCCGCCAGAGGCCTATGGGACCGCACGTGTGAAGGCGTGGGTCATGACTAGTCACGTGGGCTTGGGGAGTGGAGCCGCGGGCTAGCCGGTAGTGGTGGGAGTGAGCTAGTAATTGCCGGAGACTATAGTTATTTGTAATATGTTGAATTGAGCGTGTTTATTATCCATGTTCATGATTGGCATTGCTCACAAGCATATAGCTTATATATTGTAGTGGTTATTGAATAACCATCGTAGGTGTTCAAGGTGGAGCTCAAAAGGAAAGAAATGGAATTGGTGAGTATTCGTGGGCGTGAGATTATAATTGAATTCCTATTTATTTAGATTTGTGTAGAAAATGATTGCAGCTTAAATTCTTGTAATACAGGGGACGTGTTATGTTGATTGGTTATGGGGACGAGGTTGTATTACTGTAACTTCTAATTAGGCAAGGGGGTATCTTTGGGGACCCTTTGACCTACAAAAATGTTACTTTTGAAAACAGAATTTGGTAAGATGTGTTTGGGTGTATGTGTTCAAACCTTTGATAAATAAAATAGTGTGTTGAGTTCTTTGATCAAAACTTTTATTATTTTAATTTCTGTAACTTTACTGACTTGGGACGAGCCTTGGTGGCGTGCCACGTATCCTAGATTTACATGTGTGGATCCGGGTGTAGACACCCCAATTTTGACCGGCCGTCGAATTTAGGAGAGCGTCACCTCCACGTCCGATGATGACAATGACCGAGAAATTCGAAGTATTCCAAGCTCTTCAGAAAAATTCTCCAAAACGCGATAAAATTTCACAGAAAGAGGGAAATACCAGGTATTTAAGAGAATTCAGGTATAAAACACAACTTTTGGAAAAGATATTCAAAAATAATTTGTTTCAAAAAGAGAAAAGACCTAAAAGGGGAATTTTAGTCAAAACCGACACACGGCGGGCTTCCGCGGCACTCGGTGACTGCCGCACGGCAGTCACAGAGTGCCGTGCCGGCACTCACCAAGTGCCGCCGCAGGTTTCTGACTGCCGTTCGCTTTTAAAGTCTGTATTTCGCAGAGCAATACGTATGCGCATGCAAATAAGAACAAAAACTGATAAAGTAAGACTGACAAAATTGCGGCAATCCATTAATTGCCGCGGCATTTGGTGAATGCCGCGCGGCAGTCATGAAGTGCCGCAACGGCATTTGATGAATGCCGCAGCGGCAGTCACGGACTGCCGCGTCAGTATCTGGACTGCCGCGCTGGACAGCAGTCTGCATAATTTCAGAAAGTACACATTGTACCAACTAATGAGGGAATTACACCTGTTTTTTGCTCCGAAATTCACCAAAAATACCTGGTAATTTTGCTTATAAAAGAGAAGGGATCTTCCTAAAAGAAACACAAAAAAAAAAAGAGAGACCAAGAAGAACATCAAGAGATATTGGGAGAGAGAACATATACTTCCATTTCACCAACATTCTTTTAGAGAGAAAAGAGAGTGTTTAGAGAATTAGAGAAGAGCTTGGAAGATCTTCAAAGAAAAGAAAACTTTGAGGATAATTTGGAGGTGATCCTCTAACCATAGATTATTAGCTTATCCTTTCTTCTCATCTCTAGTTTAAAAATCTTTCATTATTTTCTTTGTTTATCAAGTAAACTTAGGAGTTCCTTTTGTTTCCATGTTACTTTCTTCCATTCTCTTGTTTATTTTCTTCTCTTGAAGGTCTTGGAGATCTTCAATATCTCTTTTGACCTCTAGAGCATGATCTTTTGAATCATATGTAGGCTTGTGCTTCACATAGGAGTCAAAGTTTAATCAACACTTCATAAGAGGCTCCAAGTCCACACCCATGATTTGGATCTTCTAAACTTGATGTCTTGAGGAATCCCTTCAATATTCCTTTAGGACTCATGAGTCATAGTCATGTCTCTCCTCCAATGACCATCAAATGGTAGGAGAATGTAGTTTTGGGTCTAAACCCATCTCCATGATCTAGACTCCTTGTCTTATAGATTTCATGAAGTCTATCCATACTTCACTTGAAATCTATGAAGAATAAAGGTTTATAGTCTCCAATGGTCATCAAATAGTAAGAGAAGTGGTTTGGTTCAACTCAACTTCATGGTATAATAGTTGGAGTTACCAAATAAAATTGAACTAGCAAAGTAAAAACAGCGAATCCACAAACTGTTTTTGATCAAAGATTTTTAGTTCGAAATCTAACCGTTGAAATCAAATGAAACCAACGGAAAAGTGTCAATAACACAATATTCTACCGCTGTAAGTTTTGTTTTAAGGTGGTTTCATGTTTAGAATGGTTTGATCATGGGTTTTGTGAAGCAACAATAATCTGTCCAGAATTTCAGAATAGTTTCAGAACAGCAACACCCTTTTGAAATAATTAAATCAGAGCTCTAATAAAGTTTCTATGACCCAAAATAATTTTTTCCAAGTAGATTAATGTGTTAGGAAGTCACCCTAAAACGAACAAAGCAATTCGGATTTTTTTGCTATTTTTAATAAATCGTGCAAGAATTCTGGACAGAAGGTTGCAAAGTGCTGAGTGACGTCTAGTATTTTGCATATTCCCGGAGATCCGACCGTTGGAACTTTGATTTTCTTTTTGATTTGAAAACTAGACTCACAGAGGCATATTGAGTCCAAAAATCATCAAGATCAAACCATGAGAGATATGCTCTTTATTTCTTTTAAGTTCTGGTCTACTCTCTGCAATTTTCAGAGTTTTATGACACATTTGACTTACCTTGTAAATAAGGGTCTAAATGACTTCTCTATGATCTAAGGCTTAAACTATGCTTTAATAATGATTAGTTGAGTTTGAATTCAAAGTTTAAGATTATTTCATAGTTCATCCTTGTCCATGTACATATTCATCTATATGATTCGACACTTGTAATTAAGACTCATTTGCTTTGGATTTAATTACATTAGATAGATTTAAGCTAGAAATTTAGGATTGTTATTTCTAACATCATACTTTGCATATCACGTGGACTAACCCCTTGTTTTGTAGCGCTACTAAGGTACGATTTCACGAACTCCTCTTTAGTTTATCTTAATTTCTTGATTTTATTGATTTTTTCGACTTAATGTGCGACACCTTAGAATTAGGTTTTTGCCTTATGTGTATATGTGATTAGAGACTCTTTTAGGATTTTCTTTTATCCGCATGCATTACACGTTTATTATCGCCGCTGGATCCCGGGTAAGTTCATTTGTATCCCTATTGCATATCATATCGCTTGTTACCTGAATTATGTGGCTTTTGAATGATATTTTGTCAATTGCAATTTTACACCCTTTGGACATGCTTTTGTGATGTATATGTATATATATGTATTAGTTGAGGGCATGCTTAGATTAATAAATTTAATTAAAAGGATGTTGAGTAGAGGCCTATCGCAAGATAGGATGAGAGAGGGTGTTTTAGTCCGATGGGCTCCTTCCTCTCTCATTCCATAATCCCCGGACCTAGTTAATCTCTGGTTTCTAAAAGATCAGTTTGCTTTTAAAATGGTTTCTTAATTTTCCTTTTAAAAAAAAAAAAAAAAAAATTAAGTGGCGACTCGTTTTGTTTTAGAAATTGATTTCGAAAAGCTGTGGGTAAGTCAACCTGCGATATCCACAATCTGGCGACTCTGCTGGGGATCGAACCCAGAATCTCTGGTTTCGCAGACCAGAATTCTGATTTTGGGTTCACTTGAGGATTAGACTTGAAAAATATCCGTTTAATCGAATTAATTAATCTTTGTGTGCCTGTTGCATTTCATTTGCATGTCCAGCCAGTCGATTGCACAGAACTATGACCTTGGAGGCTCGGGGCAACCCGGTCGGTCAAGTCATCATAGGACTGTGTGATCACCCTTGATCTCGTACCATGATTTGGTATATGAAGCATCCTATCGGGTGTGTGTCAAGGGTCCCTTATTTGACCAAAACCCAGCCTTTGCATAGTAGTTTCTATAGAACCTTTCAAATTTAGGAAATCAGTTCTTGATTAGGGTTATGTGCTAGGAAGTTTTGCATGCCCGGAAGGGATTATTTGAGATGATGACGATACTTGCTTGATAAAAAAAATGTATAATCTTGTAATCACCTTTTGGCAATTTCCCCTCATGTTCCACAACATTTGGAGAACATGCCGAATTTTGATTATAAGATTATACTGCTTATATCATGTCTAGCTAAGCATCATTGACCTTGTGTGTATCCAAACTCATGAAAAGTACGGTGATAATCCGGTCATGTGATCCTTCTACCCAAAGAGTTTTAAATCCATCTATGAAAGCAAACAGATTTTGCCGTTTTTATTCCAAAATTTTCAATCGCTTTTCCAAAAAAATTGGCAGTTCATTTTTGATTAAAACTTCAGAGCCAAACCAAGGTTATTCATCAGCTAGGACACTTTTCAAAACAGGAGTTTCAACCCAATCACTTTTTGAAAAGCATGATCCAAAATTCTCGAAAATTGTTTTTAAAAGATTTCATCAGAAATGTTTTTTAAAATGAAAACCCTAAAATTGCCAGACATCGAAGGGTAAAGAGGGTCACAATGAATGGAGAAATCATCGTACTTGACGTGGGTAAGGGTTTTATGTGCTTATGTGCTTATGTGTTAGGATTAGGATTTTCTTTCATTTTGCATATAGAGTAGGCACACACACACACATGCATTGCATCTGCATGACATACAAAATAAAAATCTTCCTCGAATAAAATAAAGGTAAAAAGGTTTTTCTAAAAAGAAATTTTCAAAATTTATTGTAGGAGCAAAAATAGCAAACCAAGGGTGGTTTAGAGGTCCTACGGCAAGGTTAGTGAGAAGAGGATACGCTGACATGGCCGAAGAGAGAAACAATGAAGAGATGACCGGATTGAGGGTACTAGTTGAGCAGCAGGCGGAACAGATGCGAAGACAGGCTGAAAACATGAACCGAATGATGGGAATGATAGAGGAGCTGAACCGCCGACCACCGCATGTGGTTCCACCTGTCATGGACCCGCCTTTGGGAGGAGGAGACGGGGATTGGTTCGACGATCAAGAGGCACATTGGAATGATACACTGAGAGCCAACAGAGACAGGGAAAAAGATGAGAAGGAGAAGCTGCTGACCGAGAAGATAGAAAAGTTGGAGAGGGTAATGCGCAAAGCTCAAGGGGTGGATACTTATTTGATGGAACTGGAAGGGTTGTACGACGGAGTCCATGAGACGCTGCCGGCCGGTTTTAAAATGCCCGTCTTTGATAAATTTGATGGCACAGGCAACCCCCGCAGTCATGTCCGAATGTGCATAGGGGCTTTTCAGCCTAGTGGGCTGAGCACTACCATGATGGTTGTCCTTTTTCAACAAATCTTAACAGGAGCCGCTTTATCGTGGTATCTCACACTTGAGCCAAGCAAAACCAGAGTATGGGAAGAAGTGATTAAGGCATTTGTGGCACAGTACGAATACAATCAGGACCTGGATGTTACTGTCCGAGATTTGGAAACAACCAGGCAGGGGAACAAAGAATCATTTGCCGAATATTTAAGCCGATGGAGAGGGAAAGCTGCGAAAATGGTACAAAGGCCGTCCGAGAAGGACCAAATCCGAATATTGATGAAAAATCTACAGCCAGTTTATCAGGAGAAGATGAGATTCCAGTCAATCAATACCTTTGCTGAGGTGTTCGATGTGGGGACAAGAATCGAAGATGCAATCCAAGAAGGAACAATCAAGAAGGAAGAACCACAGAACCGATATCGGAGGCCTAGCTATGGGTCGAATGGAGGGCATTCGGGAGGTCACTCTGGCCCCACCGATGTCAATGCACTTAGCAAGCCGGAAAGAAAATTCGACATCACCAAAAGTCATCCAAGGGGAGGAGAGGATAAGCCAATGAGGAAGTTTTCAGATTTGGGAGTATCATTATCAACCGCCCTCGATAGGCTGTTAACAAAAGGGCATCTCCGCCAGCTGGAACCTCGACCCCCGCCGAGTCCACTCCCGCCATACTTCAAAGGAGACCTCTATTGCAAATATCATCAACAAAAGGGCCACTCGACCGATCGGTGCATGAGGTTAAAGCATGACATACAGGACCTCATTGACAACAAAGTGATATCCGAGCCACCTGTCAAGGCTCCCAATGTCACCAAGAATCCACTGCCAAACCATCGTGTCGTACCGCCGCTGCGGGGTCTTTACTTCTTAGGAGTAGAAGAAGTGACATTCGATCCGTCCAAGCTAATCACAAAAGTTGGGGAACCAAGGAAGTTTTATCGATCACCGGAGAATCTGGGAATCTGTATGATGGGAAGTCAGCCAGGGATATGGGAAAACGAAATGACGGGGCAGTCAGATTGGTGGGTCCAAGAAAGCCATGATCGGAACATAGGCCGGGTAGGAGAGGATGATCTATGGTACCAAAGCGACGAAGAGGCAAAAGAGGGCTCAAAGACCATTTCAGAAGTCGACGACATTTGGGCAAAAGAGGAGATAGATCATTTGACCCGATCTGGGAGACACTTCAAGCCGCATGAACTAGAGGAAGATCACCCGGGGAGGGAATTGGAGAAAGGGAAAGAAAAAGTGAACGGGGAGGAAGAAGAGGATCGGGTCCTAAAGCAAATGAAGAAGACTCAGGCTAACATCACTGTCTGGGGGTTGTTGATTGCCTCCAAACGTCATAGGCAGGCGGTCCTAGATGCTCTGAATCAAGCTGACGTGTCTATCGACACCACCACGGAAGACCTCATAGGATTGATCGGCAAAATCCTGACTTCGGCTATCACCTTTTCATCGAATGACTTACCTCCGGGAGGACCCATGCTCAATAAGCCTTTGTACGTCACTGTTGAATGTTTGGGGAACACCGTGCCCGCTTGTCTCGTTGACAACGGGTCTGCTCTTAATGTATGTCCTTTCCGCACAGCCAAGCGAATGGGCCTAGATGAATCTTCCTTTGTACCGTCTCAACAGAAAGTCCGGGCATATGACAACACCCAAAGAGCAGTCATGGGCATTATCTTTCTTAATCTCGCTATCGGGCCGATGGACAAAGAAGCTGAGTTCCAAATCATCGATATCCCCGCTTCTTTCAATTTGCTGCTGGGAAGACCTTGGTTGGACAGTTTGGGCGCTATACCATCGACAATTCATCAAAAAGTTAAGTATGTCTGGGAAAACAAAGTCTGTGATATCCTCGGAGACAGTTGGGTTCGATCATCTGAAGCGTCGTCAAGTGCACCGGTCCTAGAGTTACAGCTGTAAGAAGAAGAAGCGAAAATGGGAGGATTCGAATTCATCAGCATGATAGAAGAAGGAAAGTCGGGAGAGTCCCTACCATCCCGCTTTGATCAATATGCTAGTCCAGTCGTCGCCGGAATCATGAAGAAAATGGGTTTCTTTCTAGGATTGGGGTTGGGGAAGAATCTTCAGGGCCTGCCAGAGGCCCCAAGAATCCCCACTCAGACTCACACTCACGGTCTTGGGTATCAGCCAACGAAGAAGGAGCTGAGAGCAAAGAAGAAAGACGTCAATGCGCCACTAGACCCTTACTTAAAGACTCTCAATGGGTATTTCGTGAAGGAAGGAGAGGATTTCCCCTTCTGTGGTTTCCCAGAACCATGGGTGGACCAAAAAGACAAATGCATGAAGCCGGGGTTCGAGATCTTCTTCTCCCATGAATTTTCTGGGTACAAAGACCCATTTTTGCAAATGCCTGAAAAATCTATTGCTGCCAAGGACTGGGTTGGTACGCTGGACGGTTCTGCCATGAAAGATCTGTTAGGCGAAGGGAACGCAGAGGTCATGAAGGAGGATCCCAGAAAGACCAAAGGTGAATACGTCGAGGGCATAGTAGAGGAAGCCGCCGAAAGTGAAGAAGGTGAGGAAGGGAAGGCTGAGGAAGAAGAGATGGAGAAAATCACCAAGACAGGAGGTCCGGAAGAATGCTTCATTACTGGCCTGGGAGCAGAGCACAAGAAGGAGTGGGTTTTCGAGTCTAGTGATAGGTTCCCCCCACACCCAGAGTCTGTAATGGCCCAAATGAGGCGTCTTTCAATTTCTATGTCTGTTGTAATCACTCCAAAGAAAATCAATGAAAGTATGACTGATTCTGCCTACTCGAACGCGCTTAATGAATGTGATGAATGTGATGATCATGAAATACCTATTGAACTGCAAAAACTAATTGAAAAAGAAAAAGAGTCTGCATGTAAAATCATTGAAGACACCCTAACAATTAATCTTGGAAATGAGAACAATCCTCAAAATGTCTTCATCGGCTCTACACTTAGCAATAAAGAAAGTACAGAACTAATCAGTCTATTAAATGAATTCAAAGATGTTTTCGCATGGTCTTACAATGATATGCCAGGTATCGATCCAAAAATAGTCCAACACCACATCCCCCTCTTTCCCAATTCAAAACCCATAAAACAAAAATTGAGGCAAATGAGGCCAGAATGGGCACTCAAAGTAAAAGAGGAGGTTGAAAAGCAATTAAGAGCTGGATTCTTGATGGTCACCGAGTATCCCGAGTGGATTGCCAACATTGTGCCTGTCCCAAAGAAGGATGGTCGTGTTAGGGTTTGCGTCGATTTTCGAGATCTAAACAAAGCAAGCCCTAAAGACGATTTCCCATTACCCCACATCGACGTGCTGGTTGATAACACTGCGGGACATGAGCTTCTATCTTTCATGGATGGATTCTCCGGGTATAATCAAATCCTCATGGCTCCCGAGGATAGAGAGAAAACCACGTTCATCACTCCGTGGGGAACATATTGCTATAGGGTCATGCCATTCGGACTCAAGAATGCAGGCGCGACCTATCATAGGGCTGCCACCACTTTACTGCACGACATGATCCACAAAGAAGTAGAGGTGTATGTGGACGATATGATTGTGAAGTCCAAAGAAAAGGAAGGGCACCTAGGAGCTTTGAGAAAGTTCTTTGGGAGATTGAGGGAGTACAAAATGAGGCTAAACCCGCAGAAGTGCACGTTCGGAGTCACCACCGGGAAGTTATTGGGTTTCCTTATTACTCAGAGGGGAATAGAGGTGGATCCTACCAAGATAAAAGCCATAACCGAAATGCAGCCACCGAAAAACGAAAAAGAACTGAGGGGATTCCTGGGGAGAATACAATTCATCAGCCGCTTCATTTCCAAACTCACTTCGACCTGCGACCCCCTTTTTAAACTACTCCGAAAGGGAGAGAGATTCAAATGGGACACCTCGTGTCAACAAGCCTTCGACAAAATCAAAACCTACCTCCAGAACCCACCTGTCATGTCACCACCATCACCCGGGAAACCTCTGTTACTTTACCTCTCCGTATCCGAAGATTCGATGGGATGTATGCTGGCCCAAGAAGGAGAAGAGGGGCACATGGAGAAAGCCATTTACTACCTGAGTAAGAGAATGGTCGGATATGAGTTAAAATATTCACCCTTGGAGAAAGCCTGTTGGGCCTTGGTTTGGTGTACCCGTCGCCTCCGCCACTATATGCTAGCCTTCCCTGTAATCCTGATATCCCGAATGGACCCATTAAAATACCTGTTCGAAAAACCCGTCTTGACCAGTAGGATTTCCCGTTGGACCATGATGCTAGCTGAGTTCGACATCAGATATGTTACCGCCAAGTCCGTAAAAGGAAGGGCCGTCGCCGAGTTTTTAGCCGACCTCGCTGTAGAATCCGAGGACAAGGGAGACTTCAAGTTCCCAGATGAAGGAATAATGGAAGTCAAGGAGGAGTTGTGGAGAATGTACTTTGATGGAGCAGCCAATCAGTTAGGTTACGGGGTCGGAATCATTCTCGTAGCACCAGACGGAGTCCCTACCCCGTTAGCTGTCAAACTCAAATACGACTCAACCAACAATACCGCAGAGTACGAAGCCTGCATAATTGGGATGGAAGCGGCCTTGGCTTTGAAAGTCGGACGGATTGATGTCTTCGGAGATTCCAACTTGATCATATCCCAGGTCCGAGGAGATTGGAGGGTAAAGCATGAGAAATTGAAACCTTACCATGACTATCTAGAAAGCCTGAAAGCGCAATTCCGAAAGATTTCCTTTTACTATCTCCCTCGTGAGGAAAACCAACTAGCCGACTCTTTGGCTACCTTAGCCTCGATGATCCAAATCCCTTCCAAGATTGCCATGATCCCGCTGTCCATAGAAGTAAGGGACCAACCGTCATTCGAAATGATCGCAGCCATAGAAAGAGAAGATGAAGTGCCTTGGTATGTGGACGTGTGGAAGTTCGTTAAAGAAGGAGAATACCCCGAAGGAGCCTCAGAGAAGGACAAGAAGGCGATACGACGATTTGCCGCTCAATTCGTGATCTACGCAGATAAACTATGGAAGAAGTCCTACACCGGGTATAATTTGGAGTATTTATACGGGAGGGAAGCTAAGAGAATGATGGAGGAAATACATGAAGGAGTATGCGGGCCCCACATGAACGGGCACATGCTGGCAAAGAAGATTATCCGTCAAGGGTACTACTGGACGACCTTGGACAAAGACTGTTGTGAATATGTTAGAAGGTGTCACAAGTGTCAGATTCATGCAAATTTGATGCACACCCCACCGTCGCAGCTCTATAGCATGACCACACCTTGGCCATTTTCCGTTTGGGGGATTGATATCATCGGTGAGATAGTTCCAAAGGCTTCCAATGGGCACCGGTATATAATCGTGGCGATCGATTATTTTACAAAATGGGTAGAGGCAGCCTCATATGCGACTTTGAAAGCCAAAGATGTGGTAAGTTTCATTGAGAAGAACATAATCTGCAGATACGGAGTCCCAAACGAGTTTATCTCCGATCATGGCAGTCATTTTCAGGGGGAAGTTATCCCGCTCTTAGAAAAGTATAAGATCACTCGCCATCAGTCATCCCCGTATAGGCCCCAGACGAATGGAGCAGTAGAGGCAGCGAATAAGAATGTTAAAGCAATCTTGGGGAAGACGACAGATACGTATAAAGATTGGCATGAGAAGCTGCCATTTGCTTTATGGGGGTATCGGACGTCAGTAAGGACTTCAATAGGTGCTACGCCATACTCGTTGGTCTACGGAATGGAAGCAGTCCTTCCAGTCGAGGTGGAAATACCCTCCCTCAGGGTTTTGGTGGAATGTGAGATCAGCGAACTAGAATGGATACGGGGAAGGTATGAAGAGTTGATGCTGCTTGATGAAAAGAGGTTGACCGCGATAAACCATACTCGGGGGTACCAGAAGAGGATAGCTCGTGCTTTCAACAAAAAGGTTCGCCCACGGAAGCTTGCTGAGGGTGACCTGGTCCTCAAAGAACTAAAAGTGCCCGTTTATGACCCCAGAGGAAAATTCAAACCCAACTGGGTCGGACCATACATCATTAAGACTCTCCTCTCCGGAGGAGCAGCTTATCTTATGGACCTGGACGGGGTTGAATTTAAACAGCCAATTAACCTCGATCGCCTCAAGAAATACTTTGCTTGAAACCATTTCTTTCAAAGCCTCCTACCTCGATGAACTACGCTTGACCTGATTCCCACTAGGGGATACGTAGGCAACCTACTTGGTTCGGTCATTTAAAATAAAACCGCCCGGGCGGCGTCCTCTTTCGAACCTTGAGTTGAACTACTGCAGGCCTGACGCCCACTCAGGGGTAAGTAGGCAAGCTCTCAAAAAGCCTTCGGCCCAAGAAAACCCAAAAGCGAGAAATGTGTGTGCTAAACTAGGGGCAAACTGGCGTTTGCCCGGAATCACTTCGAAGCCCTAAAACCAGGGGCAAACTTCGTTTGCTAGCCGAAGAACCCAGAAATAAAACCATCCTTCAGGTCACCTGGCTGTCAGAATAAGTACTATAAAGAAACAAATAAGAATTCATGGAAAAGAATGAGTAGAAAACAAAAAGCAGAGTAGGGAACCGAATAAAGACATTAAAAGGAGAATTCTTCATAAAAGATTAATCGAAAGGTTGAGCGCTTTGATTAAGCATGCTAGAAATTTCCCTAAAGATAACAACATCAGTCAATCACATTCGGAAAGCGTAAAAGAGTAGGCAGGGTCCGTCAGAAAGTTTTGTGAAAGGGCCAACTTTTCTCTGTTTCCGTCTGTTTTATTGTGCACGTGTCTCATCAAGTCTGTCTCACAACCAAGGCCTGGATCTCCAGAAGATACTGGGCAGTGGGCACAATCGAAGCAGGGACCCTCGGGCACGGAGCAGCCATCCTACTCGACCAAGCCTCTATGAAAACCTTCACGATGGAAGGACGCAGAGTAGAACCCCTGGTGAAATCAGCAGTCACAGATTCAGTAGTATCTTGCAGAAGTCCAAACTGGCGAACCACCCGATCAGGAATGTAGAAAGTAGTGGCACTTAGGCCTGGTAACCAAATGCCAGGTCGCCCAGGAAAACGTACAGCAACAGAACGATGAGTCCACTGAGGGCAGATCCAGCAAATGTCACCAGAAGAGAGACCTTGGAGCCAACCGAGCCAAGCATCAGCAGAATGGAATAAGCAATGGATCTCCATGCGTTCGTAAGAAAATGGCCCACGGAGATGCGAGGGGTGAATGAAGAGATCAAGGCGTTCCATGAGCCAAACTTGCAGAACGAAAGGTGCCCCGGCAGATAACATGGCCCCGGTAACATGGGCATGGCTCAATCCAATCAGAGTTTCACCAAGAATCAGCATAACAGCACTTTTCATCTCCCTCAAACCACAGGCAATGGGTATGAGAATGTCAGAAGATGACTGGAATAGGAAGTAAGAGAGCATAGCAATGGACAAAGCACTACGTCGGATGATCTAGTACTCGCCATCATAGGGGTCCCCTATGGGAGCATAAACGGAGGCAAGGCGCTCAAAATCGATATGCCCGTCACAAATAAGGGAGCCCGCCGCATTTCGAGATATGTGGAGAAGAGTGGCTAAGTCGCGGACATACCCAGCCTGAATCTGAGGAACCGTCAATTCAGCAAAAGGATCAGTGTGGAGAATAGCGCTAAATTCCTCGAACAAAGGACAAATCTCCTGAAAGCCGAAACGAAAGACGTTGAGAGCAGGGTCCCAACACTGAATAGCAGCTCGAAGTAAGCCCTCGTTCAAATTCATGCGTCGGAAAGAGAAGAGATCGTTCAATCTGAAGCATTCAAAGTTGAGCTTTTCAATACCTGAGAGAGTATCCATCCATGGGAAGAGAATTTGGGAGCAAATGGGGGCCATTTGAAAGGAGGATGGAAAGAGAAAGGAGATGTTTTGCGGAGTGTTAGAAGAAGAGGGGTATAAGTAGGGGGTAAAGCTGCCCACTAGATCGCGGCACTCGATAAAGTGCAACGGCACTCCATGAAGTGCCGCGCGGCAGTCCGTGAGTGCCGCACGGCATTCACTGACTGCCGTTGCGGCATTCTCTGAGTGCCGCGGAGGCCTAACCGAGTGCCGTTCCGAGCTTTTTACTGGCCAGGGTTTGTTTGTAACATGATCTGCCCACCTGCAAACAGAAAACTAAATAGAAAAACGATAAAACGTGCGCTTCATGCAGCACGTGCAAATATTTTCATTCATTCATTCATTTCATATATATCAAATAAGCGTTCAAAAACGAAAATAAAGTCGGGACCAAGCCATGGTCCCACATACGGCAAGATTTGGACCAAGCTATGGTCACACATACGGTAAATAAGCAGAAAGTATAATAAAATGTTTAAAGCATCTATCCTACCAAATAAAAGGAAGCAGCCATCAAAAATAAAACATGTATATACAGTCATCCACCAAAATATAAATTCTCCCACAAAATCTCAAAAATGAAAAAATAATAAAAATAACAAAAGCAGAGTCAGCCGCGACCCCGACCCCGGCCGCGAGTCTGGCGAGTCATACGTCTGAGAGGCTCCTCCTCTGACTCAGTCCCGCTGCCTCCACCAGTCCCGCCGTGTCCGCCACTGCCGCCGCCTCGGCCTCTGCCACCGCTGGTGCCCTCGCCGCCACGTCCAGCACCGCTACCTCCGGGGGTGTCGCTGAGAGGGACGCCGAACTGCTGAAGCCGCTGCTGGAGCTGCCCCACCTGCTGAGACAGGACTCTATTCTCCTCCATCTGGAAGAGAAGGGATGAGTCCAGAAAATTGTTGAAAAGGCATTTGGAATGCTAAGAATATGGAAAGGGTAGAAGATCATACCTGGGCCCTCAACTGAACCGCAGCAGTCGCCCGAGCTCCCTCAGCCTGAAAACAAGAGTCAGGAACAAAGATCAGTAAAAAAGGGATACGATCCCAATCAAAAGTAGAAAAGGGGATAAAATTCTTACCATCCACTCCCGTCCAAGAACCCACTGTCGCACGCTGTGGGCATACGCCAGGCCCTCCTCCGCGTAAGCACGCGGGACGACATCGTAATGTAGAGGTATCGTGGGAACACCCTGCGAAAGTCGAGGAATCGTCGTCGAGTGGGGCTCTCCGAATGAGACAGTCAACATAGTCCAGTCCCACTCGGGCAAGCCAGGGGGGCGGACCGCAGCAGGGACATGCTACAAACAGAAGTAATAAAACATGGGTGAAGAATAAAAGGAAGAACTCACAAAACTAATAAAGGAATCATTTACTCACCCGAGTCACTTCCATCAGCGGGAAGTTTGGCATCAGATTGGCGGCACGGAAGGCCGCATATCCGTCAGGGTCGTCCAAGAAGCCGTGGATACCAAAGCCAGCTCGAGCAGCCGAGTAGTCGTCGCCCTGAAGTGTGTCTGTAGCCCTCATAGAGTCGGGAGGAGGGAACGGCACAAAGAATCTGGGAGCCGCTATAGACTGCCTGGTCACCCTCTCTCCCAAGTACCACGCCATGCCCTCTGACCCACCATCGAGTAGCCGTCTCATCGGGTCATACCCGGTCGACTCCTGAATCCCCGCGCTAGCCTCGGGTAGTGCCCTAAGCCACGGCTGCCACTGTACATGCTCCTCCCGTAGGTTCGTCAGGAAGTTCCTGAACGAAACAAAGTCATGAGCCCCGGTCTTCCGCCCGACCCTGTCCTTCGCCCACTTCAGCCCCTGGGGCATGATGAGGGCGTCAGCAGCACGTGTCTCAGGAGACATCATGCGGAGATACTCATGGGACCAAATCTGTGATAAAAGAGAAAAAGAAAAGGAAAATTAGTATCACAATGCGAATAAATTTCTGGAAGTAAAATAAGCGATGGAATGTAAAAAAATAATAGTATATACCTCCCACGCTCTCCAATACCCACTGGTAGCGGTCGATCTATCCCGGGAGATGTCACTCATATGCCTGTACAGGATAGCTAATCCTGTACCAGCCCAATCAAACTCAGCGACCCGGTCCAGACGCTCCAGCGACGCCACCAAAGAAGCAGAAATCCGGTCACCCTTGGTGCTCAACAAGGAGCACCCCAGCAGGTACATCAAAAAGCCGCGGGCCATCTGCTCGTCGGTAAAGCCGGGTTTCCCCCGGAAGGTATCCATAAACCACCGGGCCGTGACCAAGGCCTCCTCCGGGACCACCCCTAGTAGCGGCTCTATCTGATCCTACTCCTGGTCCGACAAATGCCTCAGGGGCTCTCCGCCGAAGGCGATCCCGATAATCATCGAGAAGTCCAGCGGGGTCAACGTCATCTCGCCGAAAGAAAAGTGGAAGGTACTCGTGGTATCCCACCACCGCTCGGCCAACGCATGTATCTGCTGCAAGTCGTTAGAGCTCTTCGTCAAGAGTTTGACGAAGTCTCCAAAACCCGCTGCGTCCACCAGAGCTCTCACGGTCGGGCTCAGCTCGGTGTACCACTCATGGCCATGTGCAAGGCTGCCGTGGCCCTTCAGCACTTTGGGCTGCAGTTGCAAGAAAGAATCACAAGATTTGTTGTCAGAGAATAAATAAAAGGAGAAAGCAATGAAGAAGGAGATAAGTAATATAGAAGTGTTCACATAGGATTTCACAGGAGAGACATTCGTTTGCATTCAAGAGAAAATGAATAAAAGGAAACGCTCAAAATTTTAACAAAGTTTCGAAAAGAAAAGAAAAAAGAAAGAGTAGTTTTTGTCCACCTACTTTGGAAAACGTGCATATACAAGTTTTAAAGGAGATTTTGGGCCCGGAAAGAGTCTGGTTGCAAAAAAAAGAATGCGTGATTGCAAATATTCAAGAATCAATTATTTTGAATAATAAAATGGCATTAAGAAAACTCGCCAGGACGGTAAATACAGGAAAAGGTTCGTGATTTCATTTCTACGAGCATTGGATTTCATTATTCACAATCAATGTTTGAGATTTCAATTAAATGGTTTTCAAAAGTCGTTGAACAAAATCAAAGGGGAAAATAAAGGATAATTCGAGCATAAAATTCATTTTCTATTTTATTTATTTTTCAAAAGTTCACGAGAAATAAAAATAATAAAATTTGAATTCCTTTACGAAAGGCATGGTATAAGGTATTCGAGACGCTCGAGGGCGCCACAAACATGACGTTTGGAATAGGGTATCTAAAAGTGGTGACAATCCTACGTTACATTCACAAGGAAGATATACGGGAAAGAAATACGAGAAATAGACAAAAGGGAAGCGTTTACCTCGCGCTTGAACGCGCGGGCTGACAAATGCTCATCAGGCTCTCTCAATAAGAGAGTAGCATCTGGATGATGGGTGGCCGTATACTTGGCCTTTTTCTTCCTAGAACCACTCGCCATAACCTGTCAAAAAAGAAAAAGGGAGATTCGCACGTTAAAATTCGTTAAAGTTCAAGAAAACAATGAAATAAAAGAGTCTAACCGAACCATGATCTAGCAGAACTTACCTGTGGACGTCGTAGATCGATATAGAAGCAGAGAAGAGGATGAGAGAAATTTTTCTCCAGAGAGATTTCGAGATGGAGAGAGTGAGAGAATGAGAAAATGTGTTGAATCCCGGCGGTTTTAGCCACTGCCGCTCAAACGCGGCACTCATTTTTCTGTGCGCGGCAGTCAGTCAACTGCCGCGCGGCACTCGCCGAGTGCCGCAACGGCACTCCGTGAGTGCCGCGCGGCAGTCACGGACTGCCGCGGAAAACCGCGTGTGCCGCGATTATGGCGGTTCAAAGATATTTACATTCCCCCCAAAAATTCAAATCAAGTCCCAAAAATTGAATTTGAGGCCCCAAAAATTGCCCTCATTGCACTTCTGGCCCTCAGGGTCGTTTCATAGGTGCACTTTGACTACAAATTTTGGAGTTCAAAAATATTCGAGCCCGTGGGCCCCCTTTTTTGAAAATTGGAGATATTTGAGCTCGTGGGCTCCCAATTTTATGAAAATTAAAATGTTCGGGCCCGTTGGGTTCCCAATTTTGAAAATTGCAGTACTTGGGCCCGCGGGCCCCGACTCTTTAAAATTGAAAATATTTGAGCTCGTGGGCCCGGATTTATTCCCGGTTTTCGCAACGGACTTGCGATTAACCCTCGTTTGGAGAATATAACGGATTTATATTCCCGGTTTTCGCAGCGGACTTGCGATTAACCCTCGTTTGGAGAATATAACGGATTTATATTCCCGGTTTTCGCAACGGATTTGCGATTAACCCTCGTTTGGAGAATATAACGGATTTATATTCCCGGTTTTCGCAACGGACTTGCGTCAACCCGCGTTTGGAGAATATAACGGATTTATATTCCCGGTTTGCGCAACGGATTTGCGATTAACCCTCGTTTGGAGAATATAACGGATTTATATTCCCGGTTTTCGCAACGGACTTGCGATTAACCCTCGTTTGGAGAATATAACGGATTTATATTCTCGGTTTTCGCAACGGATTTGCGATTAACCCTCGTTTGGAGAATATAACGGATTTATATTCCCGGTTTTCGCAACGGACTTGCGTCAACCCGCGTTTGGAGAATATAACGGATTTATATTCCCGGTTTTCGCAACGGATTTGCGATTAACCCTCGTTTGGAGAATATAACGGATTTATATTCCCGGTTTTTGCAACGGACTTGCGATTAACCCTCGTTTGGAGAATATAACGGATTTATATTCCCGGTTTGCGCAACGGATTTGCGATTAACCCTCGTTTGGAGAATATAACGGATTTATATTCCCGGTTTTCGCAACGGATTTGCGATTAACCCTCGTTTGGAGAATATAACGGATTTATATTCCCGGTTTTTGCAACGGACTTGCGTCAACCCGCGTTTGGAGAATATAACGGATTTATATTCCCGGTTTTCGCAACGGACTTGCGATTAACCTTCGTGATCAAATCAAAAAGCACTTTCTTGACTCCTGTGTCACTTTTTTTGCATGAAAAATCTTCCCTGACTAACACGCCACGAATTGCGCGTCATACATAGGGAAAACATGATAAGCATGACATTTACACAATCAGGTCAATTTAGAAAACGCCATTGCATTACACTTGCATCACGACAGGATAGGTGCATCCATCCGTGTGACTACTTGCGTCTGTGAATGGTCAACCCATGCCTGAACTACGCTTTGGTCTGATTCCTGACAGGGATACGTAGGCAGCTCGTCATAGAGCCCGACCAATTAGGATTCCGCTGCACGCCCGTTTTTACAACGCATTTTGTTTTTGCCTAAATTCGACAGTTAGGTCAAAGGCTTGTCTTCACACAGGCTTTGACATTCACTTATGGGACGCGTTGCTCCACAAGCTCTGTCAAAGAGGGGCAAACTGTAGACACCCCAATTTTGACCGGCCGTCGAATTTAGGAGAGCGTCACCTCCACGTCCGATGATGACAATGACCGAGAAATTCGAAGTATTCCAAGCTCTTCAGAAAAATTCTCCAAAACGCGATAAAATTTCACAGAAAGAGGGAAATACCAGGTATTTAGGAGAATTCAGGTATAAAACACAACTTTTGGAAAAGATATTCAAAAATAATTTGTTTCAAAAAGAGAAAAGACCTAAAAGGGGAATTTTAGTCAAAACCGGCACACGGCGGGCTTCCGCGGCACTCGGTGACTGCCGCACGGCAGTCACAGAGTGCCGTGCCGGCACTCACCAAGTGCCGCCGCAGGTTTCTGACTGCCGTTCGCTTTTAAAGTCTGTATTTCGCAGAGCAATACGTATGCGCATGCAAATAAGAACAAAAACTGATAAAGTAAGACTGACAAAATTGCGGCAATCCATTAATTGCCGCGGCATTTGGTGAATGCCGCGCGGCAGTCATGAAGTGCCGCAACGGCATTTGATGAATGCCGCAGCGGCAGTCACGGACTGCCGCGTCAGTATCTGGACTGCCGCGCTGGACAGCAGTCTGCATAATTTCAGAAAGTACACATTGTACCAACTAATGAGGGAATTACACCTGTTTTTTGCTCCGAAATTCACCAAAAATACCTGGTAATTTTGCTTATAAAAGAGAAGGGATCTTCCTAAAAGAAACACAAAAAAAAAAAGAGAGACCAAGAAGAACATCAAGAGATATTGGGAGAGAGAACATATACTTCCATTTCACCAACATTCTTTTAGAGAGAAAAGAGAGTGTTTAGAGAATTAGAGAAGAGCTTGGAAGATCTTCAAAGAAAAGAAAACTTTGAGGATAATTTGGAGGTGATCCTCTAACCATAGATTATTAGCTTATCCTTTCTTCTCATCTCTAGTTTAAAAATCTTTCATTATTTTCTTTGTTTATCAAGTAAACTTAGGAGTTCCTTTTGTTTCCATGTTACTTTCTTCCATTCTCTTGTTTATTTTCTTCTCTTGAAGGTCTTGGAGATCTTCAATATCTCTTTTGACCTCTAGAGCATGATCTTTTGAATCCTATGTAGGCTTGTGCTTCACATAGGAGTCAAAGTTTAATCAACACTTCATAAGAGGCTCCAAGTCCACACCCATGATTTGGATCTTCTAAACTTGATGTCTTGAGGAATCCCTTCAATATTCCTTTAGGACTCATGAGTCATAGTCATGTCTCTCCTCCAATGACCATCAAATGGTAGGAGAATGTAGTTTTGGGTCTAAACCCATCTCCATGATCTAGACTCCTTGTCTTATAGATTTCATGAAGTCTATCCATACTTCACTTGAAATCTATGAAGAATAAAGGTTTATAGTCTCCAATGGTCATCAAATAGTAAGAGAAGTGGTTTGGTTCAACTCAACTTCATGGTATAATAGTTGGAGTTACCAAATAAAATTGAACTAGCAAAGTAAAAACAGCGAATCCACAAACTGTTTTTGATCAAAGATTTTTAGTTCGAAATCTAACCGTTGAAATCAAATGAAACCAACGGGAAAGTGTCAATAACACAATATTCTACCGCTGTAATTTTTGTTTTAAGGTGGTTTCATGTTTAGAATGGTTTGATCATGGGTTTTGTGAAGCAACAATAATCTGTCCAGAATTTCAGAATAGTTTCAGAACAGCAACACCCTTTTGAAATAATTAAATCAGAGCTCTAATAAAGTTTCTATGACCCAAAATAATTTTTTCCAAGTAGATTAATGTGTTAGGAAGTCACCCTAAAAAGAACAAAGCAATTCGGATTTTTTTGCTATTTTTAATAAATCGTGCAAGAATTCTAGACAGAAGGTTGCAAAGTGCTGAGTGACGTCTAATATTTTGCATATTCCTGGAGATCCGACCGTTGGAACTTTGATTTTCTTTTTGATTTGAAAACTAGACTCACAGAGTCATATTGAGTCCAAAAATCATCAAGATCAAACCATGAGAGATATGCTCTTTATTTCTTTTAAGTTCTGGTCTACTCTCTGCAATTTTCAGAGTTTTATGACACATTTGACTTACCTTGTAAATAAGGGTCTAAATGACTTCTCTATGATCTAAGGCTTAAACTATGCTTTAATAATGATTAGTTGAGTTTGAATTCAAAGTTTAAGAGTATTTCATAGTTCATCCTTGTCCATGTACATATTCATCTATATGATTCGACACTTGTAATTAAGACTCATTTGCTTTGGATTTAATTACATTAGATAGGTTTAAGCTAGAAATTTAGGATTGTTATTTCTAACATCATACTTTGCATATCACGTGGACTAACCCCTTGTTTTGTAGCGCTACTAAGGTACGATTTCACGAACTCCTCTTTAGTTTATCTTAATTTCTTGATTTTATTGATTTTTCGACTTAATGTGCGACACCTTAGAATTAGGTTTTTGCCTTATGTGTATATGTGATTAGAGACTCTTTTAGGATTTTCTTTTATCCGCATGCATTACACGTTTATTATCGCCGCTGGATCCCGGGTAAGTTCATTTGTATCCCTATTGCATATCATATCGCTTGTTACCTGAATTATGTGGCTTTTGAATGATATTTTGTCAATTGCAATTTTACACCCTTTGGACATGCTTTTGTGATGTATATGTATATATATGTATTAGTTGAGGGCATGCTTAGATTAATAAATTTAATTAAAAGGATGTTGAGTAGAGGCCTATCGCAAGATAGGATGAGAGAGGGTGTTTTAGTCCGATGGGCTCCTTCCTCTCTCATTCCATAATCCCCGGACCTAGTTAATCTCTGGTTTCTAAAAGATCAGTTTGCTTTTAAAATGGTTTCTTAATTTTCCTTTTAAAAAAAAAAAAAAAAAATTAAGTGGCGACTCGTTTTGTTTTAGAAATTGATTTCGAAAAGCTGTGGGTAAGTCAACCTGCGATATCCACACCGGGGCGTGACACAAGCAGATCACAATAACAAGAAATTATATTACGCACCATCATAGAGAGAATAGTTTAGGGAGGTTATCATGTGAGCACTTCATATTGTCCCTAGAAATAGGAAACTTTAGTTTTTCTTTGTCTTTTCTAGTTGTAGTAGTTGTAAAAATTTACTTTTATGTAATTGATGATTTCATGTTAAAAAATATATAATAAAACTTTGTGTGTTGTATTTCTTAAATTAAAAAAATTGTTTTCTTGTAGGACCTTTGTCAATTTGTAGTAGTAAAAATATTCCTAGTAAAATTTATATTTAATATTTTTAGTCTAGTAGTACTTAGAGTTGTCCCCTAAAATAATTTGAAACTCCAAATTTCTAATTTTTATAGCAATATTTCCATTCACTAGAAGACAGATTTTGTAAGTAAATGCCAAATTTCTTAGTCACGTAGTTGTTATAATCACCTACTAAAGTCCTAAGCACACCATACACATACCTCACTCCCAAATTAGATTAGGATTTGGTTTGGCCTTGCTTGTGTTCTTGGAGTTCAGCCACTTTGACCCCACAAGAAGTCAAAGTCAAAAGTTTAGTATTTTATTTTTGGTTCAGTATTTCCATTTATTTATGTTTTATTAGCCTAGTTGTACTAAACTTTGTTATTTTGCAGATTCCACAAATTCAACCTCAACTCATGTTAAGTGAAGAAAAAATATATTAATATTATATTTCACCATTACCCTTAGTTTTGTAACTTAAATTTTAATTGGGCAATTACTGTATACATCTATTTAATCTTTCTTTAAAAGGTTATTTGGAAGACAGTTTCAATTCTAAAATGGTAGGCAAAAACTTTAATGAGGGATATGCAATAAAAACTTAGAATCCACAGCTTCTGTACACTAATCTTAAATGGGCAAATTTATCTGGATGGGTTGTTTTTCTATTTATGGCCAAAAATATCTATGTATCTATAGTTTATGATCATTTAACACGTTTATATACTATGGCTATATTGGACGTGAAAAGATTACATATTTGAAATAAGAATATAATTATGTGGATTGTCAAACTATGCCTTTTGTCATAAAAAAAACACCTAGTATTCTCAAATAATTCATATGGCAAAGTTTATCTTTCAAATATGTGTGTGTATATATATATATTTCTACCCATTAATGGACATACAATTGTGTAGTGACAGAGTGGTGGGGACTGGGCGCCGGATAACTTACGTCCGCGCCGGGTCACGATTCGAACCTGGCTACTGCCCAATTGCCTCTTTATTTTTCTTTAAACCAAACGACGTCGTTTCATATCAAACCTGACACACTTGATATGACCTCAACTTGTAAGTTTATTTTAAAATAAAGATTCACTCTTTTTAGAAATGCCAAATTCTTTACAAATGCACAAAAGTTGTGTGATCTAGTGTTGAGTTGCATATTTCCAATTCCTTTAAATCATTTCTTCCTAGTTAATTAATATTTCATATTTTTAATAACTTTGCTTAAATATTTGTATTATTTTCATCTTTCGCTATAATAAAATCCAAAAAGTTTATCTCATGTAAATCTAGCTTTTATTTATTTTTCTTCATTTTCTTACTAGTATCTTAGTTAATTTATTTTGCACTATTAAAATTTTACCATAAACTGTTAAAAAAATAGTTGTTAATTTAGTTTTATTGCAAAAAAAATATAAAAACTATTAGTTTAGTAAAAGCCCCAAAAATCCATCATCTTTTATTTTCTTTTCTTGGGACAAAATAGTTACTGTCTATTCTGTTCCCTGTGGGTTCGACCTGGTCTTCCAGAACTGTATTACTTGTACGATCACCTACACTTGGGTGTTGATAAGAAAATGCGTCAATGGGATGTCGTCAGTGGTCGTCACTAATGTGGTCCAAACGTTGCAGAAAAGCCTCAAAATCTCTCGTAGGGTCCATATTCGCAGGAACGGGGGCCCTTCCTCGTTGATTCCTTGCGTTCTTCATCCCGTCAGCCATAAAGACCTAGACAATCGTCTCATTGTTACTTACTAACCCTTGAGGCAAGATATAATGCACACAATGCAAATGGATCAACAACTGAAGTGACGAACATAAGCAACCAATAGAAATGAGTACTCAAAAATGATAATAAGCAAAAGCGTACTGCTCATATACACAGTCAAAAACATTTACAATATGGTATGGTAAGGATATTTATATAACATCTACATATACCACTACCATCAAAAACATATACAACATGTACACAAAAGAGAGTGGGCTACATGCCCTGATCAACAAAAACAAAAGATCTAGATCCTAGGGATTCGATCCTAGTAGTCCTCATCATCTGACTCTAATGGAGGCAGCTCATCAGTTGGAATGTCCATCTCCTCTGGTGGCACCCAGTCAAGCCATAAGTTAAACTCATCAACCATCTCAAAGATTGAGTCGCCCTTTGGTTGAACATCTGGCTCCTGCTCATCTGTCAGTGTCCATCCCCTAAACAACATGATGCGGTAGGACGGGTCCTGCAACAAAAACCTGAGGTACCTGAACTACCTCATCCTCAATATCGTCGCCATAGTCATCCATCAAATCAACCTCTCTGTCAACCTCATCACCCTCGTCCTCACCAGGGTCCTCCTCTAGCTTTCCCTCCTGATCGTCATCATGATCGTCCTCATGATCCTCCTCGTCCTTAGGCTCATCATCTGGATCGCCCTCATACTCATACTTACCTCCCTCATCATCATTTCCATGCTCGTCTCCATCATCATCCCCATCTCCCTCGACCTCCATAGGGTCATCGTCGTCCTCCTCAGGCTCTATCTCTAGCTTGTTAGGTTCCTTGTCCTCCTGAGCATCCTCCTCTACTGGAACAACTGGATATGTAATAGGCTCCTCGTATAGGAAAACTAATATGTCTAGCTGAATCTGAGGCTCTAGCTCTATGACTAGAGTTGGTGCTGGTGTAGGATCTGCTAAGATAGCCTATAGCTCAGTAGTGTGAAAATCCTCATTGTCAAATATCATCCAACTCATCTCTAATTAAATAAGCTCTACAGTATGGGCACGATGCTTAGCCCCCATACGAATCCTTTCGGGTGCAAAAGTCCATCTACGTGCATCAAATGCCATAAGTACTCCTCCAACCACTCCCGGGCTCTCATCCGGATACATTGGCAATAACCACGGGATCTACAGCCTCTACTCTATCAGCGTAAATCGTATATCCTCCCAACTCGTCCTCTACATGAATCAACTCCATGATCTGAAAAGAAAACTAACTTAAGTCAGTACTAGCCGCAAGGTATCTTAAGGCTCAAAAACGTGTAGGACAATCAGCGAACACGACTAAACCTAGTGCTTTGATACCAAAAATCCCTGTCACCCCCCGAAGTAACCAAAATAGGAAAAATTAAAAACATTTTCTCTTTTGGGTCCGTAGTTATGTGGCAAGTTGAATACCTCATGATAAATCCACTTAAACATCAGAGTCTTAAATCCACTTATTACAATCATCATAGAAAGAGAAAGTGAGGATATTTTGGGCATAGAGCCCTACATCAAAATATGAGTAAGATCGGCATCTAGTGCCTCCAATACTAACAAAAGCTAATAAACAAAGCCTCCCGCTTCCGATCCCTAGCTCGCGAAGCCGTAGCCTTCCTTGACATAGTCCTCTTCCAGGTATTTAGCCTCTGCAAGATCGAGACATTTGATTGTCTAGGACATGAAAGTCGTCAGCTTTACTGTAAGCTAATTGAGTAAACCTACTACACTCGACCAGGCTCAGAAAACATGGTTAATCTCGTTAATAAGCAAGACATTCCTTCTTATGCTTTTGAAAACATTAATGGTAAGGTTCACTCATTCTCTCTTTCAATGTAGTACATATACTTGGAAACTTTCAATGATAATACCCGGACTTTGGGGACATAACTGACATCAACTAACTGACCTCTTTGGATTATTGGTCCAATCGATGCTGACTTGACAACCGCTTTGAACCATAGGTTTGATCTTCCATAACTTGACTCTTCATGCATCTGGCACGAGTGCCATTGGCCTATATATCGTCGCCTTACGGCCGTTAGGTGACCCTCTTATCATCGTCGCTTTACAACCTTCTCTTGATGTCATCTCCTTATAGCCTATGGTAACCCCATCTTATTCATTCAATCGTGGTTAACTTCTTGTCATTACCTTACGGCCTCATATTGACATCGTCGCCTTATTCCTATTAACCATCTCACAACTGATCATAATAGTACCAAACAAGGTACTACTACACATGCCACTATGGCATCCACCATGAACTAAACTGATCATACACGAATGCTCTTGTCCGTGTTGCCCATATCGCCACGGGGACATCTCGACATCACATAACTCATTACTCTTTCCTGAAGGAATCAATAGAAACTAGACCGACGAATATGATCACCCCATTAAAAATCTCATTATCGCAGCTTACGCATCTTCAATTAACGCACGCAGTACAAGTCGTTAATGAGCATTATTCTTGGGATATCATACTCTTGTACTTATCATGTTGTCATTATCGAGGTTTACGTATCTCGCACATATACGTCTTACTAGTTCAATTCATCCTTTACTTGTTACAGAAAACATGCTCATTATGAAATCAGTGGGCTCGAGCGCTCGTTTGTAAATCTCAGGATTGCTTCCTCTTTACATTACATAAGTAATTCGTTGTTAAGGTACCACTTAGATAACATAAAGTACAACTTCCATATATATACAACCATATATAGCAAGAATATCTCAAGGTACAATTATTACAACTTATAGTACCATCATACATATCATGGATCATCTTAAATATAACATACAACAAGCCTTTCTTCTATATACTGCTACACTCGAGCGCTCAAGCCTGGCCTGTTCGTTGGGCTCGAATGCTCGCAATTGGTCCGAGCACTCAGGTTTGACAGTTTACCAGCAGATTGGTTATTTCACCAACATAACTTTGATTAAAACTTAATGCATGTTACATTAATAAAACATGAATTAAGAGTAAGTATGAGTACTCACAAGATTTAGATTATCAAATTGATATAAAAAATGATGATATTGAAGACAATGTATGCGTATATGTATGATCTTGAGCTCTACTATGCTTTAAAACATGATCAAGGCCATGATCATCATCATTCCTTATTGACCCTTGAATCTCTAGCTCCCAGAACTTCAAATGTGTGTGTATGAGGGTGTGTGTGTGTGTGTGTGTGTTTTTTATCAAGCCATGGAAGTGATAAACAAGTGTGTGCATAAGAATTTGTGTGTAGAGTTTATGAACTCTCTCTCAAGCTTACTATCTGTAAATAGACTTTCAAAATAGAATAAATGCGAGGAAAGGTAGGGTATTTATAGAGTTTTCAAGTCCCAGGGGCAAAATAGTAATTTCACAGGTTTTTAGCTTGAGCGCTCGCACTTGGCTCAAGCGCTCACGACTCGAGTGAACCGGCGCCTCTAGTGCTCGGGGCTCCTGCTGCTCATATCCTTCTAATGCTTAAGGATCAAAGGTTAAAGAAATAAACATCCATACTAACTCTCATCAACGTTCATCCATAAACATTCGTATTTTACATATACGGATACAGAAATATGAAATACATCCATATATAGATAAATATAAATAAAAGGGTTGGTGTTACATGCACCACCCAAGGCACCAACTCCACTTAGGTCCATAACCTGCAATGGGGGCAAACCCCCTAGGTGGCCCACGATAGAGGATTCAAAAGACCCTTGAACCCACACATTCTAGGTTGACTACCTACAGTAGCTACTCCCACAATGCTTGCCTTACCTAAAGCTTGGGGGGTAATAAGGGAATAGTGAACTACCGAAAACTACACCGAGCATTCACAGGCCTTGGAATTAACTAAGCAAAAACCCTTAGACACCCAAGCACCCACAATGTTCAGAGTTCACATCGAGTTGTTACAAGGCCCAGGATTAATCAAGTATAAACTTCTGAGTTAATCCAAGCACTTACAAAACGCCCCGATCGGGACCTACAGACCTGGAATTTTCCCAAGTATAATAGCTCGGGAAAATCCAAGGCTTTACAAGTCCCCAGAAGATCGAGTGTTCCCTACCAATCATAGTTCCAAATCTTTTGCTAAGGCAAGGTAATAATGAGGCTAACAACTGGTCGGGTACACGCAATCACAAACAAACATAGGCAATAAAGTGCAAAATATGAACAAGAGTTGATGCAAAAAGTGGCATCAAAGGGCCTTTGTCATTACTAGTTCAGAAAAATTACAACGCCTAGGGGGAAATTATAGTAGCCATCCAAAAAAACATACATATATGTGCAAATACAAAATAGGTCAGGAGCAACAAGTCGGAGTGGTCCAGAAGTAGGCCTTGGAAAAATCTTCACTACTTTTTTTTGCCTGGCAATATATCTCCTTGTTTCTCAGGCAGGCTCATTGCTGAGGATCATCTATGATGACTACCTCATCCTCATTCTCCCTGACCTCTCCAGCAGGAGCCTCCTCCCCGATGGTGGTCTCATTAGCAACAGGCGGCCCTGCATCCCAGAAGTCAAAATCCACTCTCGAGTAAGCTGAGAGGTCCCACTCGGGATGGTCTACGGCCACCCTTCACTTCAGGTCAGCGTAGCCTTGGAAGAAGTCGGCATCAAAATCTTCCTCCGCCGCTTTCTCGACCTCTGCAGCCTCATCTCGAGCCGCCGCTGCATCCGCTAAGGCCTTCTTCTCAGCCCTTGCAGTCTCCAAGCTCGCTAGGGCGGTCTCCAGCTCTACCTGAGTTGCTCCCAAGCTTAGGGCTAGCCCCTTCACCTTGACCTTCTCTATAGCCTGAGCAGTTTCCTTAGCCTCCAGTGTCATACTCTTCTTTAATACAGTAGCCTCAGCAGTAGTTGCCTTCTCAACCAGACCAGGCAGGGAAGATCTAACCCTGACTGCCAGATAACAAGCCTAGAAAAAGCAATAGAAACCAGTCAATCACTAAGGGTATAGAAAAATAACAATGAAAGAAAAAGGCAAACTGCTTACCAAATTGGAAAGGCTGTAAAGCCACCCTACAAGCACCTAAGGAACCATCCCCTCATGTATATCAACTTGGCTCAGGAGGAGGGTAGCCATATCCTTCTCCAAGTCTCTTCCTCAGACACCACCTGAGGGAAATCGATCAGGATATTCCCCAAAAGGCTTTCGGTGGTCGACACCAACTCAACCTGAGGGGCCGATGTCCTGACCACTTCCCCTCTAGACCCGCACATCAGTCGTCAGAGTTGGCCACCGGCAGTATGAAGGGAAAGTTAGGTTTAAATTTTTATTCAAACGTACAGCGGAAAGACAAAGTTCAAGAACTTTATTGGTAGCCCGGATCTACTACTTATTAACTTTATAGATGCATAAACAAAAGAGGGAGAAGAGTTTATATCTCAGGTCTTGAACCCAATTCTGATTCTATTCTTCCTTGATGGTGCAATAGCCTCCACTAGGTTATCTTCACTCTTATGACTCCTATGGATGCTCTCGAAAAGACTAGGGTTGGTGGGAACCCTAATAGAGAGGATAAGAAGGCTAAGGAAATCCTAAAATAGTTTTTGCAGCTCTAGTATAGAAAAACGATGATTATAAATTTCTGTACGTAGCTGCCCTATTTATAAATTCCCAGAACCGACTTTACCTTCAATCAATCGAAGTGGCTTTGATCGATCGAAACTTTGATCGATTGAACAACGTTCGATCGATTGAACTTGCCTTAATTTCAATTGATCGAATCGATCGTACCTATCTTGACAAGATCCTCTTGCCTTTACAAGTATCCTAGTAGAGTTAAGAGTGGGACCTCCTAGGTTCTTTATTGTTGGCTCAAATCAGCTGTTAATTCCCATGACCAAACTCTTTGATCAGCAAATTAATCAACTGATCAGTTAATGTTTACTCCACTATAAAATGATAACTGAACTCTAACACAAAAGAAAAAATTCGAAGCAATAACTAGACTTATATGTACAAATGTCCCTCCACCGTCAGCATTCATAATCATATTCAAGTAGTCAGATAATTGTTACTATCAACCTGAATCATGATTACTTCTTATATTCCTTGAGTCCTATTCACCTCTCATGATTACCAAACATGTTGACATCTACTTATCAACATGACTGCAGTTCTCAGTAATCAACTTGGTGACATTCTCAAGAGAATGCTTACTCTTCATCAGAGGGTAGATTCTATCTTGAAAATATATGTTCACAACCCTATGAACATGACATACCTAAGATACCCAGGTGTTGATCTTTTATAGACCTCACTGATTGGTAAGTCAAAGCTGCCATATCCATAGTCTGTATTCATAATCGTCTCAAGATTGAGAACATGTACCTTATTCAAGTTGTGAGTTCCTATGAACTCTTGACAGTCTTAAGTGTCAATAGGAAAACTCGGGTCCATCAATGCACTATAAGCACTAGCATATTAACTTAGAGTCATACTCTAGCGATTGAGATCCATTACTCCATCCAATGGTAGTTAATCATGCTACAGGGTAAACCTAATGAGATATTGAGTCTTATCATCCACTGTGACAAATTCTAAGTATCAAAGAATGGTAATTCGTATCTCACTTGTATGTATCTCATAAACACACGAATTACTTACTATGATACTTAATGATTAACAATCATCTCATAAAAGAAACATACATAATGAAATGTAAAACTGATATCCATATATTAAAATGTCAATGTCTCGTATATAAAGTAATGGTTTGAGGTCACAAACCTAACACAGCAAGCTCAGTAACTGCCCTTTTTCTCTACTGACTTGCTTGGGTGGTGTCACGCCCCGACGTAGCATAATACAGGAAAGCATTTAATTTCCTTTATGGACTCGTAGGTCGTGACAAGTGAGTATGACCAATTGTCCCTGCAATAAATAACTTAACAACATTTCTAAAAGAAAGGATACTAATACACATAAGCTCCGAAATAAAACTTACTAAACTATTACATAAGTTCCGGTCTTAGGCACAAACGCCCTATTCAAAAGTCTAAAACTAGTTTATTATAACCCAAATTAAAAGACAGAGGAAATATAAAGCAGCCTCCTGGAAAGTCTCCTGCTTCTAACTAGCATAGTCGAAATACCCTGGCTGCTCCTGACCCTGAAAATCTGGACATACAGTCCAGGACGCATCAACGCCGTCAGCTTATGCAAGTTGGTTAGCAAAATAAACATGTGCTCACAATATGTATATAAGCAAATAAACAGCGGTGCAATTTAACTTTAAAAGCAATAGGTTCAAGGTTCCATAAGTCACGGGGGAATAAAATAAGCAATGAATATGCAACCGTGCATGAATAATGTAACATCTCATCTTTCTGACTCTTTTCTCTCAACAAAACCGACTCAACCAAACCATCACCTCAGATACCAGGAATAATATCCGATCGATATCCAAATAGCACACTAATACCATCGCTTCAGATACCAAGAATAATATCCGATCGATATCTAAGCCGCACTCAATACCATCATTTCGGATACCAGGAATAATATCCGATCGATATCCAAAACAAGCGCCCTAGATACCAGGAATAATATCCGATCGATATCTAAGCCGTAACTCAATACCATCATTTCGGATACCAGGAATAATATCCGATCGATATCCGAAACAAGTGCCCTAGATACCAGGAATAATATCCGATCGATATCTAAGCCGTAACTCAATACCATCATTTCGGATACCAGGAATAATATCCAATCGATATCCGAAACAAGCGCCCTAGATACCAGGAATAATATCCGATCGATATCTAAGCCGTAACTCAATACCATCATTTCGGATACCAGGAATAATATCCGATCAATATCCGAAACAAGCGCCCTAGATACCAGGAATAATATCCGATCGATATCTAAGCCGTAACCCAACACTGTCGCCTCCAATACCAGGAATAATATCCGATCGATATTGAGGTCGCACACCAGACCGCCACTCTTTACTCTTTTCACGCTTTCTCACACACATGCATGTTGACACAACCTCGACCCTAATATGTATGTCAATGTTCACAGTTTGCAGTAACAATTATTTATCTCAAAGCTGAATATTTGTTTAACATAAATCTCGGTCTGAAACGTTCTTACAATTCCAATTTCTAACAGAGAGCCTTTAAAACAGTATATTTGTCAAACAGTTCTTTAAAAACTTTCAAAACCTTTTTCCAAATAGTCCCTTATATAAAAAAATGCAGAAACTGCTCAAACTGCCTGGTCGCGTGCGCGAAGGGGGAGAACAGGTCGCGCGAGCGGATCGCGCGCGCGAAGGGGCAGAACAGGTCGCGCGAGCGAATGGGCAGCGGGTGTCGCGCGAGCGAGTCGCGCGCGCGAAGGGGGGAAATGGTTCGCGCGAGCGGGCCGCGCGAGCGAGCCTCGCGCGAGCGGGTCACGCGCGCGAGTTCTTGCAGTTTCATCATCTTCCTCATTTTTCCCCTGTTTTCAATTTCAAACTGTGTTTTTACCCATTTTCAGATTCTGTTTCAAACATGTCGTGAAGTATATGGATCTCTTCGGTTTTCCACGTAGATTACGAATATGCAATCAATTTTAACTAATACAGATTGTATCTCTAGCTATTTGCGATTAAAGTAAGGGTGTCAAAACTTTAAATTAACGGTACGTCGCGATACGGATGAATTACTGCGTAGGATTCAAACCACAGCTTATTGGGACTGAGATCTTCCATAATCAATTCACGGAATTGATTTTGGTTGAGTTTTGTAAAACTCCAATTCAAAGCTTCAATGGTGTTTATATATATATATACACATATACACGGATATATACACTGAATTATACATATATATACGTGGCAAGTGAGTTTATAATACTTACTGAGGGCAATTATACAGGGAATTGAGACCGAGAGTTTTCCGCCGAAGTTTCCGCCGTTAGAAATTACTCCTCCGTTTTCTCTTGATCTTGAGATATATATATAGCTATGTATGTATTTAAGTGTATATGTATATGATATATAATCTGTATATGTGTGTGTGTGTTCTTTAAGAGAGTAAGAGAAATTTGAGAGAGAATTAGAGAGAGTTTAGAGGGAGATTGAGAGTAACAGTGAGAGTGAATGAGAGAGATGAGAGTCTGATACACATACATATACTGTATGTGTTTTGGGCTCCAAGAAAGGGGAAGATATCACCCGGTGAGGTTGAGCTCACGTGCTCCCTCACCCAAGACGCGGTATACGGCGCAGATTTAAGTCAAAACTGGTATTTTACGGTTGAAATAAAAATAATATTAGTGTAGGAATTAAATCCCGGGTTTATACAAAAATATAGATATCGATTTTGAAACCACAGAAAATATTTTTCTATATTTTCAAATACTACGGTTTGGCCCCAGATATATATTACAAAGAGAAAATTAAATCAAATACTCATGGAAATGAAATGCAGTATTTATTTATTAATGAAACAGAAATACAGGGTGTTACAGGTGGCAACTACGACCTCCTTCTCCCTCAGGGCCTCAAGGTCTCTCCGGGGGGCCATCTTTGTAGAATTAGGAAAAGAGACGAGCCAGTAAAACATGGAAAGGGGACAAAGAGGTGGTAAGGAAGACTCAAGAACCAGCAACATACCAGGAATGATAGGTGGAAAGACTGGTGCAAAAAAATGCTTTTTGGGCTCAAAGGTGACTTTCCTGGCTCATATCTGGGATAGTACATTGATAATATCGACAGGATCTTGGGCTAATGCCTTTATCCAGTCCTGGCACTCGTTTGAGATCTCTGGTGGGTCGGTGGATCTGCCTACAAAAAATTATGGGAGGCGGTCAATTTTGAAGGACGAGGAAACAAAAAAAAAATGTAGACCCAAGACTAGAGCTTACTCCTTAACTCGCCTGCCCAGGCAGTTCTCAGTTGAATTCCTAGAGCCTCCTCGCTAAGCCCGAGGGATGACACATGTAAGAATTTCTTCTTCTATCCCTTGTTGTTGCTCAAGGCTTTATCTGGTATCTTTCTCCCTTGCCGAGCACCCAGGGAAAAAGAAGCCGACCTCCCCACACAACGAGAATAGTTGGTGGGTCCATAGGAACTCCTGGAGGGTAAGTTCGTACCTAAAAACTTGAGGCCAAAGGTGAATGGCCCCCATCAGGAATTTCCAGCCATTTGGGACGAGCTGCCCGGGAGTAATACCGAGGTAGATCAGTAAGTCCCGAGAAAGATTATGAAGGGAAAGATGGAGGCCCGAGATGAACGCGTCCTCAAAAAGGGTAACAAAACACGATTGGTACAGGTGGGCCCACTATTGGCACGTTCAGTGTGAAATGATCAGGAATGTCGTGCCTCTCCCTAAATCTACTTAAGTTGGATGCAAGCAAACTGCTAAGGGTCCACTCGCAAGAAAAAGCAACCTCGGGTCTACCTGAGACTGAAGCCTCATTGCCCGACCCCTTAGACTTAGAAACTTCATGGTATTCCTGATCTGCTCCCTCATCAGACACACGGACCGAGATTGTACCCTTACCATGGTGGTCTTATGGGGTTAGTGAAGGATGGTCCAGGCTAATGCTCGGGGTCCCGGATCTCGACCGCTCGTCGATAAGGAAGGTGAGTTAAAACTAGAATGACACATTTCAAAAGTCCCAACTGCAGGATGGGGAAGCAATTGACAACCTAGGTATGGGTCGGAAACTCCTAATCTAAGGTAAAGAGGTGGAAGAGTCAAGAGCCTGTACAATAAGCCGTATATGGTCTTAACTATCAAATAGCACTCAGGTAGGGCAGGCCTAAGGCAAACTGACCGGTCAAACTGTTCTATCAAAGGAAGACGACCTCCCATTCTAAGAAAAAAAATAGAACCGAGGAAAAAGAAGTCCCACTCCCTCACAAAGCCCATGGGATTCCTATTCTCTAGTCTTGCTCGAAGAAAGAAAGAAAAAGAAGGAAAAGGAGGAAGAAAGTAAGGAACAGAGAACGGGAAAAGTGAAGACTTAAAGAGAAAAGTAGGCCGAAGGGAGCTCGAGAAGACAGATTGGGAACTTCTTTTGTGGCGCTGCTCGGTAATCTTTCTCTATGGATGGCAGAAGGAATTGAAATTGCCTAAGTGTCCCTTATATAGACCACAGGAATAGTCTAGATGATCCCGGATCTAACAGCCTAGAATATCTCCCGCCTAAGCACCCGACAACTGGCGCATCAGGCAGCTAAAGTGGCACCTCAAAAGGTGTGCGCATTTAATGATTGACGTGATGGTTTGATTCAATTGTAGCGGTCTAGTCGCCCTAGCACCGGTATGGATAGATCTTGACCATACCAACCCCCATGTGACATGTGGATGTTCAGACTCCACGCTCTTGGGCTGACCAGAGCAGGATGTCGACCCGAATCACCTAAGCAATCGGTTTGATACTGACCAGTCTCCTGAGCTACACCAATTTCCAATCCTTACCCGATGAAGCACCAATTTAGCCTTAGAAATGGGGGGGCAACTGATATGTACAAAAATATTCAACTAATGAGTACAAAACTAGGAGACCACGTCTAGTACCATCCGGTTAGGAGGTTTTGTGATCCCAACCGGATCACCCTGTATTACGAAACCCAATCTATAGGTTGGGAATGCCACCTAGGCCCAGTCCCTCATAGGACAGGTCAGGACAACCTAGAGACGCCAGCAAAATTCACTAGACAATTTCCTATACAAGTTAGAAGACTAATGGAATGTTAAGATTATTTCCTAATCTAATTAGAAAACTCGTACAATTAGTGTTAATCACACCTAATCAAATTGTCTATATAGTTTCCATGTATGGGGAGGTATCTTGTAAGTATAAAAGAGACCCCTCACCCCTATAGGGGGGGGGGGGGGGGGGGGCGATCGATCTTTCACACAATACTCACTGCAGTCTTGTGTAACTCGCCCGACCAACCTCTGGTAGTCCTAATCTATTATTGGTTCACCAAAGGTCACCGGCTATTTCATTGTTTAGTAAAAGTGCTCAGACACATAATTTGGACGTAGGTCTCTTCATTAATAGGGCCGAACCACATACAAATCTCCTCTTGTTTTCTTTCTCTTACCTTATACCAAAATTTGGCATCATCATAACCTTTTGTTTGAATTTTTAAAGTAGCAGCTTCAAACAAATTTCTATCTTTAAGTGATAGGGTTAAATTTGGATAAACATCAAAATAGACTAATCCATGACACAGACAAGTCCATATAATACCCATAAGAGAAAGTCTAAAATCTAGACATCTAGCATCCTTAAGATATGCCAAAATGCTAGCATTAAGACCAATAAGTGTTAGCAGTTTAAATGCAATTTGAATGCATCCAATATGCAGATAATGATACTTAAGCAAAGATCTTTTAATATCATTGAGTCCTAGAAGTCGTAAGGTTTGCTCTTAATTATCTAAAGCAATAGATTGCTCTACAATTTTAACACTAGCTTGACTAATGAAGTCAATCATTCCTTTATATATATATACAAAGATTCTCTAAAGAGGGCGCTCTCTCTTTATTAAAGAGAGGACCTCTGTTTTGACCGTTAGATGGTGTTTAAAAACTATAAAATGACAAAACTGTCCTTAATGAAAATACGATCCGACGGTCAAAATAGAAGCCCTCTCTTTAATAAAAAGAGGACGCCCTCTTTATAGCCTGACTGTATATATATATATATATATTCTTTTTGAAGAAATGGATGGAATGGTCCAGTGGAAAAACTCCACCAATTCAACATTATTAATGGATCTAAAGCATTTTTTTGGTAATCAGAATTGTATGGTTCAAGAAAGACGTTTACGTTACATTTATGAAGCCATATTAACTGAAACAAATTGTGTTCAAATTCAACATTAACATGTCAATCCGAAGGACATGAAGAGTGCTATTACACACTCAAAGTGCTACATTACAAATGTATTGCTCATATCTGACCCCACTAAGCTAAGAATCCATAAATTAAATAATTTTCAATTTACTTATGTCACACCCGTTCCAAGAATTTATAATTTTTTCATGCATATTTGTAATTTGGGAGTTTATCAATGTTAGTTGATAATGGTGATGAGGTTGACTATGAGTCAACGGTAAGGTGTCAGTAAGGACACGGGAACATGGCAGTTCATATTGCATGGGCATGAGTAAATGGCATTTATATGATTTAAATGTTATTTGACATTATCTGGTATTCCTGTGAATAGTAATTATACCTGTGTAGTATAATTATGGTATTTGGATACTTTAGTATATCATTTTGAGAACTGTGGTGAGAACGTAAGTGATACGTTAATTAAAAAGGTAGGTTGTGTAGAGATTCCACAGAATATAATTTTTGGACGTTATTTTTTTGGACCAAACGAAACCTAGTCGAAAACTTTTGGAATTTATAGTTTTCACTCGTAAAGGCATAAAATGGAGATGTGCGAAGTTTCGGGAGTTAATTAAAAGTTTGAGGAACTCGTGGGGAGGTAAACGCAATTCCCGAAGAGTTTTTCTATAAATAGGTGGGGGATGAGATTTCATTCTCATCCAAACTTCTAAAAATATCTAGAGAGAGGAGAGAGAAAAGGGGATTGGTTTCTCCGGACTTTGCGACGCCGATCGACGACCGTTCGTCCGTCAGATTTTCTCCAGATTTTAGATTTGAACTCGTGGAGGTAAGACCTACGTTTTGATCCTACTTAGGCCGTGTTTGGCCAATTTTTGTAAAAATCTTAATTCTAGACTTTTGGGAAAAACAAGTATAAACTTGTAGGAATTTTCTCAAATTTGAAATCCGACGATCATCTAGCCTCCTAGTTGATCCTTCAAAGTTTGGGGGAAATCGCACGAGGTATAAAGTTCTAACTTGTGAAATATAGAGAAATACATGTTTTATATTTCGACGACGAAATTGAGATCCGGGCGAAATCCATGTGTTAATTGTAGGCCCGTTAATTATGCACGCGCTAAATTGTGAAAAGCATGTCTAAATTTATGTGAGCACATTGAGTTGTCTATGTGGGTCAAAAGGGGGTCTTATACAAATTCATGCCGGAGTAAGCTTCTCTATGTTTGAGAATTTAAGTAGTGACGACTACTGTGCATGGTTGTAGGCTTGGACTTGCCATGGCACTTATGGGGATGTAATGGTTGTAGGCTTGGACTTGCCATTGACATCGCGGTTTAAGGCTTGGACTTGCCGCTACCGGATGAATGCGTATTTTTCTCCCTGGAGACTATTGACATGATTTATGAGATTAAAGCATGTTTTATCATATATTGCACATGTTAGACCTGTACGCTCAGCATATAGCTGAGCAGTGGAGATGTACTCCATTGCAGGTAAGAGGAAAGACAAGAAGAATCGTGAGGAGTGAGGCCGAGGAACGCCGGGGAACCACAATTGTATATGATTTTGTTTTAATCCTAAAACTTGTGTAAGGATTGGGAATTAGTAAAATGTTGTAATAGATCTTTCGATTAGTTCCTTGGTATTGTAATCTTATAATTGAACGTCTGTAGTTATGTTTTGAGTGTTGAAAATCAGTTATGGTTGTGATTGTGGTTGGTGTGGAGAAGTATGAGTTGTTAATATTTCATTTCAGGCTGCCCAGCAGGGGAGCAGTCGACTGGACCCAGGATCAGTCGACTGGATCTCGTGTGATTGAGACACTGAAAGTGAATAGTAAGAGAAGCAGTCGACTGGACCTTGCATCAGTCGACTGAGACACTGTTGGTTTTGGCTACTGCTTTTAATAATGGCAAAACCAGTAGATTGGACCTCCAGATCAGTCGACTGGACCCCTTTTGAAAATGTTACATTTTGGTTCTGCTTAGTACAGTCGACTGGGGACTTTGATCAGTCAACTGAGCAGTCTACTGGGTTCCCTGATCAGTCGACTGAACCTCTGTTTTCAAAACTGAGTATTTTGGATGTGTTTCTAATTGGCCAAAACTTTTTATAACTCTGATTCCAATGGATTTTACAAACTCAGAGGGTAATGTTCCCTAAGTTTTAAATACCCAGGGTTGTTTTAAAGTTCTTTCGCTGCGTATTGTTATATGATGTTTGGATGAGCCTTGATGGCGTGCCACGTGTCCTATTTCTGCGCGTAGCGGGATGGGTCGTGACAACTTACTGGGATTATATCCAAGCTAGGCATTATGCTTTTTACTATCAAAACCCAGTTAGAAAGCATTCATGGCTTTTCTATCTGAGTTCGAATATTGTAGCTCATCAAGGAGCCACTAGACCAACTTTTCCTAACTGGATCCTATTATGGTGGGAAAAATGGATCCAGAGATGAGAATTGTTCCAAAAGCCATTCTAGATTATTTTTTAATCTGGTATGAGCTCCATTCGTACCTTTAGGGGAAAACTGCAGTTAACCCTCCCATTGGAAGAAATACTTTATGGTTCTTCACCCAATTCATACTTACATGGATTTGGAAATGGGATATTAAATTTGTTTTATGATCAACTGAAGATTCTAGTCCTACAGAGAACCTTTTGGTTCAAGTGGTGGGATAAGATGGATATTACAAAAATAGTAGAAATGATTAGCACTATTGTTAAGGCTTATGAAACTTCTCACAAAGAAGAAAGTCAGAAATCTACCGGCTCTTTAGTAGCATCAAATAATATATTCAATATTTTACTTGATTCTATTAAAGACAAATAGCCACATCTGTCCATTGCTGATCAATAGATTAAAGTGATGGAATTACTTAAAGAGCAATTTTTGGCTTCCTAAATCAGCCCTTCCCAGTTAACATGTGCTATCTGTATTGCTGGTGACTCTCAAGATCTATATGAAGAAGAAGACAAAATGTCAACTTCTAGCATAGAACCAATAATGGTGGATTTCTTTGATGCCATAATTCAGGTTCAAACGACCAAGTGAAAAGGCAAAGAGAAAATTGATATTGCAAAAGATGCCTAATTGTCCTGTCTGCTAGTTGAAGGATAATGACAAAATCTGAAAAAGCAGATAAATGCTTTATTCCAAAACCAGCTCATGGTTTTGATAAACCGCAGTAGCTCATGGTTTTGGAGAGCACGTGTCTCCCATTATCTGTAATACTATTTGGATTCAAAATTTTAATTTTGAGTTCCGAATAGTAGCTCTAGGATTTTCTTTTTAAGGTCCTCTTGAGTCTTATTCAGGATCTCTCTCTCTCTCTCCCTCTCAGTGCTTATTTTCATAAATAAATAGTGCTCCACTTGTTCCACTACCTCCATCCTTTGTAAGTGCCTCTTTTATTGTTTGTCTTCCACTTCGATATTACTATTCCCATATCCTTCATTGTTTTGATCCTGACGTATCTACAATGTATATAAATAAGGGACTGTTAACTTATAATATGATGGTTGTAAGTTAGCAGCATACAACAACCTCTTTAGTGATGAAAAATAGGTTTTAGCGACGAAATATTTATGGCTAAAGGTTCCAACTTTAGCGACAAAAAATTTCGTCGCTAAAAACTTATTTTTCGTCGTTAAAAGTCTCCTATGATGTAGGTTAGCATCCATATAAATAAAGAGTCAGTCTCCAGTGCACATTGAGATAAATAAAGAGTCAAGTTCCAATATACACTGCGCAATGCACTAGACTTTTAAGCCTAAAAAAACTATAAGTTAATGATCGAGCACAGATCAATGGAACGACTTGCGATTTTTTTTTAGGTGCGCTTAAACTCTATAAATATAATATACGTAGTATCTAATTGAAATTTGATGCAAGGCCCATGTTTCTCATCATTTATACAAACGGACATTATTACATATACCGCATATAGGTGGCGCTCGGGGTATAAACCTAAGGATTTCTCTGAACTCTTTACCTCAGAAATTCAAATGGGTACTATGTGTCTGGTCTCATCTACTACTACGATTGTGTCTTCTTCTTCTGCTCCTAGTTGTAGATTCTCTCAAATACCCAAACCAATTGTTCTTTCTAATCACGCCCCCAAGCTTTCAATTCCAAGAAGAAGAAGAAGAATGATTTTTGCAAGTTCTGAATCAGTGGGAGTGGTAGTGGGAGTGGGAGGAGGTCTACTACAGTTGCATGGTGGTGGTTTATTATGTAGTAGGAGGAGTCTGTCCTTCAACTTTAGAAAGTCCACAACACCCACACCAACAACATTTTGCACCAAAGCTGTTTTATCATCAGAGATTCCCAATCAGAAGAAGAGGAAGTACACCAAAATTGGCGCTGAATCAACTGGCTCCATCCCATCCAATCACCTACTCCAAGTGGTTCAAACTGCTGCCAACACTGGTGCTCAGGTATATATATATATATTGTCCCATACTTGTGCGTTTCAATCTTGCAAATTTTCTCTTAAAAAATAAAATAAAAAATATATATATATATATATCTTTCAAATGCGTGTTATATATAAAGCCTACCCAGTTTGCCATAGTATTAGTTTATTCTTATATTTGGATTGTGTTTTTGTTTTTACCTTCATTTATTTCAGGTTGTGATGGACGCTGTGAATAGGCCTCGAAATATTACCTATAAAGGACTCACTGATTTGGTGACAGAGTAAGAGCCTTTTTCTTTTCAATTTCTCATGTTGTTGTTATGGTGCATTTTTAGTTGGGTTTAGAGTCGGAAAATGGCATAATGGTGAGTATCCAATAGTAAACCAATTTGTGAGATGAGGCCTATTTACAATAGTATTGGTAATCAATCAATCATCTGTTTTAGTTTCATTAAACATACAACTTACAGCCTTGAGCTTGCTGTAATTGTCTTTGAGAATGGCTTCATGAATTCCTCTTCTTAAATGAGAATGAACTGGTAGAAAATTTTCTTCTATTACCCCCAAGTGCTGTCCTAGGCCTAAATCCATGTTCTATCCCATTATCTTGGAATCTAATCCTACTTAGTTGGGTCTTGTGCATTTGAGGTTTATAAATATTTTGCTCATATTCAGTCCTTTATGCCGTCTTTGGTGTTTGGCTGTAAGAGGTTAATGAGATAGGATAGGAAGGTTTTTAGGCTTATGCAAAAAGTGAAGTGTGCAAAGTCTAGAATGAAAATATGGAGTTTTATTTACTGTTTGGGAGCCTTAGGTAGATTTATAATATAAAGAAAAATCTCAGAAAGGGTTAATGGCCTTTGATATACAAGAAGAGGATAGCGACATTTAGTTTCTTAGAAAAAAGGGGAAGTGTAAAATATTAGGTTGATAGCCTTTCTTCTTTGAGCATGAGATCTCTTGGAGGCAAAAGTGTAGAATAAGATGAATGAAGAGAGCTGTAACTTGAAGATGTTTCATTGGATAGCCAATGGGAGGTTTAACGAGAACCTATCATAACCTTATTGAAGGCAGAGTGAAAGTATTCTGGAGGATCAGAATTTCATTTAGCAATTGTGAGGGCCTACTCAGGACTTCACATGTACGGGACCAAGGATGCCTTTTGTGGGAGGGTAATGATCGGTGTTCTATGAAACACCGACACTTCAAAAATGGTGACGTACTGGTGTCAGACACGTGTCTGACACGTACACGCGACCGACACATGTCTGACACTTCAAAAGTGTGTCCTAGTTTGTTTAATTGTGTTTTGACCCCCGGACACGCCAATGACACGCCGATGACACGGAATGGACACTCGCGCTGGACAGTGGACACGGAGGACTAAAACCCATTTTGTTTTTGTTTTTTTTATATTAAAAAAATAAAGAAACCCTAATTTGTTTAGACTTTAGAGCCGTAACTCATCACTCTCTCTCGTCGATGCACCTGCGAGTCTGCGATCTGCGACTTGCGACATGTCCTCAACACTCCGGCGAAGCCCTTGTATCCGGCGAAGCTCCTCCGATTCTATCACAGTGTTGTATCACGTGGAGATAATGGCTTGATTGGCTTCACTCCTCTCGAAGCCCTAGTCCCTCACTGCTCACAGTCTCGACACCCTCTGGGGAAGCTCTTCCAACTGTCTCTTGAGGATGTTCCAGCACTCAGGTAAACTAAAAGATGAAGCCCAATTGTTTTTGTTGTTTGTTGAGCTCCTCCCACTTTTTCTTTTTTAATCGACTTCATGTTGATAATGCGGTGACTGTTTTTGATTTTTTTAAATTGTTTTTGATAGTGTTGCGACTATTTTTAATTGTTTTTCGTAGTGCTATGATTGTTCGTCCACTTCTTGAATCTTTGACCCTAGAAAAAATCTTGATAGTACTGGGTTTGTTTTGATTGACTTGGTTCAATTTGTGCTACTTTATTGATCGTTTTAATTATGCCATCTTTTGTTAGCATCTGTTTTTTTTATATACGTAAATAGCTATGTTTTCTACGGAATTAACAAATAATGCTAAGATAAGAATTGTATTGCCTTTTCGAATACATGAGACTTGTACATAAAAAATAGAAAAAATAAGAAATATGGTAAAAAATAATAAACGTATCCCTAGCGTGTCGTGTCCTTTTTTATTTAATTTTTTATTTAATGATTTGACGTGTGGCCGTGGCGGTATCGTGTCGTGTCCGTGTCGACGTGTCCGTGCTTCATAGTCGGTGTCTTATGTCAATTGAGATTGAGCTTGATAGAGTGGCTTTTTGGACTCGAGAAGTGAGAGAGGCAGTAATTGAGGTGTATAGAGATAAGGCCATTGGTGTTGATGGTTTCACTACGACAATCTTCCAATACTCTTGGAATCTATGTAGAAATCTATGTAGCACGGACACTTCATTTGGGGTGCTGTTTGCGTTGCCGACACTCTGCGGACATGGACACGGCTATGGAAGTGTCTGGATTAATTTAAATTAAATCATATTGTCGGACACTTCTGGGACACGACAAGACACGTCGAGACACTTCAGGGACACTCTTGGGACACTTTTGGCCTTGTGGTCCTTTTTTTTTGAGGAATGATGATCTTTTTAAAATAGGTGTTTCTTGGTGGGACACTTTTGGCCTAGTGGTCCTATTTTATTATTATTACTTTTTTGGGGTTGAGGAATGGTGATCTTTTTAAAATAAGTGTTTCTTGGGGGGGGGGGGGGGGGGGTACAAACAAAATATTGAGAAAATATAATGATATATAAGTACGTATATCATAATATCATATAAGCCCTAGTCTCTTAGACTCTTTCTTTTTAAATTTTGTTTCGTCTATACTCTTTCTTTACTAGTTATTACATGAGTCAAAAAGGGTTTTGAGTTTAGGGTTTTTTTTTTTTTGGATGGATAATGTTGATGTTAAATCTTCCCTTCTAATTTTTTTTTTTACTTTTTTTTTTTTACTTAAAATTAATTTATATTCAAATTTTTTTTTTTATTCGAAGTATCCTATCCGTTTCCGTATCCTATATTTTTGGGATTTGTTATTTCGCCGTCTCCGTGTCGTATCGTGTCCGTGTCATGTGTCCGTATCCGTGCTACATAGCTTGGAATAGTCTCAAAGTGCATATTATCTAGGTTCTTGGAAAACTCTCCTCTAGAGGAGTAGTCAGTATGGATGCTACCTTCATTTTCTAGTTCTTTTTTATTTTTTGAATAGTTTGTAGTAAAATTCTTCTTATGAGAGCTAGTGTGGTTCTGAAATCTAAAGGAATGTTTAGAATTGGAATTTGGTTTCTTTCAAATATCTTCCTTTCAGTTTTACACACTGTTAGACTTAGACTAGACAGCTTTTTCGTAGAAGAGAAATTTGTGTTCTTTTTAGATCTTCTGGGTGCACCACCTATTGCATATTTTAGCTAGTAATTGGTAGGGTTTAAGTAGGTCTCCAACTCATCTAACCGTGAACTTTACGGTCTTGAACAATGTGGGTTTCTTGTTTTGGAGGCGAAAGTTCTAACTGGTGCACAAAGTGCATAGTTCAGAGTGCGATTTGATCTGTTCATGATTAATTATCCCATTTTTTTTTCTAAGTAACTTTTGCCTCTTGAAATCGGAATTGTTTGGAACACTTGGGTGGTCAGGTTTTTTAGTGAGATGTTTTTACTGTCCCGTAAATTCAAGAATTGACTACTTGGTGGATAATCCATTTGGTAGTGATTCTTTTTTGCATTGGTGTGTGGTTTGGAAGGAATTGGGACGTAATAATTTTGGGATAAATAGAATGTCATTTTTGACAGATTCATCATGATTATTTTATTTTCCGGTTCTGCTGGTTGTGCATTATTATTTTATTACTTTATTAGTTTATTACTGTATGAGCTGAAATGAATCATACATAAACATGGTTTGAAATTCATGCTCATGCTTGTACTTCATACCTTTTCCTAGTCTTGTACCTACGCTTCTGGAATTTTTGTGCTTGCTAGGCTGAAGAATATATGATTGGGATTTTTTCCTTCTCTCCCCCAGTGTATATATATATGTGCACACACACACACACACGCGCACGTGTATATATATGTATATGTTTGTGGCATTTGATGGCCTGCATGGATGATTAAATGAAATCCTCGAGACATTAAAAATTGGACTCGATTAAATAGTTGAAGTATAGTGGAAAAGATTGGTTTGAAGTGTGATCGTACCTACATGTTAATAATGGTTGAAGAGGTGGATCAAGATATGATGTATAATTGGAAATAAAGATATTCGATGTTGATTTTAGAGGGAGTTTCAGGGTGGATTGTGCAATCGTGGTGATTCAGTGACTGTATTGGGCGTGCATTTCATTCATAAGGGTGATCTATGTACAACTGAATTTATTTATTTTTTTGATCCAAAACTTCTTTGTGTTCATTTTTTTATTTCACCACATAAAATGAGCATATGCATTTTGTATTATGGACTAAACCCCTTTGTATCCATCTTAGCGCTCTGTTTATCTTTTAGTATGGTTTTTCTCTTTCTTAACATTTTGCCCTTGACATTCTTTTCTCTCGGCTTATTTTGTTTCATCTTGATGCTGATTTTGTAAATTTACTTGCAGCACAGATAAAATGAGTGAAGCGGCTATTCTAGAAGTTGTGAGAAAGAATTTCGGAGATCACCTAATTCTTGGGGAAGAGGGAGGGCTTATTGGGGACTCATCGTCTGATTATCTTTGGTGCATAGACCCCCTAGGTCAGGACCTTTTTTAACCTTTGTATGTTTGAACAAGACAGCAATGTGACATGTTCTCCCATTTCTTTAGAACTTGGAAATTGATTTATGTGCTTCTTTCTTCTTCTGGTAACAGATTAGCTCAGTACCATTACTACCATAAAACTTCTACATTTTCAGATGATTCTTTCTGTTTGCTAGGAGCCGAGGACTACTTAAAGTTATTCTTTCTACTTTTCCTTTATTACAGTTTTCACGGTGAAAAGTTGCAGAATTTGAGTAAATGATGTCTATAATATGGGTTAGTTCAGGTTTTTACGTTATCTGTTGTTAAAAGAAGAAAAGAAAAATTGTCTGTCAGGGTATTACTTAATTTCCCCCTTCCTTTTTGTTGGAATATTGGAAATATAATACAATCCAATCAAATCCATTTATTTAGGAAAGATTTGTATTATCTTATTTTATTTGATTAAGTGATAAATTCCATGGTTTATGGAATATAGTTATGATTTGATTAGGATTAGATTAGGAAGTTTTATCTTTAACTCCACCCTATATATAGGTGTCTTGTAACTAATTAATCCAGTTAAGCTAATATAATGTAGTCCATTTGGGCATCCTTCCTTCTCTCCTCTCCTTCTCTTTCTTTTTTCCTTTTCCCAAGAAATTTTGTTTTTCTACTTGGTATCTATTGGAATTATCGGAATTTATTGTATCGTGATTTACAGATCATATAATTTATGTTAATTAGAATTTGACGGATTTTGATCTTATCTGTAATTTTCCTTTTCTTATTTTACTTTCCTTTTCCTTTTTCCTCTCTTGGTTGTACAGATATTGTACATATTGGAGAAATAAAACATCTCATTACTTCCGCCGCACACCAACCACCACCACACTCCTATGCCGCACAACAGTCACTACCACCAGCCGCTCACCACCTCACCCAACACCTCCTACCCTTGGCCGCACCCCACAGGTCTTGTACAGTCTATAAGCTGCGCCTTGCCCTGTTTTTGGGCCTTCTGATGTTCTGAGCCTTTCAGTGCTCTTTCTTCTTTTTTCTTGGGCTGCCTGTACCGCTAGACAACCTCTTTTTTCAAACGTTTGCGCCTTGCTGTTAGTCCTATTTGGTTTTCTTTTGCGTCAGCAACTTTGACTAATTCTGGTAAATATTCGGATATTCAGCAGACTACTCCTGTGTCTCAATCTCGTCCGGATCTCTCCTTATCTTAGCATACTCTTGCGCAACGTGTTATGAGTGTCCTATTGGATAGGCACAATTTTGCCGTGTGATCTCATTCTCTATGTCTTTTCTTTGGAGCTGAAGGAAAGACTAGTTGGCTATTTTGCAAAGTGCCTAAGCCTGCTTTGCAAAGTGCCTAAGCCTGCTGCTACCGATCCCACATTCGTTCCGTGGACTACGGATAATTGCGCCATCTTGGGCTGGTTCTCTAATTTTATGGAAACTCGTATCTATAAGATGTTCATGTATCACACCTCTGTCCATGGTCTTTGGTATGCTTTGATCAAGATGTATGCACATAAGCGTATGAGCCTATTGATGATATTTATGTTGAAGCTGCTACTGTTATTGTTCAGCGTCTTGGTCATTTGCACACTTATCAATTCTTGATGGGTTTGAATTCTGAGTTTGAGTTCCTTCGCAGTCAGATTTTGAACACTTCCCCTATGCCTTCGCTTTATGAGGCCTTTGCTACGATTGATGGTGATGAGCGTCGACGACGCTTGATTCATGCTTCTGCTCTTGTTCTTGATCCTTCTGCTGTTCCTGATCAGATGGCCTTTGCAGCTAATACTGGAGCTCGCCATGGAGGTCGGCAACCACCCATTTGTAAGTATTGTAATGTTGTTGGCCATACCAAAGACTGTTGCTTTAAACTTCATCATGAGTTGAAGAAATCGTATGCTCGTGGCCGCAATCCTGGATCTTCCCGCGTTGCTGCCATAGCTGATTCTGGCCCTGACCCTCTTACTCATGATATTGGTCAACTTCATCAGAATTAGAGTTTGCTTCAGTCCCAGATTGGTTAGATTCAGACTCAACTTGGCTCTCTCCTTCAGCAGGCTCATCCTGGCTTTTCTTCCGCTGTGCTGCTCTTGCTACAAGTACTTCCGCTGCTTTACATGTTAAGTTAGGATCTCCAAGGTGGGTTATGGACTTGGGAGCCACCGATCACGTGACTGGTGAGTTATCGCTTTTTTCGTCCCCTCTTACACCTGTTAACCAAACTGTGAGTATCGCGGATGGTTCAACCACTAGTGAGTTATCGCTTTTCCGACTCTTGGAATTCATTTAAGCTTTGAAACGGAAACTCAGTTGCTTATATAGCATTTTTTTTGTGGATTGTAGTTCATCTATTAGATAAGAACCTTTTTTAGAGTTGTGTTTGTTAGGATCAGGCGCTTACTGCTGCACCCAAAGCAATTGCTGTTAATGAAGGCGCAACTTTATTTCCTTATACGCATGATAGTGCAGAGCCCTATATTGAGTGCCAGGTGGGCATGAGGGGCTGCGCCAGTTAAAGCGCCAACGGGATGGGCTGTCAAACATCGACACCTCGCATACGCGTGATAGCGAGTCCATAGGGTGATCGTTGACCCCATAAAGCCAACAATCTCCCTAGTGACACTTGAGGGACTTGAACCCGTGACCTCGCTTTTTGATGCCACTTGTTGGGATCAAGCGCTTACCACTGCACCAAAAGCAATTGCTGTTAGTGAAGGCGCAACTTTATTTCCTTATATGCATGATAGTGCAGAGCCTTGTACTGAGTACTAGGTGGGCATGAGGGGCTGCGCCGGTTAAAGCGCCACCGGGATGGGCTGTCAAGCACTGACGCCACACATACGCGTGACAGCGAGTCCATAGGGTGATCCCTGACCCCATAAAGCCAACAATCTACCCATTGACACCCGAGGGACTTAAACCCGTGACCTTGCTTTGATACCACTTGTTAGGATCAATACCACTGCACCAAAAGCAATTGCTGTTAGTGAAGGCTCAACTTTATTTCCTTATACGCATGATAGCGCAAAGCCCTGTACTGAGTGCTAGGTGGGCATGAGGGGATGCACCGGTTAAGCGCCAACAGGATGGGCTGTTAAGCATCGATGCCACGCATACGTGTGACAGCGAGTCCATAGGGTGATCGTTGGCCCCCATAAAGCCAACAATGTTGTTCATTTTCCTGCTATTGTGATGTGGTGTTCTTGAACTGATTTAAGGCAGACATGCAATTATTTGGGATATGATTGGAAGAATAGGTGTAATTATCCTATTGGGTCTCTAATCATAATAATTTACAAGAATGGGGAATTTCTCATGCTACAAGAAAATTGTTGGTTGGTGACTTCAATGCCTTGCGCAAAAGGGAGAAACTGCGAGTTTATCCTTCCCATGTTAGGGAGAATGATACAAAGCTGCTTTATCATAAGCTTATTAGAGAAGTTTGATTAATTATGTCATGTTAAGGACTGGATTCACATTGATGGATGATGGCGTTTTGCATTTAGAAAAGTGAACTCCTAGATCTGGGAATGGTAGAGTCTATTTCGTAATGAAAAGATCAGTAAATTCTCTATTAAAGTATTTGGACTGGATTTTGAATCTTCGTGTTTTGCATTCTGTTTGTTTTTGCACACACCTTTTGCCACAGATTGCTCAGGGTGCTCAAGGTTGTGGCCAAGGATCAAAATTTCGTTTCGTTTCGGTCGAAACAACCGAAACTTTTCGGCTTCGTGGGACATCGACATGAAACTGTAGAGGAATCTCGAAATTCCAAGGTCTCGACAAGATTCGAGGGTTTCGGTGTGTTTTGAACGAAACACACATTTTTCGCATGAAACATGTGTGTGTGTCGAATCAGGTGCAGAGATCCATGTGGAAACTGAAAAGGGGGTTTGAAAATTGGGGAAAAGGGGATATCATGAGAGAACAGTAAAAAAAGAAGAAGAGAGAATACAACATGTTACTGACCTGTTATTCTTCATCTTTTTCTTCTTCTACTTGATCTTCTTCTTCTTCTTCTTCTTCTTCTTCTAGGGTTCATCTTCTTCTTCATCTAGGGTTCATCTTCGACTCTCTCTCTCTCTCTCTCCTTCTTCTTCTTCTTCGGCGCCGAAACCTGTCGCCTCTCCTCTCTCTCTCTGTCAGTAGCCCAGTAAGTGTATCTTCTTTTCTTTTTTCTGTTTTTGATCGCCTCTCCTTTCCTCTTCTATCTTATATCATATGATAGATATATATATATATAACACTAGTATATTACTTGTATTATATTACTAATACAAGTTTTATTATTATTAGTAATATAATTATTATATAGAAAATTATTGGAAAATCCCTACAAGTAACTCTCAAAAGTTTAAAACTCAAATTGGTTTAACCATTTTCTAAAAAGGTCAAAAGGAATCTAAGTTGCGCGGTATAAGTGCAAGTACCATAGAAGATCCCACGTGGACATCAAGCACTCACGCGCGTGCCTGCTGGCTTTAGCCACTCACACCGTGTGAGTGGCTGTACCATATGATATCCATTTCTAAAATGTTTTTTAAAACTTTAAACCTCTATAACTTTTGATCTACAACTTTGTTTTTTACAAATTTTATACCGTTGGAACCGTGTCGACGCGAGCTACAAAACTAGTACCATTGTTTGATATCTTTTGAGCAAAAGAAAAAAAACTCTTATTTTTACATGCCATGTTCCAGACGAACCAAATAAAATTTTCACATAATATTCGTGTATGGGCTATTGAATTTTCACTTAACATTCACGTATGCCAAGTTGATATGTTGTGAGGAAAAAAAGAAGTGTTCACTTTGTTCTTAAGGAGAGGTTTAGAGAAATTTCACAAGAATTTTGCAGTTTGTTTGGGTTGAAAAACGATGATTTATAATTGTTTGTAAAATTTGATTATTTTAAACGAAATATGTATTGTTTTAATGTGAAAAAAAGAGAGTGAAATTTCACTTGGCATACTAGAATATTAAGTGAAATTTCACTAAACTCGTGCATGAACATTGTAAATGTGTGGAATCACAATATATTGAATAAATAAAAAGAAGATTACAATAGCCTATATATAGGCTTCCAACACCTAGACTAAATCACTAACTAAGCGATGTGGGACAACACATATACAGTAATACATACTATTAACACTCCCCCTCAAGCTGGAGCATACATGTCATATGCACCAAGCTTGTTACAAATATATTTCACTCGAATCCCTCCTAATGCTTTAGTAAATAAATCGGCTAACTGATCGGCAGACTTCACATGCACTGTATGAATAACATTTTCCAAAAGCTTCTCTCGAACAAAGTGACAATCGACTTCAATGTGCTTTGTCCTTTCATGAAAAACGGGATTAGAAGCAATATGAACTGCAGCTTGATTATCACAAAATAAACTCATTGGGGTAGTTTGAGTAAACCCAAGGTCCTCTAATAAATGCTTCATCCATACTAGCTCACAAGTAGTGTGAGCCATTGCTCTGTACTCCGATTCTGCGCTAGACCGAGCTACCACGGTTTGTTTCTTGCTTTTCCATGAAACAAGGTTGCCCCCAACGATAACACAATAGCCAGTAGTGGATCTCCTATCACCAGGAGAACCTGCCCAATCTGCATCAGTGTAACCTTCAACTCGTATGTGACCATGGTCTTTGTATAACAAACCACGTCCTGGAGCACCCTTGAGATATCTCAAAATGTGCATCACTGCATCCCAATGGGTTGTTCGAGGACAATCCATAAACTGGCTAATCACACTCACAGCGAATGCAATATCAGGTCTAGTTACTGTTAGATAATTAAGCTTCCCTACTAGACGTCTGTACTGTCCTGGGTCATCAATGAGCTCTCCCTGATCTGGTAACAACTTAATATTAGGATCCATAGGACAATCCACGGGCTTGGATCCTAACATGCCTGTTTCAGAGAGGAGATCAAGAACATACTTTCTTTGAGAGAGACAAATCCCTTCACTAGATCTAGCCACTTCAATGCCCAGAAAGTATCTAAGTTGTCCCAAGTCTTTAGTTTGGAACTGCTTTTGTAAGAAGTGCTTCAACTCCTGAATTCCCTTGGAATCATCTCCAGTTATAACAATATCATCAACATAAACAACAAGTAGGATTTTACCTGCCGAAGAGTGCTTATAAAAGACAGAATGATCAACACCACACCGCTGGAGACCAAATTGTGCAACGACTTCACTAAATCTTCCAAACCAAGCACGAGGGGACTGTTTCAGACCATATAGGGATTTCTTCAACCGACAAACCATACTAGACTCCCCCTGAGCAACAAACCCAGGTGGTTGCTCCATATAAACCTCCTCCAAAAGAGTGCCATTGAGAAAGGCATTTTTGACATCTAACTGATGTAACGGCCAGTGATAAGTAGCAGCAAGAGAGATAAAGAGACGAACGGAAGCAATCTTGGCAACCGGAGAGAACGTCTCGGAATAATCAAGACCATAAACCTGAGTATAGCCCTTGGCAACAAGACGTGCTTTCAATCGATCAAGGGTACCATCAGGATGCATTTTAACAGTAAAAATCCAACGACACCCAACCACAGACTTCCCAGAAGGAAGAGGTACCAATTCCCAAGTACCAGTTTCTGTCAAGGCAAGCATCTCATCCTCCATAGCTTGTTTCCAACCGGAATGGGAAAGTGCCTCTGCTGTAGACTTAGGAATAGAGAAAGTAGACAAAGACGCAACAAACGAAGAGAAAGTAGGAGACAAATGATCATAAGAGACAAAATTTGAAATAGGATGAGAAGTACAAGTACGCTTACCCTTCCGGAGAGCAATTGGAAGGTCGGAGTCTGACGGAGGCGGATCTGAAGACACAGAGGCCACAGGCGCTGTAGCTGAATCCAAAATGGTCTCAACATGCTGATGACGGCGGGTGTATGTCTGGAGGTCAGGATGGTCCAGCCTAGCTTTGGGAGGTAGGGAGAGGGGAAGGGGAAGGGGAACCATAAAGTCAGGATCAGTAATAGAGTGAGACTCAGAGTAATATGGAGTAGATTCAAAGAAGGTAACATCAGCAGAAACAAAGAAGCGACGCAAGGAAGGACTATAACAACGATAACCCTTCTTTGTTCTGGAGTACCCCAAGAAAACACACTTGATAGCACGGGGATCCAATTTATCGGTACCTGGAGTAAGTTGATGCACAAAACAGACACACCCAAACACACGTGGAGCAACAGGGAAAGGTGGGGTAGTAGGAAACAAAGTGGCATGGGGTGTGCCCCCATCAAGGATGGAAGACGGCATACGATTAATTAAATGGCAAGCAGTAAGAACTGCATCTCCCCAGAAATTCTTGGGGACCCTCATTGCAAACAACAATGTACGGGTGACTTCTAATAAATGACGGTTTTTTCTTTCGGCAACCCCATTTTGCTGAGGGGTATGAACACACGAGGATTGATGAAGCATGCCATATTGTGCCATATATGTGGTGAAAGGATGTGAAAAATATTCTTGTGCATTGTCACTACGGAGAATTTTAATAGGAACATTAAACTGAGTCTTTATTTCATTACAGAATGTAGAAAAAATAGAAAATAACTCAGAACGATTTTTCATTAAATAAAGCCACGTAGTTCGGGAAAAATCATCAACAAAACTAACAAAATACCGATATCCCTTAACAGAGGTAATACGGTGTGGACCCCAAACATCGGAATGCACTAATTGAAATGGACTAGTCACACGTTTATTAACTCGGGGAGCAAATTGGACACGGTGATGCTTCCCCAATTGACAGGACTCACACTCTAAAGTAGATAAATTACTTAAACTAGGTACTAAAAGCTTCAGATTGGCCAAGGAAGGATGACCAAGACGGCAGTGGATCTGGTGAGGAGACACAGTGGCAGGACACGCTATTGGAGTAGAAGAAGTAGGCAATTCATCAAAGTAGTAAAGACCTTCGGATTCATGCCCGACGCCAATCGTCCTCCGAGTCGTCAAATCCTGAATAAGAACAGAATCAGGGAAAAAGGAAACACAAGCATTAAGATCTTTAGTCAACTTCGCAACAGATATCAAATTAAAGGGTGAACGAGAAATAAAAAGAACAGATGATAAGGATAAAGACGGGGATAATTGGACAGTCCCTATGCCTTCAACAGGCATAGAAGAGCCATCTGCCAAAGTAACGGGAGGTAAAGATGAGGACGGTTCAAGAGACGAAAAAAGGGTGGATATACCTGTGAGATGATCGGTGGCAGCAGAGTCAATTACCCAAGGACGAGTACGGGAAGTAAGACAAGCGGTAGAGGTACCTTTCTGAGCAAGCGAGGTACTAGGAGCAGAGGCATGCTGAGAGGCCTGGAACTGAAGGAATTGAGAGTACTCTTCACCAGAGATGGAAAGCGGATCACCTGCAGCAGGAGCATGAGAAGATGGCGAAGCATCGCTAGAGACAACAGCATGTGCAAATCGAGCAGGGCGACCAACAAGATCTCAACATGTCTCCTTATAATGACCATCCTTATCGCAATTGGTGCAATGAGGACGACCACCACGACCACGGCCCCCATATCCACCACGATTACCACCACGGTAACCACCACGACCATGACGGGGATTACCATCACCCCGACCAGTAGTGGAGGGCGGAGCCTGAGTAACTAAGGCAGAATGATCAGTAACAGAGGAAGTAGAACCCTGATCACGAGACGTACTCCGGAGAACACGCTGGTAAGTCTCAGCAAGAGAAGGCAGAGAGGCACCCCCTAGAATCTGGGATCGAACAGGCTCAAAATCAGGTTTTAAACCAGCAAGAAACTTCATTACGGCCATTTGCTCCCGCTGTTCGTGCTGTTTTTTTGCATCAGTAGTAATGGGCATAACACCGTTCAATTCTTCAACTAACCGTTTGAAGGAGGCAAAATACTCAGTAACTGAGAGGTCACTTTGCTGCAATTGAAAATACTGAGAGGAGAGATCATACATCCGAGTGAGATCGCTGGAGAATAAAAGATGTGCATAATCCCAAATATCCTTACAGGTGCCCAAGTGACCACACATATCCGCAAAATGTGGTTCCATACAGTTCCAAAGGAGGGCAACGATTTGGGCATCCCTTTGTTTCCATGTCTTGATGGCCTTGTCATCGGTGGTGGGAGAAGACTCGGTAAGGTGATCATCAAACCCCAAGCCAGTGAGAGCAATATTGACAGCCCGGGACCATTGGAGGAAATTAGATCCATTCAACTTCCTAGTGGTGAGTTGAGGAAGAGCTTTGGACTCCATGGAGATTGAAAGAGACAAAATGGAAGCGCAAAGAAGCCAAAAAACGTAACACAGAAGCAGATCGGAGCCCAAAAACCTTGAAAAAAAGAAGCCAAAAGGCTGCCGGAGGGTCGCCGGAGCTGCTGGAGGGTCGCCGGAGCTGCCGGAGGGTCGCCGGAGTCAGGCGAGAGTCGCCGGAGGGTGGGCTGAAGGGAAGGTGCGGCGGCTGCTTGTTTGACTTTTAGGGTTAGGGTTTTGACTGTAGGGGCTGCGGTTGAGTGAGAAAGAAGCTCTCGAATTTCTTACGGAAATCCGGCAATGATAATGAACTCTCGAACCCTAACTAAGGATCGGCAAGATGAGCAAACCCAAGAACAATTGCTCTGATACCATGTAAATGTGTGGAATCACAATATATTGAATGAATAAAAAGAATATTACAAGAGCCTATATATAGGCTTCCAACACCTAGACTAAATCACTAACTAAGCGATGTGGGACAACACATATACAGTAAATACACACTATTAACAAACATAAACAACAAGTAGGATTTTACCTGCCGAAGAGTGCTTATAAAAGACAGAATGATCAACACCACACCGCTGGAGACCAAATTGTGCAACGATTTCACTAAATCTGCCAAACCAAGCACGAGGGGACTGTTTCAGACCATATAGGGACTTCTTCAACCGACAAACCATACTAGACTCCCCCTGAGCAACAAACCCAGGTGGTTGCTCCATATAAACCTCCTCCAAAAGAGTGCCATTGAGAAAGCCATTTTTGACATCTAACTGATGTAACGGCCAGTGATAAGTAGCAGCAAGAGAGATAAAGAGACGAACGGAAGCAATCTTGGCAACCGGAGAGAATGTCTCGGAATAATCAAGACCATAAACCTGAGTATAGCCCTTGGCAACAAGACGTGCTCTGATACCATGTTAAATTGGAGCATCCAACCTAAAACCAATTGGCAATGGGTGGAGTGGCCCCTTGAACTTATATATTGAGTAGCAAGGTTATAAGTCCCCGATGTGGGACAAACAATCTCAACACGCCCCCGCACGTGTGGCATGACTGAAAGCCAAACACGTGGATTACTGAGATAGGGTGACGTGGAGCACACGCGGACAAATTGGGCCCAGCAATAACCTGCTCTGATACCATGTAAATGTGTGGAATCACAATATCTTGAATAAATAAAAAGAAGATTACAAGAGCCTATATATAGGCTTCCAACACCTAGACTAAATCACTAACTAAGCGATGTGGGACAACACATATACAGTAATACACACTATTAACAAACATTAAGTAAAATTTCACTTAAATCGACATTTGAGGGACTTTTTAACAAACTAAGTATCAAATTGAACCTTAAACTCTAGAGAGTTACTTCTAGTTACTGTTAAGATAGTGAAGTTTCACTTGACATACAAGAAAACTAAGTGAAATCTCACTGAACGAGTACACAAATGTTAAGTTTAACTTCAAGTTTTTCAGGAAGAAGACATGTACGGGTTCAGTGAATTTTCACTTAATATTTATGTATGCCAAATTTATATGTTTTGGGAAAAAAAATTTAAAAAAAGATGAATTTTAACAAGAATTCCTGCATTTGTTTTGGTTGAAAAATTGTGTTTTATAATTGATTGTGAAATTTGCTTATTTTAACAAAATATGCATTGTTTAAAAAAAATAATAAATTTCACCATGCATACATGAATATTTAGTGAAATTTCACTTAACTCGTACATGAACATTAAGTGAAATTTCACTTAACTTTGTATTTGAGAGACTTTTTTAACAATTTAATAATCAAATTGGACTTTAAACTCTAGACAGTTACTTCTAGTGAAATTCACCTGGCATACATGAAAAGTAAGTGAAATGTCACTGAACGTGTAAACAAATATTAAGTAAAAATTCAAGTTTTTCAGGAACAACTGAACAAGGCATGCAAAATGTCATTTTTTATTTTTTTTTGCTCAAACGATATCAACAATGGTACTAGTTTTGTAGCTCTCGTCAACACGATTCCAACGATATAAAATTTGAGAAAAACGGAGTTGCGGAGCAAAAGTTATAGAGGTTTAAAGTTTAAAATACATTTTCGAAATGGGGTTTCATATGACACAGCTACTCACACGATGTGAGTGGCTGAGGACAACCCAAGCGCGTGAGGCGCTGAAGCGAGCGTGAGTTGTTTGTGGGAGGTTTTATGGTGCGCTCACTTATACCGTGTGAGCGTATGCTGTCAACTTTTTGTCCTTTTTGTTAAGTCACTCTCTTATTTGTACTTTAGCTTAATAAATGGTGTAGTGATGCCCTTTTTGGTAAATCCCCCATTATTATATTACTTTTAAGTATTATATTACTTGTATTACTATATTATATTAGAGAGCACTTTTGCTCACCCAAATTTGGTTCACCATTGCTCACTGTTGCCATTACTTATTACTTATATTATTAGTCATACTCAAGGATCAAAATTAATTTAAAATACATATATTTTTGCTTACCCTAAAATTGCTCACCCCAAATTGATCAAAATTAATTTTAAAATGAATGCATTTTTAATACTGTGCCCCCACTGCATCAACCAATAGGAAAGGAGGGTGAACAATTTTGGGGTGAGCAAAACTGTATTCATATAAAAATTAGATGTAATTTCTTAGTAATACTCATTGAAACTAATATTCTTAGAAATATAAAAATTAGTTACAACTTATAACTTATTACTTATATAAGTTATATAACTTATATTCTTAGATATCTAAAATTAGTTTTAAAATTAATAATTAGTGTATACTAATATAAGTTATATTCTTAGAAATATAAAATTAGTTGTAAAATTAATAATTAGTTATAAAATTAATAATTAGTGTATACTAATTGCAGCCTATACTATTTAGTAATTAGTTATATAATTGTGGTATACTAATTCCAATTTATAAATATTCTTATAAATATTACAAAAATTAAATTAAATATTATGTATTATGTGTAGGAATGTCAGGAAAAAATAACGATGACATTTCACAACCAACTGAAATAAAGAGACGGCAACGAGATATTGGTTGGAAGCACGGGGCACATATTGGAGATAATCGGCAACATATGCAATGCAACTATTGTCACAAAATAATGAAGGGTAGTGGTGTGTCACGTTTGAAGCAACACTTGGCTGGAGGTAATTCAAATGTTGAAAGATGTGATAAGTGCTCTTCAACTGTTTCTAAAGCAATGAGGGACTACTTGAATCGAAATAAGAAAGAGCATGAGAAAGTGGAAGAACAAAGAGCTCAAATGAGGAGGAATTTGATCGGAACTGCTAGAAAGAGAAGTGGGATTGAAATCAATGATTCGGATGATTCGGATGATGATGATGCTATGACAAAGGAGGAGAGAGATATTTAGAGTACGCCAAACAACAATCTATTCACGATATTTATATGGCTGGTGAAATGTATAGAAGAGCAAGGGGGGAACCATCCACTCAAAAAGGAGGTGCAAATGCAATGCATAAACTAATGCGATCTCGTAGTGTGAAAGAAGCTTGGAATAAAATATCTACCAAATCACAAAAAGATAAGAAGAAAGGACTTGACATTCATGAAATGACTCCTTCATTGCATCGAAATAAGGAAGTCCAACAAGCAAAGTTAACTCATTTGTGGAATCCAAAAAAGTGGGCAATGTCGGCAAAACATGGAATAGCAAAGTTCTTCATATACGAATATATCCCACCATCCAAGGCTCAAGGCCACTTTTATCAATTGATGATAGATGAAATTGCATTAGCTGGTGCAGGTGTCGTAGGGCCAACACCCTACGAGATTGGAGGGCCATTATTAGATGATAAAATAGAGGAGTTAAGGGAATATATTGAGCTTTTCAAGAAGAAGTTTGACACTTATGGAGTCACAATCATGTGTGATGGGTGGTCTTCAACTACCAGATTAGCAATTATCAACTTCTTGGTTTATTGTGATGGAAATGTTGTTTTTCACCGATCTTTTAATGCTTCAAATAATGACAAGGATGCAACATTCATTTATGATATGATGGATTAGACCATTTAACAAATTGGAGATGAACATGTGGTTCAGATCATCACAGACAGTGGGAGTGCATACAAGAAGGCCAGTGAAATGTTGATGGAAGTGTATCCACACTTATATTGGACTCCTTGTGCAGTTCATTCCCTTGACTTGATCTTACATGATTTTGCTGGCATTGAGACTGTGCGGAATGTCTTAGATAAGGCAAAGAGGGTCACAAACTTTATTTACAACCACAACAGAATATTGGCAATATACCGAACATGCTACAAGGGAGAATTGATTCGTCCTGGGTAAACACGATTTGGAACTAATTACATTGCTCTTCAAAGCATTTTAGAGCATAAAAGTGGTTTGCAAAAGATGTTCACATCAGATGATTGGGGTATGAGTGCTGGTAGCAAAGACGTAATGGGGAAGCGAGTACAAGCTACAATACTCGATACTAAATTTTGGGAAAAAGCAAAGATTGTTGTTGACATTCATGCCCCTATTGCAAAGGTTTTAAAGATGGTGGATGGGGAGAGAAGAGCTACATTGCCATATGTATATGACGCAATGATACAAGCAAGACATGCCATTACAGAGATTGCCCCTAAATCTTGCAAGAAGTATCTTGACATTGTTGATGCTCGATGGAAGAAGCAAATCATTTAGCTAATTCACATGGCAGGTATGGTAGTGAATACTACCTCCGTCCCATTTTATGTGTCCATTTTGGGGAATCCAACTATTTAAGGGGACAAAAAGAATCTATCCTACTTTCCACAATTGCCCATAATCATTGCATTTTCTTTTTTTATTTTGTTTTGGTGTTGATTGCAAGGAAGGTTAGTTTGGAAAATTAAGTAAAATTTGTGTACTAATTAAGGAAAGTGGACAACAATTTTGGGACATCCCAAAAAGGAAAGATGGACATATAAAATGGGACGGAGGGAGTATTTAATATGCTATATTTAGTCATTGCCATATGTAGTGACTAATTGAATATTCATGTGCTTCATTGTAGCTTACTATTTGAATCCCGCATACCAATATGAAGAAGGTGTAGCTGTAAAAGAAAGTTTGTTGAAAGCGCTTAGAGCCGTAGTATCTCGATTGGAATGGAGCCTGATGGTAATTGTGCTTCTCAAGCACTTGCTGATGTTAAAATGTTTCGTGAGGCAATGTATGGGTTTTCAGACTAAGCGGCAATCAGGGGAAGAACTAGGACGAATCCAGGTGAATTTTGTGCCATATTTACCAGTTTGAAACTGTTTACATTTTTAATTAACAATTATCTATTAATTACAGTTGAATGGTGACTTTTGTATGGTACGGAAGCTCCTAACTTGAGGAAGATTGCTGTAAGAATTTTATCACAAACAACTTCATCTAGTGGTTGTGAAAGAAATTGGAGCACGTTTGCTCTTATTCATACTAAAGTGCGCAATCGACTCCATTATGACAAGATAGAAAAGTTGGTTTTCGCACAACACACATGCGGCTGAAGGTTAAACAAATGTTTAAAGAACAAAGAAATCAAGAATTCCAACCAATTGACTTAAGTACTATGTTTGATGAAGATGAAGAAAATATGGGACTTTCAGAATGGCTAGATGACCCCGGGGATGCACTTCTAGATGAGATTGATGGCAACGGTAATCCGAATAGGCCAAATACATACGTAGCTACATGGGTAAATCACCTGAGAGATGATGGTATGGCTCAGGATAACAGTGAAAGAGGGTCAAAAGCATGTGGTAAGCAACCTATGGTTAGTAGCGATCATGACGATGATAGTGATAATGGAGATGGAAACAATGATGACGAAGACGATGATACTAGTCCTCCACAAGGTGGGAGTCTGGGTGGCAATGTTGGTTTTTGATCGCCAATACAGAGGGGTAGCCAAAGTCCTCGAGGGCCTACATTCACGGAAGAGCAAGGATTCACTCATGCTACACAAGATGAAGATCATGGCTCCCGTCGCGTGCTTCAGTATGAACGTGGTCAAGGTCGACATTGTAATCCACGCAATCAGAGAAATGATCCCGCACCAATTGATGCTATGGATATTGATATGATCAACACTAGCATGTCTAGTATGAGTATGAGCGGGGTTGATTTCTATGGGCAAGCATCATCATCTTCAAATGCTTATGGCTCAGGATACGATTCACATACATCTGGTCAAGTCTATACATCTGGATATGACTCTCAAGTATCATTCTCACAAGGCTATGGACATGGCCATGGACTTCAATTTGGATGTAGTCAAGTTGATTATGAGAGGTTTAGGGCTCAATATGAGGCATGGTTTCGTGCTTTCATGGGTTGGACTGAGTATTGCCGATATATCCAGAATACGTATAATGTTCCTCTTGGTGAATACCCAGAGCCTGGACCAGTTTATGCGCCTGCTCAACACTCTACAACCAGTTGGATGTGAATTTGTTGGATGAACAACTATATATATTTTGGAGATGTCTCCAGGTTGGTCCTTATGTGCTTTTATGTCACTTTTCATTTCTATGAATGGTGTTTTCTGTATTCTATGAACTGCTTGACAGTAGATTGACGCCTAAATTATCAGGTATTTTCAATTTGAACTATATACTATTGATATAACTATATATATAGGCCTCACAAAGGTTTAATTAATCAATTATAAGCTTTATATATGCATACAGTTTAGTTTGAAGTTATGTTTCCACAAGTTTCTTTGTGTTTCTAGTTTTTTCCGGTGTTTCCACATGTTTCCGAAACATTTCCGAAACGTTTCCGTTTCCGGGAACACCGAAACGTTTCCATTTCTGGGAACACCGAAACACTACACCGAAACGAAATTTTTAGTCCTTGGTTGTGGCAATGCTGAGAGTTTTTCTGGATTGTTTTTTAAATGGTAAATCAATATTCTGCTTTAGTATCCGGTTTATTCATTTTATCTCTGGTATCTATAGATGGAACAACAAATTTTGCACACGGCTACCCTAGCTTTGCAGTCTCTGTGGGAGTTCTGTATAGAGGAAAGCCAGCTGCTGCTGCTGTGGTAATTTAGCGTATTACCTCTGTACTTTCTGACATGCATTGGCCTAATTTTATATGCGCCGATCAAAAGTTAAGAATGTATCAATAATAATGCTTGCTAATGTTATCACGATAAAAGAATAGTTCCCGCGAGTATGCTGTATAAAATGGACTATATATTGCTGTTTTACAATGAGAAGGGTGAATATTTGAAACTGCACAAGGTCTGTCACATGCTCCCCTTTGGGTCTTATCATCGTGCAACCTTTTTATTGGGTCTGTCATGGTAGGGGTGTGAGCTATTTTTATTTTTTTTAAAGGGGCTTTGACACTATGAAGAAACTTTGGACTCCACCCAAAAGCTTAAGCTAGCTTATTTTTATTACCTCATGGTGGTATAGAACTAGCAATTTCCATTGACCCAAAAAGCCAACTCAACATGCTCATTTAATCATTACACAGTGCTTTCACAAATAAATTGTGCCTAATTTAGCCACATGAATTTTGCCCAATAATAAGCTAAATAAATTAAATTACGCTAATTAGACATGCTTTGGCATTACCATTGAACCCAACATAAAAATCATCCAAATATCAAAATTAACATCACTCATCTTTTGGTTTTCGCTTCTAATTGTGAAATTAGAGTCCTAATATGAACCAGGTACAAATCCTTTACATAAATTACAAGCTTTGAGCTTAAACCCCGAAATGGGTCGTAGAAAAACTATCACAGAACTCAATAAAATTGGTACCAACGCGTTAGACTCACCTCTAGGAGTCCGAATATATATATTGTTTTGATAACCAACGTCGTTCGACGCGTCAATCAGCGTTGTGAAGTCGCCGTCAAAACTTGTTGTAAACTCTCCTACATCTCTTCTATTATGATCCAAATAAAAATGATGAGATTGACTCATCTTAATCTTTAACGTGGCTTGTTATAAGGAATTTTTTTTCCAATTTTAGTATTGCCTCCACACAATTTTACTAGTTTGCTATTACGCCCCTACTAATTACGAACTGTATTAAAACTATCCCAAACCTAAATGGGAATTTGTCTATGTCTCGCATGGGTCTCATAAGTGGTCCCATATAATTATATGAAGTTGCTAATTAACCTATAAGTTATATAACGTGTTCAATTCGTGCTCACAAAGGTATTTCTAATTGACCCCAAAAGTGGTCACTACCTAATAACATGATTTTATTAACAATAAAGTAATAAATCATTTAAGCCTTAATAAACATTTAAGCACATAGGGTATTCCACATATTGCTACCCCATCTCCATTGGGACCCATCAACACATATCCCAATTTGGATTGCCACATTGGCCAAAACTGGATTCCCAACTGGAGACCCATAATCAGCTTAGTGGGTTAATCCCATCTCCAATAAGTGTCACATAACACATTAATTAATATTAACACATTAGTATGCATGCTAAAGCAATATTAAAGATAAACCGTGGGAGCGGGTGTTATATCTCTCCCCTCCTTAAAAAGGAGTTTGTCCCCAAACTCGTAGTACCTCATGTTTCGAACAAGAATGGATACTTCTCTTTCATTTCATCTTCTCTTTCCCACGTGGCTTCCTCAACAGAATGATTTCGCTACAGCACCATAACTAAAGGAATAGTCTTTGTCCGCAAAACTTGCTCTTTTCTGTCAAGAATCTTGACTGGCTGCTCGATATAAGTCAAGCCTTCCCCGACTTCCAATGGCTTTGGAACAATCACTTTCTTCGGATCCGATACATATCTTCTTAACATTGATATATGAAATATATCGTGTACATTAGCTAATTCTAGTGATAACTACAACCGATAGGCTACTGGTCCAACTCTGCCAATGATCTCAAATGGCCCAACATACCTTGGATTCAACTTCCCACGTTTCCCAAACCTCGTAATACCTTTTAAAGGTGATACTTTCAAGAATACAAAAGCCCCAACTTCAAACTCCATTGGTCTTCTTCTCAAGTCTGCATAGCTTTTATATCTGCTTTGGGCTGTTTAAAGCCGTTGTTTATATTTATCTTCTCCGTAGTTTGCTGAACAATTTCAGGCCCTATCAATCTTCTCTCATCAATCTCAGTCCAACAAAGTGGAGAACGACACTTACGTCCATGTAAAGCCTCAAACGGTGCCATCCCAATACTGGATTGATAACTATTATTATGAGCAAATTCAGCCAATGACAATTGCTCTTCCCAATCACCTTTAAAATCCAAAACACAAAGTCGAAGCATATCTTTAAGTATCTGAATTACACGTTCTGATTGTCCATCGCTTTGAGGATGGAAGGCTGTGCTGTAACTTAATTTTGTACACATCGCTTTCTGCATTCTTTGCCAAAATCTTGATGTAAATGCACTATCTCGATCTGAAACTATAGATACTGGAACTCCATGAAGTCTCACAATTTCTTGAACATATAATTCAGCTAATTTCTTCGGATCATTGGTCTTGATCGGTAGAAAATGTGCAGACTTGGTCAATCGATCAACATTACCCATACACTGTCATTTGATTTCCTAGATCTCGGTAAACCTCCCACAAAGTCCATTGTGATATTTTCCCATTTCCACTCTAGTATAGGTAATGGTTCCAATTTTCCTGCTAGTTTCTAGTGTTCCACTTTTACCCTCTGGCAAGCCACACACTTTGTCATATGTTCCGCTACTTCACGTTTCATTCCTAACCACCAATAGATTTCCCGCAAGTCACGATGCATCTTAGTACTACCCGGATGGATTGAGTACCTCGTATTGTGTGCCTCTTCCAAAATTACTTCCTTGATACCATCTATATTGGGTACACAAACCCGATTCTTGAATTTCAACATATTATTCTCAAAAGTAAATTCTGGTTGCTTTACCTTCAGGTATTTCGTCACATACCTTCTTCAATGTTGGATCTTGAAGCTGTTTAATTCGTCACGATGCATCTTACTTTATTATCCTTACTCTTATGTATTAGTCATAGGGGTACTATTGTAATTGTTTTATTCTCATCATATAATAAACAATAGGAGACATTTTTGTCTCCTAAGCTTGCCCTAATCTAAATCTACATGGTATCAGAGCCTCCCTAAGAGGGATCTCTACCCACCACCACAAACCACCACAAACCACCACCTAGCACTCAGCCGCAGCCCTCCCTGGGCCTCCACCAACCAGCCGCAGCCCCTTAGGGCTCCCTTCATCAAATCGCAGCCCTTCCCTGGGCATCCACAAGCTAGCCTCAGCCCCCTAGGGCTTCTTCCACTCAGTCGCAGCCCACCTTGGGCTCCTACCAGCAAGCCGCAGCCCCCCTAGGCCTTGCAACCCTAAGGCGCAGCACTTAAGAGCTTCGGCTCTCCCTGTTCAGCCCAGTCACCAAGCCGAGGGTCCTCTAATGCCCTATTAGTCCTTGCCAAATCACCTTGAGCCTAGTTCCAAGAATTTTTTCAGCCTTCGCCTTTCGCCATCATTTTTTCGACAGCAAGTTGATTGGGGTTTAATTTTTTACTTTTAGTTTTTTGGTCCTTCTATGGACCCTTGATCAATGATGACTTATTTTCTGGCATCCTGTATGGTGCTTTAAGTTACAATTGTGTGTTGCGTCTCCGTTGATACAAGTTCTTCTTCTTTGTTATTTCAATTGTTGAGGGTATTTGTTGCGTGTCGATTCAAGATGTCGGATGGAGATAAATCCACTTTGAATACACAGCAGCCCAGGAGTGAAACTATTGTTGTTGCTCCTTCTGAGAGCCCGAATGTTAAGCTTACTACTTCCCTCTTCAATGGTCAGAACTACTTGGCTTGGTCTGGGTCTGTAACCATGTCTCTTAAGGGCAGAGGGAAGATGGGGTATATCAACGGACGAATCACGGCACCTAGCACCGAGGATGCTGCATATGACAAGTGGGAGATGGAGAACTCCACTGTCATGACATGGCTTTGCCATTCTATGATTCCTGAGATTGCTGAGGGTTTTTTGGACATGGCGACTGCCCAAGACATTTGGGAGACCATGGCCAACACCTACTCCCGAAAGGGCAATTCTGCACAGATATTTGAGTTGAGACGGACGATTGGTCGCTCGGAACAGGGAGAGATGAGCGTTCTTCAGTTTTTCACATCTCTGACCACTAGTTGGAAAAGACTTGATCACCTCTTGGACTATAAGCCTGTTTGTCCAACCGATTCCGTTGCCTACAGTAAACTGGTTGCTGAAGAGAGGATTTTTAAGTTCTTGGAGGGACTTAATGCTGAGTATGATCCTGTTCGCAGCCGTGTCCTTGGGATGGATCCTTTGCCTTCTCTTCAGGAGGCCTTTGCATATATACAGAACGAGGATAGTCGACGTTCTGCTATGCTTCCACCTACTTCCACCGAGAGATCTGCTCTCATTTCGGTTCCTCAGAGAGATGGGAACAAACAATCCCGTGGTCGTGGTACTTCTAATGAGTCTGGGTCGTCTGAGAAAGCCAAGCAGTTCTGTGATTACTGTAATCGACCTTATCATACCAGGGAGACATGCTGGAAATTGCACGGCCGCCCACCTGGACAGCCTGGGGGTCGTGGGGGTAGCTCAGGACAGTCTGGGGGTCGTGGGGGACACTCACAGGGAGGTAATTATCGTGCTCATCATACTACATCATTAGATCCTACGGCGCCGACTCCTATTGAGCAGGCCCCATCCACTTCCGATTCAGCACTATTTACTGCCTCGGAGGTAGAGGAGGCTCTTCGTTCCTTAATGGCTCGCCGTACGTCCGCTTCTACTGCATCTACAGGTGCCTCTTCTTCATTTGCCCATTCAGGTAACTTAGTCACATCCGCAAAGGCACACTTGTCTCATTCTTCTTCTCCCTGGATTAGATCCTACGACGCCGACTCCTATTGAGCAGGCCCCATCCACTTCCGATTCAGCACTATTTACTGCCTCGGAGGTAGAGGAGGCTCTTCGTTCCTTAATGGCTCGCCGTACGTCCGCTTCTACTGCATCTACAGGTGCCTCTTCTTCATTTGCCCATTCAGGTAACTTAGTCACATCCGCAAGGGCACACTTGTCTCATTCTTCTTCTCCCTGGATTATTGATTCCGGTGCATCTGATCACATGTCTAGATGTTTTGATATTTTCTCTGTGTACAAGCCTTGTTCAGGTAAAGACAAGGTTCGTGTTGCTGATGGTACTTTTTCCTCTATTTCCGGGAAGGGTACCATTCATGCCACTCCATCCTTGCCTTTATCATCTGTACTTCATATTCCCAATTTTTCCCATAATTTGTTATCCATTAGTCATATCACTCAAAACTTACACTGCAGTGTAACTTTTTTCCCTTCTCATTGTGTCTTTCAGGACCTTACCACGGGGAGGATGATTGGCAGTGGTAGAGAGGAGAGTGGACTTTATCTCTTGGATGGTGGAGGGCCGTTAGCACATCATACAGTGGTTTCTGAGAATAAAGCTGGAGACATACATCTTTGGCACCGACGTTTAGGACATCCTTCTGTTTATTTACTAAAGCATTTGTTTCCTTCTTTAGTCTTAAATAAAGATGTTTCTGATTTCCTTTGTGAAACTTGTGAACTGGGTAAACATCACAGAGCTTCTTTTGCTCCTGTTTTTAATAAAAGTTTAGTTCCGTTTGCTTTAGTACACTCTGATGTTTGGGGTCCTTCTCGTTTTAATTCTTTGAAACTTGTGAACTGGGTAAACATCACAGAGCTTCTTTTGCTCCTGTTTTTAATAAAAGTTTAGTTCCGTTTGCTTTAGTACACTCTGATGTTTGGGGTCCTTCTCGTTTTAATTCTTTGAAAGGTCATAGATGGTTTGTTACATTTATTGATGACTATTCTCGTACCACTTGGGTTTATATGATGAAAGAAAAAAGGGAGGTTTTCTCAATTTTCCAGGCATTCCATAAAATGGTGTGCACTCAGTTTGGGACTGACTTAAAAATTTTACGATCTGATCAGGTGGGTGAGTACATTGATTCGGGTCTTGCTGCGTATTTTTGCTCCCATGGGATCATTCATCAGACTTCTTGCACCGATACACCCCAGCAAAATGGGGTGGCGGAGCGCAAGAATCGTCATCTGTTAGATATTGCTAGATCATTATTGTTTTCTGTTAATGCTCCCAAGTCCTATTGGGGTGATGCTGTTTTAACAGCAGCATACCTTATTAATCGCCTTCCAACTCGAGTTTTGAACAAACGTGCACCTGTTGAAGTCCTGTCTGACACTTCTCCTCTGTTCCCTATAACTCCTCGCGTTTTTGGTTGCGTGTGCTTCATTCACAATCATTCTCCTACTCGGGGGAAGTTAGATCCCCGTGCGATTAAGTGTGTTTTTCTGGGTTACTCTCCAACCCAGAAAGGCTACAAGTGTTACCATCCACCTTCGAGGAAATGGTATGTCTCCATGGATGTTACATTCCATGAATCTTAGTCGTACTTTCCGTCCTCGCTTACATCTGAGTCACCTCTTCAGGGGGAGCGTTGGTATAGGGAAGAGGTGCCTTTGTCTGTTCCTGTTCCTTTGTCTTCAGGGGAAGTTGTTATGGATATTATTGCGGAGAAAGAAAAAGAAAAAGAACAAACTGAGGGAGAAAATGAGGTTGGGAAGGATATGGAGAAAGAAGACGGTTGTACTCGTACTCCATTAAAAGAAAAGGAGGTGATGGTTTATTCTAGAGGCACATGGAGTAAGTCCAAGAATAAAGAGCTCGCTCCTACTCTGCCACTGACATCTCCTTCAAGTGTTGAGGACCAAGGTAACTCTGATTCTGATCTTGATGTCCCTATTGCTGTACGTAAGGGTGTTAGGGCTTGTACCCAACATCCTATCTCGAATTTTGTGTCATATTCTCACTTGTCTCCCTCCTATAAAGCTTTTCTTTCGAAAATTGCTTCTGTGTTTGTTCCTAATAATGTCCAGGGTGCTCTTGCGGATCCAAAGTGGAAACATGCTATGATCGAAGAGATGAAAGCTCTTCGTAAGAATGGCACCTGGGAATTGACGAGGTTACCTGAGGGCAAAAGAACTGTGGGGTGCAAGTGGGTATACACTGTGAAGCATAGGGCTGATGGCTCTATTGAAAGGTACAAAGCTAGGCTTGTTGCTAAGGGCTTCACACAGACCTATGGAATTGATTATCAGGAGACATTTGCTCCTGTTGCAAAGATGAACTCAGTTAGGGTCCTTCTGTCACTGGCTGCTAACTTTGGATGGCCACTTCACCAATTTGATGTGAAGAATGCATTTCTTCATGGGGATCTAGATGAGGAGGTGTATATGGATGTTCCTCCTGGCTTCGAGGATTCTAAGACAGATGGAAAGGTGTGCAGACTCAGAAAATCACTATATGGTTTGAAACAGTCTCCTAGGGCATGGTTCGAGAGGTTCACACAAGCTATGCTCAGATATGGTTTTAGACAAAGTCAAGCCGATCACACTTTGTTCATCAAACATTCATCACAGGGTAAGACTACTGTGATGATTGTGTACGTGGATGACATTGTCTTGATTGGGGATGATCTGGAGGTAATGCAAAGACTGAAAGAGTACTTGTCCAAGGAGTTTGAAATAAAAGACTTGGGGACTCTTAAATATTTTTTGGGAATTGAGGTTGCTAGATCTAAGCATGGAATCTTTATTTCCCAACGGAAATACGTACTTGAACTATTGGAAGAGACTGGAATGCTCGGAAGTCGAGCGTGTGACACCCCAATTGAGTCAAATCAGAAACTTGGCGATGATTCAGGTGGTGCAGAGGTAGATAAAGGTAGATATCAGAGGTTAGTGGGAAGACTCATTTATCTTTCTCATACCCGACCTGATATTGCCTTTGCTGTGAGCGTTATTAGTCAATTTATGCACGCTCCCCGTGAATCCCATATGGAGACTGTCTTCAGGATTTTGAGGTACTTGAAATCAGCTCCTGGAAAGGGTTTATTTTTTGCTAGACATGACCACCTTCGAGTGGAAGCATACACAGATGCTGATTGGGCTGGATTTGTGACAGACAGAAGGTCCACTTCAGGCTATTGTACCTTCGTGGGGGGTAATCTGGTTACGTGGAGGAGTAAAAAGCAGAACGTGGTGGCTAGATCTAGTGCAGAGGCTGAGTTCAGAGCCATGGCTCAAGGTGTATGCGAGCTTCTGTGGATTAAGTTGTTGTTAAAAGACTTAGGTCTGGATTCTAGTGACTCTATGAGATTGTATTGTGATAACAAGTCTGCTATCAACATTGCCCACAATCCAGTGCAACATGATCAAACTAAACACGTGGAGATTGACAGACACTTCATCAAGGAGAATATCAGTAGTGGCGTGATCTGTACTCCATTTGTGAAGACCGGGGATCAACTTGTAGATATGCTTACAAAGGGTGTTGGAAGTAGACCATTTCATTTTGCTCTTAGCAAGCTGGGAATGAGAGATATTTTTGTACCAGCTTGAGGGGGAGTGTTAGTTTACTTGTATTATTTATTTGGTCTTTTACTTTATTATCCTTAGTCTTATGTATTAGTCATAGGGGTACTATTGTAATTGTTTTATTCTCATCATATAATAAACAATAGGAGACATTTTTGTCTCCTAAGCTTGCCCTAATCTAAATCTACAGTAGACTGTTGTAGCGGCCCCTCTTAGGTAATCTCTCGTCCATGTGCAACCCCTTCTTGGGTGGTCCACGTGCGGCTCCTCTTAGGCGGTCTCGTCATACAAACATCCAAAGCTCCAAAATCACATGGAGAAATGTGAGAAGTGAAGGAAAAAGTGGTTTAAAGTTAGAGTTTAAACGCGCAGCGGAAATAGGTTAAGTTATAAAACTTTTGGTATCCCAGGATCTACTACTCGTCAATTCCATAGATGCGTACAAGGGGGTGCAAGAATTATACCTTAGTGTCTTGAACCCAATTCTGAAACTTTAACTTCCAGCAACCTCCACTAGATGATCTTCACCCTTATGACTCCTGCGGATGCCTGCCGGAAAGACTAGGGTTGGTGGGAACCCTAATAGAGAGGATAGGAAGGTTTTGGGAAGACTATAATAGTTTCTGCAGCTTCTGCGTATAAAAACGACGATCACTTACTTCCAGAACGCAGCTGCCCTATTTATAGATTTCCAGAACCGACCTAGACTTCGATCGATCGAAGTCACTTCGATCGATCGAACCTTCGATCGATCGAACCATTCTCGATCGATCGAACCTGCTGACTTCAATCGATCGAACTCGTTTCGATCGATCGAACCTGTCTTAACAGCTTCCTCAAGTGTCTTTCCAAGCATCCTAGCGGAGCTAAGAGTGGGACCTCCTAGGATCTTTATTGTTGGCTCAGACCAGTTTGTTAATTACCATGACCAAACTCTTTGATCAGCAAACTAACTAACTGGTCAGTTAACGTTTATTCCACTATAAAACGATAACTGAACTCCAACGCAAAAGAACATATCCGAAGAGATAACTAGACTTGTATGGTGTACTAATGTCCCTCTACCGTCAGCATTCGTAATCATATTCAGGTAGTCGGATAACTGTTACTGTCATCCTGAATCATGATTACTTCTTGTATTCCTTGAGTCCCATTCACTACTCATGATTACCAAACATGTTGATTACTCTTATCAACAAGACTGCAGTACTCAGTAATCAACTTGGTGACATTCTCAAGGGAATGCTTACTCTGAAACAGAGGGTAGATTCTATCTTGACAATATATGTTCACAACCCTATGGACATGACATACCCAAGATACCCAGGTGTTGATCTTCTATAGACCTCACTGATTGGTAAGTCAAAGCAGCCATATCCATAGTCTGTGTTCATAATCATCTCAAGATTGAGAACACGTACCTTATACAAGTTATGAGTTCCTATTGACTGTTGACAGCCTTAAGCGTCAATAGGAAAGCTCAGGTCCGTCAATGCACTATAAGCACTAGCATATCAACTAAGAGCTACACTCTAGTGATTGAGATTAATCACTCCATCCAATGGTAGTTAATTATGCTACAGTGTAGACCTGATGAGGTATCCAGTCTCATCATCCACTGTGACATATTCTAAGTATCAAAGAATAGTAATTCGTATCTCACTTGTGTGTATCTCATACACACACGAATTGCTTACTATGATACTTAAGGACAAAACAATCATCTCATGAAAGAAACATACACAATGAAATGTAAAGCTGATATCCATATATTATAATGCTAATGTCTCATACATAAAGTAATGGAGAAATGTGAGAAGTGTCCACGGAAACAACCATCGTGTCACATAAATAGAAGTAGTTGTCTTGTCTTCAACACTCCCCCTCAAGTTGAAGGGGGGGTGTGTGTTCAAACACACCAATCCGTGCGGTGTAGCGGGTCCCTCTTCAGGTGGTCTTGTTACCCGTGTGATACAGCGGGCCCCCTCCTCGGGACTCCCGTCACCCGGTCCTGTCTCCTTATATTCTCCTCCTCAAACTAAAAGTGGGAGTGAACACGAATACCCAAGTTTGGAAGACTAGAGAAAAAAAAACATGGAAGCCCAAAGCCAAACATGGCTTTAAAAAAATCCACAATTTTCTTGAAAATTTTGGACTATTCTGTAATTTTCAGAAATTTGTGGAAAGATTTGTAAATTCCAGAAACTTTGGGGCTGATTTGAAAACTCAAGAAAATTGGGGGCAAATTTGTAATTTCTATAAAAACTTTGGGGGCAAAAAGGTCATTTTCAAAATATTTGGGGGCAAATTTGCAAATTTTGGAAATTTTGGGACAGATCTGAAAATATATATAAAAAATAGGAGTAGGCATTGGGAACTAAAGCCAACACACGTGAGGGACAAAGAGGGAGGCAGCATATGTTTTCCCACCCATGTGTTACCACTTTCCACTTTGACCAAGAGCCTTCAAAACAAGATAACCTTCCTCTCTCTTTCTCTCTCTAAATTCCATAACGAAACAATCCCTAATACTTCAACTGGATCTGAGCAAAAACAAGGGGCTGCGGCTGAGAAGGATCCATACATCAGGGAGGCTCTTCCAACAACAAACACAGCACCACCACCATCTAAACCAAACAACCAAACATGCCTTAAAAGCAGCAAGGCCGAAACAAACAAAAAAGGTTGTACCCGAACTGATATTACTTCTCTAAAATCCATCAAAATCTACTCAAAAAGTCTTGAATCATTCAAAAAAATCCTGGCATGCCTTTGTCGCATCCCTTAAGAGTGAATCGAAGGATCAAACAGCGTCTAAGGCCCATAAAATCACAGATCTGAAAATAATACCTCAAAAATCCGAAAATAATCAAGAAAGAAAAGTGACCCAAACAGCCTCAAACCAGAAAACGAAGAACAAGAGCACAGTCAGCATCAAGAGGCGAGTCTGGTCATGTAATTCTGGCCGGAAATCTTGCCGGAAAATGATGATGTCATCACCAGAAAATAGCCGTCAATGGCTGCTTATAATGACAGCAACTTCAGAGAAAGAGATGGGCTGTTTTGGAAGGACTAAGAGAGACAAGAAAAGGTCTGACTGCAATGATAACAAAGAGAAAAGATGGAGGTCCGGCAAAGCGGCAAGTTGGTGGCCCGCCGGCGAAGCGGAAGACTCAAAAAAGACACCAGAACTTTATGGATTTGATACCATATTAAAAACTAAATGTATTGAATATTATGGGATAATACAATGGTTACATAGCAACCCTATATATAGGGAAATATAAGGAAAGGAAAAATACTAAAGTGCCCCTATGGCTTACATCATTGATTACCTAAGCCCTGACAATAACAATGACCAAAAATACCCATAGATGACATAACCCCTAAATACTAATTGATACCATAATATTATCTTCCCAATCTCATTCTTCCATATCTTCAAACAGTTCTCCTGTAGGTCATGAGAGACTACCAATTACCGAGAACCCTGGGGCCAAGATCACCACCGTGCTCTTGAATGGTGAGAATTGTTTATCCTAGTCTCAGTCAGCCACGTTTTGGCTTGAAAGCAAGTCTAAATTTGGTTATCTAAATGGCACACTCAAGGCCCCTAGCACTGAAGATCCCACTTATGCTAATGGGAAGTTGAGAATTTTTTGGCTATGAGTTGGCTTACTCATTCTATGGAGCCCGAGATTGCCGATGGGTTCTTTGGGATGGAGACTGCCCAGGACGTCTGGGATACACTCGCAGAAACCTATTCTCGTAAAGGAAATATGGCTAAAATCTATGAGTTAAGAAGGGCTGTTGAAGCCGAGGTACAGGGAGATCGCTCCACTTTACAATATTTTACTACATTGGGGACCCTTTGGAAACGGATTGATCATCTCACTACTCATCGCCCGGGGTGTCCAATTATGTTGTGAGCTTCAAGACTTCCATTGAGAGTGAAAGGATATTAAATTTTTATCTGGTCTTAATCGCGAGCTTGACCCAGTTCGGAGCAAAGTTCTTGGCATGGAGCCACTCCCAACACTGAGAGAGAGGCTTTTTTGCTCATGTTCAGAATGAAGATAGCCGCCGATCAGCCATGCTACCTCTGTCCTCAGTCGACAGATCTGCATTGATTTCCTCTAATTATCGCGGTGGTAAGACTCCTGTAGCTCGTGCTGATCCTAATACCAAAGTGGGCGATGACAAAGATACTATAGTGTGATTATTGTAATCGTCCTAGACATACTCGGGATAAGTGTTGGAGCTTTCACGGTCGTCCTCCGATGTCAGGTGGCCGTGGTGGTCGTGGGGGCCGTTGTGGTGGCCGAGGCCCGAGGTAGTGGACCTCGTGCAAACTTATCTTCTGGATTAGATTCGTCTCATCAGGAGGGGTTATCTACTCCAACTACTTCATCTGGATCGAGCACCATCAGCACTACCGATATGGAAACTCTATGATGTATAATGGCTCAGTTGGATCCTCCTACTAGTACCTCGACTTCTTTTGCCCATAGAGGTAATTGTGCTAATTTATCTAGTGCTTAATTTTTTACTTCTTAACAACCATGGATAGTTGATTCGGGAGCTTCCAATCATATAACTGGTCTTTCCAATGTTTTCTCTACTTATAAGTTATAACCAATGTTTAGGGAAAGAGAAGGTTCGAACCGCAGATGGTACACCTTCTACTATTTCTGGTAAAGGTGTAGTTAATGTTACAAGTGCACTAGCCTTAACCTCAGTTCTTCATGTTCCTAATTTTTCGACTAACCTGATTTCTATTACTCGAATTAACTGGGATCTCAATTGTTGCATAACATCCTTTCCATCTCACTGTGTCTTACAGGATCTCTCCACGAAGAAGACGATTGGTAGTGGTAGAGAGGAGAATGGTCTCTATTCCGGCGGACGTGAATGTTTGCCCACACGTTGAGGGAGAGGAGACCCCTGTCGAAACCCTCGTTATCAGCAGCTACATGCTGGAGATAGTGGGGCTGAGATTTCCTTTGACTCCCTGATGTTATGGTTTTTTCAAGCTTTGTTTCTTCCCCTGGAAGTCTGTCGTCCGAATGTAGTTCGACTGTTCATGGGAATCGTAGCAACTTCTAATCGTTTGAACATTTTCCTGACTCCAAGAGAGCTTGTTCTATGTTATGCAGTCAACGTCGACCGTGGATCCTCGTACTTTAAGGTGGGGCCCCAGGGCATAAACTTGGTTGCCGGTATTGAAAACTTCGGCAACAAGAATTGGAAAACGTACCCCTTATTGGTGCTATCTGGAGGGTGGATTGTGGAAGGCGAAACCCATCCTCCAAAGATATTTGATCCCCTCAAAACCAAAGAAGTAATCCAAAATATGTTGAAAGATCCCCAAGTCGGCGAGGACGCTATTTGTTGTAATTGTGAAAGCTTAGGGTTCACATGTGAGACCATCTCTTTTATTCATATAGAAGAAAACAATAATTACACAGAGACCCTTGACTAAAAATAAATAATAAAAATAAAATACAATAGAACTAAATTTAACATAACACTCAACACTCCCCCTTAAGTTGGTGCGAAGATATCTCTCATGCCCAGCTTGCTAAGAATGAACTGAAGATGTCTCCCAAATATCTTGGGCAGTCGCCATGTCCAAAAAACCTTCAGCTATCTCAGGTTTCATAGAATGACAAAGCCAAGTCATGACAGTGGAGTTCTCCATCTTCCACTTGTCATAGGTGGCATCCTCACTGGAAGGTGCTTTAATCTTTCCATTGATGTAACCCATCTTTCCTCGGACCTTCAAGGACAAAACAACTTTCCCAGACCACGCCACATAGTTCTGGCCATTAAACAGAGATGTAGTGAGCTTCACGTTTGGGCTATCGTGTGGAGGGACAACATAAGGTCAACTCCTAGAGTTCACGATGGATTTCTCAGGATCGCCAAACATCGTGAATAATCTCAAAGAAAAAGGATACCCGCAACAATCACCACACTAGGAAAATTGGAAAAATCAACAGAATTGTAGCACCCACGAAACAAAAAAATCAAATCACCATAGAGGATCCACAAAAAAACTTTTTGATATGTTTAAAGGCCCCGGAAAGGATCAACGAACGGATGATAAGATAACCTTCAATCAAAACCTAAGTATTCAAGTGATGCTAGGTATAGTAGGAAGTGTATAAGAGAGGTAAGAGGATTTCGGTTAGGATTTATCCGGGCATAGGGCTGTCGGCTGAAGTGGAGAGGGGTATTGGGTTGTCGGCTGGATGGGAAGAGGTTGTAGAAGGCTGCAATGGGGCTAACAAGTCATGGGGAAGCTGCGGCTAGGGTTGGGTAAGGGACCAAAGGCTGCGCCGAAAGCACAGTAGCCTCTAGGGCTGCGGAATGATGAGAGATGGTGGTTGGGTGCTTCAGTGTGACTGTGGCTAGGGTGTTGGTTGGGTGGTGGTCCGATGGTGTTAGTGGTGGTGACAAATCCCTCTTAGGGAGGCTCTAATACCATGTAGAAATAATTAGGGTAAAAAACATAGGAGACCAATTCAGTCTTCTATTCTTTTATTATGTGTCAATAACCAAACTATTACCCTTAGGTAGAATAAGAGAAGAAATAAGAAAATAAAAAATAACAGAACAATAATTAACTCTAACAGATCACACCTCCGAACGTAATCTAGAGCATCTTTCCTCATCGTAGGCCAGTAGTACTCAATGGTAAGTGCCCGATGTGCCAAGGATCTCCCCCTGATGTGGTTTCCACATATTCCTTCATTTATTTCCGCCTGGACGTATTCTGCCTCCCGTGGGGCGAGGCACAAGAGTAACTGTTGACTAAACGACCTTCGGTATAACTTATCATCAATCATTATCATCAATCAGCAGATACCAAGCAGATACCAGGCTGACTGGATCTTGATTTTTCTTGAAAGTTTCTTGTCTTCCGGTAAGGTTCCATCCCTTAGGAAACCAAAGATGGGTTCAATCCATGTGCCGCCGATCTCTGTACTACAGACATTTGACACAGACAGGTATGTAGTACTCGGTTGTTCTCGGTACCCGATATGATGATCACCAAGAGATCCAAAGTCCAAGGAAGAGGCCAACTTGGCTAGCTGATCTGCCTTCCCATTCTCTTCCCCTGCTATTTTGCTAATGAAAAATGAATCAAAGTTTTGAACATACCTTTTAACCATATCTGTAGATATCGGATCAAACTTTCTCCTTGGCACTCAAACTCTCCAATAACGTGCCCCACCACGAGCTGTGAGTCTGAATAGACCTGAACTTCACGAGCTCCACACAACATTGCCATCTGCAAACCTACTAGGAGTGCCTCATATTCTGCCTCGTTGTTCGAGGCGTTGAATCCGAACTCTACTGCCCTTTCAAAGACATGGCCATCAGGTGTCCGTAGGGTTACTCCGGCTCCACTTCTCTTGGTCGTAGAGGATCCGTCTACGTGGAGAATCCATACGAAGGACTGCATGGCTCTGGGCTCTCCTGTGAATTCAACCGTGAAATCAGCTAGAGGAAATTAGACAAATACAAAAGAACTAGGGTTTTGGGAAGATAGACTTCGTTAAAGAGCTTCAAAGTTCACTTAGTTTACAAACCAATATCAATACATAATATCCCAAAACTCATTACTCTAAACCCTAGTCTACTATTTATAGCCTATTTAACCCGTACTAGTGTCACATGCTTGTGACTAAACCAAAATAATGACTAAATGAAATATTACAAGCTAAGTACAATTATTATAATATAAAGTACTACAAATTACTGCATCATTATGTTATGTGTTAAGTGTTTTTTATTTTGTTATAAGTCTAAGGACTTGGTTGTAATATTTCTTTCTTTCTTCTTCTTGATGGTTAATATAAAAGGGTCTACTCATTGTTAGAATCTATGCTTTTACCAAAATATTGTAAGTTTGACAGTATTATGCTTCTTATTTGAGTTAATTACATAAAAAAATCTGGACAATGTACACTTCTTAAATTATATAGAGCTTATCTTTTTCTTTTGAATAATTTCTAAAAGTACCCCCTTACCCTTACCCTTGATTTTTGAAAAATTGACTAATCCCTCACATCCATATCCATTTCTCTGCACCCGCACGCTCACCTGTGCTTCCAAGATATAAGCAGATAAAGTAAAAAATGAAGATGAGAATAACAAGCTGTGAAAAATAGTCCCTCTTACATAGCATAAGATACTAAATAATGAAGCCCAATGAGTAATGCGAGGAGCAGAGACAAATTGACTGGCATAAGAAACCTACGCAGTATCTGGACGTTTGACAGTAAGATATATCAAACAACCTACCAGTTCATGATACATTGACAGATCATCAACAGGAACACCATCCTAACCTGAAAATTTGGCATGTTACTCAATACGAGTATCCACTACCTTATCATATGTCAATACCACACGGTTAATAAGCTCCGAGACAAGTGTATTAGAGTGTTCAATGGCATGAGTCATTTTTCTCATATTTTGTGCCCCATTCTCCCATTCCAAGCTCAAGCTCAAGCTCTCTCTCTCTCTCTCTCTCTCTCTCTCTCTCTCTCTCTCTCTAGTTATGCCATCCTCACTTCTATGTCACTTTTCTTTTTTTCTTTTTTTGCAATATTTACTTCAGAATTCAAATCCTAACAGGGTTGGGTTTAACTCTATATATTTTTGAACTGTAAAGAATTCACCAAATTTACTCCACGCATTCTCTTTTATCTAAACGTTGAGTTTGTATATTTCTTAGTTTCATACTGTGTAAATTCATATTTATTTGTGTTTTCCTGTTTGGGGCATCTCAAAATCCTTCATAACTTTCGGAGTTCATAAACCTCTGAAGTTATCAACATGGAAATTCTTACTGCACATCGCACAAATGACTACTTAAGAGAAATAAAAAAATACTGAAAGGCCGCGTTACTTGCTGAAGCTATGTTCAGATAGTGAAATATGATAGTGTTCCAATAATATGCATGGTAGGAAGATAACCTCGATTTTTTTTGTAGGTGGAATTTGTTGGGGGCCCTCTATGTTGGAACACACGCACCTTTACCGCAGCTGCTGGTAATCTCTCTCTAAGCTGTTATCTAGCATGTTCTTTTAATTTTTTAAACCCAATTCTGTCATATCTTAATATCTAATTCTCATTATTGTAGGTGGGGGTGCATTTTGTAATGGGCAAAAAGTTCATGCGAGTCAAACTGATACGGTGAGTCATTTATGCTATGTCTAGGATAAAAGATGGCTTTGTTTATTTATTCCGATTTTCTCTGATGAGTCTGTGCGACCCCTAGAGGGTAAAGTATTTTTATTTGTTGACAACTTGCCACACCCCAGCCCACCACAGGCGGATTAGAACACGTACAACAACCCCCAACAGTTCGAATAAACAATAATAACGTAAAGAAAGCAAGATAGGACTCAAGCTTAACAAAGTTGCCTCAAAACCTCAAGATTTAAGCTTAACCGAGTAGAAAATTCTATGAAAAATACTTCCCGAGTTTTCGGATCAAAAGTAATATTTTTGTGGCTCGATGAGACCTTTGATGGACCTTCCCAACAAGTTAGAAGTCAAAACTAAACAATGGAAGTTCAAGATAATTAAGTCTGGCAAAGGGTAGTTTGACCGGTCGAAATACCAAAACATTGGAAAATACTTCCAAAACTTCAAGAACATGTCCCAAGTACATATTCAAGCATTTCCAAATATTTAAAACATGATTACAAATTCATTTGGGTCAAATCATACAACTAAAGTTTTTGCCAAAACTAGCATTTACATAGAAACTTACCGGAAATGAGTTCAAATCACAACCAACAACTTGCTCACAACTCTGAGACTTGCCAAAAAAACATTTGTGACACAATCCAGACTTGCCGAAAAGGCCAAACCCGTCCATCATACACTTGAAGCTCAAATACTCTAACTACTACAAGTTTTACAAGTTTAACTACCAAGTCTCATAGATTACGACATAACCACTATGGTAGTACTATTGAATCCATTACAACTGAAACCACCTATAAACTTATAAACAACTCTCCGTCGACCCGTCCCGTCCCGTCGTTCCATTTATTTCCTTTTCCTTGTGGTGCTCCGTACCTACGGTGGTTATTAAATAACCACACAGAAAAATAGTATTTGTTTAAGCTTTTGCCTAGTTAGAGAACTAATCATACTATCGGAATGCTTAACGTGCAGTGCAACAACCTTATTTTCGTTTATACCCCCGATAGTTTCTAAGTGTTTATTATAAAACCCCATGAATAACTATATTAACTACCCATATTTCTAATTGGGTTTAGTCTATGCCTCGTGTGGGTCCCAAACGTGGTCCTACATATTTTGTGAAGTTGCTATTAAACTTACCAATTATGATCCATATTCAATTACGCCCTCGCATAGGGTACCTAAACTGGTCCCCCATAACCTAACATTTGATAAAAGGGCAGCCCGGTGCACGAAGCTCCCGCAGTGCGGGGTCCGGGGAAGGGTCGGACCACATTGGGTCAAATGTACGCAGCCTTACCCTGCTTATTTGCAAGAGGATATCAACATATATTAAACAACTCAACAAATATACATTAAAGCATATAAATGCATCTAAATGTAAATTATGCCATCTAGACCCTTGTCGGGCCCCACTTTTTATAACTGCCCCAATTGACACGGGTCTTTCATTTGTGTCCGTTTTTGAGCACCAATTTATCTGTGGGTTCCTATCCCCACTCTAAGTCATCATATGCATTAATCATTATTAATTAACAGATATTAATATAATATAAACTTCTTTTTCGGGTATGGGTATTACATAACTTGCCATGGTAAGAGTAAAGGACCAAGTATGTGAGACAAATTTTATTTGACAATCTGTATGGCTTCTATGCTCAATTTATTGCGATGTAAAACATTTTCTAGAAATTGTTTTCAGCATTTTTGGGTGTTTGGTTGTCCGTTAGGTTTTCAGGAAAATTGAAGTAGCTTAAAATTGCTGAAAATGATTTACGCAAAAACTTATGCAAGTCATTTTTCCGGAAGACTACTTCAAAATGAAATGCTCAATTCATAATGTATGTATATTTATAGGTAGCCATATATATATATGCATTTACGTGCTAATATACATTTGCATATATGCGCATGTACATGTATATATACAAACTAATATGCATGCACATATTCTAACGTCGGACATTGTGGACACGCGCGGACAGGGTTTTATCGTTCCTTGACAGTGTCTCGGGATGGATCCAAGGAGCACACTTCAAGAACTAGAACTTCTCATGCGATCCTAGAAACAAAGAGTCGCCACTTAATTTTTATCGGGAATTAGGAAACCAAATTTGACTCACCCAAAATTGAATAAGGTTACTCGCCCTTCATCACCAGAAACAAGGTTCGGGGTTCTTGATACGAGAGGGGAAGGAGCCCGAGTAGGACTAAAGCACCACCTCCTCACCCAACCAAACGGTAGGCCTTGATTCAAATATCCTTGTTCTTAATTCATAATAGGAATTGTTTCCTTAAACATACTAGATAATATATACATGACAAAAGGAATATCTAATGAAAATCATTTCAAGAGATTAAATCAAGTAGCAATCGGATGCATATGCAATACAAGAGGGAGGTATACTCACAGTGGTTAGTCCCGCCCGGGACCGATGCAAGTAAAGGAAACATGTCATGATATGCAAAAGGGAACAAGAAGACTTACATTGGGTTGACTCAAGTGGAGTCGCAAAAAGCAAAAGAAAGGAAACGTGTGATGCAATCAAGCAACAATCCTAGATAAGATGTCTCTAACATATAAGCACATAAACAGAGACTATCCTAAAGGAATCGTGTCGTTGAAAACAAAGTTGTAAACATCGAAAAATTCTAAGAGAAACGGTAGAGATAATACATGATACATGGGCACTAAGCCACAAGTAGACGAGGCGAACCCACAAATCGAAATCCGGATCCACGACATTCAATTTTATGCACTAAGACACCAAGAAATACCCAAGCATTGCAAAAATACAAGCAAACAAATGATATGCATGATAAACAAGAAGAAAATGTCTTCAATCAAATTTTCAGATTCAGTAACCTCTAATGAATCCTATCAAAAGTGATCTTAAACATGAGCTAGGTTAAAATCCTTTTACAGAAAGTTAGATACATGTTTTAGGGAATTTTTCCAAAAAATAGGACCTCGTTAGCATTTTTGAAGTTCGAGAAATAAGAGTTTTGAGAACAGTGGATCAGGACTGGCCACTGTTCTTGTAAAAATCATAATTAATTCTACAAAAATCCTATGAAGCTATATTTGGTGTCAAAAGAAAGTTATTTCATTGTAGTTTATGACAAAAATAATCCCATGGACATTTGATGATCATAAGGTCTCTGAAATTTTTTTTTAACCAGACTCTGTTATTCTGGAAATTTTGTATCATTTGACAAAGGAATACAAGGCATAATAGAAGTTCATGAATCATGTTAATCAAGTTGATTTAGGCTTTTAATCTCTCATCCATTTATCTTAGATGATTTCTAAACCAAGTTTTATTCCTCAATTGTTGTTGAGTGATCGAGCTATGACCATTTTGTATACATAATCATGGTTGTAGTTAAACTTAGAAAATTCCATAATAGTTGTATCAACTTCAAGCACTTAGAAAACGATCTTAACTCGATCGTATGTTCACGATTTTTTACATCGGCATGTAGATATATGAGTTAGGAATCATCCCCAAAAAGCGGATCATCGATAACTATTGTAGATTTTTTGAAATTTAAATGCAAAGAGACAATGTTCAAATCTGTCAACCGATTTCTGAACAATTTCTAAAAATAGCATATGGATCCCAATGATTCTCAAAACGAATCGAATGAAAGCTAATTCGACAAAGTTTACCCAAAAAATTTGAAATCCATCAAGCTATGGGTTTTGATGGACCAAATCCTATGGACAAGACCAATCTGTTTTGCTAAATTTTAACTAATTCATTTTAAAGTGTGAGAAAAACATCTTAGGTGTTGGTTTATGTTTATTAGAGAGATCAAACTCATAGATCAACTTGATTATCATGATTCCCAATCAATTTAGCCCTCAAATTTTATGAAGAACTTTGGATCATGGATCAAAGAGACTTACAAATATCCTCTTGGTGATGAAATTCAATAAGAATTCTAGGTAATAGGAACAACCAATAGAACTGTATGAACATAGGAATCATCCTTCTCATAGATCATACTTCCAAATCATCATAGAATTCAAAGTAGATACATATATATAATCATGTATGCATGGATCTAAACTAAATAGAAGAATGAAATCAAAATTGAAAATCAAAGTAAAAATCAATCTCTAATCATGAATTATCAACAAAATCAAGGAAGACTTGGATCTAGCTATGTAAGTGTGTAAAGAACAAGAGAAGAAGATGAGTGTTCTAACAAAGAAAACAAAACTAAATTAGATCCAAGTCTTATAGATCTATATGTAAAAGTAAGAATTAGATATGAATTGTGATGTTTACCTCTTGGAGAATTCTCAATTATGTATTCAAAGTTGATTTGAAGGATCTTCTTCTTCAAGTTCTTCAAGCACTCATCCATGGTGGAAGTTAAGGGAGACAATTGATGTCAAATTTATTCTCTAATTCTCTAATCAAATTATCTTAAGATTAGTTTTAAGGGGATTCCATTCATAATCGACTATTCTCTCTCTAGAAATCTCTTGAATTCAAAGTATATGTGATTGTATCTTCAAGTATATTCAAGGTGTGCTTAAGGATATTCTAAGATGATTCAAGCTTTTCTTTTTGCATATGAGAACTTAATTCTTAAGTTTCAGGGTTAAAATAGAGATTTTAGAGATCAGAAAAGGGTTAAAATGGTCATTTCAGTGCCTAAACGCAGTTTCTGGGCAGTTTCCTCGCAGTGGGACCTCCTGGAAGGGTCTGGAACTCAAAAAGCTCGTTGAGGAATGCCACATATAGGTGGCGGTTAAGGGGGGAACCGCCACCGCACTTGTGGGACACGCCACTTGCTTTTTCCCATCCCCTGGTTGCTCTCATGCCATGTTTCAAAACTTACATACACTGCTTTTCCAGATTTTCGTAAAAATGCTTTTTAGTGTCCGAAATCGTTCGTTTACGTACCGTTGGAAAGCTGCCGAGTTGAATTTCAGTATAAAAATATTCCATGAGGATTTGAAATGAGAATTGAAGGTAAGTTGAAGCCCGGAAGTCCTCCGAAACTTTCGTCGTCTTTTTGAAATCAAATGACTTCTTTTTCAAAATTGTTTTTCAATGTACATCGATTTCGAGTTTTTCTTTGAAATTGAATCTTTGGATACCTATAATACTGCGTTTAGAACACTTCGTGTTCATATAACCGTGAGAGAATATGAATTCTGAGAGACGATTTTGACAAAACCGGGATTTTATGCTGGAAAAGGGCTTTTCTGAGTTTGAAGTCACTTTCCGAAGTTCGATCTTTCGATTGTGTGGAATCCAGTACCTTCCACGGGGTACTTTTCGTCAATAAATCCTCCAAGACGTTTTCTACCCTAAATCTTAACAGTGTGGTCAAAATTGGGTGTCTACAGTTTGCCCTGTTTGGCAGAGCTTGTTGTGAACGTGAACAGCAAGTGAGTGCCAAAGCTAGAAGGTAGCCAATGACCATACTGTGAGGTTTTAGGAAAAAAAACAAACTTCCGCAAAAATCAAGAAATTCAAAATTTGAGAAAATCAAGAAATTACGAAAACAAGAATGCAATGCGATGCTGGGTAGACGCTGCTAATTGAAGTTGGAGCTGTCTACGTATTCTTTCCAGGAATCAGACCAGGGCGTAGTTCAAGCGCGCGAGCAGACGGAGAACACACAAACAACAATAGAGATGAAATGCTCCTATCCTAGGATGCTGATGCAGTGTGCAAATGTGAATGTGCAAGTGCTGGAGGAATCGTCCTCAAGGGTTCCCTAGATGCAAAATCTAATGCAAGGGCTTAGAAGCAGGAACTTTCTAAATTGGTCATGCTCCCTCCTCAGACTCTCGATTCCGTGTTTCTTACTAAGAAGCTTGTCGGAACCTCGCTCCCCTCATGTTAGAACCTCGCTCCCACCCCGCTCCCATCACATCTAAGTCTCAAAATAGCCTATAAATAGATTCAAGTTCTTATTTTGCTCAAATTTTTTACTGAAGAAATATTTTTATATCGGAACATATGGCTTAAGACTTTCAAAAACAAAATTTACAATCAAAATATATTATGTCAATATAAATTCCTCTGCAATAATTAGATATAGAATATATTTATATCCAATATTTGGACGCTTCTTAAACGCTCCCAACCTTTGAACCTCTTAAAGTTTAACGCTTCCTCGCTCCCGCTCCACCTCCGCCCCCGCCCCCGCCCCCGCCCCCGCCCCCGCTTCGTGCTTCTAAGTGCAAGGGATGCAACGTCTCACTCTCACAGTCGAATATGTCTAAAGAGAAGTATGCCATCTGTATCTTGGATGATTCTCGGAGTCTTGTCGGAGTCTTTCTTCTGAGTCTGAGGCTTATAGGTGTCATCTATATCTCGGATGATTTTTGAAATAGCGGAGTATCTTGGATAAATTCTGAATCATGTCAAACAACTTTTAATAAAACGTGTCCTTAAGCTTGGACGGTCTCTGAAATAATGCCCCCTTAAACCCGGATGACTGATGTAGAGTCCTAACTTCTGGATGATTGCTGATGTAGAGTCATAACCCCTGGACAATTGCTGATGAAGTGTCCTAACCCCTGGTCGATTGCTGATGTAGAGTCCTAACCCCTGGACGATTGCTGATGTAGAGTCCTAACCTCTGGACAATTGCTGATGAAGAGTCCTAACCTTTGGACGATTGCTGATGTAGAGTTCTAACCTTTGGACGATTGCTGATATTGAGTTCTAACCTTTGGACGATTGCTGATCAAGAGTCCTAACTCCTGGACGATTGCTGATGAAGAGTCCTAACTTCTGGACAATTGCTGATGTAGAGTCCTAACCCCTGGACAATTGCTAATGAAGAGCCCTTTTGCTGGGGACAAACTTTCTGTAACTGGATGAATCTTCTGCAACAGGTCCTTCTTCTGGAGACAAATCTTCTGTTCTTCTGAAACAGGTCTTTCTGCTGGGGACAAATCTTCTGTAACAGGTCTAGAGACAAATCTTCTGAAACAGGTCCTTCTTTTGGAGACAAATCTTCTTTTCTTCTGAAACATGTCTTTTTGCTGGGGACACATTTTTTTATTTTATTTTATTTTATTTATTTATTTTTCTGAAACAGGTCCTTTTGTTGGGGACAAATCTTCTGCTCTTCTGAAGCAGGTCTTGCTGCTGGAGACAAATATTCTTTTTTTTCTCTGAAACAGGTCTCTACTGGAGACAAATCTTCTGTTTTTTTTCTTCTTTTTGAAACAGGTTATTTTGCTGGGGACAAATCTTCTGTGTAATTCTGATACACGAATCTGAGAGTTCTTTGCTAAGGAGATTTTTGGGATTCTGAGATGCGAGTAAAGGCTTATATTCTAGAGGGTCTGTTGATTCAATCTGAGACTCATATTGGTGCTTCAACCAGCTCAAATATTCTTGCCACACGTCGGGCTTATTCTGACCCTATTATGAACTTCTTGATCACGATTTGAAGATTTTGTGTTCTGATTCATCTTTTGCAAATCCTTTCTGGATGTAATTCCTGAAAGACTGCAATCCCAAATGTCCAAGTTCCAGGAGGGCACATAATTAACCCAAAACAACGGGAGTTCATTGCAAATCATCATTTCTCGGCTATTTTCAAGCTGTAATGCCCTTGATTCTTCGTGTCTAGGGACTTTTCTTCAATTCTGAACGATTTTCAACCAAGATTCAAATTTCCAAGGGTCCTTTAGACCAATTCCAAAAAGTTTCAAACACTCTTAAGGCTTATATATCAAGATCGGACCAATCCGGGGTCAAAACAAAGTTCCCGATGTCACAATTCTGATCCATGATTGATAGGTACTCAAACGAACTGATGAATTTGACGTGCATCATAAATCTTCAATCAATTTTAGCAGATTTCATGCAAGGCACACTGAACTGTTTCAACAACGGCTCAACTCAACATCCAAGGCCGGTCTTCTGATTAACAATTTTCGGAATGAATTTTGTTTTCCATCAACCACTTGACACTTGATCTTGACTAGGATTAATTGATGCAATAATAGTGTTCGGAATTTCTGCTTGTGTCCACCTTTGGATGCTTTTAAAGTTTTACAATTCATTATAGATCACTCTGGACCAAACACTCGAGATTACGGCAGACTAGACGACAGACTAGACCACGATAGAGGTTGACAGATATTGACACAGGAAGATGACATTCTTAAAATAGAAGTTTGGAGGAGAAAACTCAATTTTCCCTAACTTAATGCGCGTTTGTCATGTTTGACGTATCTCTTTGCTTTATGTGCACTTCTCATCTTAGTGCAATAATACTCAGCTGATAAAGTAATGCTTTAAAAATACTCCATATGGATCTCAATCAATCCTTTGCTTTTTCTGAAATATGCTTCGAATAAATGCCTTAGCTTATGGAATAAGAGACGATTCATTTCAAATGTTTTCAAAGATATACTTGACGGCTCAGGATTCGCTTATAATGTGGAAGGCTATGTTACCCAGACTCGGGTACGGGTGTCGGGTACAGACTCGGGTACGGGTGTCGGGTTCGTCCAGTTTTCAAAGATTTTACACTATTTTGAAGGATCGGAGAGAGAAGTACCCTTATTCGGGTGTCGTGTCGGGTACGGGTACTCCATGGATTATGAAGGGTCCGGGTAACATAGGTGGAAGGGGGTACAGGCGAAGGATGTTTGTGTTAGTGTTATTTGTTATGTTATTGTTTGTTGTGTTAAGAGTTGTTTTATGCTTATTGTAATTTAGACATTAGTGTGTGGGTCATTATGTAATTTCTTTCTTTGTTTAATATAAAAGGGGAGAGACATGTTGTCTATCCCTAAGCTTCACAAAACTATTCCATTTTGACATGGTATCAAAGCCAAGTTAAACCCTAAACACCAAGCACCTCCCACCAGCCACCAATCAGCCACTGCGCCACCACCAGCCACCGCCCAGCCACTGCGCCACCTCCTTGCCCTCTCCCAGACCCAGCCGACACCTACCCTAGCCCTACCAGACCTAGCCAACACCCTTCCCCACCCTAACCCCTTGCGCCGCAGCCCCCTCTGGACCCCCTGCTAGCGGCCCAGTCTCCTGGCTTAAAAGTCTAAACAATCAAGAAATTAGGAAAGAATTGTTTCTGTGAACAATTGTATTTCATTGATACACAAAGTAATATATGCATACACTACTTATAGACTGTACAAGGTACTAAAAAAGGAACAAAATAATCTTACAACTAATTTCCCTTATTTACAGAGTTGACTAGCTTATATTAAGCATAAAAACCAGCTAGGCTATCCACCTTTTTAAATAGAACAGGAAATTGATACTTCAAATAAGAAAAACTGGGATGTCCTAGTCTAAGATGCCAAATCATTATTTGTTCACGGACAGAGAGAGAACTCATACTAGTACTAAAAGCCTTGAGCTTGTTTATTACTGAGAAAGTTGTCATCAAAATAGTAGAGACCGTCCACCATTCTAGCACTGCCAATCATCATCCCCGTGCTCAGATCCTGAAAATCACAGTGGGAATCAAAAAAGGTAACACGACAATTAGAATCTTCAGAGAGTTGGCTTACAGATAAGAGATTACATGCAAGATTAGGGACATAAAGGACATATTTAAGGGTGATTTTTTCAGAAATTTTGAGAGAACCTTTTCCTGCAATAGATGAAAAATTCCCATCTGCAATTATGACCTTTTTATCACCAGAACAAGGCGAATAAGAGTGGAATACATGGGAGAGGTTTGTCATATGATCAGAAGCACCTGGAACAATGATCCAAGGTGTAGGACTAGAATGACAAGAGAAAGCACTAGAGTTGCTACCTGATTGAGCCAGAGAAACACTAGGAATACCAGACTCTTGTTTGGATTTCAGCAACTTCAGAAGATGATCCGTTTGCTCTTTACTGAAGGTACCAGCATTAGTCTCATTTGCACTAACAGGTCGGTCTCCAGGCTTGCTACCCTTCCAGGTGGCAGGTTTGCCATGGATCTTCCAGCCAAGGATCAAAATTTCGTTTCGGTCTATTGTTTCGGTCTACCCAGAAACGGAAACGTTTCGGAAATATTTCAGAAACATGTGGAAACAATGGAAAAAATTGGAAACATTGAGAAACATGGGGAAACATAACTTCAAACTTAACTATATGCGTGTATAAAGCTAATAATTGATTAATTGAACATTTGAGAAACATGGGGAAACATAATGTATTTTCAATTTGAACTACACATTTTTAATGCAGCATTACATATATGGTTGTTCACAAAACACTTCATAGAATGCAAAAGATATATATAAATACATAGTAAGCTAATAAGCCATCTCTAAAATAAAATGGTTGTTCATATGACAAGAACACAACCACATGATTATCTCGATGGAAACAAGTATGTTTTGTTGGAAGCAAATGAGAACATATGGGTACCGTCTCGGTTTCCTAGTTTGAATGGTTTTAAGTACTTTGTTATATTTGTGGATGATTATTCTAAATTGACATGGTTATTTTTTATGAAAGAAAGCTCCGAGTTACCACGTGCAAGGATCAAAATTTCGTTTCGGTCTATTGTTTCGGTCTACCCAGAAACGGAAACGTTTCGGAAATATTTCAGAAACATGTGGAAACAATGGAAAAAATTGGAAACATTGAGAAACATGGGGAAACATAACTTCAAACTTAACTATATGCGTGTATAAAGCTAATAATTGATTAATTGAACATTTGAGAAACATGGGGAAACATAATGTATTTTCAATTTGAACTACACATTTTTAATGCAGCATTACATATATGGTTGTTCACAAAACACTTCATAGAATGCAAAAGATATATATAAATACATAGTAAGCTAATAAGCCATCTCTAAAATAAAATGGTTGTTCATATGACAAGAACACAACCACATGATTATCTCGATGGAAACAAGTATGTTTTGTTGGAAGCAAATGAGAACATATGGGTACCGTCTCGGTTTCCTAGTTTGAATGGTTTTAAGTACTTTGTTATATTTGTGGATGATTATTCTAAATTGACATGGTTATTTTTTATGAAAGAAAGATCCGAGTTACCACGTGCAAGGATCAAAATTTCGTTTCGGTCTATTGTTTCGGTCTACCCAGAAACGGAAACGTTTCGGAAATATTTCAGAAACATGTGGAAACAATGGAAAAAATTAGAAACATTGAGAAATATGGGGAAACATAACTTCAAACTTAACTATATGCGTGTATAAAGCTAATAATTGATTAATTGAACATTTGAGAAACATGGGGAAACATAATGTATTTTCAATTTGAACTACACATTTTTAATGCAGCATTACATATATGGTTGTTCACAAAACACTTCATAGAATGCAAAAGATATATATAAATACATAGTAAGCTAATAAGCCATCTCTAAAATAAAATGGTTGTTCATATGACAAGAACACAACCACATGATTATCTCGATGGAAACAAGTATGTTTTGTTGGAAGCAAATGAGAACATATGGGTACCGTCTCGGTTTCCTAGTTTGAATGGTTTTAAGTACTTTGTTATATTTGTGGATGATTATTCTAAATTGACATGGTTATTTTTTATGAAAGAAAGATCCGAGTTACCACGTGCAAGGATCAAAATTTCGTTTCGGGCTATTGTTTCGGTCTACCCAGAAACGGAAACGTTTCGGAAATATTTCAGACATGGTTTTAAAAACCGAACCGGACCGGCCGGTTCGACCGGTTAAACCGTCGACCGGTAGGATTTTCGGTTCGGTTTGATCCGGTAACCGTTAGTGGGAGAACAACCGTCCAGAACCGGTGGACAAACCGGTTAAACCGGAAAACCGGAGAACCGGTCCCGGCTTTTGCACCTGTCCGGTTCATAAAAAATAAGAAACCCAGGGTAAAAAAAGAGATTTTGCCTTCACTGGCGTTGTCGCCGTCGCCTGGTATTGCCGGCCGAGTGTGAAGAGATAGAGAGAGAGAGAGAGATAGGGGAAGAGTAGAGTGTGGAGGTTGTAGACCAGATCTGGAGGAGCTGTGGACCAGATCTGGAGGAGTTGTGTTTAAGATAGAGAGAGACCCAACATCCCGGTGCTTCAACCACCGTCGCTGCCTACGCCCGCCGCTTCCTGGTCGCCTACTTTCCTGCCATTGCAGTCACTATCTCTTTCTTTCCCCTCTCTACCTCTTTGCAATGTTGTTTTGAAAAGTCAAAAAAACTCATAAATAAGGTAATGATGAGAGTGAGGCGTAAAGTTTGTGTTATACAGTAATTTGTAAAGTTTGCCTTTCCTTTTCTTTAATTGATTGATGTGACTGAATTAAAAATAGGAAAATGCACCATTTAAAAATCTTATTTTAGAAATGAATCCTTAGTTTATTTTTGGTAAAAATGAAAAAGAATTGATTGATACGAATGATTTAAATAAAATGCCCATTCTATGGAATTGATAGTTATGAAAAACCAAAAAAAGAATTCAGCCATATGATTTTTTTTATTTTTTATGTTTTCAAATATATTATTATTAGTTTTAAAGTATATATTATTAGAAATAAATATATTTATTATATAATTATGACATCACGGTTAAATTCCGGTTCACCCAACGGTTGAACCTCTAACCCGTGACCCGCTCATTTTTCCGGTTCGATGAACGGTCCGGTTCTGAAAACATTGATTTCAGAAACATGTGGAAACAATGGAAAAAATTGGAAACATTGAGAAACATGGGGAAACATAACTTCAAACTTAACTATATGCGTGTATAAAGCTAATAATTGATTAATTGAACATTTGAGAAACATGGGGAAACATAATGTATTTTCAATTTGAACTACACATTTTTAATGCAGCATTACATATATGGTTGTTCACAAAACACTTCATAGAATGCAAAAGATATATATAAATACATAGTAAGCTAATAAGCCATCTCTAAAATAAAATGGTTGTTCATATGACAAGAACACAACCACATGATTATCTCGATGGAAACAAGTATGTTTTGTTGGAAGCAAATGAAACGATGCGGAATTATAGGTTTGTTTCGATGGAAACAATTATGTTTCGATGGAAATAAAAGAAACAAAGTCGTTTCGATGGAATCCATGGAATTTCGAGATTCCATGGCTGTTTCGTTTCCATGACCTAGGAAACGGAAACGTTTCGGTCGTTTCGATGGAAACAGAAGGAAATTTTGATCCTTGCTTCCAGCAAGTCTCACGTGTATGGCGAGGTTTGTTGCAGTAATCACACCAAATCCGAGGCTTGTCCTCAGTTCTGGGCTTGCTATTGGAGGCTCTTCTCGCATTTGCATCAGCAGTAGCTAGAGCAGAATTTTGAATTGGTGCCCCAGTCTCCTTTTTTCCGAGCATAACACTACGGCAGCTTTCCTACCTCCGGACTTCAGCAAATATCTCTCCAAGTGAAGGTAGTGGACCACGACCAATGATCCTTCCCCTTCATCGAATTCCACATTCAGACCAGTGAGAAATTTGTAGATGCGGTCGTTTTCCACTGTATTCTTGTGGTGTTTGCAATCATCTGGAGATTTCCATTCATAGTTATTGAAGTTATCCAGATCTTGCCACACCTTGTCATAGTGTTGAAGTATTTGGTGACATTGTCTCCCCCTTGTCGAGTTCCTCCAACTTGCAGTTGCAGTTCGTATACTTTGGATTGATTGCCGAGGTCAGAATACATGGAATTAACATTATCCCATAGTTCCTTGACAGTTGGATAGCACTTATAATTAGAGGCGATGTCTTCATCCATGGAATTAACAAGCCATGCCATAACCATGGAATTTTCTGCATCCCAAGTAGCATTAGTTGCATCCTTCGAATTAGGTGCCTTTGTATCACCAGTCAGGTACCCAATCTTTCCTCTCCCTCGGATATGCATGCACACTGATTGAGACCAGCGTAGGAAATTGTCTCCATTAAGACGTATATTGCTAATTTGAACAGAGTGGGAGTCACGGTTTTCTGTAGGCTTGGATTCAGACATCGTGGGAGGCTAGGGTTACCATATCAAGGATTAAGTCCTGATAATGCAGAAGAGTCGGAAATAAAGTTCCTGTTCTGATACCATCTAAACAATCAAGAAATTAGGAAAGAATTGTTTCTGTGAACAATTGTATTTCATTGATACACAAAGTAATATATGCATACACTATTTATAGACTATACAAGGTACTAAAAAAGGAACAAAATAATCTTACAGCTAATTTCCCTTATTTACAGAGTTGACTAGCTTATATTAAGCATAAAAATCAGTTAGGCAATCCCTAGTGATCAACAATTAATCTCAGTCATATCAACAATTAATCTCAGCCAGATTAGCAGTAAATCTCAGCTGGATATTCTTCTTTCCAACAAAAAGCAACTTTTTTTCCTTCTTTTCTCCTTTCTTTCTTCTTTTATCACATCTCAGCACTATATTGCTTAAGGTGCTGGTCTGATTGAAGGTATTTTTTCTACCTTACTGATGGTCCCTTAATGGACCCTTGAATTAATTTGTTGATTCTTCCGTACCCATCTCCTTCGTCTTCTTCTTATTGTGCGGGTTTTCCATTTGGGGCTCTGAATCATGACTGATCTTGACAAACCGACGACCACCACTGTTCAGACTGTTGTTACCCCCTTGGATCCCAATATCAAAATTACTTGAAATGGTCACAGGCGGTAGAACTCTACCTAAAGGCACGAGGGAAGATGGGACATCTTGATGGGCGTGATACCGCCCCTTCCACTACTGATCCTGGATATGATAAATGGGAGATTGAGAACTCCATTATCATGTTTTGGCTCATCAACTCCATGGTCCCCGAGATTGGTGAGAGTTTTTATCGCGTGAAAACCGCTAGGGCTATTTAGGACACAGTTGCCTCCACATTCTCTCGTCGGGGGAACTATGCTCAGGAGTTTGAGCTGCTCCGCTCCATTGAGCGCTCGGAGCAGGGTGATATGACCGTCACCCAATACTATACCTCACTTTCTACTAATTGGGATCATCTTGATCACTTACTGTCACACCCCAACCCACCACACGTGGATTAGGACCGTGTAACAAAGAGTTACCCAAAACAAAATGCCTCTTAATAACTATAAAACAAGAATTAAACATATTAAAATGACTTTATTGGATTGAACCAGCCCAAGGGTAAAATAGTCATTAAGAAAGTATAGTCAAATTTTACATCAAAAGATAGTCCTTCGAGTCTCGGTTCCAACGCAAAAAACGGCGCGCGAATCCGAGTTTTCTAGAAAGAGTTATGTTCGTTTTCGTAAAAGTCGACATGCCAAAAATAGACCTGCGGATTTTGCACATCAAATTTCCACACCAATTTCCCTGTTTAAGAGTTGAAAACATAACCAAAACCAAATTACTCGTACAAACTCATTATCATTCATTACCAACTGATCCACTAAAATGTCCCTGACACTTGGAAACTAAGAAGAAATTAAACTAGATTATTACAAAATCCTTACACTAATTGGTCTCAATTCTAAAGCATACAATATGAGTTTCTAATTACAAATTTTACAACCAACTCCCAACCCAACTGAGTACGCCCACAATCAACATATTAACATGTACGACAAAAGAAACATACTGCCAAGTTGTCCAGAACCCCATGGTTCAACGCTTCTCACTGTGATATTCATCTGAACCTGCGTGGTCATTAGCCACAAAATCTAATAAGCTTTCGCTTAGTGAGTACGTGGTACTAATAATGCAATTGGAGTATTTAATGATTCATAACACCAATTAAACATTCACGACAATAAATGGTCGCAGGCGTGTCAAGTAATCAATCACCATCGTATTAGACCCTTGATTCTGGGTCATTCTCACTTTGTCGTCGCTTTAAAAGCGATATCACTCACTCTCATGTGACCGTAGTCAATTCGTTGTGGTCGTCACCACCGTCCCCTTTTCTTTGAGAACTTCATCATCATCCCCCTTTTCTCTGAGGAATGGGCGTCCCTTATATACGGGCTAAATAATGGTGATTATCAATTGACACCCTTTGACCCAAATAAGCACATAAGCAACTCAACATGTCAACATGACAATTTCAACATTTCAGACATGTTAAATAATAAATTATCACATACTTTTCTACTTAATCATAAATAAAGCATTCTAAGCATTTAATAACAATTAAAAGACATTAAACATCTAATTTTGGGATTAGGACACTCACCTCACAAATAGGTCCAAAATAAGTCTAGAATTCTCAAATTTCTTCGTAAGACTAGCTCCTAATGATTCCAATGATATCCCTACCGATATATATATAGCATATATGTAACACCCCTTAAAATGGGTCGCAGAAAAAACGTTACCAAAACTGAAAAAGAAAGACAGAGAAGTAATCCTCTCACCTCCATGAGTCCGAATATAGCTTCGGTTCGCAAAATAGAGGTCGGACGACGAAGTTACGGCGACTAAACTACGCGAAACCCACCTTTCCTTCTCTTTTCTCGCCAAAGCTCTCTATTTGTTCTAACTCTCTATGTTGGCCAAAATGATGAAGAAGAATGAGTTCCATCTCTTTTTTTTCTTTTTTTTTTTCCACACGTGCCTTGTGATGTTAAATGAAAATGATGACTAACCCCGAGTCATACACATCTCCTAAAATATATTACATCAACTTTGACTTTATTCTCTTTACACCCCCAAATATTTCTAACTTTTATTATAAAATCCCTTAACATTTATATTAACTACCCAATATCTAAGTGGGTATGTGTCTATGTCACGTATGGGTCCAAAAAGTGGTCCCAAATATTTTATAAAGTTGCTAATTAGCCTATTAGTTATGAATCATATCCCTATTCACTCTCACATGGGTACCCAAACTGGTATCATAAAAGATCACAATTAACAATAAAATATTAAAAACACTTTAACAAATATTCATTTAATCATATAAATGCAACTAAATGCAATTCATGTAATCTGGACCTCCCTTGGGTCCCACTTCATATCTATCAAACTGTGCTCTTTGTCAAGCACTTATCACATCGGGGTGAGTGCAACTCACCCAAATCATCACATGCAATTAATCACACTAATTAATGCATGCAAAATAAATATTACCACATTTTTCCGGGTACGGGTATTACACTTACACTCCTTCCAGCCAGCTTGTACTACTGATGCAGAGGAGTACCGGAAATTTCTGGAGAAGCAACGCGTCTTTAAGTTTCTTCAAGGGCTTCACTCCGATTATGATGCTGTTCGTAGTCGGGTTTTTGGGATGGACACTCTGCCTCCTCTTCAGTAGGCCTTTGCTTATGTTCAGAACGAAGAAAGACGTCGTTCTGTGATGCTCCCACCTGCTTCCACTATGCTCCCACCTGCTTTCACTGAGCGTTCAACTCTTGTTTTTGTTCCGCCCAGAGAGGGGGCCCAACAACAGTCTGTTTCTTCTGATCGCCCTATTGTGATTTATGATTATTGTCACCGGCCCCATCATACTCGGGCCAACTGCTGGACCTTTCATGGCCGTCCCCCTGGTGGTCGGGGAGGTCGTGGAGGCGATCGAGGAGGTCGTGGGGGTCGTTCTACTGGACGTGGAGGGGCTGCTCGTGCATAACATTCTGCAATTTTCGAGACTTCTGATTCAGCTCCCAGTGATACTGCTCCCGCTTCTGAGCCGAGTCCTTTATCCCCTACTGAGCTTGATACTCTTAGGCATCTGCTGGCTCGGTGTACTTCCTCGTCAACTACTAGTACCTCGTCGTCTTTTGCACAGTCAGGTAATGTGGATGCGCTGGCAAGAGCTTTTCTTTCTCACTCTTCCTCTTCTTGGACTATTGATTTAGGAGCTTCTGACCATTTGTCTCGCTCTTCTAACCTTTTTTATGATTATAAGCCATGCTCAGGTCAGGACAAAGTTAGAATTGCCGATGGTACCTTCTTCTCCGTTTCAGGGAAAAATCTTATTCATGTCACTCCTTCCTTATCCCTGACTTCAGTTTTGCATGTTCCTTGCTTCTCTCATAATCTTTTATCCTTGAGTCGTATTTACTCGAGATCTGTTTTGCTGAATTTTAACTAATTCATTTAAAGTGTGAGAAAAACATCTTAGGTGTTGGTTTATGTTTATTAGAGAGATCAAACTCATGGATCAACTTGATTATCATGATTCCAATCAATTTAGCCCTCAAGTTCTATGAAGAACCTTGGATCATGGATCAAAGGGACTTACAAATATCCCCTTGGAGATGAAATTCAATAAGAATTCTAGGTAATAGGAACAACCAAGAGAAAGGTATGAATGTAGGAATCATCATTCTCATAGATCATACCTCCAAACCATCATAGAATTCAAAGTAGATACATATATATATATATATATAATCATGTATGCATGGATCTAAACTAAATAGAAGAATGAAATCAAATTGAAAATCAAAGTAAAAAATCAATCTCTAATCATGAATTATTAACAAAATCAAGGAAGACTTGGATTAGCTATGTGAGTGTGTGAAGAACAAAAGAAGAAGATAAGTGTTCTAACAAAGAAAACTAAACTAAACTAGATCCAAGTCTTATAGATCTATATGTAAAAGTAAAAATTAGATATGAATTGTGATGTTTATCTCTTGGAGAATTCTCAATTATGTAATCAAAGTTGATTTGAAGGATCTTCTTCTTCAAGTGTTCTTTAAGTTCTTCAAGTACTCATCTATGGTGGAAGTTAAGGGAGGCAATTGATGTCAAATTTATTCTCTAATTCTCTAATCTAATTATCTTGAGATTAGTTTTAAGGGAATTCCATTCATAATTGACTATTCTCTCTATAGAAATCTCTTGAATTCAAAGTATATGTGATTGTATCTTCAAGTTTATTCAAGGTGTGCTTAAGGATATTCTAAGATGATTCAAGCTTCTCATTTTCCATATGAGATGCAAGGCATCCATATATAGATTTTTGAAAACTTAATTCTTAAGTTTCAGGGTTAAAATAGAGATTTTAAAGATAAAAAAAGAGTTAAAATGCCCATTTCAGTGCCTAAATGCAGTTACTGGGCAGTTTCCTCGCAGTGGGAACCTCCTGGAAGGGTCTGGAACCCAAAAAGCTCGATGGGGAATGCCACATATAGGTGGCGGTTAAGGGGGGGAACTGCCACCCCACTTGTGGGACCCGCCACTTGCTTTTTCTCATCCCCTGGTTCCCTCATGCACTGCTTTTCCAAATTTTCGTAAAAATGCTTTTTGGCGTCCGAAATCGTTCATTTACTTACTGTTGGAAAGCTGTCGAGTTGAATGTCAGTATAAAAATATTTCAGGAGGATTTGAAATGAGAATCGAAGGTCAATTGAAGTCCGGAAGTCCTCCGGAATTTTCGTCGTCTTTTTGAAATCAAACTTCTTTTTCGATATTGCTTTTGAATGTGCATCGATTTCGAGTTTTTCTTTGAAATTGAATCTCTAGATACCTAGAATACTGCGTTTAGAATACTTCATGTTCATATAACTGTAAAAGAAAGGAAAATGATATATTGAATTCAATTGAAAAATGATTACAAGAGGAGCCTAATATATATAGGGTTAGCTAGAAGCTACACTTTTACAATCTAACCGATGTGGGACACTATAACATTACACTATTTACAATATTATCCTCTAACACTCCCCCTCAAGCTGGAGCCTACATATCATATGCACCAAGCTTGTATCATATATATTTAACCCGAGTCCCAACTAATGCTTTTGTGAACAAATCGGCTAACTGATCGGCGGATTTCACGTGAACGGTATTGATTACTTTCTCTAGAAGTTTTTCCCGAACAAAATGACAATCAACCTCAATGTGTTTTGTCCTCTCGTGGAATACTGGATTGGAAGCTATATGAACGCCAGCTTGATTGTTACAAAGTAAATTCATAGGACAAGACTGAGTAAACCCAAGCTCTTCTAGTAGATGCTTCATCCACACTAATTCACACGTAGTATGTGCCATAGCCCTGTATTCAGACTCAGCACTCGACCTAGATACTACTGTTTGCTTCTTGCTCTTCCAGGACACAAGATTACCACCAACCAAAACACAGTATCCTGTAGTGGATCTCCTATCACCAGGAGATCCAGCCCAATCAGCATCACTGTAGCTCTCAATACGTATATAACCGCGATCCTGGTACAATAAACCACGGTCTGGAGCTCCTTTGAGATACCTCAAAATACGCATCACTGCCTCCCAATGTGTGGTACGAGGAGAACTCATGAACTGACTGATGACACTCACTGAAAAGGCAATGTCAGGTCTAGTAACAGTAAGATAATTAAGCTTACCAACCAGACGTCTATACTGCTCAGGATCCTCCAATAACACCCCTTGATCTGATAGTAACTTGGTGTTAGGATCCATAGGAGACTCCACAGGTTTGGATCCTAACATCCCTGATTCTGATAGGAGATCAAGAACATACTTCCTTTGAGATAAGCAAATCCCTTCACTTGACCTGGCAACCTCAATACCCAAAAAATATCTAAGCTGCCCGAGGTCCTTGGTTTTAAATTTGTTTTGCAGAAATAACTTCAACTCCAAAATACCCTTGTAGTCATCTCCGGTTATAACAATGTCATCAACATATATAAGCAAGAAGATTTTACCTGCTTTAGTATGTCGATAAAAGACTGAATGATCAACACCACATCTCTGGAGTCCAAATTCAGCAACTACATCACTAAACCTACCAAACCAGGCACGAGGAGACTATTTCAGGCCATACAAAGATCTTCTTAATCTACATACCATATTCGACTCCCCCTGAGCAACAAACCCAGGTGGTTGCTCCATATATACCTCTTCCAACAAAGTGCCATTAAGGAAGGCATTCTTGACAACAAGCTGATGTAAGGGCCAGTGATATATGGCTGCAAGAGAAATGAGGAGACGAACAGAGGTGATCTTAGCCACAGGAAAGAACGTCTCGGAATAGTCAAGGCCATAAACCTGCGTATAGCCCTTGGCAACAAGGCGGGCTTTCAGGCGATCTATTGTGTCATCAGGGTGCACTTTAACAGTATAAACCCAACGGCATCCCACTACTATCTTGCCCGAAGGAAGAGGAACTAAGTCCCAAGTACCAGTATCTCGTAAGGCAGACATCTCATCCTCCATTGCCTGTCTCCATCCGGAGTGGGTAAGAGCCTCTGCAACAGTGTTAGGAACAAACACAGAAGACAAAGAGGTAACAAACGAAGAAAAACCAGGAGACAGACGATTGTAAGAGACAAAGTTGGAAATAGGATGAGAAGTACAAGAGCGCTTACCTTTACGGAGAGCAATGGGAAGGTCAGATTCTGATGGAGGTGGATCTGAAGCTGCAGAGGCGGTTGACGGAGCAGCAGAATCCGGAACGGTCCGAGGGTGGCGAGTGTATGTCTGCAAGTGTGGGCGATCCAGGCGGGAGGAAACCTCTGGGGTGGGAAGGACAGGGGATGTGGGAGGTATTGCAAGAGGTAAGGGAAGCATAAAATCAGGATCGCTCATAGAGTGGGACTCTGAATAGTATGGAGTGGACTCAAAAAAGGTAACATCTGCTGACACAAAGAAACGGCGCAGGGTAGGGCTATAACAACGATAGCCTTTCTGAACACGAGAGTACCCTAAGAAAACACACTTAATAGCACGTGGGTCTAACTTGTCAGTGCCCGGGGTAAGCTGATGGACAAAACAAACACATCCGAAAACACGTGGACTAACTGGAAACAGAGACTCAGTAGGAAATAATGTAGCATGAGTAGTGCATCCATCTAGAACAGAGGAAGGCATACGATTAATTAAATGACAAGCAGTAAGAACTGCATCCCCCCAGTAACATTTTGGAACCCTCATTTCAAACAACAAGGTGCGGGTGACTTCTAACAAGTGACGATTTTTCCTTTCTGCAACACCATTTTGCTGAGGTGTGTGCACACACGATGATTGGTGGAGCATCCCACATTTGCTCATGTAGGTGGTGAATGGATGAGAGAAATATTCCTGTGCATTATCACTACGAAGAATTTGAATAGGAACATTAAATTGAGTTTTAACTTCATTACAAAATGCACAAAATATTGAAAATAACTCAGAACGATTTTTCATTAAATAAATCCACGTTATTCTGGAGAAATCATCAACAAAGCTAACAAAGTACCGATACCCCTTAATAGAGGTTATACGGTGTGGACCCCAAACATCTGAATGTACGAATTCAAATGGACAAGACACTCTTTTATTAACTCGAGGAGCAAATTGGACACGGTGATGCTTCCCCAACTGACACGACTCACACTTTAAAATAGACAAATGACTCAAACTAGGTACTAGCAGCTTCAAGTTGGCCAAAGAAGGATGTCCAAGGCGGCAATGAATCTGGTGAGGAGATACTGTAGCAGAACAAGCAGTGGGAGAAGTGGGCTGTGGAGATGAACCATCAAAGTAGTAGAGACCATCGGATTCATGCCCTACGCCAATCGTCTTCCAAGTCGTCAAATCCTGAATAAGAACAGAATCAGAAGAAAAGGAGACACAAGCATTAAGATTCTTTGTCAATTTGCTAACAGAAATTAAATTAAAAGGAGACTGAGGTATGTAAAGAACAGAAGATAAAGACAAGGATGAAGACAATGAGACAGTCCCTATTCCTTCAACAGGAATAGAGGAGCCATCGGCTAATGTAACCGGGGGCAATGAGGATGATTTTTCAAGAGATGAAAATTGGGTCGATATACCTGTGAGATGATCAGTGGCTCCAGAATCAATTACCCAAGGAGCAGAACGAGAGGTGAGACAAGCAGTGGAGGTACCTTTCTGAACAAGAGAGGTACTAGGAGAAGATGCCTGCTGAGATGCCTGGAACTGTAAGAACTGAGTATACTCGTCCCGAGAAACTGAAAACTGCTCAGCCACAACTGGAGCGGAAGAATGAGTATCACCAGGAGTAGTAGTAGCAGCATGGGCAAACCGAGCAGGACGACCAATAAGTTCCCAGCAAGTTTCCCGAGTATGACCATCCTTGTTACAATTATCACAATGACGCATGGGGCCGCGACCATAACCTCCTCGTCCACCACGATAACCCCCTCCACGACGAGGACCACCACCACCACCACCACCCCGACCGATAGGATGTTGTGAAGCCCAAGTAACAAGGGCTGAATGATCAGTAACGGGAGGAACAGGAATAATCGGATCCCGAGAAGTACTCCTCAAAACACGCTGATATGTCTCAGCAAGAGAAGGAAGAGTGGCACCACCAAGAATTTGAGACCGAACTGGCTCAAAATCACTCTTGAGACCTGCGAGAAATTTCATCACGGCCATTTGTTCACGCTGTTTCTGTTGTTCCTTCACATCAGTAGTGATAGGAAGGACGCTATTCAACTCTTCAACCAACCGTTTAAACGAAGCAAAGTAATCAGTTACAGATAGATCACTCTGTTGCAACTGAAAATACTGAAAAGAGAGATCGTACATCCGAGTCATATCACTAGAGTACAAGAGATGAGCATACTCCCAAATCTCCTTACATGTGCCCAAATGACCACACATGTCCGCAACCTGCGGTTCCATAGAATTCCAAATAAGTGCAACAATTTGAGCATCCATTTGTCTCCAATGCTTAATCGCCTTCTCATCGGTGGTAGGAGCAGACTCGGTAAGGTGATCATCAAATCCCAAGCCAGTGAGGGCAATATTGACAGCCCGGGACCATTGAAGGAAATTAGAGCCGTTCAACTTTCGTGTAGTTAGTTGGGGAAGGACTTTGGATTCCATAGATAAGGGCTAAAGATAACTTTGGATTAAAAAAAAAAAAAATTTTTTTTTGGGCGATGAATGGTGATTCTGATGAACAGTACCTACTATGAATAGTAATTGCGATGAACAGTAACTTTCTGATGAACAGTACCCGTGATGAATAGTAATTGTGATCAAGGATCAAAATTTCCTTCTGTTTCCATCGAAACGGCCGAAACGTTTCCGTTTCCTAGGTCATGGAAACGAAACAGCCATGGAATCTCGAAATTCCATGGATTCCATCAAAACGACTTTGTTTCTTTTGTTTCCATCGAAACATAATTGTTTCCATCGAAACAAACCTATGATTCCGCATCGTTTCATTTGCTTCCAACGAAACATACTTGTTTCCAACGAGATAATCATGTGGTTGTGTACTTGTCATATGAACAACCATTTTATTTTAGAGATGGCTTATTAGCTTACTATGTACTTATATGTATCTTTTGCATTCTATGAAGTGTTTTGTGGATTCTATGAAGTGTTTGACAGTAGATTGGCGACTTAATCCTCATGTATTTTCAATTTGAACTACACATTTTTAATGCAGCTCTACATATATAGTCCTCTCAAATGTTCAATTAATCAATTATTAGCTTTATACACGCATATAGTTAAGTTTGAAGTTATGTTTCCCCATGTTTCTCAATGTTTCCAATTTTTTCCACTGTTTCCACATGTTTCCGAAATGTTTCCGAAACGTTTCTGTTTCTGAGTAGACCGAAACAATAGACCGAAACGAAATTTTGATCCTTGATTGTGATGAACAGTAACTTTTTGGATGAATAGTAGCTTCGGATGAACAGTAACTTTCTGATGAACAGTACCGCGATGAATAGTAACTGCGATGAACAGTACTTTTGAACAGTAGCTTCGGATGAACAGTAACTTTCAGATGAACAGTGATTCCAATGAACAGTACTTGAGGGGGTAACGGCTAGGGTTTGAGGGGCTGCTAGTCTTCTCGGATCTTGGATAGAGATCCGGCAATTGATAGAACACGAGAAACACTCTCGATCAACTTTGATCGGCAATAACAAAAGGAGTGGACCCTAAGATCGGGTGGCTCTGATACCATGTAAAAGAAAGGAAAATGATATATTGAATTCAATTGAAAAATGATTACAAGAGGAGCCTAATATATATAGGCTTAGCTAGAAGCTACACTTTTACAATCTAACCGATGTGGGACACTATAACATTACACTATTTACAATATTATCCTCTAACAATAACCCTGAATGAAAATGAATTCTGAGAGACGATTTTGATAAAACCGGGATTTTATGGTGGAAAAGTGCTTTTCTGAGCTTGAAGTCACTTTCCGAAGTTCGATCTTTGGATTGTGTGGAGTCCAGTACCTTCCACGGAGTACTTTTCATCATTGAATTCTCTAAGACGTTGTCCACCCTAAATCCTAACAGTGGTCAAAATTGGGTGTCTACAGACATATTCTCACTTATTGCTACATTCTGATGTAATACAAAGTGCTTAAAAGTGCAATAGTTTGTGACTAGTAACAGCTTTTTCAAGTGTCAACCCAACACCAAAAATAACAGGGATAATGGATTTTTTTCGTGTAATTTTTTTATATGATAAATATTTCCTGCATAATACATTTTACGTCAAAAGAAATGTGTATAGACTCAAAATTGGCGAGGCATGACTATTTTGGAAACGCTTTTAGACTCTAAAATTCTTTTACCTGTGGAGTTTTATATGTGTTCCTTCAAGCAATTGGTCAATCATGATAAAGGGATTAAACAATTGTGGAGTGGTTTACAACTTCCCTAAGCTTCAAGACCTTCCTAGAAATTAAATTTCTCTGTAATGGCTAACCTTCTTTCACATGTTTTTGTAGGTGGAGCAGTCTCTTCTTGTGACTGGGTTTGGCTATGAACATGATGATGCGTGGGCAACCAACATTGATTTATTTAAAGAATTCACAGACGTCAGCCGGGTAGTAACCTTTCTCAATTTTTCCACTGATGAGATGGTTGTTTTCTAGTATCACAATTAGGATGGTATAAATGCCAAAGATCTTACGCTTTTGCGCTTTCTCTCTCTCTCTCTCTCTCTCTTCTCTTCTCTATATTGGTATTTGAATATGTAGGGAGTAAGGAGGCTTGGTGCTGCAGCAGTGGACATGTGTCATGTAGCTTTGGGGATTGTAGAAGCATACTGGGAGTATCGCCTAAAACCATGGGATATGGCCGCAGGTGTTTTGGTAATGGGGGATATTGTCTACATATGTTGTATATTTCTTCTAGGTTTGCATGGCAGATTTGCAATTCTAGGCCGTGGAAGTAGAGAAAGTTATTTTGGTTTCCTATGACTTTGTATTAGATATTTAAATAGTTTTACCATCTCTTGTTGTATTTTCACCTGTGGTGATCCTTAGCATTGATAGGTGCAAACTTGCATCTCTTATCGACATGCTTTTATGTTCTCAACCACTTGTTAACAGTCTTGCAGCCTCTCTCCCTCGCTTTCTGTCCCTCTTGTTGAGATTGTGCCCTCAAACCTATTACTTTCTGCGTTAGTCGTTAGACATTGTGATGTTTATATTAATGGATATCAGTTTACATTTTTTGTGTATATTTCATGAGATGAATGCTTGTTTGATTGTAATCCTTAGACATCTCTATAAGTAATTCGTCTGTATGTATGTGAGATGCATATATAGGAGATACGAATTACTATTCCTTAATGTTTAGAATTGTCGCATTGGATGATGAGATTGGATAGCTCATCAGGTTTATACTATAGCATGATTAACTACCATAGGATGGAGTGATGTATCTCATTCACTAGATTATTTGACTCTTAGTTAATATGCTAATGCATGTATGCATTGACGGACCATGAGGTTTCCTATGACACTAATCACTGTCAACAGTTAATAGGAACTCATAACTTGTATATGATACGTGTTCTTAATCTTGAGACGATTACGAACACTAAGATTAAGAACACAAGTCATGTATATGGTTGCTTTGATTTACCAATCAGTGAGCTCTTAAAGATTAACACCTGGGTATCTTGGGCAATCATATCTCATGATGTTGTGAACGTATATTGTCAAGATAGAATTTGTTGGATGATATGGAAGAATGAAGATTTGTGGGACCGAGTCATGATTTGGTCTAGATTTGATGGCAGGACTTCCAGAATATTCCAGAGAGAATATAGATTTTATGGGAAGATTTGAATTAATTAGGGATGAAATCTAATTGTAATCTTACCTTTTAGATATGATTGTAATCATAGGAGATTTGATCTTATCTCTATGTTTCCTATCTAGTCTCTCATTCTTACCCTATATAAAGGGTCCAAGCGTTGTAAAATGATTATTCTATAGAAATGCTATCTTTTACTTTTTTTTTATAAAATTTTACATGGTATCAAAGCCAATCATAGGGTTCTGGTGAATTATTATTATTATTATTTTTATTTTATTTTATTATTAATTTTTTTTTTCAGTCTTCCGCATCACCGGCGGGTGGCGACCTTGCAGCTCCGCTGAACATTAGCAATTGCCGGTTTTTCTTTTTATCCTTTTTTGATTCTTTATCAACCCAAATCTGAGGTTGAAGGTTGTTTTACACCCAAAAAAAATAAAAATGGAACTCTTGCAAAGCAGATTTGGCCTCATGAAGGCTCCTTTCTAATCCTTTTGATTTGGGGGAGCTGTTTATTTGTTTCTGCCTTTGTTCGTGTTCTTGGGTTCTGTATAATAAGGGCTTTCTCGCTCTATAGGATTTGTTCGGGCTTGGGGCTCTGATTTCCGTTCGTTTGGTTTCTAGGGTTTCAATGGTGTAATTTTTGGGTTCGAAAATCGAGGGGCTTTTGGAAGATATATAGAGACGAGAGAGTGAAAAACGACTTCTACAGATAAAGAGCTCGAAGAACAGCTAATGTAAGCTGGGAATAGGCTCGTCAGCCTCAATCTTTTTTGGAGGACCTCTTTACTTTGCTTGATTAAGTCGAGAATTTTCTGTCACGGCTGGAGCGGTCGCCACCTAAATCGATGCAGACTGCACTTATGAAGGCATTGGTTGCAGATGATTTTTTAAGGCATTCAGATGCTTATGTAAAAGTTGTAGTTGCCTCATGTAAATGTGAGCACATCTCGATCTACTCTTTTTGTTCTTTTAGTCCAACTTCTACTGTTCACTTTTTAGACTTTACTACTACTTTTGACTTCACTATCGCTTTTATACCCCTCCTTAATTTGTTTGTCTGCGAGAGAAAACATCACTTGATTCACTTCTACAATTTGATATTTTTTTCAACCCCAAACTTTCTGAAAAGATCTCCATATTTTCATGAAATTACAGATTGGCCCCAAAACATTGTGAAATTTGAAAATCTGCCCTAAAAATTTCTAGAATTTCAGATCTGCCCCAATTTTTGTTTTGAAAATGAAACTTTTCGCCCCAAAATTTTCAGCTATTATTAGCCCCAAATTTTTTCAAAATTTCAGTTTTAAGCCATGTTTGTCTTTGGGCTTTAATGGGCTTTTGTTTCTTATGTCTTCCAAACTTCGGTCTTCGTGTTCACTCCCACCTTCAGTTTGAGGGGGAGAATATAAGGAGACAGGACCGGGTGACGGGACCCCGAAGAGGGGTCCCGCTATATCACACGGGCGACGAGACCACCCGAAGAAGGACCCGCTATGCCGCACAGATTGGTGTGCTTGAACAGACAGCCCCCTTCAACTTGAGGGCGAGTGTTGAAGACAAAACAACTACCTATATTTATGTGTCACACGATGGATTATTCCGTGGGCACATCTCACCTTTGTCCATGTGATCTTGGAGTTTTGGATGTTTGTATGACGAGACCACCTAAGAGGAGTCGCACGTGGACCACCCAAGAAGGGGTTGCACGTGGACGAGAGATTATCTAAGAGGGGTCGCTGCAACAGTCTACAAGGTGGAATTTTAGAGAGGATAGTTCGGTATCTGATTGTCTTCCAAATTCATGTGCAAGTTGGACACTTCAACAAGTATCCGTGTGCCAACTTGAGGGGAGAGTTGGAGATATGGAAGAATGAAGATTTGAGGGACCAAGTCATGGTTTGGTCTAGATTTGATGGCAGAGAGTTCCAGAATATTCCAGGGAGAATCCAGATTTTATCGGAAGATTTGAATTAATTATGGATGAAATCTTATTGTAATCTAACCTATTATGATATGATTGTAATCATAGGAGATTGATCTTACCTCTTGGTTACATATCTAGTCTTTAATTCTCACCCTATATAAAGGGTTGACGCGGTGTAAAATGATTATCCCATGGAAATGCAATCTCTCTTTTATTTATGAAATTGTACAGAATCTACCCTCTATAAGAGTAAGCATTATCTTGAGATTTTCCCCAAGTTGATTACTGAGAACTGCAGTTTATTGATGACTAGTTATCAACATGTTTGGTAATCATGATAGGTGAATGAGACTCGAGGATTAGAAGATGTATTCACAATTCAGGTTAACAGTACTGGTTACCTGACTACCTGAATGTGAATACGAATGTTGAAGGTAGGGGGACATTAGTATCACCTTACAAGTCTAGTTACCACTTTGAATATGTTCTTATGCATCGGAGTGCTGTTATCATTATTTATTGGTACTAACATTAATTGTTCAATTAGTTGATTCTCGGATTAAAAAGTTTAATCACAGAAGAATTAGTAACCGATTTACCCGATAATTAAGAACCTAGGAGGTCCCATTCTTAGCTCCATAAGAATAGGTTAAATTTGGGCATCCAACCCAAAACGAATTGGCTATGGGTGGAGTAGCCCCATGATCTTATATTTAGAGTAGCAGGGCTTTAAATTTCCGATGTGGAATTATAATCTCAACACGCTCCCGCACGTGTGGCATGACTGAGAGGCAAACACGTGGATTACTGCAATACGGTATCATGGAGCACGTGTGGCCAAACTGGGAATGACAATAACTTGCTCTGATATCATGTTAAATTGGAGCATCCAACCCAAAACCAATTGGCTATTGGTGGATTAGCCCCATGATCTTATATATTGAGTAACAAGGCTTTAAATTCCTGATGTGGAATTATAACATCAACAGAATACTTGGAAAGGCATGAAGAGGTGAACCAATCGATTGGATCCCATCCAATCGATTGGTAGGGGTTCAATCGATTGGATGGGGTCCAATCGATTGCAACTTAGGTTGGTTGGAAAACTTATAAATAGAGGACTCACGGGACAGAAAGAACAGAGCCTTGTTTTTTATCTCCCAGAAAGTCCAAACCTATTTCTAAGTGCTCTAGACCTTCCTCATCTCTCTACTACGGTTCCCGCAACCCTTAGCCTTCTGGAAGACTGGAAAGCATTCAAGGTGACATAAGAGTGAAGATTTTCTGGAAGAAGCTGCAGGACATTAATAGCAAGTATTTCAGAATTGGGTTTAAGACTTAAAAAGGTATGTCCTCGTTACTACGCATTGCTAGATTCAATAAGAAGTAGATCTCGAATACCTAAAAGTTTTTACATGTGTTTTTAAGTTTCTTTAATTTTGAATTAAATTAGAGCGGTTTGCTTTTTGAATAAGATGTTTTCGTTAACAAGTATTTGTTGCTTTGTAGTTGTGCAATTTTTCATTCCAAGTTTGTATCTAACTTGCTTACTGTTGCTATTTCCCTTGCAAGCAGATAGTTGAAGAGGCAGGTGGGACAGTTTCTTGCATGGATGGTGAAAATTTTTGTGTATTCGATAGATCTGTCTTGGTATCCAATAGTGTGTTGCATTCTAAGGTGAGTCTTCTCAGTTTTCTTTTTTAGGTGAACTCGGTTTCCATACAAACATCATGAAGACTTTGCCTTCTAGTGATTATGGAACTGGGTCTTGGGCGTGGGATGCGAAAACCTTTACATTCTTACAAATGGTCTAGTAAGAATACTTGCGTAACATCGTTTAGTAGGAATATATATTCTTTTTTATTTAAGTAAATTTCGAAGAGCTCTTCTAATTCTTAAACATTGATAGGATATTTCCAAACATACTTATATCCACATGGGTCAATATAGTTTTAGTTATCAAATAGCAAAGCCCGTTGAAGCTATAAGGGCTTTTATTTATCGTGTTTGATTTTTTTGGTGGGTAAGTAACATAATGTCTTTCATACTTGAGCAAATACATGGAATCTTGCAGCTCAAGATTCACAAATCACTAACGTAACTTAAGTTCCTTGGATCTAACTTTTGTATATTTTTGCCATGCCTTGCAACCCCCGTATCGGAAATACAATATTCCACCGGATGATTCAAAATTTAGAAATGAATGGTAGAAGTTGAGGGTAACAAAAAATGAAAAGTTCATCAATGCCAAGTTTCCTGAATTTGAACTGCTACTTCACTAACATACATCTTATATCACAGATCTGTAGTGAAATGAAGCTTCTTTATTTGGAAGCAGTTCTACTTCCACTTTCACATATGAGAGTGTTCACTAGTATATCTTGTTACGAGGCACATCTCCTTAACAAGTACTTCATTAAAATTTTAAGAACCAAATAAAATAACTTGATTTCTATTTTTGCTACATCTTTGGATCTTCATTCACGGATGTAAGATTAACATCAAGGGTAGCCTTTTGATTTGGGCATCAATCTAATCTGTAATCAGGGGTGGAGCCACGTTAATGGTAGTGGGGGCACGTGCCCCCCCTCAAATTGTTTCTATAAAAGACTAATGGAGACATTCATTTTTGCCTTTGAATAATTATATTTTAACCCTCATGCACTATACATGAAACACCCATTTATGTAGTATTTTAATCTTTAATAGTAATACTTTATTTGGTGTAGTGTTTTAGGCTTTATTAATAGTACTTTTATATTAGTATAAATAGTAGGCTAGGTTTGTGAGAAAAGTAGCTTTTGATTATGTTGTATTTGGAATTGTTTTTTTTTTAATACCAAATTGAGCCTAAGAGCTCTTCTTTTAGGGTTTTGGTCCTCCAAACCCTAGTATGTTCTTACCCTTTTCACGTTGTATTGTTTTTTGGTGGTAGAATATTTTACATCTTAGTTTTTAAAAATATTGTTATTTTATTGTTACATGGTTAGTTGGTCATATGTTAAGAAAGGGGAAATTACAATCATACCCGATACAATTTTATATGCATCCTAATAATGCTTAAATTGTAGAGTTGGTAGCATTATGATATTTTCACGTTGTAAATTGTTGTTTGGAGGTAATTTATTTTTCATCTTAGTTCTTAGCTATTTTTAAAAGATTGTTGTTATTACAATTTCACTATTTATTAAGAAAGGGGAAATTACAATTTCACTATGTAGTTTCAAACGTGTCACTAATGCTGCCCCTTGTGGTTTGGACTAATGTACAACCATTAATAAGTCTGTTGAATTTAACACAACAGAGCTGTATAGGGGGTATATATGAAAAACATGCTAACATGAGGGGTGTATCTGCAATTAACTTAGGGTTAAAATAACTATGAAAACTTTTGTTCCGTTAAATTTAACAGATTTACTAAAGGTGACACTTTAGTTGAAAGTACACGGAGAATTAGTGTGACAATTTTAATTCCCCTTGAGAGTATGTAAATTAATATTTGCTATGTTGCCGCTGTATCGTGTCCTTTTTTATTTGTTTATTTATTTATTTATTTTTAAGGTTTTGCCATATCACTTTGTTGCTGTATCCGTGTTGGTGCTTCTTAGAATATATGCAGTTATACAATATATTAACTAAATCTATCCTCTTTCTAAAATGCGAGTTTTTGAAGCCAAATGACATATTAGAGCTCTGTAATCCTAAAAAATGGATTTCCAGCTCAAAAGCACGGGTGCGGCTGTCTATCCGAAGAGTCTATGCTTCCTGATTTCCAGCTATGCTTAAGTTCTATCTTTTTCTTCCAGCCCTCCTCCCCCTAACCAAGAGATAAAACTGAGCCATTTTTGGCCGCTTCATAGCTGTCATAAGGTTCTTACACCACGGCCGCGAAACCACCCCCCCCCAAAAAAAAAAAAAAAAATAATAATAATAATAAATAATTAAATAAATTTGCAAGTAAATAAGGTACCATCGGTCTAAGAGAAACATAGTCTAGATTTGCCTAATCTGATTGAACATGTTATAATTGCATTTAGAATTGCCTACAATTAAATATATGGTATCCAAAGAATTAGTGTTTCAATTTGTAGAGTCGATCCCATCCCGAATCCAGCTGACCCCGACTCCCCTTTTTTCATTCCCAAAGCTCAAGTTTTTACAAGTGACATTTATGCATTGATGAATTACTGTTTGGTACTATTTTTCCAAGGTTGTCCTTACCAAAACTAAGGTATCAAGTGCAAGTTTTCGGAAAGGACCGAGTATATTCATTTGTTGCGATATGGATATGGGAAAATAATGGTTTAACTTTTCAAAATGGGACACATTTTGGGGCATACAAAAAAATGGAAGCAAAGCATGGGAAGGAGGAACTGTAGGACCAGTTAGTTGTAGATGATTATTATCTTGATGTTAGCAATATTGTAAAGCAAACCACTTAGGCTTAGTTTGGCCCCCACGTGGTGCTTCTCCTTTTTTAAAGCACAATTTCATGTTAATTCATTTGGTAACTAGTTTATGAGCTTTGCAAAAATTGAACTTAGGGCTTTTTTAGAGGGTGCTTTTAAAAGCTCTAGAATGGAGCTTTTAAAAGCTCAAGGTTACTTTTTGATTTCATGATGATGTCTTTTTGAAGAATAGTGTGTCACTTGTATAAAATTATCAAAGAAATTAGTAATAAATTTCATAAGCTCCTTTTAAAAAGCCACGTGGAGGCCAAACTAAGCCTTAATGTTCTTTCTTTCCAAATGCAGCTTTTGGAGAGAATTGGTCCTGCAACAGAGAGATTGAAGAACAAAGGGATAGATTTCTCATCGTGGTATAAACCAGAAAGTTACCGCACAGAGCTTTGACATCTTTTGTGCTGTCTCTGCTAGGAGAACTGTATGGTAACAGGTTCTTGTTGTACCCTGAGTTTTTAAAGCTTTGACATCTTTTGTGCTGTCTCTGCTAGGAGAACTGTATGGTAACAGGTTCTTGTTGTACCCTGAGTTTTTAAACTTTCTAATATTTCTGAAGAAAATGTGCTTCCTTCAATTCCTGCTATTAGTTAACATTTTTCTTCATTATTACTATTATTAGATTAGATGTCATGACCCACATCTAGGATTTGATGTATGACATTTACAATAGAGTAATATTTGGGGCACTAACAAATTTCACTAACACTCACACCCACACTCTATCTCTGTCCTAGTGGCACTATGGGGCCCGCAGTGGACCCCACAGTGCCACTAGGAGAGAGAGTGCGGGCCCCATAGTGCCACTAGGAGAGAGATAGAGTGTGGGTGTGAGTGTTAGTGAAATTTGTTAGTGCCCCTAGCATTGTTGTTTACAATAAATCGAATTTACCTGGGTTTTTTGTTTGTCACACTTCTCTAATCATGATGGTCCTTTCATGGGAAAATATAAAATATATTTGATGTGAGCCATCACAATTCTGGCTCTTTGTGAGCACAATGGTCAAATTGTTTGGCTTAAGAGTTTAACCTTTGAATCATAATATAGAAGTAAAATAAGATGCGTATGTCTTCTAGTTTGTGCCTCTGCGTTTAAGTTTCAAGTTTGGACACATCCAAAGAGTTATTCAGTACATGAAGGATTTGCATAAAAACATAAACAAGCGCTTGCGTTAGGGCAGCTCTTGAAAGTCTTAAAAGCTTCAGCTTTTTGCCTGAATTTTAGCACCTTTGATGACTAGCCCTCTCTTCCATGCCCCACCCTCATATTCATACAAAGAGAATTCAATCTCTCCGGCCTTCTCCGACGTCCTAAAATCCCCAACTGGGATCTCTATCCACTGTCCCCTTGGCTTTTGCATCAAATTTTCTTTGTGTTCTTGTTTGCTTCCATCTGGGAGAACGAGTCTAAAGTTCACCGGAACTTCCCAACCGTATGTGGGATCTTTCAACATCACCACATATGTAACCTGATACTTAGTTCCCGGTGATAGTTTTGATATCTCGAATCTCCCCCGAATTTCAAGCCAGCAAACATTTCGAAGTTCCGCTACATCAACGAACACGTCACTGCAAAATTAGGATCAATTGTTAAGAATCAAATTAAGTGGAAGCTCTTTTTTGTATTTGAGAATTTGATGGTTGATTCTAAGGCTCTGTTAGGGTGTGGATTGATTGGGGCGGGGGGAATAGAAATTGAAGAAAACACTTTCTTTGTTTGGTTACCAAGGAAAACATCGTGTAAAATAGGGATGGAAATGGAAAAATATATGTTCTTTTTCTGTTTTGTTGATTTTCAGCTATTTTTTGAGGATTTCTTTTTTATTGCTAATATAATTTAAGCATCTCAGGAAACTCTAGGTAAATCTATTTTCCTTTATTTTTCTCCTTTTTTCTTTTCTTTTCCCTCAGTATGTCTGCAAACCAAACAAAGCATAAATGATTCTAGACTTCATGTTCTTAGCTTCGATTGTGCCATTATTTTATGTGATTGGGTTGGTTGGGTTTGTTTAGATTTTAATCATCCTTGTACTGTACCCTGTTTCTTTTAGGTAGGGCCAGTGCCAGAAACGACTGTCTTCACCCCAAGTGATTGAGAGTTCCCTTGCAAACAACATGAAGCAGTTATTGTTACCCTTCCTTTCCACCCAATACTTCTGCCAAGGGGGAAAAAAAAAAACAAACAAAAACAAAAACGAAAATGTTAAAACAGTTTAGTCACTTCCATTTCCTCTTTTCTCATGTCGTTTTCTTTTTTCGTTCTTCGTTGTCCCTCTCAAAAACCGCTTACCAAACTATGCATTAAGCTGAAAAGTGCAATATCTAGCAAATTAATTTTGTAATTTCTTAAGTCAATTGAGAGGGACTGAGATAGGACTTGCCTTTCTCTTTTGGTTCAAGAATACTCCACTGTAGAGCTGAGTACACAGCATCTCCATAGATGACCTGTCAATGGGTAGGTCTGCATCTTTCATGATGGCTTCAAAGTTATGGGGGAGGAGCTTCAGTTCCGTGGTTGTCTGACTCGCCTTACCATCTTTTTCTGTTTCATGATGCTCTTTTGGCATCAGCTTCCTGAGTTCTTCGCTAGGCCGTGAAGCCGCCTGTGACATTGTTTGCTTGTGCTCTTCTTCGCTACTAGGAGGATTTGCTGCAGCCTGTGATATTGTTGTCTTGTGTTCTTCTTTGCTACTAGGCTGTGAAGCCTCAAGTTGCGATAACCCTGACCCCATCCTCTCGCTTAATGAAGAATTTCCATGTAACACTTTGCGTGTATATATATGTGAGATACATATGCTGGCAAGGGTCAGTTTGATCACTTCCTTGTTGGCATTTATACCTCCTCTCTCTTTCGATACCTCAGAATCGAATATGGTTCTGTTCCAACTAATCTAGACCTCAAAGCTTCTTAACTTCGGCAGAAAATCCAATTGTTTAGGACGGACTGTTGGGATTCCCCCACCATCAGAAGGGATTAATTCCTATTATGCTTTGGTTTCCTTGTTTTTAGAGTTCACTTGTTTGTGGGTGGATTAGCTGTGTTGAAGTCTATATCTATGTCTTTTTAAGGGTATAATAGGGGTTGAGTCGGTGTCGGAAGCATGTAGTAGTGAGAGGCTTTGGACAGGGGATGTGAGATATAATTCAAACAATCTTGTGTGTTTATATTGCTTGGTGAAGAGTAGTCCTCTCGGTCATGGACCAGTGGCGTAGCCAGAATTGGTGTCATTCAATAACTTAACACCATATTAAAATCCTAATTTTACGTATTAAAATGTTGTCACAAAATTTAACTGTAAAACTTGTAAATCTTAAATGTTTCTTTGTGTAGTAGAGTTACCGGACGAAGACCATAAAAGAAAAGAAAATTGAGTACTTACTATAATTACTTCAACAAAAGATGGTCCAAAGACTATATAGATCCCTTTTTTGACAGTTGTTCTGGGTCATCTTCATATTTTGAAAACATTGTATGATAGCCGCATTGCTTATGCCATTGAATATATTTTTCTCAAATATGTTGAACAAATTGAATGAACACGTAAATTAAATTGTGAAAGAGAAGGGGGTTGACCGAAACTATGAAGATTACAAATTTGACAGTTGACACCCCTTCTCTCTTATTTTGCCATAGTTTTAGTGGGTTCACAATTGTTAAATCTAATTTTTAAATCATAAAAAACATTGCATATAAACAAAATATCCAAGTTTCAATGGGTTCACGTGAAACCACTCTCCTATATGTAGCCCCGCCAATGTGGTGGATGTAGACAAATTGTGTCGAGCCACCTAAATTTTGTGTACTTCACTTATTCGTTGGTAAGTGCAAGTTGGTGATGGGTGGGATTATAAATTATTCAAGAAAAGTATGGCACCAAGTTTTGAGATATTCCAGCTTCATCAGAAGAAGCTGGAGTAGTAGGAACGGAAATGGTAGAGCACGCTCAAAAGGCATTTGTGTTTGTGATATGAATTTTGGTAGGTGAGAAATGCTAGGCACACACTCTAAATCACACTCTAAATCACACCCTCGCTTTAAATACATGTATCATGTGCTGTGTAAGTGGTGTACAAAAAAGTGTGAAAATTTCAAATAGCATAGAGTACATGCATTTGTGGTATGGGGTGTGGTTTGAGACGTGTGTCTAGTATTTCTCTTAGTAGAATTGATTCCTTCCCAATCTACTACAAATAAAGTTATTTATTCATTGATTGATTTGATTGAGATTGATGCAGTTGTAAGGAATTGGGTGCCCCCTCTCTGGCTTAGATGAGAAGATAGGTAATACGGAGTAACATATTTTATTCCCTTTTTTTTTTTTTTTTTTTTTGTTGTGAAAGAAAGAAAAGATGAGGATGAAGATGATCAGATCAGATGGTGGAGGTAGGAACCATTCTCTCTGTAATACAAAGCTTTGTTGATACCATTCTTCCATTTGTTTACTTTTACCCTTTATGTATGTTCCACACTAAAGTTCACGCCTTGTAAAACATTTAAAAATAAAAAATAAAAAATATTTATCTATCTATGATTATTATTATTGTAATATTATTAGAATAGTATAGTAGGAATGTCCTTTAATGACGGCACTTTGGATCTCACTGTCTTTATCTAATAGTCCAAATTTGTCCTCATTATTTACTACTTAAATTTAAATTCTAAAATTCCACCTTTTTACACGTGCATTTTCTTTTTAAAAATACTTTTGCTCACCCAAAATATGGTACACCAATGCTCACTCAAGCATCTCATTGGCCAATACAGTGGGACTCAGGATTTTAAACAAATAATTTGTTTAAAATTCTGGGTCCTACTGCATTGGCCAATGAGGTGCTTGAATCTTGGGTCCCACTGCATTGGCCAATGAGATGCTTGAGTGAGCATTGATGTACCATTTTTTGAGTGAGCAAAAATGTTCTCTTTCTTTCTCTTCACTCTATGCATCATTCCCCCCTTGCTGAGTACTCTTTTTCTCTTTAAATTAAACAAAAGGTTATCCCATGCAATGCATTGGATCTAATACTTATAAAGATAATTAATTACGTTTAAAGAATTGCTATTCTCACTCCAAAATTGAAGTAATGCACTCTATGGCACTAATGACACACCATGCAGTTAATGCACTTCGTGGAGTGCATTGGTTCATGCATGGAGTGCGAATAGCAATTCCCTTAAGTTTATTACTTCCTCCGTTCTAAAATAAGTGTTCACTTTACCTTTTTTGGATGTTCCAAAATAAGTGCCTACTTTCTATTTTGGACAAAGATGTGTGGTTGATAATGTGTCATCCCAAAAGAATAGTGGACACTTATTTTAGAACGGAGGGAGTATATGAACTTTGATAAAATTATAATGATACTTAATGAATGTGATGCACATAAAATATTAGTGAAAAGCATCTGATGGTCATACTAAAAATTTGAAATTGATAGAGATAAAAAAAATGTCAGTAACAATACTTACTTTGAGTAACTTCTAAAATTTTAATTAGAAGATTGTTGCAAAATGTAAAAGTAATTGTGGAATGAGTGTCACATCCTGATTTTTAAAAAGCCAAATATTCAATTAAGTGCATACATTGACCCATATTCCACTGCTCAAAAATCCAAGATTGTTGTATCCCACACCCAATTTTAAAAACAATTTAAAGAAAAATTGAATTTAAATTATTTTTATAAACCACATGATCTCTTTTTGAAGAAAACTCAATTATCATCAAACTCATTCCGAAATATGTTACAAGAAGAATTCACGTCTCAAACTTTCTCCATTCTCATTTATTTCAAAATGAAAACCAAGCGTTTCCCTTTACATAGAAATAATAAAATTTCCTCCATTGAATTACAATAAAATTATCTAGTTACAGTAATAAATGAAATGATTTCCCACACTACATTATCTCAGGACAGAACCGCTACAAACGTCCCCAAAGTCCAATAGTATACCTGAAATATAACTACACCTAATACATGTTCTCAACCTTGGTGCACAATGCTAACCAAATAAAAGAGTATCCTATAATACATAAAAATGAAATATATATATATATATATCTTCAACTTCACAGGCAGATTGGCTGCTCTACAACGAACTCTAACTAAACTATCCTGCACATGTCATTCGACTACGTTTCAAATAGAAACGTACCCGAATGCATAACACACTAGGGTCAGTCACATGACTGGTATGAGTTAAACAAAACAACAAGTCAGACACAGTCTTAGGGATCGCTCACAGTCCCGTACGTCAACACAACAACATACAAAAGATTGGACAGGAAAGTAGTTCCGCACATCTAACGGGACAAAGGGGTAGTGTTCCTTTTAGGTTGGCAACCATATAGTTCCTACCCAAACTAAAATTAGATAAACACTTACCTTTCTCAACTATGGTAGGCCAAAACTTGGAAACACATTAGTGAGCCTACCATCCTGCAAATCGAATGATCACAAACCAAACAAACAATTCTGTTTACAAACTGTCCACATTCTAACTTAAACATCGTGTTCATTATTCCACGCTTGTCAGTCTTATGAAATAATCCATTTTCATTATTTATTAGCCTTAAATTTATCTTTGTGTTCCCTAGATTCACCACCTAGCCACCCTCCATGATACGGCCTACACATATATCCCATGTGTCCCCAACATAATACCAACGCCCACTCCGGTACCAGTTTGGGTGGGTATCAACCAAACCAGATGTACACACAGAAGGTTGGCCACTATGCCAAAACGTCTAATAAATAGGCCGGGTATAAGGCTTAGGCCAGCTTGATCACACAACTACTGGCAAAGGGTCGCTCAGCAAGTCGAGCTACCAAAACATATCACACAATGGGGTGTGGTGAACACTAAAGAAATTGTGTTGCCATTATCGTTTACCGTTTGTATTATTCCCATATTTGTGAAATTCACGTTTATCACATAGTTCCATCTCATCATAGTCCAATTACATCTTTATCTTTTAGATGCGTTCCAATTTCTCACAATATAGGATTTTATCAATTTACCCGTAATAATCGTTCCATAATATTTTTCGATCGAATTACAAGTTCACCAGTGTACTATTCAACATATCTAGTTTACCTTTTATCAAACTTTCTACAATATTTAGCCAATTATTTCAGGTACAATTACCTCAACAAAACATTCAATATTAGTATACATGAAGCACATAATAAGGATATTATATTAATGGATTCAATATTACCAAATTGGGGGTTAATGTTGCAATTGAATGCTATAAAAGAATATTATATTAATGGATTTTGAAAATTTTCTATTACAATGATGAATATTTTCAGCCTTATATACTGTGAACATACTATTTTTGTATATTTTGTATGTTTGGTTCAGTTTCTGTATGTTGGGGGTGAATAGGTATTCTTATACAGGGAATTTGATTGTTTTTGCCTTTGATCGATCGAATCGATCGATTGAACTGTTTGTTCTCTCAAGCGCTTGACATGTGTTAAAGCGATTGACATCTCGATTGCTTGAGCCTTGTTTTTAAATGAGGCATCCTCAGGACTCTTCCTCATTTCTCACATACACTCAATCGCGAGAGAGAGAGAGAGAGAGAGAGAGAGAGAGAGAGAGAGAGAGAGAGAGAGAGAGAACCTGGGCGATTTTCATCCCTCCACTCCAGACGCCTCCATTTCCCCTCTGATCATCATAAGCGTCCTCCCGAACTCATCATCACCTTCCTCTCAGCATCCTCTCGGTGCACATACCAAGGTAAGGTTTCTTTGGAACCCCCTATGCCTAGACAAATGGAAAGCGATAGGGGGTGCTCCCCAATGGTTTAAGACTATATAATAATCTGCTTGGTTGTAGTTTTATTCCTTTTTTCTTATTTTTGTGATTTTTTTCTTTGATTCGCAAAATTTCTATGTTCAATCGATCGAACTAGGCGTAAGCGATTGAACCTGACCCAGTTTCAATCGATCGAAAATTCTCGATCGATCGAACTATTGTAGAAACAGTTTCTATTTTTCTGTTGCTATTTTGTTTTATTTTTCTTAGTTCCTTTTGTTTTCTTTCCTTCCTGTTGCATCCTACCATGGGCTAGCATAAAGAGAAGCCGTTTGACCTCACCATTCTGAACCCGGTCCTCGATCATGGCTTTAGGAATACTCTTAATCGACAATGGTAAGCACGCCATTTCCGTAATCGGAAGGTCATGATCGAGCGCCCTATGGAGTCCATTTGGATCTCCTCACCATGGTTTCTCGTGCGTATCAAGGCCATGCCTCGGTGGTTTGATATTGCAATACCCTGTATTTTCATTGTACTTTTATAATACTTTTGATATAATAAGATTCAGTATTCATGTATTTATATTTCCTGTAAATTTCAGTCTCAATCGATCGAACTTCCTTCGAGCAATCAAAAGATTCATACTTTGAGCGATTGAGCCCACTTCAAGCGATCGAACCTCTGCCGACCTGAATTATGATGTGGATCCTTTTCTCAAGTGATTGAACTCATCATAATCGATCGAACCCTGACCGATCTGTTCTCAATCGATCGAACTCACTTCAATCGATTGAACATGTGATTATTAGTATACGCAGACTGCCACCTGCACCCTCTCCCTCCTTATATATATGTTGGTTTTGGGTGTATGTCTGGGTGGATGAGTTAGAGAGGGAGAGATATAAGAATATATACGCACACTCATATTATATATATACACACCCGTATATATAAATGTATATACATGCACAAACACACACACTCTCAGAGAAAGAGAAGAAGAAGGAGAAGTAGAAGGAGGAGAGAAACAGAAAGAGAAAGAGAAAGAGAAAGAGGAGAGAGAGGAGATCACCCCGAGACCACCCGTGGCCACCCCGAGCTCCCCGGCGTCATCGACATTAATAGTGAGTGTCTATACTTACTCTGTAGCGTAGATATGTTCGTATATATGTGTTTCGGTAAGAAAGAATAGACACCGAACGTGCGTGAATGGTCCAGTTTAGTTTGGGAAGAAAACCAACGTTCAATCGATCGAACTGATTTCGAGCGATTGAACACAGATTGATCTCAATTGATCATACTTGGCTCAATCGATCGAACTTTAATTTTCTTAATCGATCAAACTTGACTTCGATCGATTGAACATTAATTTCTTCAATCAATCGGACATATCAGAATGTTAAATATTGGATTGTTTATATCTGATGAGTTATTAAGCTGTATATTATCAGGTATTGATGGTTAGAAGTGGTATTGGAATAATACACACCTGGAATAATGGGTTTATGCATTAAACAGTGGAACCATTCGGTTAAAGTTGAGATAATAATGATATTGAGAAGTCGACGTGCATAATAGTGGGTCTATCGACTGTAGAGTTTGATACTATTTATATTTGTGCGTATGAATGCGGTCGCTAAGATCGTATGATGTCGGGTGTGGGATCCCAAGGTGTTGGGATAGGATCGGGACTACGTGTCAAATTTTATATATAATAGAGTTAGACTGCATGTCAGATTTGGGAGGGTATGTGATGTAGGACTTCGTGTCGAGTCTGATATATCAGGGTTGGTGGCCATAATGTTTTGGGGCTGGAGTACCGTAGAATATTGGGGCTGCGTGCTGTAGCATATTGGGGCTGCGTGCCGTAGTAGCATATCAGTGCTGCGTGCCATAATAATATTGTGAAGCTGAATGCTTACGGAGCTGAGTGCTGTGGTGAAGCTGAGTGCTTACGGAGCTGAGTGTTGTGGTGAAGCTGAGTGCTGTAGTATTGCTGAGTGCTGTGATATAGCTAAGTGCAGTGGTATAGCGGAGCTGAGAGCTGTAGTATGTCAGGACAACGTACCATATTACATCAGGGCAGGTTGGCCAGAACATTAGGGCTTTGTGTCGGGGTTTGACAGACCGTAGGTATCGGACTACTTGTCTGATTAATGTGGACCCAAGAGTCTATGTTATGATGAGATTTGGTTGGGATGATATCAATTATATATATTGAGTTGCATTCATGAACGTGAACGACGAGATGATTCTTAATAATGCTGATGTTATATATGCTACAAATCATGAGATACTCTGTTAGTGTTTGCATTTACTCAGCTTTCGTAGCTGGCAGCATTAATGCTGCTGGATATTCGACATCTAATTAGCCAGCGTTATGAGTATGTAGGAGATGCATACATGGATAGAGGCTACGTGGATGGAGCCTATGATGATGGAGGATATGTTGGTGCTGACTACTACGCAAAGCTGAAGACTTGGAGCTTGCTGTTGATTGTTTATGCTTATATTTTTAGAGACTTTGTAATAGTTTCGTTTATAATCGGCATATGTTGCCGTAATACTTTAATTACGTTTCTGCAGATACTTAAGGTTTGTGATAGTTTAGTATTAAACTCTGATTATATAAATCGAGCTTAGAACTTTCCAATGCATGGTTTGAATCATTACTCTGATGATTAGACTTGGGTTATGGACATTGTGGTGACTTTCAACTGCCATGGCCTACGAGTCCAAAAAGGAATTTATTTTCTCTATTTTTGCTACTACTGGGCGTCACAGATATCCTAACACAACCCCAAGAGGGTTAATATTTCTTGGATCCGAGAGGCATATGCCACCATGATCAAGGATCCCGCCTCCTCTTTTACATACCGATCTTTCTTCCGCGGGCGGGAGTTCATTTTCAGCCCAGCCACGGTTGCTTTAGCTTTAGGGGTGTCAGAGTTCCCGGATTGTGTTTACCCTCCAAGGCCAGGTGCCCCCAAGATTTCTTTCTTGGTTATTGCCATGGAGATCACAAGTAAAGCCATTAAGATATGGAATGGAGAGACAACTCTTGAGGACCAGTTCCTTACTAATGACTACCACATGCTCCACCTGGCCCTGTGTAACTGAATCCTGATGACTTCTTATCATAACTCATTCCCAGAATGGTACGCACGGGTTTTATATACTCTAGGGACGGGGCAAAAAGTCTTCTTGCCCTGCCTTTACATCAATTTCATGGTTCAGTCGATGCGCTACATCGTTGCTAAGATACATCTAAAAGGTGCTTGGGCTATTCACCGTGACATTGCCCAGATAGGTTTCCTTCCTTTGTCTATTGATGATATCCGGGCAGGTTTAGGCCCTTTTGGCGAGATAGCCACGTGTCGCTCTGACGCGCAGAAACGAAACAGAAAAGGTAAGGGCAAAGAGAAAGTTGCAAAGAAAAAGAGGAGAACGGGAGGTACCGACACTGAGGCAGCTTCTGGGATGCCATCTGAGGCTGAGGAGCGTGATTCCGAGGATGATATTGATCCTGTTGCTGAGGTGGAGCGATTTGAGCTGAGGTAGAGAACTCAGACACAAACCCAGTGAGAGTCTTCTATGTCTCTCCAGACCATTTATGCGATGCTCATAGAGGAGAGAGAGGCACGGTTGAGACTCGAGGGTAAGATAGATCATCTTACTGCTCAGTTGGATGCGGATTTGGTTCAGTTGGGGGTAGCTCCGTTACTTCACACACCACCACCCCCAGCTGCACCTGCTGCACCATCTACCACTGCTCCGTCTTCGTCTTGAGCTCCGCCTTCGGTTACTGAGCCACCACCTCCGGTCGTGGTTGATCCATCATCTACTACACTTCATGACCTGACTGAGAGTGACCCGACAACTGCTACTGCGGTTGCTAAGGGTGAAGGGGGGATTACTACTTCTGACGCTGATATTCTCTCCAACAGCTCCATCCGACGTTTCTGATCCCATGTCTGTCGACCAGATTCATACTGACTAGGAGAGTTTAGACGAGAGAGCGATGGTCATTTTGTATTTATTTTTGTTTTTCGTCTCTCCTCCCTCTCTATTTAGTACTTTTGTATTATAAACTCGCTCATTGCACTGTTTATTCTTTTGCTCAGTTATTTTACAGTGATGGGTTATTGTGTTAATTTTAGACCATGATATATATTGCTATATCTATTGATCTTGGTCTTTGGAGATTGTATGTCTATAAATAGGTTGCTAATGTTGTTGCTTGCTATATTGCCTACAATCAGGTGAAATCTATCCACTTTGTTTTGAAAATCAACAAATGAGGATATTGTTGTTTTCAGTTGGGGGGTAGACTGTAGATAGGCATTCACCTGCACATTTCACACTTAGCACCTTAGCTCTTTTCATTGCAATATCACTTAAACATACAATTTCATTATAAATTTTAAAAAAAATTCAACTTTAATAATAGAATAACTTGGGACTTTCTCTCATGTTCAGTTGTTTATTATGCAATTACACGTTCATGTTGTTCTCGTCCTTTTATGGATTATGTTTACGCATTTTCTAGTACTACTTGGATGGTTGCACATGCTGAACATTCTTGTATCCAATAACTATATGTACTTGTTGATAGTTACATAGAGAATCTGAAAAGGAGTGTAAAACGACTATAGTGTTTAAGGAATGAGTAGTAGAGACTAATTACCCTTAGTGAGCATTTGAACCAATCTTTATTTCTAAGGGATTATCACACAATTCGAGTCGCTTTATTGTTTATGCATAGAAACTCGTCGTAAAAGTCTCATTACTTCTTGATTTGGCCACTTGTTAGATGAGAACGTTTAGGAATTACCAACTAACACTCGATGACACCGAAATGTGAAAACTAAAAAGTTAAGAAAATGAATTAAGCCATCGATTCTTACTCCGTATCTTATACATATATCTATACCTACATTCAATTGCCTGATACTTCTCAACCCCATATACTCAAATGCTGCCAATGCTTATATGTAAATAAGAAACTCCCGATTATATGCCTTGATCCCAATGAACCTTATTGTTTACTTGGTGTGACTAAACTGTTGAAGCATGTGATTGAAAAGAAGTTGTTATGGGGAGTTGCTAAAAAAATTGAATGAATAACAAGAAGAGAAGGAAAAAAACACACAAGAATAGAAGATGGTTGGAGATTCAAAAAATTAAGCAACAAAAAATACTCCATCACATGCTAAGACATGCATACTTACACCTATTACTTCTATCCACCATACGTGGAATCTAAACAAAGTTTTAAGGATTCTTAACAATTTGGTTTGAACATGTAGGTGTAAATTGAGTTATCCATGGTAGTTCGCTCCCCTAGTAAGTGGTATTCCATTCATGAGACTCTGTACTCTAAACGTCCATTTTTCAAGAGTCAAGTATGAAAAGTATTAGTATCCATACCATCAATTCATATCAATACAACGAGTATTCATTCTTACGCAAGTTTCTGAGAGGTGTTCTTTTATGAGTGCAAACTAATGCGAGAATTGAGTTGAAGCTACTAGTTCCAAGAGTGCGATAGTCTAAATAACTCTAAGTAAAGTTGGATATGTAACTGTTAACTCCATGCACACGCAACAATGCATGAATGTGATACATGTGTTGTAATTGTCTTTGTGGCATGAGGAGCATGTTGACATCTTTTATGGTTTGATTGAGAATAATATGTCCTTATAGAGTAGAGTTTTCAATTGATTGACAGAGAGTAGTTTCGAAGTTGTTTTTATCTTTTTGATCTCAAAATGCGAATTTTGTGGGTGTATTCACTGCAAAACCTCACGACACAACACACGTCCACTAGGGGAAGCTAGGGGTTTAACGACTTGTTGCATACGCTAAATGCAATCGCGATGTGAGTTAGTAATTTTCTTTCTGTGTAGGTTAGTTTATTTTAGTTTATTTAGTTTTTTAGTCCTTGTAGTATATATTTACTTGTCTTGTTCTTTTCGCTTTATCGTTGTAGCAACCTGTATTTTCACTTCTCTCATAATAAATAAAATGTCAGTTTTTATTTTATTAGTACGTACAATTTTTAGTTGTGGTATTATTTGAATAAATAAACAGCTATGTTGTTAAATTAAATGCAATGCCAATTTTATTTTACTACTATGTATTATTTTAATCGTGATGATACTTCCATAAATAATAATTTGTAGTAATAATATTAGTTATTAATAACATGCCCTTTTTATTTTGCGACCATTAGTAATTTTAATTGAATTAATTATGCTTAAGACTGCACCCCTAAGTTACTTTATGATTTTGGATTAAAACTAGTAATAAAATATTAATCACGTCGCTTATATTTTTGGTCCCTAATAATTATTTGGAATATTTTCTTAGACTACCCGGACCAACCTAACTGAACTAACTGATCAAACTGATCTAATTGAACTTAACCGGTCTGAGTTGTATTATTGATACGATTTGATTTTGCAGTCACTTCTCACCAGCTGCGTCATCCTTATGGAATGATCACCTCCAATAATTTACAGCTTGCAACTTGCCTCCTTAGTGTTCACACTTGCAAACCTAAACTGATTTAAGTTGTATATACTTACACACCACACACACTTCATACACCCATTTTGCAAAGGCAAAACAGTTGCTCTCACAGTAACTCTCTCCCTCTCTATTTTGATCTCAAGTTCAAAGCTTCACCACCTTCTCCATTGTTCTCTCTCTCTCTCTCTCTCTCTTTCTCTCTCTTGGGTACAATACACACATACATACCAAAGCCCCCATTGCTTGATCACTCTCCCTCACTCTCAACCACAAGCACACACAAGCACATTTATATTTCTGGAAATCAAAGTATATCACAGCAAAGAAGTAATATCACAGTAGAAGCTAAAGGAAGCCATTGTTGAAGTTGAGAGCTTTATTTCAGAATTCTTGTCTTTCTTCGGCAAGTAGCACGGCTCAATCTAAAGACCAGTGAGTCCCTTGAACATACTTATAATGTAGCATTAGTCATTGCACACAAGTCGGGGGTATCAAATATAGATATACACGTGTATATATATATAGTTTTGAAGCTCCAAAAATGGTGGTCTCTCAAACCTTGACGAAAATGATTTCTGAAAATTAGGAATGAAAGTTTACAACCCCAGTAAGCTCTGTTTCAAATAATATACCTTAATTTGTAATGGTTGGACATACGGCGAAACGTAATTTTGGTGACTCTCGGATTTTCATCAATAAATAAAGCTACGTTAGGAATCGAGACTTAAGACATACATATTCGTAATCTACTTGGAAACCAAAGAGAATGGTATATTACACTTGTTGTATCGTTCATATTTGTAAAACTTGTATGCTGCTCTGCATGTACCGTCCTGAGGTTGAAGACTGATCAGAACCGGAAGCGAAACATGATCAGGATTGGTCCCGACCATGACCGGTCCCGCATAACTATAGGACCGGTCCTGGCCATGACCGATCCCGCCAAAAGACCTGGACCGGTCACGCCCCTCTGTGACAGAATGATCTGTTTAGTTTCACTGAAAAGTGCTTTCACTGCATGTTAATTCCATTTATTATGTTACTTAAGTCATTAACTTTCAAAATCAATTCTTTATAGAAAAAAAGTTAACTTTCCCTCTGAAGGCAAAATTACCAATTTTTGCACAGTGTATAATATTGGGGCATTATTTTTACTAAGCTCCCTTTCTTTAAAAAATTGTTAAAAAATCATATTTGATATATAGGAATCTAGATGAACAATTCGCGGGACGTTAAACTCATGAAATGAAATCTTATTTTTGACTACACTTAGCCATTCTGAGTCAACGGTTGATTTTTTTGGACTAAGTTGTTGTAATTCGTAATAATCATATTTTTAATTAGCTCTGATACCTTTATACGAGAATAGGAATCCATCGTTCTGAATACCATTTGTAGTAATCAAAATATAAATAGCTCTGATACCATATTAAGGAGAAGTAGAAACCACTCTGATACCTTCTATAGAAAATGCGAAAAGAAAGACTTAGGTCATATCACTTTGATAATTTTATAAGAAAATATGTAAAGAACGTTAGAGTACCACCCTAGTAAAGCTAATGTAGTCGCAGACGTCTTAAGTCGAAAACCTCGAGGTATAGTTGCATCTCTAATTGTTAGAGAATGGAAAGCTCTGGAAACGATCGCTGAATTAGATGTTCAAATTTCTATAAAGAATGACGGACAACACTTTGGATGTCTTGAAGTGCAGCTGACACTTATAAATCATATTTTGGAAGTGTAACAGAAAGATAACCGTTGTGAAAGAGATGATGCGTGCTACACAGAGTAGGCAGAAGAGCTATGCAGATAAACATAGAAAAGACAAAGAGATCACTGTCGGAGATCAGGTACTCTTGAAGGTATCACCGATTCGTGGAGTAGTTCAATTTAGTCAGAAGAGAGGTAAGTTGTTGCCTCGTTTCATTGGACCATTTGAGCTATTGGAACGCATTGGGAAGGTAGCCTATCGACTCGCATTGCCATCAAAGATATCTGGAGTACATTATGTCTTTCATATCAGTATGTTGAGGAAATACAAAGGAGATCCTTCACATGCTATTGATTTCAACGACATAGAGATCTATGAGAATGTCACCTACAGAGAGAGACCTGTACGTATTCTGGATCACGGTATAAAGAATCTGCAGAACAAGGATATTCCTCTAGTAAAAGTTCAGTGAAAATATCATGATGAGAATATATAAAGCATCTTGGGAATTGGAATCAGAATGAGAACTAAGTACTCAGAGTTGTTTCAAGACTAGTCGGCTTAGATTTTGGGACGAAATCTTTTTTAAGGAGGGAGTGATGTAGCAACCTATATTTTCACTTCCCTCGTATTAAATAAAATGTCAGTTTTTATTTTATTAGTAGGTATTATTTTTAGTTGTGGTATTATTTGAATAAATAAATAGCTATGTTGTTAAATTTTTTATACTATGCCAATTTTATTTTTCTATTATGTATTATTTTAATCATGATGATATTTTCATAAATAATAATTTGTAGTAATAATATTAGTTATTAATAACATGCCCTTTTTATTTTGTGAACGTTAGTAATTTTTATTGAATTAATTATGCTTAAGACTGCACCCCTAAGTTACCCTATGATTTGGGATTAAAACTATTAATAAAATATTAATCACGTTGCTTATATTTTTGGTCCCTAATAATTATTTGGGATATTTTCTTAGACTACCCAGACCAACCTAACTGATCAAACTAATCTAACTGAACTTAACTAGACTGAGTTGTATTATTGATACGATTTGATCTTGCAGTCACTTCTCACCAGCTGCGTCATCCTTATGGAATGATCACCTCCTAATTTACAACTTGGAACTTGCCTCCTTAGTGTTCACACTTGGAAACCTAAACTGATTTAAGTTGTATATACTTACACACCACACACACCCATTTTTGCAAAGGCAAAACAATTGCTCTCACAGTAACTCTCTCCCTCTCTATTTTGATCTCAAGTTCAAAGCTTCACCGCCTTCTCCATTGCTCTCTCTCTCTCTCTCTCTCTCTCTCTCTCTCTCTCTCTCTCTCTCTCTCTCTTGGGTACAATACACACATACATACCAAAGCCCCCATTGCTTGATCACTCTCCCTCACTCTCAACCACAAGCACACAAAAGCACATTTCTATATCTGGAAATCAAATTATATCACAGCAAAGAAGTAATATCACAGTAGAAGCCAAAGGAAGCCATTATTGAAGCTTAGAGCTTTATTTCAGAATTCTCGTCTTTCTTCGGCAAATAGCACAGCTCAATCTAAAGACCGGTGAGTCTCTTGAACACACTTATAATGTAGTATTAGTCATTGCGCACAAGCCGGGGGTATCAAATATAGTTATATACGTGTATATACATATATATATATATATAGTTTTGAAGCTCCAAAAATGGTGATCTCTCAAACCTTGAGAAAAATGATTTCTGTAAATTGGGAATGAAAGATTACAACCCCAGTAAGCTCTATTTCAAATATCAGACAATAATTTGTAATGGTTGCGATGTACGGCGAAATCGTAGTTTCGGCAACTATCAAATTTTCATCAATAAGTAGAGCTACATTAGGAATCGAGACTTAAGACTTATACATTTGTAATCTACACGAAAAAATGAAGAGAATGATATATTACACTTGCTGTATCGTTCATATTTGTATAACTTGTATGCTGCTCTGCAATTGTGTAGTCCTGAGGTTCAAGACGACCAGGACCGGTCGCGAAACATAATCAGGATCGATCCCAACCATGACCGGTCCCGCATAACTATCAGGACCGGTCCCGGCCATGACCGGTCCCTCTTAAAGACCAGGACTGGTCACGCCCCTTTGTAAAAGAATGATCTGCTTAGTTTCACTGATTAGTGCCTTCACTGCATGTTAGTTCCATTAATTATTTTACTTAAGTCATTATTGTAATTAACAAAATACCCCATTTGAATTTAAAAAAAAAACTTTTAAAATCAACCTTATAGATAAAAAGTCAACTTTCCCTTCGAAGGCAAATTACCAATTTTTGCACAAGTGTATAATATTGGGGCATTATTTTTACTAAGCTCCCTTCCTTTTAAAAATTGTTAAAAAACATATTTGATATATGGGGATCTAGATGAACTATTCGCGGGACTTTTAAACTCATGAATCGAAAATCTTATTGTCACGCCCCGGCGTAGCCAAAATATGAAAAAAAAAATTAATATTTCATCTTGGACCCTGAGGCGCGTGACTGGTTGCAGAGCCGAATTGTCCATGACCAAATAATAATAGCTAAACGAGACAATAATAGGATAACACCATCATTTACTTACTGGAATATATTACAAAGAGAAGTCAAAGTACTTAGCTGGTTAATACATCATTACAAATACATCAGAGTCTTATGGCTCTTGGCCTTACAAAACTATTACAAAATATACGCTAAGTCTTCTGGTTATAATCAAAAGCATTTACACAGGATAACTGCTAGTCTTCTCTCTAACTAGCATAACCATAGTCATCTTCAGTGTAATCTTCTTCAATATTTCCTTCTTGCGTAGCTTCATAACCTGGGTACTCTTCACCTGGATAAGCTGGACATGGGAATGTCCAGCGACATGAATGTCGTCAGCTTATGAAAGCTGAGTGAGTAAGAGAAATCAAATGGAACGTATATAGTAAAACACAATAAGAATCCATTTACTACCTTTCAACGTGTCTTTTAGGATCTTTACATTTTCTCCGTTGAATTATAACTATTAGCATACCCGACTATGTATTCGATAGGAATACAAACAATTCAAGAGACCCATCTAGACGTTCTTAATGCCACTACCATTCATTTCTAACATCCGATGTAATTTATAAACCAGAAAGTATCTCTTGCTAACCAAACCATCTTTCATCAACCAAAACATCTTTCATCAACCACTTCGTCACAAAGAACCGAAGTGTTAATGAGTGCAAGAACATCCATTTCGTCACGAAGAACCAAAATGAGTCTTTACTCAAAGAATCACCGCTTCGTCATGAAGAACCGAAAGCGTTACGGAGTACAAGAACATCCATTTCGTCACAAAGAACCGAAAGGAGTCTTTACTCAAAGAATCACCGCTTCGTTATGAATAACCGAAAGGATTATGGAGTACAAGAACATCCATTTCGTCACGAAGAACTGAAAGGAGTCTTTACTCAAAGAATCACCGCTTCGTCACGAAGAACCAAAAGCGTTACAGAGTACAAGAACATCCATTTCATCACAAAGAACCGAAAGGAGTCTTTACTCAAAGAGTCACCGCTTCGTCACGAAGAACCGAAAGGGTTACGGAGTACAAGAACATCCATTTCGTCACAAAGAACCGAAAGGAGTCTTTACTCAAAGAATCACCGCTTCGTCACGAAGAACCGAAAGTGTTACGGAGTACAAGAATATCCATTTCCTCACGAAGAACAGAAAGGAGTCTTTACTCAAAGAATCACCGCTTCGTCACGAAGAACCGAAAGCGTTACGCGTATCCCTTTCGTCACGAAGAACCAAAAAAATACCGTGGTGGTCTTTGGCGATTGTTGTTGTTGTTGCCGTTTCCATTACCGTGGTTGTTGCCTATATGGTCCAGACGCTGCAGAAATGCGCCAAAGATTCCAGTAGGATCGATTCCTTCAGGATTAGGATCTGATGATCCACTGTTACAATTTCTTCTTGGTCTTCCTGCCATTGTGCTAGTGTGCTTATGTACCTACATGAATATCTATTGGTTACTCGCCAATCCTAACCATAGATACAAGCTATATGAACAACTAGGTTATAAATAGTAACACATAACACATCAAGAATTCATATTATCATATAAAATAAACTAGTCTTCATTATTAACTCTAAATATTTACATAAGAAAGCACACACGCAAAAAAAAAATACATAGTAGGGTCAACGGTACCAAAAACATATACATAGAAAAGGCATACATGTCTACTAACACGTGATTCAAGCCTGAGTACAACTATATACACAAAAGATGGGCTACTAACCCTATTACAAGTAAAATTCTAGATATTGGGAATCCTATCCTAAAAGTCCTCCACATCCATCTGGGATGTAATAAGGTACCATGCTAATCACAAAACTATCTTAAGGTTCATATCTTAAGTGTATAGAACAATCGGTGCACACTTGTTAACCTAAGGCTTTGATACCAAAAATCCCTGTCACGCCCCAGCGTAGCCAAAATATGGAAAATTTTTAAAATTTTCATCTTGGACCCTGAGGCGCGTGACTGGTTGCAGTGCCGAATTATTCATGACCAAATAATTATAACTAAACGATATAATAATAGGATAACACCATCATTTACTTACTGGAATATATTACAAAGAGAAGTCAAAGTACTTAGCTAGTTAATACATCATTATAAATACATCAGAGTCTTATGGCTCTTGGCCTTACAAAACTATTACAAAATATATGCTAAGTCTTCTGGTTATAATCAAAAACATTTACAGAGGATAACTGCTAGTCTTCTCTCTAACTAGCATAACCATAGTCATCTTCAGTGTAATCTTCTTCAATATTTCCTTCTTGCGTAGCTTCATAACCTGGGTACTCTTCACTTGGATAAGCTGGACATGGGAATGTCCAGCGACATGAATGTCGTCAGCTTATGAAAGCTGAGTGAGTAAGCTAAATCAAATGCAACGTATATAGTAAAACACAATAAGAATCCATTTACAACCTTTCAACGTGTCTTTTAGGATCTTTACATTCTCTCCGTCGAATTATAACTATTAGCATACCCGACTACGTATTCAATAGGAATACAAACAATTAAGGAGACCCATCTAGACGTTCTTAATGCCACTACCATTCATTTCTAACATCCGACGTCATTTACAAACCCAAAGTATCTCTTGCTAACCAAACCATCTTTCATCAACCACTTCGTCACAAAGAACCGAAGTGTTAAGGAGTGCAAGAACATCCATTTCGTCACGAAGAACCGAAATGAGTCTTTACTCGAAGAATCACTGCTTTGTCTTGAAGAACCGAAAGCGTTACGGAGTACAAGAACATCCATTTCGTCACAAAGAACCGAAAGGAGTCTTTACTCAAAGAATCACCGCTTCGTCACGAATAACCGAAAGCATTACGGAGTACAAGAACATCCATTTCGTCACGAAGAACCGAAAGGAGTCTTTACTCAAAGAATCACCGCTTCATCACGAAGAACCAAAAGCGTTACAGAGTACAAGAACATCCATTTCATCACAAAGAACTGAAAGGAGTCTTTACTCAAAGAGTCACCGCTTCATCACGAAGAACCGAAAGGTTTACGGAGTACAAGAACATCCATTTCGTCACAAAGAACCGAAAGGAGTCTTTACTCAAAGAATCACCGCTTCATCACGAAGAACCAAAAGTGTTACAGAGTACAAGAATATCCATTTCCTCATAAAGAACCGAAAGGAGTCTTTACTCAAAGAATCACCGCTTCGTCACGAAGAACCGAAAGCGTTACGCGTATCCCTTTCGTCACGAAAAACCAAAAAAATACCGTGGTGGTCTTTGGCGATTGTTGTTGTTGTTGCCGTTTCCATTACCGTGGTTGTTGCCTATATGGATCAGACGCTGCAGAAATGCGCCAAAGATTCCAGTAGGATCGATTCCTTCAAGATTAGGATCTAATGATCCTCTGTTACAATTTCTTCTTGGTCTTCCTGCCATTGTGCTAGTGTGCTTATGTACCTACATGAATATCTATTGGTTACTCGCCAATCCTAACCATAGATACAAGCTATATGAACAACTGGGTTATAAATAGTAACACATAACACATCAAGAATTCATATTATCATATAAAATAAACTAGTCTTCCTTATTAACTCTAAATATTTACATAAGAAAGCACACACGCAAAAAAAAAAAAATACATAATAGGGTCAACGGTACCAAAAACATATACATAGAAAAGGCATACATGTCTACTAACACGTGTTTCAAGCCTGAGTACAACTATATACACAAAAGATGGGCTACTAACCCTATTACAAGTAAAATTCTAGATATTGGGAATCCTATCCCAAAAGTCCTCCACATCCATCCGGGATGTAATAAAATACCATGCTAATCACAAAACTATCTTAAGGTTCATATCTTAAGTGTATAGAACAATCGGTGCACACTTGTTAACCTAAGGCTTTGATACCAAAAATCCCTGTCACGCCCCGGCGTAGCCAAAATATGGAAAAATTTTAAAATTTTCATCTTGGACCCTGAGGCGCGTGACTGGTTGCAGTGCCGAATTATCCATGACCAAATAATTATAACTAAACGATATAATAATAGGATAACACCATCATTTACTTACTGGAATATATTACAAAGAGAAGTCAAAGTACTTAGCTAGTTAATACATCATTATAAATACATCACAGTCTTATGGCTCTTGGCCTTACAAAACTATTACAAAATATACGCTAAGTCTTCTGGTTATAATCAAAAACATTTACAGAAGATAACTGCTAGTCTTCTCTCTAACTAGCATAACCATAGTCATCTTCAGTGTAATCTTCTTCAATATTTCCTTCTTGCGTAGCTTCATAACCTGGGTACTCTTCACCTGGATAAGCTGGACATGGGAATGTTCAGCGACATGAATGTCGTCAGCTTATGAAAGCTGAGTGAGTAAGCTAAATCAAATGGAACATATATAGTAGAACACAATAAGAATCCATTTACTACCGTTCAACATGTCTTTTAGGATCTTTACATTCTCTCAGTCGAATTATAACTATTAGCGTACCCAACTACGTATTCGATAGGAATACAAACAATTCAGGAGACCCATCTAGACGTTCTTAATGCCATTACCATTCATTTCTAACATCCGACGTTATTTACAAACCCAAAGTATCTCTTGCTAACCAAACCATCTTTCATCAACCAAAACATCTTTCATCAACCACTTCGTCACAAAGAACCAAAGTGTTAAGGAGTGCAAGAACATCCATTTCGTCACGAAGAACCGAAATGAGTCTTTACTCAAAGAATCACCGCTTTGTCATGAAGAACCGAAAGCGTTACGGAGTACAAGAACATCCATTTCCTCACAAAGAACCGAAAGGAGTCTTTACTCAAAGAATCACCGCTTCGTTATGAATAACCGAAAGGATTATGGAGTACAAGAACATCCATTTCGTCACGAAGAACTGAAAGGAGTCTTTACTCAAAGAATCACCGCTTCGTCACGAAGAACCAAAAGCGTTATAGAGTACAAGAACATCAATTTCATCACAAAGAACCGAAAGGAGTCTTTACTCAAAGATTCACCGCTTCGTCACGAAGAACCGAAAGGGTTACTGAGTACAAGAACATCCATTTCATCACAAAGAACCGAAAGGAGTCTTTACTCAAAGAATCACCGCTTCGTCACGAAGAACCGAAAGTGTTACGGAGTACAAGAATATCCATTTCCTCACGAAGAACCGAAAGGAGTCTTTACTCAAAGAATCACCGCTTCGTCACGAAGAACCGAAAGCGTTACGCGTATCCCTTTCGTCACGAAGAACCAAAAAAATACTCAAGAGTCACCACTTCACAACTCAAAAACATATCCCTTTTCTTACCCTCCCGGCCTCCGTGGCCTGGTTTACCTATCCAACACTTATCCTTGACATACGCTGCTCCTGATCAAGTACAACTAGTCTGTACGTATCGTGGACCGCATTCGCGTCACTCGTTCCGTAGTTTAGTTGTCAATTACTTTCATTTATGCTTTCGAAGTTATGTTATACATCCGTTATTCTATTTTGTTATAATATACTTACGATGGAAACTTACCCAATCGCTATCGACGGAATAATCGTGTCGTACAACATACTAAAAGCTTGGGTATGAACTTTTAATGGTCAATACACTAAATTCGCGACAACGGAAAAACATAGCATGTAGCTCATAGATCTATAACATGGATTTGATATCAATAACCATATAGACGAAAGCCTTAACATACTCATCTATGCGATAGCACAAGATATCCATAACCACACAGGTACCGGAAAGCAAGCATCATCAATAAACACATCATACAAGTAGTTATACAATCTGCCAGGAATTAATTTTACTATGTCGACTGAATTGATATGATTTATTTGGGCATGATAAATTTCTATGTAGATCAAACTCAAAACTAGAACATTGTATATAATTGGATTATCTTCATGTACAACAAAATCTAGCTTCAATTACATTTTTGAACAACTCAAAATATTTATTTTACTTAGACATTTCTATATTTTTGGACTGCTCTGTCCCAGATTTATAGTACTGCGTTGCATGTGCATTTCACATATCAAGGAGTAATTTTTAGACCAGGCTATAGAAGAGTTATTTGTAGATAAATAAGTCACCTTTCTCCACAAAAAAACCTAGCCTCTTTATGATTTTTGAGCTGCTCCAAATGTCCATTTTACTAAACTATATTCTGCTAAAAGTTTCTGTTTCCCTGATTTATAATACTGCGTTGTACATGCATTTCACCCATTAAGGCGTGATATCTAGACTAAGCTAGAGAAGAGTTATTTGTAGATAAATGAGTTAGATTTTTACACAAATAAACCTAGCTTAATTCAGATTTTGGAGCTGCATAAAACACTCATTTTACTAAACTACATTCTGCTGGAGGTTTCTATTTCTCAGATTTAAAGTACTTTGTTGTATGTACATTTCACCTATGAAGAATTGATTTTCAGACTGAGCTATAGAAGAGCTATTTGTAGATAAATGAGTTATCTTTCTCCACAAATAAAACCTAGCCTCATTCCCATTTTTAAACTGCTCAAAATGTTCATTTTACTAAACAACATTCTGCTGGAAGTTTCTGCTTCCCAGATTTGAAGATTGACTTGCATGTTGCATAGAACCTCAAAATACAACATCAAACACTTGCTAAACATTACTACATACTATATAGGTTCTAAAGTGAGTTAGAATACTCACCAAATCTTGAAATTTAAGCTTGAGCTTTGGATTTGAGCTTAGGAAGCTTGAATTCAACTTCAATGGTGAAAGCTCCTTGTTCTTCTCCTTCTAACTTCTTTTATCTCACCATGGATTTCATTTCCTAGCTCTCTCTAACTCTATATGCAGATTATAGATGATCAAAAAGTATCATGCAAGTGTATATGCATGTTTATATGGAGGTGGTGTAGTGATAGGTGTCTCCGTGCATGTGCTAGTGTACACATGCATGGACAAGTGTCCTTGTACAAGACAAGTGGCTTGGGTGTGGGTGACATGTGGAGGAGGTATTGCATGGGCTGCCATGTGGGGCCTACCTCGAGTTGTGTGCCACTTTCCTTAATTTACGTGCATAAGTTCCTCGGTATATGTGTCAGTCTCGATTTACGTGCAAACATGTATTGTTTCTAATGTCCGGTTCAGGGTACGGGACTACGTTAAATCCTATTATGGTCATGTCGGTACGGTTACTATAGTCAAATCAATAATCCTAAGATACGTCAAAATCGTCACCCTACTAAAATAATAATAAAATAATATAGCCGGTCCAATACAGAAATTCGAAAAGCTGATATTATTAATGAAAAAGAAAAGAAATTACAGGTATTACATCTTCCACCACCTATTACAGGATTTCGTCCTCGAAATCTGAGCTATCTAGGCACTAAAAAGGAAAGGAAATTTCTCTCGCATTTTCGATTCCAGCTCCCAAGAGACTTCTTTTTCGTCATGGTGTTTCCACTGAACCTTTACCAGCGGAATCTCTTTGATTCTCAGATTCTTGATTCCATGATCCAGAATCTTTATAGGTCCTTCAATAAATGTAGCATTGTCGTTTAGGGGTGGGCAATCGGTCGGTTCGGGTTCGAACTGAAAATTTTGGTTCGGGTTATTCGGGTTCGAGTTGGGGACCATGGTACCGAAATCCGAACTGAAATATACTTCGAAAATATAGTTCGGGTTCCGAAATTGAAATTCGGGTTCAGTTCGAAACTTCGGGTTGGAATTCAACCGAAGTTCAAATTTTTTTTATGATTCAGTTTCTGATTCCTCTAACCAAAAAAAAAAAACCAAAGAGTATATGGCAACCAAGTACGTATATCTGTATATTGAATAATGGAAATATGAAATAATGGAAACCCAAAGAGTAAATGGAAACAAAGTTTGCAGTTAAACCAATTATATAGAAACCCAAAAGAGTAATATATCATCCACTACCTCTTCAAAACAGAGAGCTAAGCATACCAAAATTCCAAATCATAGTCAGCTCTCCAAAAATATAAAATTATATACATAACTATCAACATCCATACCCCCCACCGCCCAAAAAAAAATAATTAAAAAATAAATAAATTTCCGATTGTTAGAAAATTGAAGAGAAATCTTCAATTGAGTTCTGTAACTTTTGTTATAGTGTTATTGACACTATATATATAGAGAGAGAGAGAGAGAGACAGAGAGAGAAAGAGAGAACCATACCTCACCTTGCCGACGCCGGACTGGTGTGAGGAGAGAGAGAGATGTCGCTGGAGTGAGAGAGAGTGGAGATTGAGATATCTGGCGAGAGAGAGAGCAGTCGCCGGAGTGAGACTATGAAAGTGGAGTTTGACATATTGTCGCCGAATTGAGAGATCTGGTGGTGTGTGTGAGTGTGTGTATGTGTGTGAGAGAAAGAGAGAGAGATTTGGAGAGAGAGAGAGAGAAATCTGGACTGGAGTTGAGATTGTGAGGTACTAATGTAGTGATGAGGTTGCCTGGTCACCGACTCGCCGTCTGCGCTGCGTGGCTGTGTAAGTTGAGAATGAGAGATTGAGATTAAATTTAGCCCTAATTCCTGATATATATTCAATGAAACTTCGATTATTCGGTTTCGAACCGAACTAATTTCACATACCGAAAACTGAACCAAATTTACTAAATCAGTTCGGTTTCGAACTGAACTAAGTTCAATTCGGTTTTTATCCGAACCGAATTGTGTTAAGATTTTGGGTTCGGGTCAAAATTTCGGGTCGAACTGAAGTGTGCCCACCCCTATTATCGTTTACTTCGATATCTCTGAAGTCGATCTCATGTGCTGAGTTATGAAGACATTTCCTCAGCATGCTTACATGGAATACGTTATGAACTCCCCACATTTTGGGTGGTAATGCCAATCTGTAGGCTACTTTTCCTACGTGATCCAGAATTTCAAACGGTCTAATGTAGCATGGCAATAGCTTTCCCTTCTTCTGTCCAAACCTTACTATGCCTCGAACCGGGGAAACTTTCAGGTAAACATGATCTCTAACTTCAAATTCTAGGTCTCGACGTCGTTTGTCCGCGTAGCTCTTGTATCTACTTTGTGCTACCTTCATTTTTTTCTTTACTGTATTGATTCCTTTATTGGTCTCCTGGACTAAGTCTGGTCCCAATAGTTTGCCATCCCCAATTTCAGCCCAACACAAAGGTGATCAGCACGGTCTTCCGTATAGTGCTTCAAACGGTGCCATCCCTATGCTCGAATGAAAACTGTTATTATAGGCAAACTCAACCAACAATAAGTGAGTTTTCCATGAACTTTCAAAATCGATTACACATGCTCGAAGCATGTCCTCCATTACTTGATCAGTCCTTTCTATTTATCCGCCAGTTTGTGGATGAAATGCAGAACTTAACTTCAGAGATGTTCCCATCGCTTTTTGAAGACTCTCCCAAAATCCAGCGGTGAATCTTGAATCTCGATCTAATACTATTGACACCGATACCCCATGTAACCGCACAACCTGTTGCAGATAAAGTCGACTCATCTTCTCGACAGGATAGGTCATATTATATGCAAAAAATGGGCTGATTTGGTCAGTCGATCAACAACTACCCAAATAGCATCATGGTTCTGTTGAGATATTGGCAATCCCATAACAAAATCCATGGTGATATGCTCCCATTTCCATTCTGGGACTGGTAGAGGTTGTAGTAATCCCGGAGGTCGTTGGTGTTCCGCCTTGACTTGCTGGCAAGTAGGGCATTTGGCTATGTATTCTGCGACTTCTCTTTTCATGCCTTCCCACCAGAAGTTCCTTTTTAAGTCTTTGTACATCTTGGTTCCACCGGGATGTATGGTCATTCTCAACTTGTGTGCTTCATTCAGAATGTCTTTCCTTAAATTATCCGTGTTGGGTACACATAACCTGTCCTTACATCTGAATCCCCCGTCTGTTCCAATATTCCATTCAGTCGGATCCTTTGCTTTCGCTTTCTCAAACCATTTCCTCAATCCTTCGTCCTTCTTTTGAGCTTCGAGTATTCGGTTAATGAGGGTTGGCTGTACCATAAGACATCCAAAAGGTCGTCCAATACCTGGTCTTGTAGTCTGGAAGTCAAATTCCGTTAAAGCTTCTAAGGCTTTCCATTCCCTGATTAAAAGTGAGGCGATCAACCTTCAGGGTTTCCTGCTCAAAGCATTTGCGACTGCATTTGCCTTACCAGGGTGGTACTGGATATTAAAGTCGTAGTCTTTAAGTAGCTCCATCCAGCGTCGTTGTCTCATATTTAGTTCCTTTTGAGAGAACAGATATTTCAAGCTTTTGTGGTCTGAGAACAGGTCAAACTTCTCTTCGTAGAGGTAGTGCCTCCAAATCTTAAGTGCAAAGACAATTGCAGTCAATTCCAGATCATGTGTAGGGTAGTTTAATTCATGTGGCTTTAATTGCCTAGATCCATAAGTGATTACCTGACCATTCGGCATAAGTACACATCCTAGTCCTTGATATGAAGCGTCACTATAGATAGTGTACTATTCACCACTCTTGGGTATGGCTAGCACTGTCGCTGAGGTCAACCTTTCCTTTAATTCCTGAAAGGCGCATTCGTGCTTGTCCTTCCACTCAAACTTTGAATCCTTCTTTGTTAGTCCGGTTAAAGGAGACGCGATCCTTGAAAAACCCTCCACGAATCTCCTGTAGTATCTAGCCAATCCAAGGAAACTTCGTACTTCCGATGCATTGGTTGGTCTATTCCAACTAGAAACTGCGTCCGTCTTGGTTGAGTCCACTGAAATTCCATTCTGTGAGACTACATATCCCAAGAATTTGACTTCTTTCAGCCAAAACTCATACTTACTAAACTTAGCATAGAGACGATTTTGTCTAAGTGTCTGAAGTGCAATCTTTACATGCTTCTCGTGTTCTTCATCATTCTTTGAATAAATAAGGATGTCGTCGATAAGCACGATGATGAATTAATCCAAGAAGGGTCTGAACACCCGATTCATCAAATCCATGAATATCGCCGGGGCATTAGTTAATCCAAAAGGCATAACTAAGAACTTGTAGTGCCCATATCTTGTTCTGAAAGCTGTTTTCGGTATATCTTCCGGCCTGACAAGTAACTGATGATACCCAGATCGTAAGTCAATCTTCGAAAAGGTCGTCGCCCCTTGTAGTTGATCAAATAAATCGTCTATCCTGGGAAGCAGGTACTTGTTCTTAATGGTAACCTTATTCAACTCTCTGTAGTCGATACAGAGTCGAAGATTTCCATCCTTCTTTCTAACAAATAGAACTGGGGCTCCCCAAGGTGACGTGCTTGGTCTAATAAATCCAAGATCTTCTAACTCTTGTACTTGCTTCTTGAGCTCTAGCATTTCCGTTGGGGCCATACGATAAGGAGCCTTGGATATCGGTGTCGTTCCAGGTACTAACTCAATGCAAAAGTCAATCTCACGCTTCGGTGGTAATCCAGAAATGTCCTGAAAGACATCCTCATAGTCTCAGACTATCGGAATCTGAGCGATCGTCAATTATGAGCCTGTAGTTTCCATAGCGGCTAAACGACTTGTAAGAAAGGCGTCACTAGTGGGTTGTATTGAAAACTGAAGGGTGTACTTCCAGGTACTAAAAATGTGATCGACCTACCAGCACAATCTAACTTCGCATGATACTTAGTAAGCCAGTCAAATCCTAAGATTACGTCAAATTCCTTTATTGACAGAACAATTAAGTCTGCATGTAGGTTCCTATCCTCCAATGTCAAAGTGCAGTCCTTGCACACCTTTCCTAGCTTCACGGTCACTCCCAAAGGTGATACCGCGTTTAGGGCTACCTCAAGTGCTTGGGGTACTAAACCCAATCGTTGTACGATCTCAAAGGCAATAAACGAATTCGTAGCACCCGTATCAAAAAGTACTTTAACTCGACTAGCATATAATGAGAATGTACCTTCCAAGTTCTACTGTTCCTTTTCATCATAGCCAGCTGCCTCGGGTATGATAGCATCGAGTCGAGCCTTACCAGCTTGGCCTTGAGTAGTAGGCCCATGATAGTTTCCTTTTGGTGCCTTACATTCTCTGCTCATGTGTCCCTCTTGCCATAGTTATAACAGATAACATTATTTTGATAATTATCCCTGGGGACTGTGTAGTCTCGAGCCATGTGTCCAGGGATCCCACATTTGAAGCATCCAACCCTATTATTCTCGGTAGTAGTGGTTGATACTTGTGGTGCAGGAGGTAGTACGTTCTTGTCCTGGGAAAGTGTGGGTCTTGGTTTCTTGCCGTTGTTCCATGGGCGCTTGTTTTCTTGGAACTGAGTCAAAGGTCTTCCTCGTGGTCCGTTCCATGGCGGGGGTGGTCGGTGTACCATTTGCTTCGGGCCTTGGCAGCCATCTCTTTCCAAACATACCACCAACCTGACCAAAGCTTCGAAAGTTTGATTCAGGTGTCCCAATGTTAGATGTCGGAGGTGCGGATTGAGTCCTCGGTGAAACTTCTTGATCTTCTTTTGAGGAGTGTCAATCATGTGAGGGGAAAAGCGGGACAGGCGTTCGAATTGTGTCGTGTACTCTCTTACACTCCTATTTACTTGTGTCAAATCGATGAAATCTTTCTCTTTCTGGTCCTTTTCATCGTCGGGGAGATACTTCTCCAAAAACTTCTCCCGGAAGGTAGTCCATGTCATCCTCCTTGAAGCTTCTACTCCAATAGTTGCTCTCTCGGCTTCCCACCAATCGGCTGCCGCATAAGTGAGTTGGAAAGTGGCGAGACGGCGCTTATCTGTCTCGGGGCATTCGATTGATTTGAAGATATGATCCATATCCCTTAGCCATTGCTCTGCTCGCCAGGATTCACCGGGGCCGTCAAACCTATCAGGACGCAAGGCCCTGAATCCTTCTATTAATCTGTCGTGTGTCTAAGGTGGTGGTCTTTGGCGATTGTCGTTGTTGTTGCCGTTTCCATTACCGTGGTTGTTGCCTATATGGTCCAGACGCTGCAGAAATGCGCCAAAGATTCCAGTAGGATCGATTCCTTCAGGATTAGGATCTGATGATCCTCTGTTACAATTTCTTCTTGGTCTTCCTGCCATTGTGCTAGTGTGCTTATGTACCTACATGAATATCTATTGGTTACTCGCCAATCCTAACCATAGATACAAGCTATATGAACAACTAGGTTATAAATAGTAACACATAACACATCAAGAATTCATATTATCATATAAAATAAACTAGTCTTCATTATTAACTCTAAATATTTACATAAGAAAGCACACACGCAAAAAAAAAATACATAGTAGGGTCAACGGTACCAAAAACATATACATAAAAAGGCATACATGTCTACTAACACGTGTTTCAAGCCTGAGTACAACTATATACACAAAAGATGGGCTACTAACCCTATTACAAGTAAAATTCTAGATATTGGGAATCCTATCCCAAAAGTCCTCCACATCCATCCGGGATGTAATAAGGTACCATGCTAATCACAAAACTATCTTAAGGTTCATATCTTAAGTGTATAGAACAATCGGTGCACACTTGTTAACCTAAGGCTTTGATACCAAAAATCCCTGTCACGCCCCGGCGTAGCCAAAATATGGAAAAATTTTAAAATTTTCATCTTGGACCTTGAGGCGCGTGACTGGTTGCAGTGCCGAATTATCCATGACCAAATAATTATAACTAAACGATATAATAATAGGATAACACCATCATTTACTTACTGGAATATATTACAAAGAGAAGTCAAAGTACTTAGCTAGTTAATACATCATTATAAATACATCACAGTCTTATGGCTCTTGGCCTTACAAAACTATTACAAAATATATGTTAAGTCTTCTGGTTATAATAAAAAACATTTACAGAGGATAACTGCTAGTCTTCTCTCTAACTAGCATAACCATAGTCATCTTCAGTGTAATCTTCATCAATATTTCCTTCTTGCGTAGCTTCATAACCTGGGTACTCTTCACCTGGATAAGCTGGATATGGGAATGTCCAGCGACATGAATGTTGTCAGCTTATGAAAGCTGAGTGAGTAAGCTAAATCAAATGGAACATACATAGTAAAACACAATAAGAATCCATTTACTACCGTTCAACATGTCTTTTAGGATCTTTACATTCTCTCATTCAAATTATAACTATTAACGTACCCAACTACGTATTCGATAGGAATACAAACAATTCAAGAGACCCATCTAGACGTTCTTAAGGCCATTACCATTCATTTCTAACATCCGACGTCATTTACAAACCCAAAGTATCACTTGCTAACCAAACCATCTTTCATCAACCAAAACATCTTTCATCAACCACTTCGTCACAAAGAACCGAAGTGTTAAGGAGTGCAAGAACATCCATTTCGTCACGAAGAACCGAAATGAGTCTTTACTCAAAGAATCACCGCTTTGTCACAAAGAACCGAAAGCGTTATGCAGTACAAGAACATCCATTTCGTCACGAAGAACCGAAAGGAGTCTTTACTCAAAGAATCACCGCTTCGTCACAAATAACCGAAATCGTTATGGAGTACAAGAACATCCATTTTGTCACAAAGAACCGAAAGTGTGGATTCACGTGCTTCAACACCTTTAATTAATTTATTTCATTAGCTATGTTACTTTATGCTTTAGTTTGTTATTTAGTTTAATTTAATTAATTAGAATTCGTTAGAACCTCCACCCGTATATTCATCTTTTCTTTTTCTTTAGGTTTTAACTTGGTATATATTCTTCCTATTCATTCCCTGTGGGATCGACCTGGACTTATCTAGTATTACTTGCACGATCACCTGCACTTGGGTGTTGCACAAGAGCGCACAACTTTTTAGTCGTGTCAAGTTTTTGGCGCCGTTGCCGGGGGAAGGCAACTAGGTTAGGATTTTACAAAGTTATTTTCATTTTTCTTCTTTTTCTTAAAAAAAAAATAAATAAATAAAATAAGAATAAAAAATTTTGGACTTTTTCTCTCACAAGATAAAAATAAAAAACAAAAATTTAATTGTTTAAAAATTTGGGGTAAGCATGTCTTATCCATATTACCCTCCATACAACACAAACACAAACGCCACCAATAGGTACACCTTAGGTAATGAAAACTATCCCTCAAGTTGGCAAGCACCCACATATGATGCAGATTATCAACATAAGTGCTACCAACCACCACAATGGGAAAACAATAGTGGTAGTTGATTCATGTCCAATATTGCATTCTTAACTTCATGATTTTACCACTATTGGACACAAATTATCACTTATATTGGGAGATTTAATGGATAAATTGTACTTTCGTTGTTTTTGTCGTTACTCTCTTGGAGCGAATAAAGATCTCTTTTTGTAGGTTTTGTAAGCTTGGGTGAAGTGGAATTCAGCCTTGGTAGCATTCAGGAAGTTGAAAAGGGTCAAGAAAGAGAATTCAGAAAGGCGGATCGATCCGCCCTTTAGAAGGGATCGATCCGCGTGCTCAATGGAAACTTATTGCCTGATTCAAAAAGAGCGGATCGATCCGCCAATATGAAGGGATCGATCCGAATCTTCCTGTGGCATTCTGCGACAAAAGCCCAAAATGGATCGATCCGCGGTTTCTCGGAAAGATAGTAATAGCCCAGATGAAAGGCGGATTGATCCGCCAATATGAAGGGATCGATCCGCGCCTCCTGCTGATGACTCTCTTTTTATTACAACTTTGCCTTTCTATGTATGTAATATATATAGTTAGAGATTGATTTTTATTAGGGTTAGCTGGTATTTTTGCTTAGTTTTCCTTAGGTTGTAAGCTCCCTCTCTCTAAATCCTCTCATCTCTTCCCCCCATTACTCCTCAACTACCAATATTTACTTCCATTTAGTGTTAGAGAGAGAGGAGTGTGAATGTATTGAATGGTTGAAGTTTACATTGAAGAATTTCTTGGATTTGCTATGGCATTTATGATGATTTTCTCTTGTTAGTATAATTTCTCCTTCCCTCTCTTTAATATTGTTGTCATTATGACTATGAGTAACTAAATAATGTAGGTTGGGGATCATGAACCCACCATTGGACCCATGTGTGTTTTATTGTAGGAATCTCACATTTTGTAACATTTCTATAGTTCATGGGTGTATGGTTTGATGTTTTGAGACCCCACTTCCAATGTCAAGCATTGGAAGTTGTTAAATCTCTAAACTCTAACCCTATACCCATGTATTGCATTGGAACATCTATCTAGCATGTTGGTTGACTACCACATGTTTGATAGTTTGTCACAATGGAATTTTCTACTCTAGAATGTATTACAAGTATGAAAGCCATGTGTTGGTTGGTCCAAGGTGGGGGAATGTTCCCCAACCTGAATTTCTCCATTTACAAAACTCTCATTTGTTAATTAAACTTAGCTTTGTTCAAAGTTTACTTTCTCTTTTTCTAAATAGTCATTGTAGTATAATCTTTTACAAATTGAACCAATCTCAAAGTCGAAAATACTCAATTTTATTTCTTCGTTTGTTAAATTGCTTCTCGCATTATAATTGGTTATTAAGCGCCCAACAAGCATTGTTGCATTCCAATCCCTGTGGACTCGACACCCTACTTCCAACATACTACTTTTTTAATAGGGTTAAATAAGAACTTGATTTTGACAACATCAGTAGTCCCTCATATTATCCAATGTATCAAGAACCTCCATATGGAGAGTTTTATCAATCGCAATGGGGATATAACCAAAGCAATAATGTAGGATATAGTAATAGTTTTCACAATTACCAAATGCACCAAGACTTTCCCTTTGGCGAGTCTTGTCCACAAATGCAATGGGATGCGAATTACTATCATCAACAATAATAGGGAGAAACTTCATATAGTAATAATGAGGATAACAACCAAGTTGAGGATAATGGTATGTTAAAATTGCTATTTAATGAAATAAAAAGGTTAGATAGTACACTTGATAAATTAGAAACTAGATATCAATAAGCATATGCTAGCCAACCTTTAGAAGACTATACCAATCCTTCAACACTACAACCTAAATTTCAAGACACTAATAATGGAATGGAATTAGAGGACAATGACGGGTTTATACCGAATGAGGTTAACAACTCACTCGAGAAAGTGATAACCCAACAAGAACTCCAAAACCAAACCATTGAGCATGAAGTTGTAGAACTATCTTCTCCTCAATATACAACCCCAGACATCAACTCCTTCACTGCCTGGATAAAATTGCACAATCTCTTTATCCTAAGTAGCTCAATAGACGACAAACACAGCGAGGAGAGTTACAAGGATAAGAATAAGGTTTTAAAAGATGATGATAGTTTAGATGATAGCATGCAATTAGGAAAGGAGGAGTCCCTTGTTGACTCTACCCCTACCGTTGATAGTGACCCTAGGGAGGACATAATTAAAAAATCTAAATCCGATTTAGATTCTTATGATATTCATGAACCCTTGCCTCTTTCGCCCGAAGAGGTGGTGTCACCAAGTTGCCCATCATCTATCCTCTCTATTAATCAAAGCTCTCATTCCGAGCGTGAAAAGTCATGTGTACCCCGATGTTGGACAAATAAAATGTGTTGTGGAAGAGCATGGTAAGGATTCTAGCACATGTACTTCGCAAAATTTTATTTTTCAAAATTCTTTGAGAGAGGACTTAGAAACTTTCGGGCCCACATTAGATGATCTTAAACTTCAACAAGAAGCTAGTAATCTTCTAGACTACTTGACCTTCTTGACTGATAATGACATAGAGGCCCAAATAGATAGCTTTATCAAAGTCCAGTCCAAAATCATGTGCATAGAACAGAAATTAAATTCCTATGATCATATTTCCATAAATTCTGTTCTAGGACAAGAGGAGGGTAATGAAGCTTCATCAGAACATCACTTAGACCCTGCCCCTTTTATTGAACCATGGCCTCCCCCTATTTTTAGTATTAAAATAGATGCCATTATAGGAAATACCAATACGAAAGATTGTTTCTGTTAGGAAACTGCGTTCCCAGAATCCATTGACAGCGCGTATAAGTTGGTACTGCAAAATATTTACGTGAAAACTACAATAACCCTACAAGGGCGGAATTAGGGTTACCTTAAACTGCTAAAACGGATTGCTGTAGTAGACGAATCGAGAACACGGGCTCGATAACAGCTCACGATCTTCGACCATATTCCTTTGCTGCCAGAATATCGAACTGAGGGTGGGCTCTTTCGAAATCCTTTATGTTTTCTGCTCTTCCCTCTTTACGTTCTATTTTCTAATCCCAATTATAACACTCTCTTTGATTGCTGTGACGATTCAATCCCAATCACATTGATCCGACAAAGATGTGTTCGTCAGGAGGACTACACGATCTCCGATTTACTTGAATTTTTTACAGCAGCTTCGTCTCGACGTCAGGAACGTCGTGTAAAAAATTCAATAACTTTCGATCAGTATCGAGCAGTCCGAAGTTCTTTAAGTGAGCGTTGTCCGACGCTAGCGATCTTCACTCCTATGTCTCTTGAATGCTCACAGAGACTAGGGTTTGGTGGAAACCCTTCTAGAAGAAAGGTAGGAGGTTAAGGGAAGCTTAGAATGTGAAATCATGTAACCTGAGAGAAGAGCCAAGGCAGCATATATATAGGCTACGATAGGGACCATAAGAAGTCAATAAGGAATAGGCTTCCTTATGGAATTAGGAAACCCTAATTCGAACTGAATCAGATTCCTATTTCCATAAATTATAATTCATACCACTAAAGAATTATAATTGCACTCCTACCCTTATCTCAAAAATATATTTCGAGCTCCATGTTATTAAATGCTTATTATCTCCCCATGTTAAGATTGCAGATATCCATTAATTAAATATAATTACTGACAATCATATTTAATTAATTTCTTAAAATTCCTTGAGATCCTCTGCTTAACTTATTTGATATGTCGGATACAAAATCCACCTGCAGGGTTTGACATAATCAAAACTTATAAGCTTTCTCAAGGGGATATTATCAATCCCAAAATTGAGACATGGATTCCATCATTAATTAATATCCACCATACAATTAATATTGCCACCCAATCCAATGAGATATTGACCCATTTAAGGATCTCACCCTTTTAGGGATCAAAGTATAAATATCAAATGTATGTGTCTATAAATTAAATTAGGATTTAGAGCATAAGCACTCATAATAGCCATGAGGTATTAATTATCTTATAAGTCAGTATAAAGATAATTACCCCAAGTCGGTCCTGTTTAATACACAAAATGTACCAGCATGGTGAGTTGAAACTATACCGTTTCCCGCAGTCAAGACAAACCTACTACAACACCATGCTGCAGTCCTACCGATGGTGTGTCCAATCCCATCTAAGACTGTAAACCAAAATCTTACATTCTATAATATCTGATGGCCTGATCTTCCGTGTGTAAGCCAACTCTACACACCAAACCACCTACTATATAGAATGAGAGACACACATGCATAATATTAAATAAATAATATAATACAAACATTGCCCACACAGATTCTCATAAAAAATGGATTAACTGATTTTATTAAATGAATAATAAATCAACTACATAAAGCATGGCTTTTAGTATATATCCCTAACAATCTCCCACTTAGACTCAAAGCCATGAAGTGACACACCTCACTCCAACTAATGGCTCTACCTCCTAGGGTAAACACATATCCTGAGGTAGACTTTCTGGAATCCCTATCTGACGTGAAATCAGAATCTGTGTACCCAATGGGTACAAGACTGTCTGCTTGGTAAACTAACATATAGTCTCGAGTCCTTTTCAGGTACTTGAGAATATTTTTCACCGCAGTCCAATGTTCTTGCCCTGGATTAGACTGATATCTACTAACCATGCCAACAGCAAAGCAGATGTCAGGTCTAGTACATACCATAGCATACATTAGGCTTCCTACTGCCGAGGCATAAGGAACTGCCTTCATCTTCTCTATCTCATCAGGTGTCTTAGGACACTGATCCTTAGATAGAGTAATTCCGTGTCTGAAGGGAAGGAATCCCTTCTTAGAATCTTGCATGCTAAACCTTGCAAGAATATTGTCAATATAAGTGCCTTGTGACAAGCCCAACATCCTATTCTTGCGATCTCGCATAAGCTTGATCCCTAGGATATGACCGACTTCTCCCAAGTCCTTCATATCGAATTGACTGGATAACCATACCCTTATAGAAGATAATACCCCCACATCGTTTCCGATTAGCAAGATATCATCCACATATAGTACTATGAACACCACCACTCTTCCATCATGTTTCTTGTACACACAAGATTCATCCGCACATTGATCAAAACCAAAAGACTTGATTGCTTGATCAAAGCGGATATTCCAAGACCTAGATGCCTGCTTAAGTCTATAAATGGACTTCTTAAGCTTGCACAACATGTGTTCTTGGCCCTTCGCAATGAACCCGTCTGGTTGCATCATATAGATGCACTCGTCAAGATTTCCATTTAGAAATGCTGTCTTGACATCCATTTGCCAAATTTCATAATCGAAATGTGCAGCAATGGATAAGAGAATCCGGATAGACTTCAGCATTGCCATCGGCGAAAAAGTTTCCTCATAATCGATTCCTTCTTTTTGAGTGAACCCTTTCGCAACAAGCCTTGCTTTAAAGGTTTCCACCTTACCATCTGCTCCTCTCTTCTTCTTATAGATCCACTTACATCCAATGGGTTTTATTTCATTGGGTGGTTCTACAAGATCCCAGACTTGATTGGAGTACATGGACTCCATTTCAGACTTCATAGCCTTTTGCCAAAGATCTGCATCTTTATCTTGGAGTGCTTCATTGTAGTTACAGGGGTCGGTACCTTGTTCATCAAGGACCCGGTCATAAGACTCTCCCAAGAACATATACCAGTCAGGTCGAATAATAACCCTCCCACTACGACGAGGCACAACCCATGTCTGTGCATCACTGATATTTCGTTGTGAAGATTCTGAACCTAATACACCATTATCTACACGTTGTACTGGTTCAGGAACCTGCGTGTTAATGGTTGATTCGGGATCTACACGAGTTTCGATAATCCTCCCACTACGACGTGGTAATGGAATATCGATAACTCTTTCTTGTGGTGTTTCTTCTCGTACCGTTGGTATCGAAGAAGTATGTCTCGGTGTCTTTCCTCTCATTTCCTCTAGAACAATACGGCTTCTGGGCTTGTGGTCCATAACATAGTCCTCTTCTAAGAATATGGCATTGGTGCTAACAATAACCTTCTGATCCTTAGGACTATAAAACAGACCACCTTTAGTTCCTCTTGGATACCCAACAAAGAAACATACTTCTGTTCTTGATTCCAACTTTTCTGCGTTCCCTTTCAGCACATGTACTGGACTACCCCAGATCTGAACATGCCGCAGACTAGGCTTTCGCCCAGTCCACAATTCCGTGGGAGTATTAGGTACTGACTTAGAAGGTACCAAGTTTACAATGTATGCGGCTGTCTCTAACGCGTGTCCCCAAAAGGAAATTGGTAAATCCGAATAACTCATCATAGATCTTACCATGTCCATAAGAGTCTTGTTCCTTCTTTCTGCCACACTGTTCTGCTGAGGCATACGGGGTGCAGACAATTGGGATGTAATCCCTTGCTCCAATAAGTATTCCCTAAACTCTCCCAAGAGGTACTCCCCACCACGATCAGATCGTAGTGTCTTGATACATTTACCTAGACGCTTCTCCGTTTCAGCCTTGAAGTCTTTGAATTTCTCAAAGCATTCAGACTTACGCCGCATCAAATAAATGTACCCATACCTTGAGTAATCATCGATGAAAGTGACAAAGTACTCAAATCCCCCTCTTGCTTGGACAGTCATAGGACCACACAAATCAGAGTGAACCAGTCCCAACGGCTCTTTTGCTCTATAGCCCTTGGCCGAGAATGGCCTCTTGGTCATTTTACCTTCCAAGCAGGATTCACAAACTGGAAGTGCCTCCACTTCCAATAAGCCTAATGGCCCATTTTGAACCAGTCTTTGAATCCTTTTCAAATTAATATGACCAAGGCGTAAGTGCCAAAGATGCGTTTAGTTCATCCTCGAAGGTTCTTTTCTCTTAAATGGCAAACTATTTATGTTATTCAATTCATTAAGTTGCAGTATAGGAGAGATAGGATTTATAATATAAAGATCATCCACCAATTGACCAGAACAAATAAAACGTTTATTTTCTTTAATAACTACTACTTTATTAAAATGAACTGAATATCCATTCTTTACTAAACTAGAAACTGAAACTAAATTCCTTCTAATAGAAGGTACATAAAAGCAATTTCATAATATTAAATTCCTATCTCTACCAAAACTAAGATGTAGATCTCCTACTGCAACTACTGCTACTCTCGTAGCATTTCCCATATATAGATAAATCTCTCCATCACTGAGCTGCCTGGTTCCCTAGAACCCCTGCAAAGAATTGCATACATGATCAGTGGCTCCCGTATCTACACACCAGGTACCGGTAGATCGGACCGCTAAACACGATTCAACAACTAGTAAATGAGATTTACCTTGATTGCTCTGTCTGGCGAGATAAACTGGACATTGCTTCTTCCAGTGTCCTGGCTGCTTGCAAACAAAACATTTGCCTTTAGGCTTTCCCGGTTGTCCTCGTGGCCTTTGGATTGGCGGAGGACCCGCGACCTTCTTTTGAGCCTTTTTCATTTTCTTCTTGCCTTTCGGCTTTGAAGTAGAACCTTTCTCAAATACAAGAGCACTCCCTGACTTTCTGTTGAGACCCTCAGCTGCCTGAAGTTCTTTAAGCAGCTCCGCCAAGGTATATTTAAATTTATTCATGTTGTAATTGAGGCGGAATTGCTTAAAAGACTCTGGCAGTGACTGGAGTACGATATCGACCTGGGTTTCCCCGTCGATTTTAGCTCCAAGCATCTCTAGTTCATTAAGAAGAGATATCATTTTAAGAACATGATCCCTTACAGGCGTCCCCTCAGCCATGGTTGTGTTCATCAAGTCTTTCATAGCAACCTGCCTAGCAGCACGACTTTGATCCCCGAACATCTCTCGGAGGCTCTCCATCATGTCATAGGCACTGGTCATTGACTGATGCTGATGTTGCAGAACATTTGACATGGATGCCAAAATGTAACACCGCGCCATCTCATCAGCCTTGACCCATTTCTTGTGAGCCTGGGTTTCCTCAGCGGTTGCCCCCTCACCAGGTTGCTCAGGACATTCTTGAGTAAGCACAAACTTGTACTCTTCAGCAGTTAACACAATATCCAAATTCCTTTTCCAGTCTATATAGTTTGGTCCAGTAAGTTTGTTTTCTTTAAGTATAACAGCAAGTGGATTGAAAGTACCGATTTGAAAGCCTGAGAATGACATAACATAAATAATTACGTTTGGGCAAAATTTACTATAGATTCGAGTTAAAAATATTGGTTCCCTCTACCATATTTGAAAGGAATCCGCCAGCAACCTGATACACCGCGAATAGTATGACTCGATGGGAAGCCATATACTATCCATCATTTGTTCAGATAGACAATTGCCTTTAATTTTACTATCCAGGCAATGTACTTTGCCTAATAAAATTAAACTGCTGACTTGCTTTGGTCCTATAAATAATAACAGTGACTCAGATGGAGAGGATATTATTATTTATAGCTAAGTGTATACCATCACTTAATTCTAGGTCAAGAGTTCTGTGAGGAACACCTCTGATGGAGAGGTGACCCACACCAACAATCACCCAAAACATTCTTTTAAAGAAGTTTGTACTGGTGATTCCATGATCAACTACATCCGATGGGGAGGATGACACTAGAGCCATCACATAAAATTAATCATATCATCTACAAACCAGTGATGGAGACCATGGGATTTATACTTGATAAATTCCCTCTCCCACTTAGAATTTTAAAAAAAATTTGAGGGTTATAATTTTTTAGAAAAACTTTTAATTTAATTAATAAAAAATGATGGAATACTTGACAAGGATTAATTCATCCTTACTTGTGAAACCCACATGTGTAGATAATAAAATTATTCTATTCTCATGATTTTAGAAAATAAGTACTTATGTTTTCAAATTATGGAATTAGTTTTATTTCTAAATACACATGTAGTTGTCCATCATTTTAAATTAATATAAATTAAACATGCAGCTAGACATCTGAAATAGGTCTAGGAACAATTATCCATGTTGTCCTATTCATTAAACATGAAACAATAATAATCATTCAATCACACATAAATAAGGAAACCACAATAAAATAGGAATCCCACTATTATGGTCAAGCTGCAACTCTTGTGAAGAAATCTTCATGGAACCCGATTAGCTCTATGTCGCAACTACGCAACTGCCTTCCAGAACTGTTTTCTGAAATAGCCTCCAGAAATTGCCTCTAGATTGCTTTCTGAAACTGCTTGTAAACTATCTTCACGAACTGTCTTCACGGATTTACTTGAGATATATTACACAAACCCTATGCCTCCATAAAGGAGTTCACATGCTATTTCTTGGCAGTAAATTAACCACACATCAATCAAGCGTGGGATCCAATACACACAAATCCTATGCCTCCATAAAGGAGTTCACATGCTATATTAAAACAGCAAAATTAACCACGGATAAAACCATCGTGGGATCCAATCACACAAAATCAATGACCATAATAGTGGAATAAGAACGCTGCAAAACAAGGGTTAGCACAGCTCTACGTTCTATCCATCCATCAAAACACGCATAAGATCTGTTTTATTGGACAACATGGTTGCGTCCAACCCATACGCAGAATCAACGTTGCTCTGATACCACTGTTAGGAAACTGCGTTCCCAGAATCCATTGACAGCGCGTATAAGTTGGTACTACAAAAAATTTACGTGAAAACTACAATAACCCTACAAGGGCGGAATTAGGGTTACCTTAAACTGCTAAAACGGATTGCTGTAGTAGACGAATCGAGAACACGGGCTCGATAACAGCTCACGATCTTCTACCGTATTCCTTTGCTGCCAGAATATCGAACTGAGGGTGGGCTCTTTCGAAATCCTTTATGTTTTCTGCTCTTCCCTCTTTACGTTCTATTTTCTAATCCCAATTATAACACTCTCTTTGATTGCTGTGACAATTCAATCCCGATCACATTGATCCGACAAAGATGTGTTCGTCAGGAGGACTAAACGATCTCCGATTTACTTGAATTTTTTACAGCAGCTCCGTCTCGACGTCAGGAACGTCGTGTAAAAAATTCAACAACTTTCGATCAGTATCGAGCAGTCCAAAGTTCTTTAAGTGAGCGTTGTCCGACACTAGCGATCTTCACTCCTATGTCTCTTGAATGCTCACAGAGACTAGGGTTTGGTGGAAACCCTTCTAGAAGAAAGCTAGGAGGTTAAGGGAAGCTTAGAATGTGAAATCATGCAACCTGAGAGAAGAGCCAAGGCAGCATATATATAGGCTACGATAGGGACCATAAGAAGTCAATAAGGAATAGGCTTCCTTATGGAATTAGGAAACTCTAATTCGAACTGAATCAGATTCCTATTTCCATAAATTATAATTCATACCACTAAAGAATTATAATTGCACTCCTACCCTTATCTCAAAAATATATTTCGAGCTCTATGTTATTAAATGCTTATTATCTCCCCATGTTAAGATTACATATATCCATTAATTAAATATAATTACTGACAATCATATTTAATTAATTTCTTAAAATTCCTTGAGATCCTCTGCTTAACTTATCTGATATGTCGGATACAAAATCCACCTGCAGGGTTTGACATAATCAAAACTTATAAGCTTTCTCAAGGGGATATCATCAATCCCAAAATTGAGACATGGATTCCATCATTAATTAATATCCACCATACAATTAATATTGCCACCCAATCCAATGAGATATTGATCCATTTAAGGATCTCACCCTTTTAGGGATCAAAGTATAAATATCAAATGTATGTGTCTATAAATTAAATTAGGATTTAGAGCATAAGCATTCATAATAGCCATGAGGTATTAATTATCTTATAAGTCAGTATAAAGATAATTACCCCCAAGTCGGTCCTGTTTAATACACAAAATGTACCAGCATGGTGAGTTGAAACTATACCGTTTCCCGCAGTCAAGACAAACCTACTACAACACCATGCTGCAGTCCTACCGATGGTGTGTCCAATCCCATCTAAGACTGTAAACCAAAATCTTACATTCTATAATATCTGATGGCCTGATCTTCCGTGTGTAAGCCGAACTCTACACACCAAACCACCTACTATATAGAATGAGAGACACACATGCATAATATTAAATAAATAATATAATACAAACATTGCCCACACAGATTCTCATAAAAAATGGATTAACTGATTTTATTAAATGAATAATAAATCAACTACATAAAGCATGGCTTTTAGTATATATCCCTAACAGTTTCTTGAGTTTAATTCCTAAAAAGCGTGGTATACCTCCTATAATTGTCCCCAACAAAGTAGGAGGCCATAGGTTTTGTATCATCTCCTTTGACCTTGAGCCTGACATTAGTTGGGGGGAGTTACAATTTTATGAGGATCCCTACATTCTTTTCACTGTTAAATTATTTCATTGGGAAAATCCTAAAAAATTTCGGTTATTACTCTATGATAAAAATATTGATTAACCAAATTTATTTACTGAGTAGTTGTATTATATTCTCTATTTTTTCTTGTTGCTACTAATGATTTTGCAGGTAACTAATAAATAAATACACATTGGAGATTAACGCCTCGAGGTAACATCCTTCATTCTCTCGCTTTACTTTACATGTCCATGTGCTTAGTTTAGAACATTGAGGACAATGTTTAGTTTTAGTTCGGGGAAGTGAGTCATTGCATGCCTCATATGTTTTTGTTGTGCTTTAGTGTCATATACATGCTTAGCATCATGTAACTCAGAAAATTAAAAATTACAAAACTTTTAAAATTTTTAATTTTTTTTAAAAAATATAACAAAGTGGTTCTTGTATTTCTCTCTTAGTTAATGTGGTTAGTTATGATATATTAGTGTTATTTTTTTGTATGTTATTAGTATGTGATACACTATAGTAGTTTGTTTACTATCTTAGTTATAGTATATTTTATACTTTTTAATCTTCAAACAACTTTGAGCACGTTGTGACAACCTTGTACTTAGCTAAAATGGATTAGTAAGCAAAATTTAGGAGTCTTGAGAGACTTTAGTGGAGACTAATAATCCAAGTGAGCTTTTGAGCCATTCCTTATTTTTTAGGGTTTTATAAAATTACTCTTACTTTTTGAAAAGCGTTTTAATTCGTTGGAAGTCTCAATCTTCTTCATTTTGACTGATCACTAGAAGAGAACGTTCAGGAGTTACCAAACTCTAGAGCTCTTGAATTTACTGAAATAAATTATCCTATTAACTTAGAAGATGATTTAGGCCATCTTTTGACCACACATGAATAATACAGCCTTGGCCTACCTCCATGATTTTCCTTTATTTCACCCTTTGAGCCTTACCATATTTGACTTGTCTTCACAATCCTAAAGTCTATACCTAACTCCAAATCAGGAGTTCAAGCCTTAGTTCTTTATTTAGGTGTGATTGAGATGTGTTGCGTTGACAAGAAGTGTTAGTGTGAATAAGGAAAGTTGGCAAAGAAAAAGAAAAGCATGAAAAAAAAGAAAAAAAGAAAAAAAAATATCAATGGTTGTTACAAAAGAAAAAAATAATAATAATAATAAAAAGAAGAGTGAAAGAAAAAATCAATAAATAAAAGAGAAGAAGAAGAGAAAGATTGGAGATGTGGGGAAGTTTGAAAAGTTATAGTAGATATTCTAATCACATCCTTTGACTCAAATTGAAAATCACGAACCTCTTTCTTCTTTCACCTAACACCTCTTTTTCGAAGTTCTGATGATTTTAAGTAAATTGGATTTTAAGTTAAGGTAATGAGAGAGTTCTCCACGGCATCTCGCTCTTCTAGTGAAAAGTATCCATTCATGAGACTTTATGCACTAAAATATCTATTTTTCAATTTAGATATGAGAAGTATTACTTTCCATTTACATGTACTCTTTATAGCTTCCATATCATGAGTGATAATTATTACACCTAATTCGGAGTGATTTAATTTTGAGAGTGTAATCTCGGTGAGAGTTGAGTCAAAATGAACATCTTGATAGTATCTTAGGTTATGCGAGCTTTAAAATTAAAGTTTTGTATTTTGATTGTCCATTCACACACACACTTGAAGATTAATAGGTATGGAATATTCTAATGACTTTGATAGTAGATTAATTATAATGTGTGTGTTGCATAGCTATGGCATACTAGAGAGTTTCATGAGACTGTTGAGCTTAACTACATTGCTAAATGAGAGGAAATTTTTTTCTTAAAAACATTTAAACTAGAACCATTATCATAAATATGAATTTTGTGGGTAGATTCACTGCAAACCCTCACGAGACAACACTCGTACACTAGGGGAAACCTAGGGGTTTAAAGGCTTGTTGCATACGCTAAATGCAATCGCAATTCCTGCGAAAGTGAGTTAGGATTTTTACTTTGTTTTGTTTTCAATTCTAAGATTTTAAATAAACATTGTTGTAGTTCGCTTCATTGCTAGGGACTAGCAACGAGCTAGTCGGGGAGTGTGATTCGAGGTATACGTGGTACTCTACGCATACTTTTATCCCCAAAGTCCCTATATTTAGGTGCATTCTAATAACAGTGTTCTTTTTATTGTGTTAATGTTAAAACATATGTTTTTGCATAGTTTTATAGGTATTAAGATGTAATTGAATGAAGTGGAGCTAAAGAAAGTAATTCTGGTGAAGAGAACAACATAAACAGCTGAGAAAATGCCATTTTCGACAATGAAGACTTCAGATTTGGAAGATTTCCTCTAAAATATGAAATGTAGATCTTTGAGTTATGGTCGCGTGGCTGCAAACGGGAGGTCAATATGAGGTTCGAGTGAATTGTTATGGCCATTCTCCCATCAGTGCGCAGAGTTGTCAAAATCAGAGAAGTTTAAGTGCTTGAGGAGAGTTCAATCGATTGAGAGTTAATCGATCGAACTAAGCTCGATCGATTGAACTTTATTTTCACCCAAAAATTGCGTAAACTCTACAGGAACCTATTAATAAGTCGTTTTGATGGCAGAAGAAGGGAGGACGCTCCAGAACGCAGAAAATAGCAGTTTTAGGGTAGTTTTAGGGTTAGATTAGGAGTAGAATAGGTTAGATTCATATTTTTCTTCCTTTTTTTCATTATTATACTGAAGATTATTGAAGATTACAAGTTTATTACAAGCTATATTCAAATTTATTTCAAGTTTTCCTTTCCTTTATCTTATTTGATTGTTTATTGATATAGTTGCTATGATTGCTTTAGTTTGCTGTTTCTGTATTAGTTTATTCATGTTTCCGTAGTTTAGACGTTGGGAATATGTGATAAATCATTGATTCCCAGCCTCTACCATGTAATCTTTAGAAAACCTGGGCTCAATGGATCAAAAGTATTTTGATCGAATGAACCCGAACCATAGTCAAGCGATCGAAGACATTTCGATTGAATCGATTGAAGGATGGTGCTGTCCGATCGATCGAGAGCGCTTCGATCGACCGAACATTTTGAATCCTGAGATGATTCTTTTAAGTATTCCATGACTTTCTGTTTTAGAAATCTGTCATCAAATTGTCCCTATAAGCTCAGTTTGTCACAACAGTTTTTAGAACTTAAAGTCTTAAGGCTATTTTCTTCAATGACTTTTGTAAACCACTTTGAATGCTAACACCATTTAGAGTGCAAGTAATAACCATTGTTTTAAACAGTCTTCCAAGTATTTTAAATCACCTGTGATGATGTAGTCTCGGTCATGAAAGGGCTATTGATTCTTTATCTTTAGAAAAATACGAAATTCTGAAAAGGAATGAACTCCATAGAACATTAATGAGTATGCATGGTAGATGGTTAGGATCAATGTGGATTCACGTGCTTCAACACCTTTAATTAATTTATTTCATTAGCTATGTTACTTTATGCTTTAGTTTGTTATTTAGTTTAATTTAATTAATTAGGATTCGTTAGAACCTCCACCCGTATATTCATCTTTTCTTTTTCTTTAGGTTATAACTTAGTATATACTCTTCCTATTCCTTCCCTGTGGGATCGACCTGGACTTATCCAGTATTACTTGCACGATCACCTACACTTGAGTGTTGCACAAGAGCGAACAATTTTTAGTCGTGTCAAGTTTTTGGGTATGTCCAAGCCAACTTAAATGCGGTTGACATATCGACAGACCTTCTAAACTAATGGCATTGTGCCGGATGGTTCTAGGTGGACTGAATGAGTCAAGAGATTGTGATCAAGATAAAAGAGTCAGTGATATGAGATGGTTTCATTGTTCATGCACGGTCTTAAGTATTCATTACTCAAACTGTTACTAATTATTATTATGCGATGACTGGAATAATGGATTAACCTTACTCTAAGGTACTAAACATTAATAATAACTGTTAATGTACTTTTACATAGATTACTTGTGTGCTCATTATACTCACTCGGCTTTCATTAGCTGATGACTTCATTTTGTCCTGGATACCCAAGATGTTCAAGAAATGGTTATGTAGGGCAAAATGATTATGGCAGCTAGAGGAGCATGCAGCGTTACTTTTATAATTTAATAATGTTGTAATAAGGATATGGATAATATTTTTAATTTGAATAAGGCGATTTGTCCCTTAAGGATATTTTATTTTAAGGATAATATTGTATTATTTGAAGTTGTAATAATGTTTAATACTGTTGCTTTACATACTCTATTTTTTTGGTACATGTTAAGCTAAGTACAGGACAAGCAATCCATCACCTGTCATGACCTACGGGTCCAAAATAGAAATGAAATTCTTTTCCTTATTTTGCTACACTGGGGCATGACGATTTCTAGGGACTAGCAATAAGCTAGTTGGGGGTTGTGACAAGTGGGTTTATTGTAGAATACAACCACACTATAACAAGAAAACAACACAGTTTAGTCTATAATTTCCCTTTTTTTTTTCTGCAGTTGTTTTACATTGTCAGTTTATGTATAATGAGATGAATCCATGATGAGTTTGTTGTTTTAGATGTTATTATGTGCATATATGCTGTGCTGTAATGAGCAAGAATGAATTACAGAAAAAGGGTAAAGTCAAAGTACAAAGGAGACATTGCAAAGTTGAAAAAAGGACCTTAAGCGATCGAAGAAGGCTCGAGCGATTGAAGTTTCAAGCGATCGAAGATCCCTCAAGTGCTTGAAAAATGTTGAAGTTTGATCGATCGAACCTAGTTCGATCGATCGAACGTGCTTTTACCAGAATTTTGTGGGCAGTGCAGTAGAACGCGTATTGTTAACCCTAGCTTAGGTTTTCTCTATATATAATCGATGTAAACTCATCAACTAGGACGCACATGTTTTGTTTTATCAGTTTTAGATAGAGAGAGGGTTTACATTGATTTTGTAAGTTCTCATGCTTAGATATCAATTAAGGTTGGATTTTCATTGAAGTTTATACAAGTTACACATCCCAGGTTTCGAATTATAATTGCTTTATATTCTATCTTTAGGCTTCAGTAGTTGAAAGCAGTTTTAATCGTAGGTTTTTGCAAGCTAGTATAAACGAACCATAGTTTATTATAGTTTTCATATTTAAATACGAACCAAACACAACCTTAATGATTTCACACGTTAAAACATGTTTTTTGCAACCAAAAACACATCTGAGTAGTCCAGAAAGTTGGGAGATCATGATGAAACAGTGATCTCCTGCCTCTGCCATGCACTGTAGAATAAATCTGTGTCCAATCGATCGAAGTTGGTTCGATCGATCAAACCAGAGGCACAATCAATCAATCGAAGTCATTTCCATCGATTGAAGGTTGATGCAGTTCGATCGATCGAACATGTAAATTCCTGAGATGATCCTTTTAAGTATTCCAAGACTTTTTGTTTTTAAGTTTGTTATCAAACTGTTCAAATATACTCAGTTTGTCAAAATAGTTTTTGATCTTAAGGCCTTAAGGCTATTTTCTTCAATGTCTTTTGCAAACCTCTTTGAATGCTAACACCATTCATAGTGCGAGTCTAAACCATTGTTTTGAACTGTCATTTAAGTATTTTAAATCACCTGTGATGATATAGTCCCGGGCATGGAAGGACTATTGATTCTTTATTTCTAGAAAAAATACGGAATACTAAAGAGGGATGTACTCCTTAGAGCGTTAATGAATGTGCATGGTAGATGGCTAGGTCATTGTGGATTCGTGTGATCCCAACGCCTTTTTCTTATAAAGTAAAACCGTTTTAAAATCCGCATAGTTAGATTAGTTAATCGTTAGTTTAGTTTAATTATTTTATTATTTAGTAGTTGTTAATCATAGAACTTTGTATTCTACATTTTTATTCAAATTATTGATTTTTGATTTTCTTTTTAAGATTAGTCTAAGTTAGTACACAATCACATTCTTTGTGGGATCGACCTAGTCTTATCCAGTTTACTACTTGCACGATCATCTACACTTGGGTGTTGTACAAGAGCACACAACTTTTTAGTCATGTCAGTAACAAATGAGAAAGTGAAAGTGAGGAAGTTTGTGGCAGGACTCCGAAGTGATATTCGAGGTCGAGTAACTATGTTTCAACCTAAGACCTACACCAGAGCATTGGACATCACTTCTATTGCTGAGAAAGACATCAGGTATACACCGAGCATACCACCACCACCAAGCCAACAAAGTAAGAGAGTTGGGTCGAGTCAATTCAATGGCCAATGTAGTGCAAAGAGGCAGAGTCCGGGAGGTTCATTGTTCAGCAGTGGAAGTGGTTGCAGTAGGAATAAGCCGAGGTGTCAGACTTTCCAAAAGTTTCATTGGGACGGTGAAATCAACTTCTGAATCCCAACACGTGTAACCTTTACCGACAACCTAGTCATCTAGCAAGAAACTATTCGAATTAGAATGTGGATATGAGGAGGCCGATGTTTTACCTGTAGGGAGTTGGGACACCAAGCTAAAGATTTTCCTACCAAATATCAGGGAGTTGCAGGTTATGGTTCTTGTGCGGCTAGTGCTATTACACCGAGGACTACTCAAAAACCTCCAAGGAGGGAGTAGTGGGAGGCAAGATAATTTTAGCTCACACCAAGAGAGACCCCTTTTGCCGATACCGTTGTCTCAAGTATAGTTCCCATATGCTCACACCTAGCAAATGTACTTATAGATTCAGAATCCACACATTTATTCGAATCACACCATTTTGCTAAGCATCTAGTAAACCATTAGAGTTTCTGGATTATGATTTATTTGATGCAATACCATTGGGGGCTCCGTTGACTAGTTCAGGAGTATTTAGGGAATGTGCAATAAATATTAATGGTAAGGGGTTAACCATTGATCTAGTGCCGTTAGTGATCCAACACTTTGATGTTAGATTGGGTATGAACTGGTTAGCAGCTAATCACACAGTCATCGATTGTACTAGCAAAGGGCTAGTATTATGTGTTTTGAATCAAGAAGTATTTTATTTTCAGGGTAAGGGTGTTGTATCTCTACCATACGTTGTGTCAGCCATTGAGGTTTGTCGACTATTATAGAAGGGTTGTCGAGGGTTTTTGTGTAGCATACTTGATACTAGTGATGTATTTAGGTTTCAAAAAATATTAAATCATACGTAGCAAAAAAACAAGTTTACAAAACTTATTGGTAGCCCGGATCTACAACTCATTAATCTATAGATGCGTATACAAGAGAGGTTAGAATATAATACCTCAGGTCTTGAACCCAATTCTAAATATTTCCTCTTCCTTTGGTGTGCACCAACTTTCAACAGTCTCCTCTAGATGGTCTTCATCCTTATGTCTCCTTGAATACTTCCTAGAGATCCTAGGGTTGGTGGGAACCTTTATGAAGAGGATATAGAAGGTTGGGAAACTCTAAACAGTTTCTACACCTTTGTCTGAACAAAAACGATGATCTTACAATACTGTACGCAAATACCCTATTTATAGATTTCTAAACCGACTTTATATATTAAAATAGTACGGGCCAAGGGGGACCCCCACTTGCCGGAGTGGGGCCCATACCACCACCAGCGTTGCCGCACACACGGTACGCCCACCGGTGCGCGTTGGGGTGATGCTGGACTGTTCATCTTCTTCCTCCAGCCAAAAAAAACACAGTAGCCATGGCTGCGTGCGGCAGCCACATTGTGAGGCCATTGCGGCTTGTTTCTCATCCAAACAACGCGTATAGTATACCGTTGGAAAGCCCACATGGCGTAGATGAGGATTATGCCAAAAAATAATGGGATTGGACTAGTAAATCTTCCAGAAATTGAGAGCAAAGTTAGAAAATTTCTTTGGTTTTTATCATGCCCAGAAATTAGGGCTTCAGATTTCTCCCTCGTTTGAGATAATCAAGCCATGGGACTCATTGGGGGGACTCTAGGGACCATTAGGAACACAACTATGTAAAAACTTTGGACCCCTATTGGAGTTTTGTATTAGACCCACTTCAAATTTGATTTTTTAGGGTTTTTGCACAAAAGCTTCAAAAGCTTCAATGGCAGATCCTTTTGTGGGTCATATACGGGCGAAAAACAACCCGTAAGCTCTGATACCAATGTAAAATACATGCACACAAAGCATATAAGATGAGTTTAGGTGCATTACCTAGCGGAATAACTCAACGAGATCGGCGAGACGGCGTTGTTACGAACCTCCAATACGAACACGAACCTGCTGCCTCCCTGCGCTTTCTTATGCCTCATATCAGTCGCAAAGAGAATTACGAGAGCACTCTTTGATAATACCATGATCTAGATCCCAAGTCCTCGTGGTGATGAACGTAGAGAGAAAAACCGAGATGAGAGAGAGATAGAGGCTACGGTTTGTATATAATGGAGAAAGAGAGAGAGTTTTGTGTGTAATACCAATATATATAGGCACACAAAACCCTATAAGGCTTAGGACTCCAAGGCCCATTACTTGATGTCTAAGCATAGCCTCCTTGGACCCAGTCCAACGATATGTGGGTGCCCGTATAGCCTACAATATCTCTTACAGTACTCTTGGTCTTAATTCCATGCTTCAATGTATGCTTCAATGCACACATAGAACACTTACAGAGCCAGTTGAATGGGTTGCTTCGTGTAGAATCAACATAGGCCTAAACAAGAAAGACATTGTGGCTTTACCAACTTCCACTTTTGTCAATTCTAACTCCCCATCTTCATTAGTTTCACGTTGCACCATATGTTTGGTGGATTTCTCAGAGGGAGAGAAAATTAGAGTACTCCCCAAATGCAACCATGAATTTCACGTTGCTTGCATTGTAAGTGGCTGCTCTCTCATTCATCATGCCCAATATGCAGATATCCACTCAAGGCCACAAATTATGTTGTACCATGTCTACAAGTTGTGATAGACTAGCTCACGAAACTAGCGTTGGTAAGTAGCTCTCTCTATATATACTTGTAATACAACACATGTGTTGCACGTGGTTGGTGCTCATATTGTTAAAATAGTTATCAATGACAATTTCATTTTTTGGAATTCCAACTACAATGAGTAAAAATAAATAAAAATAAAAATGTCATAACTCATAAGTAAGTTGATTGAAATAGTGTTATGGACCCAAAATTAAGGCAACTGGAATTCTAAGAAGGAGAAGTAAAAAGTACAATTGATAAAAGTATAGAACCATGATAATGATTCGTAATGAGATCATCACAATGTGCCAAATTTAATATCTTAGTTGTCATAACTCATAATTATAGTTTATTGATGAATAATTGAGTGTAAGCAAGAAGGGAAAAATATATCATCCTTACAAAAGAAAACAATATAAAATACTTGCTTATTGTAACTTAAACTCAGAAATATCCTGAAGTAATTAAACTCTAAAGACTATTACAAAAAATTTATGTATTTACAAAAATTATTCTTTTTCTATTTTGATTTTATTTTTCATGGCATGTTTCTTTTTTCCATCACCTTCTGGTCTTTGATTCCTTTTCTTGAAACATCGGATGTTTTCATCGTCTTCAATAACAATAGGTTCCATAGCTTCCACTTGTTCAAGTGATTGAACAATGATACCTTTATCTGATGGGAATTCTTTGCCATTTGTTGATAATTTGAAGTAGAACTTGTGTTCTTGTAATTTGCATGAACACAAATTTTTGTAAATTGAACCTGTTACATCCCTGAATTTGCAGTAATATTATAATTAGATAGATGTTTAAATGACAATTCATAAAACAATATGAAATTTGTTGTTAAAAAATCAAAATGCATACCTCATTTATGGAAGCGACATATTCTGACATTGGACATCCTATTAAAATTCGTGCTACCTCGTCAAACAGAACAACATTCATTGTATTCGTCCCATTAATAGTTTCTAGTCTCACAATATACCTTAATAAGAAACAAAGTTTAGTATTCTTGTGAAAAAGTACCAATAGTAGGCGAAGTTTTGTTTATTTAAATACATATGTTACCTTGGACTATGTTCTGCATTGGGTTTTTGGAAGGTGGTGCATTCAGTTCCATCTTCATTTATGACTATTTTTTTACTGCATGCTTTGCACGCATTATACCATGGTTGAAAATGCTTTCAACAGTTGATTGAAAGTAATACCACGTATTCCATTTATTATTAAAAAAAGGTTAGTATTAATGTAATTCAAGTCTATACTTCGTTTGTGAAGTTATGGTAACATTACCTTTTGTAGAGATTTTGGGTTAGATAATATCTCTTCAACTTTGACTTCTATTGCATCATTCATTTTGGGTTTGAATGTCAATAATTCTGATTTTCCAGTTTTCTTGGAAGATTTTAACCTGAATTTTTATTGTAAAAAGTTAAGCATATAAATAAAGATTGAACTTAGAAATGTATCTTATTTCATTGAACCAATATGCATATTACTAACGAACTTGTCAATATTGGTTATTTAATACTCCCTCCATCCCAAATTAAGAGTCCTTGATTCCATTTTCTGATGCCCATTTTAACAGTCACTTTTGAAAAGCCAATGTACTTTTAACTACACACTTTTCAAGCTTACCCTGTACTCTATAAAACTCTTATACTTTTTCTTTGATGTGAATTTTGAAATTCAAAAGGACGATAATGAAAAATTGTAAAATTTCATACGAATCAAAGATTTCACTTAAAAAGTTTGAATTCCCTCAAAGAGACTCTTAATATGGGACGTTGGGAGTATAACATTGTCTGCTATCAAAACACTCACTAAGATGAATGATTAGAGTTATAGTACTTTACCGTTTTTTTAGTTCGTCATTGACTCTGACTAACAATCTTCTAGATGAACATCAGTTGTTGACATTTCATCTTTGATTTCTCTTGGATAATTTTGTTTTGAGTGAGAGGCATCATGTTGTATACTTGACATGTCATAATTCTCAATACTTTTACCCATACATTCCAAGTAAGAGTTCAAACTTGTAAAGGTCTTTGAAATTTGCAACTTCATTGAATTATCATCACATCTAAAATCTTCAGACATTGCTTCAAAATGATCATCCCATAATTTTCGTACATCAACTGGTTCACAATAAACCAATATTGTTGCAAATAATCTGCGAAGGGCATGAGGCATTTGGAAGATGGTTGCCTATTTAAGCACTCTGAAATACTTTGATCAGATGCAAGTACGCCCTTTTTTTGTGCAGATTCTTTAAAAGTTTTACAGCTGATAACGTTAACTATTAACAAATCTTTATATGATGCTGGTTCTCTGATATTAAGTAATAGTACTCTTAAATAATCTCTCTCACCTTCAGCCAGAATTGCTCCATTTATTCGACCAATCACTTCCCCTTTCTTTCTTTCATACCAATATTTTTTTTTACTTTCCTACAGTTAGTACTCTGGAAATTCACTATATAAAAGTGCTCTGGCCTTTTTACTATTGGAACACAGCCTGAAATAGTTTGTAAGCATTGTTTTGGAATTCTGATCCCAATTGATAACATCGCTTAAGTTTTGATTATTCTAGTAAGTCATACATTGCTTATTCGAAAGGTGTAACTCCAAGTTTCTGACAGCAGCGTGAATCTCATTCAAGTTGAACTTGTATATTCTCCATAGAGTATTGATTGGAGTACACCCTTACACACCCAAAAAGCATCCACACCCTAAGGTGGACCAATGAGAAGAGAAATAGAGACTGTGGGGTCCACTGTCAGTCTCTTCTTACTGGTTCACCTCAGGGTGTGGATGTTTTTTGGGTGTGTAAGGGTGTACCCCTAGCATTTTTGTTCTCCATATTGCTTCTTAAGCTAATACCATCTTGCATCTTCAAATTGTTGGATTTCATTAACTATTTTTTCATCATCATTGTGCGTGACATGCACTAAAACTATATCATGTCCCTTGTAGATGTACTTGTAAAGGTATTTAACTTCTTTTACACAAGAGCATACTTCAACATTGATATGACAATTATATCTTGTAAAGAGATACGAACCATAGGGGATCACCCATTGATTATTGAGCTTCTTATTGCAAACTGTCACTTTTACTTTTCCATTTGTCTTTCTGTAAATTGGATATCCATCTTTCGCACATGTTGTCTTAGCACACAAGGGTCGAGGGTAATGATTTTTACACTCTCCATTTACCATACATGAATTGTTTTTATTCAATTCTTATTCAATTCTCTACAAGGGCCGTGCACCATGTGTTTTCGAACAAACGGATATAGACGTGGATACTTTTCTTTATCTGAAATTTTTGCAGACACAAATTTGTCATATTGATCTGGGCTTGAGATCTTGAATTCTGACTTTAATATAATCAACATGTGTGTATGAGGTAAAACCCTTTTTGGAATTCAATGACGTGAACATTTGCTACTACTCTGCTAAAAATTTCTTTCCTAAACAACTGGTCTTTCAGATCTTGGAACTTAGCACGAAATATGAAATACTCTTGAAATCAAATCAGGCATGTCCTATGGATGTTGGCATTCTCTTAGGTTATCAAGTATCTCTTTCTACTCAGGATTACATGTCATTATGATGATTAGATCCGGTTTTCCAAATCGTTGAACCAATCCCATCGCATCAAGATATCTACGACGCATGTCTATTGGGCCTCCAACAAAAGAGGCAGGAAGTACTATACTTTGACCTACTTGGTTGCCTCTAGTTTCTCTAGCTGTTACAGCATCCATAATCCCTTGATAAAGGTCAGATCTGATATGTGACTGCCTCCTTTTGTAACAATCCAACCTAGTTGCTTCAAGCTTTATGTATATATCGACATTGCAGTAACCTTCCAGCTAGTAGAAGAAAGGTTTAATGAGAAATACATTAATATAACAACATTTGCATGAGTTTAAAGTGAAGTGTATCTTACATAATTTGATTAGTCACCTTGTTGCTCTCGATCAAAAATATCTTCAATAGATGTGAAATTAGGTATGCTAAACTCGTTCTCAAAAACTGCGTTGGCGTCATTACGATCAGATGTTCGTTTATGAATATTTCGGTGCCATCCAATTTCTCCTTTTGGAAATATAAGAGGATACTGTAAGGGATCATAACAACTGTAATAATGTTTCACTCTATGTCTATGACCTAAATGAGCGTGTACTACAATATTTAATTCGAGCTATGCATTTGGATGGTTGCCTTCAATCCATATTACAGCAACTTGTTCACGTGGAAGCGAGAAATATTTCCCCTGCAAATAGGAAAGTTGAAAATTAGCATGATAAAATGTCTAAAGCATAACCTAATTAATTTAAGAGTTATATTCCAATTACCTTTAGACTTGTATTAGACTAATTGGGCTTTAAGTAGCCAATGGATTCTTTGTCTTTTACCACTTGCATCATTTGTTTGTTAATTATTTCCACCTTCCGCTATTGAATTGTTAACAGTTGCCCTTCTCTTCTTCCTTGCATCTCTAGTATTCTGAATATAAAGTACTCTTTCATCATCATTGAACGACACGCACCAGTTTTTTTTTTTTTTTCTATTTCTCTGTGATGCTATTTTTCCCCGCAAGTTTGTGTATAATTCTCTGAATCAAAATTGATAAATTTTAATTCAGGATTGTGCCACATGCAGGCATATATATGCTCATTCATAGTTCATATAATCCAATTATGTAAATATGTCAACCACTTTAATGTTAAAAATATTATTTTTACCTTGTTTTGAAAAACTAATTAGTAATTGTTACACTTAATGGACTATAAGAATGAAGAAATTAAATATGAAACTTCTATATTATGTAATTCTTCAGACACTATTTATTTGCAAGCACAAAATATACAATTATATCATCATAATCATAAGAATGCAAATACGAAAACCTTGTATAATTGTATTGTTAGATCAAGAGTGTTAACTAACCCTTGTTTTAGTTGCATGTACATACACAAATAAGTGGTTCATATCTCGTCACTCGTATAGTATAGTATAGTATAGTGATTTTATATAGTTTCTTCTTTGTTTTAAATTTAGTGTTTTACAAGTATATTTGTTACACTAACGTTAGTACAACTTTTGATAGGATAGCTCATCTATCTATGATCTACCTGAAAAAAGTTTGTCTTTACAGATTAAGTCAAACCAAATATAAGAAATAGCAATTGGCATTTTATTTATTTTCTAACTGGTACTCGTATTATAAGTACTAAAGTCCAAATACAAAATAGGGGAAAGAATACAATAAGACACTAATTAGTGATATGTGTCGTGGCATAGAACCAAATTTTTTTTTCAAAGCCAACATATTCATTACCTGGTACAATAATCTATAACATGTAATTCAGAACCAATTAATATATATACGACTTCTATAATTATGTCTGTGAGTGATGAGGTAAAAAAACTTAAGTTATATAGAATGAATAAGCCAACCACCTTTTGTTATTCTTAGTTTGATTACAACCACTCCAATCTCTTAAAGTTCTTTAGGATCTTTAGTTATAATTCATTTGTCAGGACACATTGTGCATCGCTATTATTTTTGTAGTAGGGGCCAGTATGATTATGGTTTAAAAAAAAAATTTACATGTAATATATGTGATTAGCACCCCCTAAATTTTGAAAAATAAACATTTATGTGTAATAAATTATCACAAATGTAAGTTAGCCCTCCTACATTTGTCTTATTACCTTTTTTTTTATCACTTTTCAATTTAGCACAACCCAAATTATTCTATCATCGGTTAAGGTTGACAAATTATAATAAGCTATCAATTCTTATGATTGAAAAACAGTAATATGAAACCAATATTTATTTCGCATAAATATGTACAAATATACCCAAAAAAATAAAATTTGTCTTGGGGGGCTGCCCCGAAACCCTATATAACTTCAACATTGTATATATGCACACCCTTTCAATCTCAGCCCCCCTAATAAAAACTCCTAGTTTCGCCCTTGAACGTGAGCCAATATTTCTTCTTGAAAGGGGCCGCTGGCCATGTAGCAATTGTGAAGGAAAAAAAACTTTAATGTTGTTATTAAGTTGTGCTATTGTAGGACTCTTATGGACGGAACACACACACACACACACAAAAAAAAAAAAGTATACCAAACTTATTAAAACTCTTACAAAAATTTGGACCATTTTGCTTTTATTTAAAACAGCAGGGATCAAATTGACACAATTGAAACTACGTGGACTAAAATGAGACAGAGACCAAACTTCAAGAGTATATTTTGTAATCAATAATACAAAATGCATGTATGTAATCAATAATACGTACTTTTCTACACACTTTTTGACACACTATGCTTTAAATGCATGTACCTTGTGCTATTTGAATTTTTCACTTTTATTTGTGCACCACTCACACAACACATGGTACATGCATTTAAAGTTGTCTGTCAAAAATTGTGTAGAAAAGTGTGTGGGTGTAGTAGTGCTCTTTTGTAATTGAGCCTTAAAAATATTATAGAATTTTCCAAATTATCAAAGTATTAATTACTTGCTTTGTTTAATATTTTGATATGCATTTAGTTCTGTTCATAAACTACAATGAGAGACAACTATACACGAACAACAAACATGAAATTTTTATAAAATGACTGTACGTTCACGATGTTACAGAATGAGTGGGATTATCTTAATTGAATGTGTGACAAGTTTTGTGAGAAATCCAGTCTTTTTTTATTCAGTAAAAAGACCACCGATTGATAAAAGTACAAAATACTTAAGGGATGAAAAGTGATGGGCCCCACATTCTCACCCAGTGGGGTGCTTGAATTAGCAAATTTTGGGTGTATAAAAATGCTCTAATAAAACAAAGTCACAAAACTTTTTTATAAAATGAGTGCACGTTCACGATGTTACAGAATGAGTGGGATTATCTTAATTGAATGTGTAACAATTTTTGTGAAAAATCCATTCTTAATGAGCAAATTTTGGGTGTGCAAAAATGATCTAAAAAAACAAAGTCACAAATTGTTTTTATAAAATGAGTATACGTTCACGATGTTACCGAATGAATGAGATTATCTTAATTGAATGCGTGACTACTTTTGTGAGAAATTCAATCATTTTTTATTCATTAAAAATACTACCGATTGATAAAAGTACAAAATACTCAAGGAATGAAAAGTGATGGACCCCGTATACTCATCCAATGGCGTTCTTGAATTAGAAAATTTTGAATGTGCGAAAATACTTAAAAAAAACAAAGTCACAAAAATAATATGAAAACAAAACCAACATTGAGCCAATATTCCTAGAAGTAGGGTCCACAGAAAAACAAAGTCACAGAACACCACACAGACTTCACCAATTTCTATATCTGATGGTCTTGAGGTAAATTAAAGTGAATTAAGAATTATCACTAACCTAACATACTCCACCGAAAGAAAGGAAAAAAAAATAGAAAACCAATTGGAACGTGCCAAGCGTAAATCCTAAACTTAATACGGAGAGTCCAAAGTGGCGCTTTGCTTGGGATTTTACAGAAAACCAAATTCTTAATGGTATAGGATTCCTTCTACTAAATCACAGTTGACCATGTAGAAATTGAAAGGGGAAGAAATATTTTAATGTTATTATGTTGAGCTATTATAGGACTCTTATAGACGGACCAAAAAAATGGCATACTAAACTTAATAAAACTCTAAAAAATAATTAGTTAAGCAAAAGTGCACCGATTGATAAAAATTCAAAATATTTAAGATCATTGTTGCACTTATATATATAATAATATATTATAGATAGATATATGTAACTGATGATGCCGGAATTCGGGTAAGAGAGATTTGGAGAGAGGGATGTACACCAAAGGATTGTGTGTGGTTCGGCTCTGTTAATGAGGTGATCTACGTCCACGTGTGCGTCGGTGCACTTTCACTAACAAATCACCGGCGATTTTGGTGAGCCAACAGAGTGGGCGGCACTACCAATAACCGGCCAGGTGTATGCGTAATAGTGACGTAATTTGCTATTCTCCAGGTTAAGAATGCAATCCCCTTTTACGGGGTGGGTGGTCTCTTTTATAGAGGCAAGAGACCACCCGCACAAGGTAACTCTCAAATTAGGAAGCCTAATCTAATTACAAATTGATGAGCATAAATCATGGGATGTTTCCTAAGCAGTTTAGGAAACGTCTTCTACTTTTCATCAGTCTCCTGATTGAGTTAGGAAACTGCTCAAATTGTTCAGCATGGATCACGGGATCAGGCACCCGCTGCGCCTATCTCGGTCCACCAGCATCACGTATCCCCGAGCGGTTTCACCTAACGAGGCAGTTCCAAGCTTGGCAGCCTAGGATGATTGAGCAACACATCCCTTTCTCGGGTGACCTGGCTTTCCACTACGGACATGGCAATTTGGCTTTGACCAGATACTTTTGTACCTATCAGCTGCCCCCCATTTTTGAAGTTGATGCGATGCTTCATCGGATGAGGATTTAAAATTAGCACTGCTCTGAGAACTATCCGGGAAGGAGGTCGGGACCTTACCAGGGGCATGACCGGTCGTGCTGGTCTAGCCGGGGTCTGAACCGAGTGGTGGTTCTGTGGGCCCAAGGCGATGTCTACCATGTGTCAGCTAGTGGTTGGCCTGGTTAGGACCCAACGAGGTCGGTACGAAAGTAACCGAATAGTTGCATTGTAACCGGACCATCAAGTCACGTATTTAATGCGCGTGACTTTTGAGGCATTGCTTCACGTGCCCGAGGTGACAGCTGCCAGGTGCTTTAGGCTGGAAAACTCCGCAGCCATTTGATCTTGTTTAATCTGGACCGTTGGCACTGAATATCTTAGCAACACTTGTCTATTTCTTTCATTCTTGCTGCCAAGAGATAGAGACAATCGAGCGGTTCAGAGAGCAAAATACCCCGATAAAGCTTCCCGAGCCCTTATTTTGCGTTAATTCCCGTAATTCTTCTTTTCCCAGTTTCAATTCGTTACACTCTTCCTTTTCCCCCCTCTTTTTTGTCTCGAGTGAGGCTAGAGAGAATAAATCTAGTAGGTTTTGCTCGGGTCTGGAACTTCTTTTTCCTCAGGTTCATCCTCGTCCTTAGGTCGAGTAACCCGTCCTTGGTCGTTGAGGGACTGAACCGATCGAGTTGTCTTATAACAGTGTTGATCGAGTGTTTCCTTACCCTAAGAGCTCTATACACCTTGCCCTTCAGGTTGTTGGACTTGCCTCCTCTGTACCTTAGGCTTAGAGTTACTGACTCGTACCTAAACCGTCACTTATACCCCGGTCCACCTTCCGGATCCTTATGGAAGCAGCGTTCTGGTTTCAATTCCTCCTCTCGATTAGAGGATGAGCAATCGCAGTCCAGGACCCCGGATACGAGCCTGGACCCTCCGTCCGCTACACTGTCCAACTAGCACAGTGAGTGTAGAATCCCAATCAGAGTGCTAGACGATGAGTCTGACCAAGAGGCCTCTGTAGCCTCCGTTTTACGTGGCTCGGGCGACGAGACACTGGGGTGTCCCGACCCTGGGGTCGTGTTCTCCTGTGAGTCTACCCCATCCATCCAGCGTGCCCAAGACCTGAACTAAATTAGGGATAGGTATGCCATTCCCGAAAGCTATTCCTTGGCCGTCAATGCCGGTGGGGCCCATCTCTACCAACCGGGCTTCGTCACCCTCTATGAGGATGCCCTCATGGCCGATTTTTGCATTCCCCTCTACCCCGTAGCCCGAGACCTTCTGATCTACCTCGGGATTGCACTCGGACAGTTAGCTCCGAACGGATGGAGGTTCCTAATGGGGTCAATCTCTCTCTGGTCCCAAGTCTTCGGGTATGAACTTACCCTTCAGGAATTTTTATGAGCCCACCAACCGTTCCCCGTTCACAGGGAAGTCGGGTTCTTCTCTCTATCGGCTCGGTAGGGGAGAAAAATTATCGTCAACTGCCCGAGCAACAACAAAGGGTGGAAGAATATATTCTTCCCAATTTCCACCCTTAGGCTTTGCGATAGGGCCCCGGGTATCTAGTTGAGGACCTACTGGGTGGGGAAGCTAAGGGGCAAGCCCGCCCAGTGCTCTTCCTTCTGCTTTTCTTTGCTTTTGAACACAACCGCGCGACTAACCATTTCCATGTGTTATTTTGCAGCAGGGTCACTCAATCCTCCGGACAGTCCCGAGGTCTGTCAGAACCAGATCTGGCACCTGGATAGCTTGCCTACCAACATCTGGAATGTGCTTACCCATGCGGGAGACTTTGTCAAAACATATAGCACGGATGAGCCCGTTGAAGCCCCAGTATTCCCTCGACCATCTGGCCTCGGCCTTTTTCCTGTTGTGTTCTTCACTATTTTTGATGGCCACTGACCACTTGGTTCGCTATCCCTTTGCAGAAATGGGTTCCCGGAGAGATCTCGAGAGGTTGAGGGAAAGACAGGTCACCGTCGCTACCACAACTGCTGCTCGGGTTGCTAGTAGTTGAAAGAGACTGGCAGTTAAAACGTCGGGCAGCAACCGCCCACTCCAGCGGTTAAGACACGGACTGTGGGCTCACCTGATGCCTAGGGAGACTTCAGCTCCCCCTGTAGTGGTGGTAGAGGAGACCGCCCCCCGAGCAGACATTCCGTCTGGTACGCTTCTTGGCGAATCGACCGAGACCAGGGAGAGGATCAGGCCGATTCTTCTCCCCAGCCAGGTGGAGATGTGTGCAAACATGCCTCCCCAGGCCTTCCAGGGGTGGTTGTATAGCCTGGCTCACTTCATAAGTCTCTCGGCCTTTACCTATTTATCTTCATTCTCTATTTTCCTTGTTGATTTTGTAATCGACCGATTTGCGTGCATTGCAGGTTGGCTACATGGCTGCCGGTGCTGAGTCCATCTTACCTTCTTTAGCTGGGAGGGCCACTACTGTTGAGGCTGCCTTATTGCAAGAATGGGCCACTTCAAAGGCCAGGGGAACCGCCCAAGCTGTGGAGAAAGATAAGGTCAAGGGCTTAGCCCTAAGCCTCGGCGCGGCCTAGGCAGAGTTGGCAACTGCCCTAGCAGATTTAGAGACTGCCCGGGCCATTACAACGGAGGCGGAGGCCAAGGCGAAGGCCTGGCAAAGACGGCAGCGGTAGGGTCCACGGAGGAAGCCTTAGACGACGGTTTCTTCCAAGGCTACGAGGACCTGAAGAGGAGGTTGACCCGGGACCATCCCGAGTGGGACATTTTGTCCTACGAAGGGATTAACTCAAACTTTTGGGATGTGGGTCCCACTGCTACTGACAAGGCCAGGGGTGCTGAAGATATTACCCCGGGCTGGGGTACTGAAGAAGTTGTCCTGGGCGGGGGTGTTGTCCCGGGACGGCGTTGCCTTGGGAGGGAGAGACAGGAGAGATGGAGGAGGTGGTTGTGGTAGATGACCTTTGGTTTTTTTTTTTTTTTTTTTGGGGGGGGGGGGGGGGGGGGGGGGGGGGGGAGGCTACTTCAACTGCCCCCCAAGCTCTGTATAAACCGTTTGCTTAATTTATGAAAAGGTCCTTTGAGGCCACCCTTTTCTGCTAACTGTTTATTGCTATACTTTGTTTGCATTTTGCCTATTTATGATTGCATGTGCCCGACCGGTTATGCATCTTGTGGAATCCCTACCTTAGCAAAGGATTAGGAATGTACCAATTGAAAGCACTCGGTCTTTTAGGAACTTGTTCAAAGGTTTTGCTCAGAATAATGTAGGACTATGGTCCGGTTATTATCCAAGCTGTTTCACCGGACACTGTAGGTACTTAGGAACGTTCTGGTACTCCCAATCCTGTTAGTGACCGTGATCGACCGGTTTTTAGTCTTTCCCTAACTCTGCCTTAGCAAAAGTTATAGGAATGTGACCGGTAGAAAACATTCAGTCTTTTGGGGACTTGTATTATATGTCATGCTCGGTATAGTGTAAGATTTTGGGTCCTGTTATTTCCCGAGCGTTTCTCTGGACGCTGTAGGTACCCAGGGCTGTCTAACGGTGGCATCACGTGCCTAGCCCCGTGTCCTGTTGAATACCCAATGTGATTACTTATTTTGGTCTAGAGTTTAACACCAGTATACCCTGCCCCCAAGCTTTTGCTAAGGTGGGCGTTTAGTGAAGGGACCAACCATAGGGAACTAACCTGGAACATGGGTGCTTGCAGGGTCTTTTGAGGCTTGCCATCATTAGCCGCCTAGGGGGACTTACCACCATTGTTGGTTAGGGGCCTAAGCTAAGCTAGTGCCTCGGATTTAAGACCGAGGTCTTTTGCCTCGGGTGTCAAGCCGAGGTCTTTTGTGCCTCAAGTGTTAAGCCGAGGTCTTTTTTTGTACGGCACACTGGCAGGGATCACCTCTTGTAGCAAAAACATAAGATCTTTATTTCTTTTTGAAAAATTGTAATAAATGCTCAAGTGGAGCTACAAATTTCCTAACCAATGCTGACGCGCCCTTATCCAAGTGTCACTGAAAGTACTTGCAGAGGTCTTGCACATTCCATGGGTGAGATAGATCATTCCCGTCCAAAGTCTGTAACTAGTATATGCTCGGTCGGTTGACTTGGGTAACCTTGTATGGTCCTTCCCAATTTGGCTCTAACTTTCTGTGGCTCGGGACTCTGGTAGACTAATTTACCGCCTTAAGAACGAGATCTCCCACCTGAAAGTTGCAGTGCTTGACCTTGCTATTGAAATACTGGGATACCCTCTGTTTGTAGGCTGCCACTTTCAGATATGCCCGATCCTCTGAGGGCTCCTTCATTGCCCTGCTCGCTGAAATTTGCCACTCGACAGGTAGGCAACCCGAGCTCTATGGGGACCACTGCCTCAAGCCTGTAGGTAAGTGAGAATGGCGTTTCGCCCATTACCGCTCGGGGAGTGGTACGGTAGGCCCACAGAAGGGTCGGTAATTCCTCTGCCCAAAGCCCATTGGCATTTTTGAGCTTGGCCTTGATTGAATACAGAATAGTTTGGTTTGTCACCTCGGCTTGGTCGTTGGCTTGAGGGTGCTCAGATAAAGAGTAGTGATTGGATATCCCATATCCCGAGCAGAATTTCTTGAAGACCGGGGTATCACACTGCCTCCCGTTATCGCTGACTAGGACCTTGGGAACGTTGAACCAGCTAAGGATGTTTCTTTCGATGAAGGTTTCCATCTTCTTCTCCGTGATTGTCGCCAAGGGCTCGGGTTCTGGCCACTTAGTAAAATAGTCCACGGCGATGACAGTAAACTTGACTTGTCCTTTCCCCATCGGGAGGGGACCAACAATATCGATGCCCCATTGAGCGAACGGCCAGGGGCTGAGTATTGGTGTCTGGGGCTCTCCCGGGCAGTTGATCATGGGGGAATATCTTTGGCACTTGTCTCATTGTTTGACATATTCATGGGAGTCCCGAGCCATTTTCGGCCAATAATAGCCTTGTAGCAGGGCTTTTCGGGAGAGTGCCCGGCCTTCTATGTGGCTTCCACACACACCTTCGTGGATTTCATGCAATATTACTTGGACCTGTATAGGATGTACGCAACGGAGATATGGGATAGAGAATCCCCTTTTGTAGAGTTCACCATCAACGAGGTGGTACCTCGCCGTCCGGTATTTTACCCGACAGGCTTCTTCCTTTTGGTCTGGTATAGTACCAGTTGTGATGAAAGTTGTGATTGGATCCATCCAGCTGGGATCTGAAGCGATCGGTTCAACCTCCATGCCCTCCAAGTTGATCATACTTGGCTCAGGTAAGTATTCTATCATTATCCTGGGCAAGTCTGACTTGGAGGATGAGGTAAGGCGGGCTAACCGATCGGCTCTCATATTCTCTTCCCTTGGGATCTTTGTGATGGAGAACCCTTCGAGTTTCTTTGAGACTGTTCGGACAAGTGCCAAGTAAGCTATCATGTTGTCTTCCCGAGCTTCATACTCTTGGGTGACTTGATTGATTATGAGTTATGAGTCAATGTACCCCTAGACTTGCTGCACACCCATCGAAGTAGCCAATTATAATCCAACCAGTAGGGCCTCGTACTCAGCCTCATTGTTAGAGGCACAGAACCCAAATCGTAATGCATACTCTAACTGGATCCCATCAGATGTGGTCAGGATGATCCCTACCTCGCTGCCTTGCTCGTTGGATGATCCGTCGACGTATAGTACCCAGGTCGGGGTATCAGGCTGTAAACCGGGCGGTAGGATCAGCGGGTCGAGCTCTTCGAGTGCCTCTTCTGGGTATGTAAACTCCACTAGGAAATCTTCCACGGCTTGTCTTTTAATAGCCATTTGGGGTTGGTAAATGACCTAAAACTCCTCTAGCTCCAGTGCCCTTTTAACAAGCCTTCCAGATGTCTCTGGCCTACATAGGATTCGGTGGAGTGGCTGATCTATAAGAACTACGATGACGTGGGCCTGGAAGTAGAGGCAGATTCTCCGGACAGAGGTGATGAGGTCAAAGGCCAGCATCTCGATGCGGGAATATCTCCTTTCAGTGCCTTGGAGTGCCCGACTGGTCTAATAAACTGGGAATTATACCCCATGCTCTTCGCTAATAAGGGCCAAGCTTACTGTCAAAGGTTATACCGCCAAGTACAAGAATAATTCCTCCTCCGGCACTGGTGTTGAGAGCAGAGTGGGTGACGCCAGGTACTTCTTGAGTTCCTGGAAGGCCTCCTCGCACTCTTCTGACCATTGAAAAGCCTTGCGAAGGATCTTGAAAAATGGCAAGCACGGATCAGTAGCTCGGGAGACGAACTTGTTTAATGCGGCTACCCGTCCGGCCAAACTCTGAACTTCTTTTGTTGACCTCGATGGCTTCATGTTGACGATAGCTTGAATCTTCTCGGGGTTTGCTTTAATTCCTCGTCTGCTAACTAGGTGCCCTAGGAACTTTCCGAACGAGACACCAAATGTGCATTTGGCCAGATTCAACCTCATCCTGAACTTCCTTAAGATGCCGAAGGCCCCGGACAGGTGCTCGAGATGGTCGGACTCATCTCGGCTTTTGACCAGGAGGTCATCGACATACACTTCTATTGAATTTCTGATTAGATCTTTGAACATGTGGTTGAACATGCATTGATAGGTCGCCCCGACATTTTTGAGGCCGAAAGGCAATACTTTATAATAGTACGTGCCTTGGTCTGTGATGAATGAGGTCTTTTCCTCATCCCCAGGATATACACTGATTTGGTTGTACCCGAAGTAGGCGTCCATGAACGAAATGAGCGAATGGCCCACCATTGAATCTACAAGGAGGTCTATGCTGGGCAGCAGATAGCAATCCTTGGGGCAGGCCTTGTTCAGATCGGTGAAATCCACACATTCTCCACTTCCCGTTGCTTTTCTTAACTAATACAACATTTACCAGCCAGTCAGGATAGTGGACCTCTCTGTTGAAGTTCGCCTTTAGGAGCTTTTCAATCTCCTCATGCACTATTGATTGTCTCTTAAGCCATGCCCTGTCGTTTCTGTTTAACCAGTCAGGAGTCCGGGTCTATGTTGAGACGATGGGGTATGACCCGGGGGTCAATCCCAGGCATGTCTTTATGACTCCAAGCAAAGATGTCCTGACTCTGTTGCAGGAACTGGATCAACTCCTTCTTGAGGCCTGGTTACAGATTGGTCCCGATGCTGACGAACCAATCGGGAAACTGAGGGTCCAGCAATGCTCGCTCTAGTTCTTCTGCGGGGCACATTCCGTCGATTTTGTCCCTCAGGTCCATCTCCTGGATGCTCAATGCTTCTGCAATGGCTTCGCGATATAGGGAGCTAATGTAATAGCTCTGGGCGGTTATCTAATTCCCTCGTAGGCTCCCGGGACCGTTAGGGGTCGGGAACTTGACCACCAGACTGTACGTTGACATAGCCGTCCTGGCCTTATTGAGCGTTGGTCTCCCCAAGATGACATTGTAGGTCGATGGGGCCTTTACCACCACGAAGTTTAATAGTACGGTGACCTGTTGGGGGTAAGTCCCCATGAGAAGTGGGAGCTCGATTGTCTCGAGCGGTTGGGTGCTTGTTCCATTGAAACCTACTAGGGGAGTGGCCACAGGCCAGAGCCGATCCCTTGATATTCCAAACTGGTCGAACGCTGAAACAAACAGAATGTCAGAGGAGCTGCCCGTGTCTACTAATTCCCTCTTAACCACAGAATTTTCTATAGAGAGCGTCATCACTAGCGGATCGTTGTGAGGACAGTGCAGATCATCTACATTGTTAGAAGAGAAGGTCAGCACATCGGTCGATAGGGAGTTGGTGGATTGGACATTCCAGACATCCAATCAGGATGTCCAGGCATGCCTCTTCCTGGCCGATTGTGAATCCCCTCCACCCGAAGTTCCTCCGGAGATCACGTTGATTTGTCCGAGGGGTTGTGGCGGCTCGGGAACTTGGTCATTTTGCCGAGGTCTTTCATCTACCGCGATAAACTCAATGAGGTGACCCTGTTCGATCAGCTTCTCGATGGCAATCTTAAGCTTGAAACAGTCCTCCGTGTCGTGGCCATGGTCTTTATGGTACCAGCAGAATCTGTCCCAATTTCTTTTCCCGGGCAGACTTCTCAGCTTTGTTGGTTTTTGGAGTAGCCTCTGAGTCTCCACGGCGGCCATGACCTCGTGGATAGGCCAAGAAAGTGGAATGAAGGTGATTGGGGCCTAATCCCGACCACCTTTCTGCTGATCCTGCTTTGGATTCTTTCTCGGGCCCCTCTCGGAGCCCTCGCGCTTGTGCTTAGACCCCGGGGTCTCATCTCCTGTGAAGCTAGCGCGCTTAGCCTTCAAGGATTCCTTGGTATCAATGTATTTCCTAACTCTCTCGAAGAGCTCCACCAGTGTTTTTGGTCGGTCATTGTAGAACGATGTGGCAACTTTGGTGTGTTGGACTCCCAAGTAGAAGGCCATGATTGCGACCGTCTCGTTCAGGTTGTGGATTTGCAGCCTCTGTTGGTTGAAATGGTCGATTAATCTTTTAGGGACTCCCCCTTGCGTTGCTTAACGGTCAGTAATTGGGTGTCCGACTAGGACCGATCGAGCATTCCCACGAACTGGCCGATGAAGAGCTTACTGAGCGTCTTGAAGTCGTTCACCATTTGGGGCTTGAGGGAGTGGAACCACTGCGTGGATGGCCCTCTAAGGGTGCTAGGAAAGGCCAGGCATAGTAGCTTGTCAACGCTGGTTACCAAAGCCATTTGAGCCTTATAAGACCGGACGTGATCGACCGGGCTTCCCGAACCATCGTAGGAATTGAGATGTGGTTGCTTGAACTTCCTCGGGATGGGGAAGCTGGTGATCCGAGCGGTGTAAGGCAATTCGGTTTTTTTATTGGTGTGATCGCGGCTTGCCATGCAGTTCAGCTTCTCAATTTGTTTTTATAGGTCCGCGATCTGGTCCTTGACATCCATCTGATCGGTCTTCTGCTCTGTATCCGAACGGTAGGTTGGGTCAGATGACGAGGCCTCTTCCTCGAAGTACGTTGTCTTCAGGGACTAGACACGGCTCCGACTCCAGGTAATCATGTGTCTAAGATCCCCCTGACTCCTGGCCAGGGTATCTTTGGCTGGTTCCCGGGCCTTTTGTCCGTGCCTATCCCTTCTGGCAGCGCGCCTGCTATTGATGATATCTCAGGCGTCCCTTGTCTGGCGCAGGCGACCTTGGACACGTTGTTGGGTTCGTTCGGGAGCCTGGTTATGCTCGTCATTCCCGAGCCATCCTCTAGCCGACGGGGACAATGGCTCAGTGTAAGCATGCCTTCGGGGTCTGATCTGCTCCCGATCAGGCGCGCTCTTCTCGGGCTGATCCTTGATCAATGGGAGCTTCTCCTGTCGGGCCAGCAGTGCCTCGATCTGTTCCTAGATTGGTTTCTCGCCCTCCAAGAGTTGTACAAGAGTCGCGGTAATCTGTTCGGGGGTCATAGAGGCAGCCGGCTGCCCGGACTACGACTCTGCCTGACCCGTCGAGGTTGCAGTCTTCTTTCCTCTCTTCGGCGCCATGGCTATATGCTAAAGATTTGTTTTCAGGAGAAATCTGTCGTTTCCCACAGAAGGCGCCAAACTGATGATGCTAGAATTTGGGCAAGAGAGATTTGGAGAGAGGGATGTACACCAAAGGATTGTATGTGGTTTGGCCCCATTAATGAGGTAACCTACGTCCACGTGTGCGTCGGTGCGCTTTCACTAACAAATCACCGGCGGTTTTGGTGAGCCAACAAAGTGGGCAGCACTACCAGTAACCGGCCGGGTGTATGCGTAATAGTGACGTAATTTGCTATTCTCTAGGATAAGAATGCGATCCCCCCTTTACACGGGTGGGTGGTCTCTTTTATAGAGGCAAGAGACCACCCGCACAAGGTTACTCTCAGATTAGGAAGTCTAATCTAATTACAAATTGATGAGCATAAATCATGGGATGTTTCCTAAGTGGTTTAGGAAACGTCTTCTACTTTTCATCAGTCTCCTGATTGAGTTAGGAAACTGCTGGAGCTGTTCAGCATGGATCACGGGATCAGGCACCCGCTGTGCCTATCTCGGTCCACCAGCATCACGTATCCCTGAGCGGTTTCACCTGACGAGGCGGTTCCAGGCTTGACAACCCGGGATGATTGAGCAACACGTCCCTTTCCTGGGTGACCTGGCTTTCCACTGCGGACATGGAGAACCTGATCGGGATAACCAAAATGTGAATCAGAGGTTTTTTTTTTAATTAAGAGTTTTCTAAAATAATTTTTTTTAGAGGGTTTTTTGGTAGAAATTAAAAATTGTTGTAAAAATGATAGTATTGGATAAATTTCACTCACCTTCCCTAAGTTTTGACCTAATTACACTGACCTACCTCATATAATTAAAAATTATATTAACTATACCCTTGTCAGAGTTTGAGATTAACATAGCAATTAATTTTATCATTTGTCCGTTGCAAAATGCATTTTTGGCTATTGTTAGACAACCCATTTCTCTTCTTCCTCCCACCTCAACTGGTGCCCTAATTCTCTAACAACGACCCTCACGATTTAGTCACTCCTGAGTGCTACCTCATCCACCACCACGTAATACCATGGCTTAAAACCCGGACCGGACCGGCCGAATCAACCAGTTCACCCGTCGACCAGTGCCTTTTTCGGTCCGATTTAACTTGGTAATCGTTATTAGGTCAAAAATCGATCAGAACAAGTGGTCCAACCGGTTAAACCGGAGAACCGGTAAATCGGACACGGTTTTAGCGACCTCTTTAACCCTTTTCCATCTCTCTCTCTCTCTCTCTCTCTCTCTCTCTTCCTGCAAGACTGTTTATACTTTTAATAAAGAAACTGTCACGCCTCTTTACTTTCCCTGCAAGACTGTTTATACTTTTAATAACGAACTGTCACCTAGAACTTAGATGTCTAGAAGACTATAAGTCAATACCTATACCAATGACTTGATTGATGCTTTGTGTTTCCTTTTTTTTTTTCATTGATATATATGTACATATGAATATATTATATAAGATTGGAAAGTAAGATTGATAAGAATAAATAAAATAAAATACTCTTTTTATGGAGTTGATTAATATGAATTATGAAGAAACCAATTAGTGAATCCACTTACGTAATTTTTTATATTTCTTAAACTTAAATTCTTTTTAATGATATTTAAAAATAAATAATTTAATACATAATTATAACATCACAGTTAGATTATGGTTCACTCGACGGTTGAACCTCTAACCCGTGACTCGGTCATTTTTCTGGTTCGATGAACGGTCCGGTTTTAAAAACATTGCCTAATACTATAATTCTCTTTCCCATTTTTGAATATATCTTTACAACAATCCTAGAAGTACTAACAAATTTCACTAACACTCACACCCCACTCTATCTGTCTTGTTAGGACCTCAAATATTACTCATATATTTATATGCATACATATATAGGGAAAGGCTCTTAGGTGTGCTGGCTAAGTGCACTGACATAGTGCACTGGACTTTTAACCATAAAAAAACCCGCGGGCTGTCCCGTTGACCTGCGCCTCATCCTGCAGCCCCGCTGCTTTTTAGGTTTTTTAGGTTTAAAAGCCCAGTACTTTTACCCAGTGTACCTAAGAGAATCTCCATATATATCCATATATATATACATACATATGCAGGGAGCTTCTTGTAAGGGGGTCCGCAAGCTTATAACTTTGTTTTCAGCCTATAGATCGTGTGTAATGACAAAAATACCCTTAATGAAACACGTGATCCGACGATTATGAAAGAAGTTCGCAAGTTATAACTTGTGGACTGATTTGTAGGAGAAGTGTCCTGTGTATATCTAGAGAGAGAAGTAGAACCATAGATGCATATGTATATATAGAGTTAGGCTCCAGTGCGCACAGGGTAAACGCACTGGACTTTAAGCCTAAAAATCCGCAGAGTGCTCCACTAACTCACGCCCCATCCCGTCGCCCCCTAACCCACGGATTTTTTAGGTTTAAAAGTACAGTGCGTTCACCCAATGCGCTTTCCTAGTGCACCCTGGAGCCTAACTCTGTATATATATATGTATATGTACATATCCCAATATATACACTTATCCAGTACGCACTGGAGCCTAACTCTGTGTATATATATATATATATATATATGTATATGTACATATCTCAATATATACATTATAGGAAGAGGATCTTAAGTGAACTGGGTTGAGTGAACTCACCCAGTGAACTGAATTTTAAGCCTAAAAGAATTCGCGGACTGCCCGCTGACCTGCGCGCCCCGATGACCTGCGGGTTCTTTTAGACTTAAAATCCAGTTCACTGGGTAAGTTCACTCAACCCAATTCACTTTAGATCCTCTCCCATACATTATATATTCTTTATCTCCAAATTGGGTATATAGACAATATATAATCCGAATCAATGCACCCAAACAGTTTTAATTATTTCCTCATTATCTCTAGATTTTATCTACATTGACTGTTTATATGTGATATAGAATCCATCATATATAAGACGTGGTGGATGAGTGTGAGTGTGTGAATTTTTAGAGCTAGAAACAGAGAAATTTATTTGAGGACCAAAATGGGTAGATTCAAAATGGGTTGCTGGCGCAAAAATTGATGCTGTCAGAGAGGGTAGGGCTTCGTAGAATAGGAGAAAGGGCTTAGCAATGTCTGTCGGAACAACCTCAGTGAGAGAGATGTGCACAATCGATTGCACTCGCAATTGATATGGACAAAGCTAGGTTGTGCAAATTAGGTGATTTTGCAATTGGGTTTGTAATTAAGATGCAGTAAGCACTTTGTCTGGGTTATACAAAGGGTAATACTTGGGGCACAATCAAAGCCACAACCTTTTACCCACAATCTTTATTTTGTGTCTATCTCTCTCTTGATGGGTCCCACAGTGTTAGTGACCCCACAATGCCCATTAGGAGAGAGATAGACACAAAATGGAGGTTGTGAGCAAAAGGTTGTGGCTTTGGTTGTGCCCCAAGTATTACTCTTATACAAATTGGGTGTGGGTGCTTTTGTAATCATATTCTGTTACTTCTGTACTGAAATGGGTTTGTTGACGAAGGAAAAGAGATAGTTGGTTATAGTAGTGTTGGAGAAGGAATTGGTGGAGGCATTGGTGAATAGAAATGCTCATGATGTGTTTGTAGATAGAGGGAGAAGAAAGAGAAAAGTACTAGTGCATTTTTGCTCACCCATTTAAGGGTTGGGTGAGCATAACCCAAGCATCCCATTGCCCAATGCACTGAGACCCACAATTAAACAACTCAGACCCACGATTAAATGGGATGTTTGGGTTATGATCACTCAGGGTGAGCAAATGTGAACTCTTTCTTGTTTTATCTGTTTATCTTATTTGTTATTAGGGCACATTTGTCATTTTGAAAGAAAAATTAATCCAAAAACTAACAGTTCCGTTAAGTCAATTAACGGTTTACCACGGATAGGGAGGTGAGTGTTGCCCAACTCCAAACTTCAAAGAGAGGTCTATGTAATTTTTTATTATAAAAGGAAAGTCCGTGTAATTAGGTCATACCTCAAGGGAGGTGAGTGTAATTAACCCATGAATATTTCATTGGAATTATTTTAGAGAGTAATGCTATGCTTTACAAATTTTTACGCTAAAAGTACTTCCCTAATGATTTAACAGTGGAGCTAAGTTAAAAACTTTCAATCAAAATTTAACAGGTCATACTGTATTAGACTTGACCCTACTACCACATCACTTGGAAAGTATTTTTTGGGAATTACTCTATTTTAGAAGAGATTTTTGTGCTAATAAGATGTATACAATGACTCTCTCTCTCTCTCTCTCTCTCTCTCTCTCTCTCTCTCTCTCTCATACTGTGGAACTGTGTTGGGGATGATCACTTGAGGAAGGCCAGTTGCTGATTCAGGTTGGAATCCATCCAGATATGTGATATAATGTAGGGGAATTGTAACTTATAACACGACATCTTTTTAGCGTCGAAAAATAACTCTTTTAGCGACGAAAATTTTTATCTTTAGCGACAAATTTTTTTCCACCTTTAGCCACAAAATATTTTTAAAAGATTTGTCGCTAAAAGTTTTTTTTGTTAACTAAAAGGTGGTGTACAATGTTATCATATAACCTTCATGTTGTAGGATAGCAGGCCCCATATATATATATATATATATATCAACTTCTTCGACAGAGAATCCCAAAGAGTTTATTGCAATCGGCACAAGGAACAAAATTCACTGGTGGATATGTCAACTTTTTTTTTAGGGGGGAGGGGCTAAATTCTGTAGTGTATGCCTCGAAAAGTCCATTTTTGCCGTTTTGAAATTTTACCGAAAATTTTGTTTTATTTTTATATTATTTTTCCCATATCGGCGTGTAATTCAAATTTTCCTAATTTTGATGTTTTCTTATCTTGCCTTTAGTTACTTATTTTGACTTGAATTTGAATTCGTCTACTATACAATTGCTTTAATTTTATCATTTTTTTTAACAGCAATAGAAATTTTAAAATTTTAGTAAAAAATTCCTCAATTTGAATTTATTGAGTTTAAAGTCGATCCCACTTTTTGTTGTGGTGTTAACTCCATTATGAGTGAAATTTTGCCAAATCAACTTATTTGACCAATGTAATTGAATAAAATCATGGCCAAAATACCCTTTATGAAAGACGTTCCCAAGCCAACACACACACACAGAGCAAGGTCCTGCAAAGCAGCAGACGACGAGCGTCGTCCGGTGAAGCAGTGGCCGGCGAGTGTCGACGATGGTGGAGGTCCGGCAATGGTGGGGTTGAAGGACTGATATGCGAAGCATAGTCTGACCGACACTTCACAACCTAAACACTTTTTATAGCTTTTATGGATCTGTTAGCTATTCCGGTCATTATTGTCGGTAGAAGCGCTGCCTTGGTCTATAACTGATGTAGATCTTAGCATAACTAAAGATGGAGAAAAAGATGTACTTTGGGAAGTAAGCATGTATATGTATATCTATATTCAAATATCTGTTTGTAAAAATAAAACAAAAAAATCAAGTGTCTGTATGTGTATGTTTATCTTGTATGTTAGGTGTTTGGTTTTCATATATAATCAAGAGTTTGGGGCATTTTTCGGTGTGAAACTTGTTTGGGAGTCTTGACTTTTGAAAGTTATGTAAAATTTCACTCAACTAGTTATGTGAAAAAGTTATGCGCACACTGAATAAAATTGTGTAAAATTTTACATAACCATTGTGGAAAATATTATGTAAAATAAAAGTGGGTTAATTTAGGCTTTGGTTGAGAGGAATTTTTGTGCTTTGCTAGTGTGAAATTTCACACTGAAAAAAGTTATGTGAAGTTTCACCTAATAAATTATGGAGAATCTCTCTCTCTCTCTCTCTCTCTCTCTGTGGAATGATTTTTTTTACACTAAAAAAAGTTGTGTGATTGAGAAACTGTGAGATTACCACACAGTCTCTCTCTTTCTGGAATGAAATTTCACGACGGGAAAAGTTGTGAAATTTTACATTACCAGTATGTAAGACAAAAGTGGATTAGTTTAGGCCTTGTTGAGAGGTATTTTTGTGCTTTGCTTGTTGTGTGAAATTTTTCATAATAAACTGTGGAATTTCACATAGCTTTTCTGGAGAAACAATGAGACCACACACACCCTCTCTCTGGAATGAAATTTCACATTATAAAAAGTTGTGTGAAATTTCACACTGAAAAAAAAAAAAAAAGAAGGGTACTTGTTTCACATTGTAAAAAGTTATGTGAAATTTCACATGACTTTTTCTGTTCACAAATTTCACATAACTCTTTTTTTTTTCCCAGAATTTCATAACAACAATGGTAGTTGTTTGATAGATCTCGTCGAGTAGATTTTGAAAATATAAATTTTACAAAAAAAATGAATTCTGGATTGAAAGTTATGAATTTTTTAAGTTTTTAAAACAACTTAGGAAGTTAGGTGTGAGTGACCACATATTAGAAATGTTAAATGAGCATCTACACGTGCTGAAATATAAAGGAGGGTTAACTTCATCCAAAAAATGTGAGAGAAGTTTTCACTTAAATTAAAAACGGGATGGTCTTTTAACAAAAAAAAAGTCCATTATTTTAGATTTTTGACCAAAAGCCCCTAGAAATTTTATTGATTAAGAAAAGATGAATTTTTATCGGACCCATCAAATGGTGGTCTTATTGATAAGACCTACCAACTTTTCAACTAATTTTCCAAATTCATCTACTTTCTAAACTCTTAAGAAATTTCATTTTCAAGCCGTGTTTCTGAAACACGACTTTGTGAAGTCGTCTTTGAAAAACACGACTTCATCACCAATCAGCCTAGCAACAAACCAGCAAGTTTTCATGCTATGTCGAGTGTTTGTATGCGTGATTCAAGATTCGATCTGACTTTTTTTCAATAATTTTGTGCCTCAAACTTGCAATATGGACTAAAACATGTTAAAATAAAAAATAAAAAAAAATTAAATTTAAACTACAACACCAAATCACCGTTTTTTGACCCAACCAATGTGAACACCTATATTCACACTCGAAAAAGCATCAAAATCTGACCATTTTCTGATATTTTTGCACCTCAAACCTCTGTTATTAAAAGAAAATCGAAAAATGTTGCATAAGTACAACATCTCAACTCCGATATTCGACCTAACCAATAAGAGTACACCTGTATTCAGAGTAGAAGACGCCTCTGACATCAATAAAAGTCAAAGCCTTTTAATTCAAAATCTTCAGTAGACATTAATCAACTTTGCATTTTTATTTTTGTTTTAGATTCTACAAAATACAGTTCTAATTTACATTGATTATCCTGCAAAAGGAAAAAAAAAATGCAAATACAGCTATCTCCCACATAGTCTAGTCCTCCTCATTGCTGCGACCTACCCTACTATGGTGGATCATCTTGAGTGACCTGCAAAACATCCATATCCAGGTCCTGGTCAAATATGTAAGTGTGACGGCCTCTGCCACGGCCTCTTCTCATGACCATGGTCTCTAACCCTAGTGTAAACTCTCTATATATGTAACACCAGCCCTTTTACCTGTATTTACCAATATATGGATGTATTTTAGTATATTTGTGTTCGTATATATTAGTTACGATCGTGTTTGGATTAACTTTGATGAATAGTTCTTATGGATATTAATACTTGGGCCTTTGAACTCTTAAAACAAAGGAAGGATTGTTGAACCAGGAGGCCTAAGTCCTTGGACCTTGGGAGCACTCGAGGCACGAGCGCTCGAGCTAAAAAAGGGATGAAATGACTATTTTGCCCCTGCGTCTCAAAAAGTCTATAAATACCAGCATTTCTCAGCATTTTTGGGCATAAAAACTTTGTATTTCAGAGAGTTCCTTTGAGAGGGAGAGTTTGTGAGTTTATATACATTTCATACACAAACACACACAATCATGCTTGCATGTCTTCCATTTCATGATCAACACACACACACACACACACACACACACACACACACGCATGGTTGTTACAATGAAGTCTTGGAGTTGAAAGCTTGAGGATCAAAGAAGTTTAGAAGAGAATCATGGCTGATCGGCGACGAATAGTTGCCGTTTATAGTCTTACAAATACCCTTTGTTAGCCCATTTCATGTAGTTATTAATTATTTTTTTATAAGTATTCTAAATTTTGTAGGATTTGGAGCTTTAACTTGAAAATGCACAAAAATCCAATGATTAGTGGCTTTGGAAGTCATTCTGGGCTCAAACGGTGATTCCGGTGAAAGTTGAATGCAGTAGCAGCCTTGGTAAATCACATATTTGGCAAGGAATACTTTAGATTTAAGAAATTTCTCCAGAGATATAAAATGTAGATCTTCGCGTTACGGACGCGTCGCCGCAAACGGTGAGTCAAATCGAGTTCCGAGCAAAAAGTTATCGCAATTCTACGAAAGTTGTTAGATCTTCGCGTTACGGACGCGTCGCCGCAAACGGTGAGTCAAATCGAGTTCCGAGCAAAAAGTTATCGCAATTCTACGAAAGTTGCGCAGTGCGGCGAAAAGTACATTGCGCGAGCGACCTGTGTAAAAACCAAAGTTGCGTATTTCAGTGTATTGAAGACTCCTACGCGAAGGAAATGCCTAATTACGTTTGGAAAGCTAAATACAGCAGTTTTAGTGCGAATTGGGTTAGGAAAGCTTCCAAACTTACTACAAAACTATATATATCCCAAATTAACTCAATTATGGGGTTGGCAATTGATATACATACTATATACAACCATACTTTCAGCCATTGAAGAGAGGAAAGCAAGGAGAAGAAGAAGAAGACCAAGGATTCCCATGGCCTCCTCCATCAACCTCTTGCCATTCATTAATTCTATGGCCAACTAAACTCAAGATCTAGGGTTTCAATGAAACCCTAGCCAAGTAATAGGGTGTATTTTATGTTTTTATTTTAGTTTTATTATGTATGGATGACAGTTACATATTCCGAAGATTTTTATAAATAAATCATGCTCTTATTGATTAAATTGTTACTTTCAAAGTTTATTCTTGACTTAGATCTATTTTGATGGTAGTGTGCTCAATGATCTATGCTTGCTGTGCTTGTTTAGATTATTTACATGTAATGGTGCTTAAATTGAATTGTGCTATCAAGTATCCGACTAGTCCATGCCTAGATTAGACGGATTATACCACAACCCTAGTTTAGTGTGGGATAATTTGTGCTAACCGAAGATGGATTATGTTGGTGCTTGAACCATAATTATTTTCTTGATGGAGGAATTGGGCTTGTAGCTACAATTCCCCATTATCATCCAACTTAATAAGCTAAAGTAATTCGTAAATACCCTTATTATGAAGCTAGTGGTGGATTTGTAATCCTAGGTTCCTTAAACTTATTATAAAAATAAATATTGAATTGCTTTCACAATTTAGATTTACTTTTATTGTTATTAGTTTAATTCAAATTAAATCCAAAATCCGTTTTTCATAATTAACTAAATTTATGTTTTAAAAATTAAAGTGCGTAGTATTCAATCTCTGTGGGTTCGACCTTTACTTCCACACTGCAAATCTTTTGAAAGTAAAGCATAAGTTAAGCATACTTTTATATCTTGATTTTGACAAACATCAAATTTTTGGCGCCGTTGTCGGGGATTGCATTACTACCTTTAGATTTAGAATCTTAGTTTAGTTAATTCATAAAAACTAGATTAGGTTATATTTTTTTTTCTTATTTTTCATTTTTGTTTTAAGTTACTAACTTTTCTTTTTGTTTTGTAGTTTCTCAAAGTAATCAAATTCTAGCATTTTGAGTGGAGCAGCTGTGCACGTCAAAGGAGCTTATGCGAAAATAAAAAATAATAAATAAACTAAATCGCTTCTTTTGAAATTTGCTTCCAACCACTGTAAGTCAGGGCGCTGAGACGCACTATTTGCAGTAGTTCAGGAGTGATTGTTCACGTGCATTAGCTAGGAAACCCGGGACGTTGTGCTTGACGCAGTCATTGCATTACAAGATAATATTCATGCATCATAATAGTTGTGTGTCTGTTGCCTTATTTGCGTGATTTCGTCTTATATTTGTGAGTCAGTTTTTGTCTTAGTGTCACTTATTTTCTTTTTAGTTTATGTTTGTTACACGTTCTAGTAAACCTAAATTAAATTCACTTAACCTTGAGCTTGAACGTACCCTTAGAATTAATAGATCTTCAACCCTAGCTTCTAAAGCTCGGTTACTAGACGACGAATCGACTCCAGAACCATCGTCTCTATTTCAGGCCAAAATTCAAAGTACCCTTAGAAGGTTAAGGAAAACTCAAAATTTTAAAATAAAACCTATTCCAATGGTTGACGTTGGAAACAACGGAAATAACGGAAATAGTCATAATATACCTCCGCCGCCTCCGCTTAGGGATTAATTTATTCCTACGACTTACATGCCACAAACATGTATTGATTTACCGGAGGTGTCGACATCTCACTTTGAGATAAAGTCATCTACCATCTCGCTACTTCCTTCTTTCCATGGCCGCATTAATGAAGACCCTTACCAACACTTAGGGGATTTTAAAGATATCTGCTCTACTTTAAAAATTCAAAACTTAACTGATGATGAATTGAAACTGCGGCTCTTTCCATTCTCTTTAAAAGATAAAGCAAAGTATTGGCTCCAATCTTTGGATCCGAAAACAATTAAAACCTGGGAAGCCTTACACACCGCATTTTTACAAAAGTTTTTCCCTATTATGCGTACAAATCAGATAAGGAAATCCATAATAAACTTTGTGATGCAAGATGGGGAAACACTTTATGATACTTGGGAAAAGTTTAAAGAATTATTACGCTCATGCCCACATCATTAGGTTCCTAAGTGGCAATTAGTTCAAGTCTTCTACGAGGGGCTTATTCCTTCTGTTCGGAATACCGTCGATGCCGTTTGTACGGGTACTTTCCTGCACAAAGCGCCGAATAGGCATGGAAGATTTTTGAAACTTTAAGCGAGAACTCGATGCACCAAGCTGTGTCGGTACATTCTGAAGGATATCTGCCACCACCAAAAAGAGAGGTAAAAGTTGAGTCAAGTCATTCAATCGAAATACAAGAATTAAATAGAAAACTTAACCAATTTATGATGATGGAAAATATGTCCAATTCACCTCCTCACGAAGTATGTGCACTGTGTTCTGCACCGTCACATAATATCTTTGCATGTCCTTCCGCATCTCAATTCCCAGAATTCGTGGAGCAACACATTAATTCTATTCAACAATTCCCACAAAATAATTATAATCTTGCGTCGACTAATTTTTCTAATACTTATCGAACTCGGCCTCAACAATATCAATACCAACAACCCAATCCTCCTCCACCTCCACGTAATAATGCATTTGAGGAGAAGGTGTTGGCCTCACTTGAAAACTTTGGGTCAGTAATCCAGTTAGTACATTCCCACACCCAGTCCATCGTAAAACTAGAGTCCCAAATGGGACAAGTAGTGAGTACATTAAACCGTTTGATCGAGAGTAAGTTACCAAGTCAACCTATTCAGAAACCTCAGGGTTAATACGAGAATGGGGGTAAGAGTGAGCAAGTGAACGTTGTTTCGACTAGGACAACTATTCGGGAAGAGGAAGTTGTTGAATTTCCGGACGAGGGTGAGAAAAATTTAAACGTTAATTCGAATAAAGAAATGGGTGAGGACGTGAATCAAAGTAGAAAAGAAAAAGAACCGGTGCCAACTAATTATATTCCAAAAATGCCTTTTCCACCAAACGTTGAGTAGCCGTCAAATTTTTCTAAGAAAAAGTAAAAAACTGAAGATATACACGAGGTGTTTAAACAAGTAAAAATTAATATTCCATTCCTTGATGCTTTTAAACAAATTCCCGCTTACGCTAAATGTCTAAAAGACCTTTGTACTCAAAAGCGCAAGTTGCGCACTCATACTCTGAAAAAGGTCTTCCTCACTGAAAAACTAAGCTCAATTTTTCAACACACTACTCGGAAATATAAAGCTCCAGGTACGCCTACGATTTCATGTGTCATAGGTGACACTATCATTCATCGGGCTTTCCTTGACTTGGGAGCTAGCGTTAATCTCTTACCTTATCACGTCTATAAACAATTAGGACTAAGTAAACTTAAACCCACGGCCACTACCATCCAATTAGCGGATCGTTCAATTAAAATACCTAGAGGAATCGTTGAGGACTTCCTTGTTAAAGTTGATAAATGTTATTACCCTGTCGACTTCATGGTCCTTGACACTGAATCAGTACTAGATGCTAGCAAATACACTCCTGTCATTCTAGGTCGTCCGTTCTTAGCCACGGCTAATGCTCGTGTCAACTGTCGAACGGGGGTAATGAAAGTGTCGTTTGGGAACATGAATCTGAAATTAAATGTTTTTAACGCTATTGATCAACCTCCTAAAGACGATGATTACCTATGTAAGGCGGAGATTGAGATTAGACGAACAATTGAACCGAATATCGTACAAACTGTCGGTGAGGAAAATAATTTGGTGAGTAATGAGTAGATGAATTCGACTAATCTGGATCCTAATGAAGAATTTACTCAGAAAGTGCGTAATCGATTTGAACATAATCAGGATGAACCGTCAGTTTAATTAATTCAAAGCGACGTTATTTCTGCTTACCACCGGGATCTTCTTGATATCCTCAGGGATACAAAGTCCGAGTTACGGCCTCCATGAATCTTGAGCTAGAACGGTCTAGCTGAAGACGTAAAAGATAGCGCTTCATGGGAGGCAACCGAAGCTTTAGTTCGTCTATTTCTATTGTTTTTGGTCGTGTTTGGGTTTTTTGGGGTCAGTTGTGGTCATTCTGAACAGGTTTGGGGGTCGGAGTAAACTTATTTTCAACTTATATACAAAAAATAAAGAAAAAGAGGAAAAATGGCAACTCGTGCGCGCTGCCCGCTCGCGCGAGCTTGCCCCTTAGTGAAATTTTTTAGAACCTTATGTGATATTTAGCCTCAGTATCACCTCGCGCCAGAATTCGTGCACGCGAGGAGGTCGCTCGCGCGATCTGGGGACTTAGAAATCTTTCTTTTATAAAATGTAAAACAAGCTTCTGCTTAAACTCGTGGAGGGATTCGCGCGAGCGAGGGTCACTGGCGCGGCCCGCTCGCGCGAGGTAGGGAGTTTTTGAGTTTTCTCTTTTATCTTTTACCTTCTGTTTCCCACACCTGGTCAGTTGTTTTCATTTTTCTGTTTGTTCTTTTAGGTCTTTTTTTTTAGATGTAGTCTTTCCTTGTTTACATAGTTCTGTTTGCTTTTGTTCATATTCGTTAATCTTTTAGTTTTAGTTTAGTTTAGTTTATTACATATTTATATTTCTAGTAACTATTTGTTTTCTTTTGTTAGTTTATGTTCTTATGTAAGTATTGATAGGTGAATTAGTAGCTCCATTTGGAGTGTGTTTGAACTTTATCGCTATATTCAATTATGTTCACCTGTTTGTGATTGTCAAGATTCAAGTATTATCGTTCCTTCCTTATGTACTTTCCTTTCTTTCGTTTTATTGTTTCATTGGGGACAATGAAAAGTTTAGGTTTGGGGGTATGCACTCACATGCACATTATTATGCACTAATTTTTAAAAAATTTCGATACTTGTGCTCAAATAAACGATGTCACCTACGATTTTGCAATCTCTAGTCGATACATCTTGTTATGTAACTTGGATTGTTATAGAATGGTAAACATGATAAAATGTGATTAAATATTTGCTGAAGTCATGATGCGACGATTTAGGATATGTATCATTCGAATGGTAGTTTTATATCATAGATTTGCACACAAACCTATACACTGCACGTGGTCGTTTGAATACATGTTTGATGTGAACTATAATATGATTTGGAATTCTAGATAACACATGGTGGAGACTAAGCCCAGTGAGCTTTTGAGCCTATCTTTTCTTTTTAGAGGGTTATAAGTACATTTTGTGTTTGTCGAATTTCATTAAAATAGCGCATTAACTTATTGTTTAGTCTCATTATTCTTGTCTTGGTTGATAGTCAAGTTAAAATATTTGTTACCATGCTAAATAATATTCCGTCATAAATGTTGAAGAACCGTATCACTATAGGAGATGATGGTAGGCCCTCTTTGTTTACTGCCGACCTATAAATGATAAAATTTCCTTAGTTCAGCCCTTTGAGCCGTAAAATGCCCTTTTTCTTTAATTACCATTATCTTTTGCTCCAATTTGGCCAAGTTGGAGTTCATCACTGAAAGATTGATCAACTTTTAGTGGTGGTAAGGCGATGTGTCGTTTGAGAAGAAGAAAAAAATAAGATGATGTTTGGGGTGGTTGCCTTGTTATTTATTGATTGATTATTCAGAAAGCAACGAAAAGAAAGGGAAAAGAGAGAAAAGTAAAGAAAGGGTGGTAGAAAAAAAAAGAAGGTTGAAAAAGAAAAAAAAAATGAAAAGAAGAGAATGAAAAGATGAAAGTTGGTAGAAGAGACGAATGAAAGAAATCGAACATGCCTTACAATGCCATTCTAAAAACTATCTAATGAATCCTTCATTACATGTGCCACGTTATAACCTTTGAAAAGTCCTATTTGATCCTAGGAAACATGGTTTGGATATGAAAATGATGGGAGGGGGATTAAAACATGGTGATGATTAATTTTTCTTAACTGTTAGTGTCCTATCCATGAGACTACTGTTCTTTTGTGTCATACGTCTTTTTCGAGTCATATGTGAGCATTTCTCGTTTTGAAAATATATTTCCTTTGCTCCCATATATTGGATAAATTACACATGTTCTGAGCGTTTCATTTGAGAGTGTAATTCATTGTGAGATTCGTAGTCGAGACATAGTTTGATGGTTATCCGAGTTATATTCCAAGTTCATGACATGCGCGTGTTCATTTGACTACCATATCACACACGTGCAATTTTATGAGAAACTTTATTGATTTATACGATGCATGTGCTTGGGATTGGTTTTCAGGATGTAGGTAGACGTTTGGTTACGTTTCTTCTTGTTCATTATTCTATTTCAAATCATCGTTTTATAATAAGGAGTATTAAATGTTGTTTTTCGTTTTGATAAAACTTTTCTTTATAAGTTAATAAAGATGGTTGTGGGTGACTTGTTGACGAGAACCCTCACGAGACTTCACTCGTCTGACTAGGGACAACTAGGGTTTAAAAGGTTTGTTGCATATGCTAAATGCAATCGTGATCCATGCGAAAATGGAGTAGTATTTATAGTAGTAGTTTTATTTTTCTGTTCTTTTTGCTCGAGGACTAGCAAAGAGTAGGTTTGGGGGTGTGATCGGCGACAAATAGTTGTCGTCTATAGTCTTACAAATACCCTTTGTTAGCCCATTTTATGCAGTTATTAGTTATTTTTTAATAATTATTCCAAATTTTGTAGGATTTGGAGCTTTAACTTGAAAATGCACAAAAATCCAATGATTAGTGGCTTTGGAAGTCATTCTGGGCTCAAACAGTGATTCCGGTGAAAGTTGAATGCAGTAGCAGCCTTGGTAAATCGCATTTTTGGCAAGGAATACTTTGGATTTGAGAAATTTCTCTAGAGATATAAAATGTAGATCTTCGAGTTACGGACGTGTGGCTGCAAACGGCGAGTCAATCCGAGTTCCAAACAAAACGTTATCACAATTCTACGAAAGTCGCGCAGTGTAGTGAAAAGTACCTCGCGCGAGCGACCTGTGTAAAAACCAAAGTTACGTATTTCAGTGTATTGAAGACTCCTACGCGAACGAAACTGCCTAATTACATTTGGAAAGCTAAATACAGCAGTTTTAGTGCGAATTGGGTTAGGAAAGCTTCTAAACTTACTACAAAATTATATATCCCAAATTAACTCAATTATGGGGTTGGCAATTGATATACATACAATATACAACCATACTTTTAGCCATTAAGGAGAGGAAAGCAAGGAGAAGAAGAAGAAGACCAAGGATTCCTATGGCCTCCTCCATCAACCTCTTGCCATTCATCAATTCTATGGCCAACTAAACTCAAGATCTAGGGTTTCAATGAAACCCTAGCCAAGTAATAGGGTGTATTTTATGTTTTTATTTTAGTTTTATTATGTATGGATGACAGTTACATGTTCCGAGGATTTTTATAAATAAATCATGCTCTTATTGATTAAATCGTTACTTTCAAAGTTTACTCTTGTCTTAGATCTATTTTGATGGTAGTGTGCTCAATGATCTATGCTTGCTGTGCTTGTTTAGATTATTTACATGTAATGGTGCTTATATTGAATTGTGCTATCAAGTATCCGACTAGTCCATGCCTAGATTAGACGGATTATACCACAACCCTAGTTTAGTGTGGGATAATTCGTGCTAACCAAAGACGGATTATGTTGTTGTTGAACCATAATTATTTTCTTGATAAAGGAATTGGGCTTGTAGCTACAATTCGCCATTATTAATAAGCTAAAGTAATTCGTAAATACCCTTATTATGAAGCTAGTGGTGGATTTGCAATCCTAGGTTCCTTAAACTTATTATAAAAATAAATATTTAATTGCTTTCATAATTTAGATTTACTTTTATTGTTATTAGTTTAATTCAAATTAAATCCAAAATCCGTTTTTCTTAATTAACTAAATTTAGGTTTTAAAAATGAAAGTGCGTAGTATTCAATCTCTGTGGGTTCGACATTTACTTCCACACTGTAAATCTTTTGAAAGTAAAGCATAAGTTAAGCATACTTTTATATCTTGATACTGACAACATCAATGGCCTTGAAGCTTGTACTTGGAAGTTCTTGAAGTCCAAGTACATAACACACATTTTCATTATATTTGATCATCTAGATCTTTTGTGAGTACTCTTACTCACTCCTAAACATATTTTTATAAGTTATATTAACAATCTAGAGCCATGCATGTAACATGCATGAAGATCCAAGTTGAAATTTGAGTTACTAAGATTATCACTATTTGGAACTACTTAACCCAAGCGCTCGGACCAATTGCGACCGCTCGAGCCTAATGAACGGGCCAGGTACAAGCGCTCGGACCAGGCGCGAGCGCTCGGTAGTACCTGTAAGAATAGTTTGGTATATGTGTATGTAATGAGTTATGCTAAGTTTGGTTGTACCATGAGCTGTGATAGTTATTCCTTGAGTAGTACTTGATATATATACTTGCATATGCTTATTAGAAGTTGTACCTTATGTTAATTGAGTGGTACTTTAGTAATATACCACTTTATGGAGAAAAAAGGAAGATGTATTCTTAACACGATGATGCAATTAATTGGTAGAACTTATAAGTGTGGAACTATGTGAACCTTAATGCGATGTACTTAAGTACACGACTCCGAGAATAATGTGCTTTAACGACTTGTACCGCACGCATTAGTTGTTAATGATACGGATGACACGGAAACGTTAGCAACAAGATGCTCATATCCTTCGGTATGTTCCTTGTGTTTCGTTTGTTTAATTGGTAAGTTCGAGAAAGGGTAAAGAGACTGGGTTCAGTTGTTGAGATGGTTAATAGCCGATGGGCTGATGTCAAGCAAGTGGCCAATTGGGGCAAGATGGCAAATTAACCAAGGCTGATTGGAATAAGATTGGGATTACCATGTAATGAGGTCGTAAGGCAGATGTCAATTAGTCATTTGGGCACGATGATAAGAGAATAGATGTCAATTAGCCATTTGGGCTCGATGACAAGATGGTAACCCATGACCGAAAAGCGGCGATATTCCAGGCCAACAGCATTCGTGTCAGATGCATGCAAAGAGTCGTGTTTGTGTAAGATTGGGCATATAGTCCAAAGATTGGATCGGTGATCCAAAGAGTCGAGTGTAAAGATTGAACCTATGGTTCAAAGCAAAGTATCTGATTCAGTATGGATTGGGCTATAGTCCCAAAAATTCAATCGATTTTTGTCAGTTGTGTTTTAAAGGTCTGAATATTATCATTAAACGTTCCCTAAACAAATGCATTACCATGAGATTAGAATAACTGGGACTTGAAGACATGTTTTTATTAAAGATGAGAAAACGAAATGTTTAACTTTCTTAACGGATTAACAAGTGTTTTCTGAGTCTATTCAGTGTAGGAGGTTTACTCACTCAACTTGCAGTAAAGCTGACGACTCTCATGTCCTAAACAATCAAACATCTAGATCTTGCAGAGGCTGATTACCCGAACAAGGAGTATGCCGAGGAAGGCTATGGGTTTGCGAGCTAGCTGACGAAAGTGAAGGCTTTTGTTTATTCATCTTTTGTTGTAGCTAAGGCACTAGATGCCGATCTTATTATTATTACTTTGTTGTAGGGCTTCATGTAACACCCTGATTTTTTCCCCCAGCATTTCCACCTAAGATTTAGAAAATGATGGCGTCACCTGGTGCAGTTACAGAAGGTCCATTGGGATGACCTTAATTGGAAATCTTTATAAGGTCCTATAAGTTAACGTATTCACGACGACATTAATAACTTAGTATTTATTAGAATAAGCCCCACCTCAATTTCTTAAGAGTTATTTAGAACTCCTAGACAAACTCACACATAGGTTTTATACCTAGCCCCGTATATTTAATTCGCTATTCACTTTCACAGTCGTAAGTGTAATTTAGGGCTTAGACACACACTTTTAGGCATTCAACCCGAAGTGGGACCCATTCCACCCCTTTTGACAGTCACTTGGACCCCACACTTATCTACCCTTGGGCACACAAACACACATGTATGTACCTATATTTGTGCACTTGTGTGCACCCAATGCACATAATAAAATCCTCACCCATCTCCCTATATAAATGGACCTCACCCTCCCTCATAATACTCTCAAAATCACAGCTTTACACCCCCCCAGCAATCTGTCCAAACAGATTTTGCATAGAGAGAACCCGAGAGTGATAGTAAGAGAGAGAGCTTGAGAAGATCCACACAACACAGCCCACACACCACTCCCTCACTCACACTTCCCCTCTCTGCGTGTGCCCTCTCTCTGCCCATTCCCTCTCATTCACGGTACACAACACACACGCAGACCAGCAGAGAGGAAAGAAGACAGAACGAAGGAGAAGAAGCTAGATAAAGAAGTGATAGGAGGGATTGAGAGGATTCAAGACCCCTGTAATACCCCGTATTTTTAGGTATATATCCCTAGTACTTTTCCTAGCCTTTGGGTAAGTTTGCATCCCAATCGATTGGCATCATTTACCAATCGATTGCCACTTTTGAGAACCCAATCGATTGACCTTATCTCAATCGATTGCTATTCCAATCGATTGGATATTTTACCAATCGATTGCTTTCCCAATCGATTGGATGTTTACCAATCGATTGGCATCCTGCCGACCTAACCCCAATCGATTGCCACCTGGTACCAATCGATTGAGAGTAGCTGGAGTTGGCCACCTCGTTGGTTTTGTGTGGTTGTGATTGTTTTCCCCTCCCTATATATACCCTTCTCCTTATACATATATATGTTTGCTTGTGTGTGTGTTTGGGAGAGAGAGAGAGAGAGAGAGAGAGAGATATACGCTCATATATATACACACATACATATATATTATACATATATACACACACTCTTGGGTTAGAGAGGAAGAGAAGAGAAGAAGAAGAAGAAGAAGAATGAAGAGAAGAGGAGCACAGAGAGAAGGAGAGAAGGGCAGAGAAGAAAGAGAGAGAGAGAATTCACCATAGCCGCCGCCGCGGAGCTCGGGACGCTGTCAACGGAACGCCGGGATAAGGTGAGTTTCATTAACTCACTCAAGGAGGTGTTTTTGAGATGTTTTTGAGATGTTTGTATGTGTTTAATAACGTTTATAAAGAGAAGAGAATCCCCAATGTTTTTATAATAAAACCAGCAGTTTTGAGGAAGAAGACAGAGTTCAATCGATTGCCATTGGATCCAATCGATTGGATGATTTCCCAATCGATTGCCATGGGTTCCAATCGATTGATATGTCAATCGATTGGTATTTTGTCCAATCGATTGATATTGTTTCCAATCGATTGACATGTTTATTCAATCGATTGGATATGAGCAGAATGTTATTTGTATGTTGTCTTATATTTGTGATATATCAGACTTGTTAATAGTTGTACCATATGGGTTATTGCGCTGTGTGGATAAGATTTATAAGTACTATATCAGGACTAGACTTATATGCAATTATCATTGATATTACGAGATGAATTATCCTATGTTAACTGTCGATATGAGATGAATTGTTTAACTGTCATATGTTATTGTCAAACTGAATAGTAGAACGGAACACAACTGTATGTTAATAATCAGTAATCAATAGATATGTTGAATACAGAGCATGTGGTATTTCCAGTACTTAGTATATGAGCATTTCACAACATGTGTCAGCATTCATGGGATAGTGATGTGAAGAGGTAAGAGAATCTGATGAGAATTGGGATATGTGACTTATGTGGAATATGAGATATGTGTACTTTGGATCCATGGGATCAACGGGTGACGAGTCGAGTGGACGTGGGACGGTTAGAGTTCCTAGTGCGCCTCTCGCTGTTGAAGACGTCCAGTGATGCGTATGCGCTGTTGAAGACGTCCAGTGTACCGTTGACGATTACGTCCGGCTAGTGCCCTAATATATATACTCACCGTGTAGACGACCAGTGAGAATATACACAGCGTAGAAGACGTCCTTTATGCCGTTTCCATCGTTTACAGATAGGTGGTACCGTGTAGATGACCGGTAACCCTATCAAGGGATTTTGAGATCTACTGCCTAGTCGGGTGATTCCGATTGGCATTATTGTATCGACGAATGGATACGGGTTTGTGTTATGGTATGGATACAGAGATGGATATGGATATGGATATGGATATGAGTATGGATATGAATATGAGAATGGTTAGTAAGAAGATTGTTCAGTCGTGGATTCAGCGTCCCGACGTGAAGGTATATGCATGGGATGGATGCATGGGTTGCATGCATGAATTTGATGAATACGTGATGAAATATTTACACTGTGATCTTTATCCATGTCATTACTTAATATGTTTCCTGCTATCCCTGAATTAATGTACAGTTTAATGAGACCTTTGCTATGTCCGTGAGTGACGCCATTGTTAAGAGATTAACCGCATTTTAAGATGCTGAACAATAACGGTGAGGAGTGTTGTTTAGTGTACTCACTCAGCTTTGTATCCAAAGCTGATGGCGTTTGTGCCCTGGACATTCCAATGTCTAGAGCTTCGCAGGACTTGAGGACGAGAGACTGATGTTCTGCCGGTCTTGGAGCTGAAGGCTTGGAGAAGAAGACGTGTTGCTTGTAATAGTTAGTTTGTATATCTGTTGTTATTATTGTTATAGGCCTGAGACTATAAGCCAGCTGTTGTAATAGTTTTAGTAGACTTTTATAATTGGTACTTGGGCATCTGTTGTTTCCATACCTTTTATAGTTTCCGCTGTAGCCTCTGTTTATGTTAATAAGATATGTTCTATGAATAGCATCCTCCCTATCGTGGTGTTTATTGGTTTGAGTAGATGACAATGCAGTTATTCGCCCGTCATTCCCTATGGACCCATAAAGGAAATTTATTTTTCTCTATTTATGCTGCTCCGGGGCGTGACAACCCCTTTGAGGTAATCCAACCTTCCATTCACCCCCTGACCCCTTGCATGTCATCTAGATGCCCTTAGGATCACTTGCATGTTGACCAAACAGAGTTTAAAGCTCTGGAAAAGCTTAGGCTGCCATTGAAGCTCCTCACCGGAGCTTGATTTATGAAACATCACCATAGCTCCTAAAATCTAGACCATTGTGACCCTCTTGGTCCCAGATAAACCCCCTTGTAGAAGGTTTTGATTTGGTGTACGTTTGAATGGCCATGCAGGCCATTATTCTTGTTATTGGTCAAAATGATAATGGTCTGGTAGGAGACCCAAATGAATGAACCAGACCATGCACTCCTAGCATGATGTAGAGGACCTCGAGACGAAGCGATTGGCATTAGTCTCGTCCATTTCCATGGAGAGGAGGGAGAGATATAGGCCTGGGAAGTTTCGCGGCAAGCTCAGACGGCACCAGCGGCGTCGGGATCGCCGGAGAAGAAAAGAAGATCCGTTTGGATCTTCGGGTTATAAGACCCGGGTTCAGGTCAGGCTAGGGTGGGTTAGTCTGTGTGTGAATGTGGAAGTGGATAGAGGGTCGGGTTAAGTTTAAAATAACCCCTGGGAGTGGATAGAGGGTCGGGTTAAGTTTAAAATAACCCGTGGACTTCTTAAGGGGAACGACGTCGTTCCAGGTTCGGGGTGGGTCACAGGTAGGTGGTTCGGGTCTCATTGTGTGTGTTAATGGGTTAGGTTCAGGTCCAGGTCTAGTTCGGGTCAAGTCTAGGTCTGGGTTTTTGGGCAGGTCAGTTTGTGTGAATAAATGGTTCTGGGTTTGGGTTAGCGAATTAATTCATTTTATGGGTATAAACGGTTAATCCGTTTAGTCAAGGGTCGGGTTAGATTCGACCCGGTTGGATTTTAGATTGGGTTTCTCTGAGTTAATGTGGGTGACCCATATTCGTTCGGGTCGGGTCCGGTTTAACCCGCGAGGTTCTGGGCTTGGGTTCCCTTGAGAGCGTATTCGGGCTACCCATTTGGTTAGGGTCGGTTCGGGTTTGACCCGTCGGGTCTGAGATTATTATAATTATTATTATTACTACGATTATCTTTGTTATTAAGTATTAATTAGTTTAAATAGTTCATTTATGTATAATTGTGTTATTAACCCTCTTAAACTATGGAATATTATTACATAGTATTTCCAATATACTAGTATAATTATATTATTAATAAAATAATATAATATAATTATTATTTATTTAACATTATATGAGTATTAAATAATAGAATTATATCTCATTTAAGTAGAATTTTAATAACAACACATATGATATAATCCTAGAAAATTAGGGTAATGACCCTGGGAATATTTCATTACATAATATAAGATATAAAGCCACAATACTTTATATTAGCATTTTTTTTTAATAATCAATAAGGAGCTATTTTAAGAGTATATTAATTATTAAAAATAATAAACGAGCTCCGAAAATTATGAGATAAATACTGGTAGTGTATTTTAATATCTAGTATCTAATGAAAAATACTTCTAAGTACTGATTTCTCAGTATAGTTATAACTATGTATTTAAATCCCTTTTCGAGTATTTTCGGATATACATTATCTCCAATAATTCATAATAAATAATCTAGGACTCCGAAAATTACGCGATCAGTTCCCAGAGTCTTAGAAAAATATCTAGAACATTTCCTTAAAGTTTGGTGACCTTTCGACTCGGTCGAAAATACAGCCTGGTTTTTAGACCCGCATTAGTGTAGTAAGCCCTACATATTACCTCGTAAAATGTGACGGACTCCGATTTGAGTCTAGTCAATCACGTTGGACTTAGAATGACACGTAGGTCACTACCTTGAGGTTCATAACCTCATTTGGTAAAATTACCATTTTGCCCCTATAGTTGTATTCATACATTATTGTTGTTTCTTCCGTTTATTGTTGTAGAACTTGACGATTATCTGCTTTTCAAGGATCGGTGACTCGAGGTGAGTTTCCTAACCTCACTCTAATCCTAATAAGATTAATACAAGATGTTTAAAAGTTATATGTATGATGTTTTGTATAAGTAATATGTTGATTATGATACTACATGTATTCCAATAATTGCAAGACTATGCAAAGCATGTTATAGTAGTGTTATCGCATACGTGAGCATGTTAAGGGTTTTATCTATATAATTATTGGTATCAAATCCATGTTATGTGATCCATATTTTATATGTTATGTTTCTACTACTAACTGTTAAATGCACATTTTAAAATGGATGTTAACTGGATTAGATAATGCATGCTATGTTAATAATAAAGAGAATGAAAGTGGTTTTGCATATGGGTATTGGTAGTGGACTCACTTGCATTTCATGACATGTGTTAGCATACATTGTATGAGAAAGAGAGGTGTTTGATGAGAATGTGAATGAGATGAGATATGTGAATGTGAAGGAGATGTGATTGCTAGATCCGATGGATCAACGGTTGACGGGCCGGGTGGACATAAGCAGTTAGGGTTCCTAGCGCGCCGCACGCCGTAGACGATGTCCGGTGATGCGCATACGTGGTTGAAGATGTCCCATGTATCGTTGAAGACGTTCGGCTAGTGCTCTAATATACTTCTCCGTCGTGTAGACGACCGGTGAGAGTATACACATGGTTGAAGATGTCCCATGTGCCAGTTCCATTGTTTACAGATAGTGTGTGCCGTAAAGACGTCCGGCGGCCTATCAATGGAATTAGTTTGAATCGGTGGTTATAGCGTGTTATCATCCTTGATGTACCGCGTGTTGTCAAGTGGATGAGAAAGAGAAAGTGAATGATGTGATTGAATTGATGAGTAATCTGGTTTGATTCAAAATGATTTTGTTTTGGAAAGTTTTGGTTTTCAAATGAAATGGTTTTGAAAAGTATCTGTTTTGAAAAGCAAGTGTCTTTAAAAAAAGGGTTGAGAGTAAGTCGCATCGGTCATGCATTGCACGCACGAGGATAAAATAAGGAGAATGTATTCTATGATGTTATGTTTATCTGTCTACCTGTCATGTTGAGACTTGTACTATGCCTGTGGTGAAAATGCGTCTTTTGATAAGAGATTAGCCATATCTTAAGATACTAAACTATGACGTGAGTCGAAAGATGTTTTGTATTTATTGATTATTGTATGGTTGAGACTCTCACTCAGCCTTGTTCCAAGGTTGATGGCATGTTACGCCCTAGGGATTCCTATGCCCAGAGTGTTGCAGGTTTGGAGATAGATAGAAGAGTTCAGGATGCAGTGCCGTGTAGCTAAGGAGGGTAAAGCCTTGCCGAAGATCTGATAGAGAGTTTCTCATGTTTTTAAGCTTATGTAAATAGTTTAGATTGGTCTCTTGTATTAAGATTGAAGTTATTATAACTCTTGTTTAATTTCCGCTACTATATTTATACTTTGATAAGTTTAAGCCATGCTTATACTTTAGCATTTCCCTTATGATTGCATGGTGTGGAGTTAGAAGGACAGGACGGTTAACAAACTAGTCACGTGTCCATGGACCCATAAAGGAAATTTTAATTTTTCCTATTTTTGGCTTACTCCGGGGTGTGACAGGGTTTTAGTGGTATCAGAGCCTAGGTTTAGGCGTTTACCGTTTGTCCTATACACTTAAAGTTATAAACCATTAGATCTTTTCCCCACTTATGAAGATACTAACCTTATGATAGTTTATATTGGACAGGTTATCATGGAACCCTTTTATGTCCAAGATGGATTTGGAGGACATTGGGTATACCCAGATCGTATAGAACCTGCGGACCAAGTGTTGTACCAGCAGAGGATTCGACAGTGCCCAACAGCATATGTGGCATGACGTACATGTAATGGGAATTGAAGATCCAGAGATCCTGTGGAGGGAGGCACATTACCGAGAAAGCACCTTAGACTTGTTCATCAGGAAGCAGCTGAGATGACTCAGGACCGCTATACCCTCCGAGTCATGACTTTTCGAGTTAAGCTGACACCCCCGCCAGGACCCGTAGGACCACCTCTTGCTATGCCACCCCAAGCACCAGAGGAGTCCATAGCTGATGCACCCTTAACCGCTGAGTTAGTCATGGGGACTGATAGGGAGAAGGACGATGATGGAGAGGTTCCGATAAAGGACATCAATCCCGTGGAGGATGCTGATTCCGCAGTCAATGTTGACCCAACTGAGAATGTGGGCGAGGAACCACCCAAGAGAGACATAGCTGAGAAGGGAGGGCCAAAGGTCGAGGATCAGGATGATTGAAGGACTTTTGGGATAGGAATTCCCAGGTCTTAGAGCCCTATTATAATAGGACTAGTAGTCCATCTTTTGTGTATATAGCTGTACTCAGGCATGTAACACGTAGTAGTAGTAACGTGTACGCCTTTTCATGTATCTATTTTTGGCACTCTGATGTAAATGTTTTTGTAACTATGCTGCACTATATTTAAAGCTATCTATGGAGATTATCTTTAGCATGACTTATATATTTTCACATGGATGTACTGCTTGCTTATAATTAGTTTTATTCATCCCAGAAATTTATTTAAGCTTATATACTCTTAGTCTATAAGAATGACTAATAGATCCCTGCGACGAGTTGAGCCATACAAATCACAAGTGTAAAATATAGAATTAGGAACTAATGTAGTTTCAAGGAGTCAGACCCGGAACAGTTGGCAATAACTCAGGGTTTAGAAAGAATTAAGAAGGGTAACCCTTATCACTATGAAATTTTAAGATATTTCTTTAATTAGCATCAGTACTAAGTTAGTTTTCTGTGTTGGGCAGGCTAGCATGGAGCACCAGATAGAGTACGATGCTGCGAATGGACAGTACAGAGTTACCTTGGAGAGACAGGTTGCTTCTCGAGGATTTGGTTATGTTAGCGCCACCATCAGGCATAGAGTTCGCCAGAGTATAAGGAAGTGGACACGTTGTTTCTTCCGCGAGAGACCTATTCCAGAGTTAGCATATCATAAAGTAGTAGCACCACGCTTGCTGTCTGCTGAGATGGAGGAGATTTCTCATGCCCTTGGAAACCTTGTGATCCATGACTGGGACGAGCCTCAAGAAGACATAGTACATTTTGTTACCCCTGCAGGTTCTAATGATGACTCAGATGATGACCAAGATGAAGACCCACTAGCAGAGCCTGAGATGATAGAGGACCCTGATTGGCCCCTAGAGCCAGCCTGGGATGCATTTATAGGTATCCCTCCGATTGACTTTCCGCCATCTAGTGACTTAGGAGAGGTGACCACGGACTTTGATGTTGAGAGAGATGGAGATTGGACCATCAGTTCGTTCATCCTATTTTGTTCCACTTCTTTTTATGTATTCCAGACTAGTAGAACTGGTATTCGTACTTCTGTTGTACCTTTTTATCTTTTGATTAGTAATAGTCTTCTTGCGACTTAACTTAAATATAATTATATGGATGAGACAAATTCTTACCTTTAATTAATTGCTAATCCTACATCTTACATACGTTTATTACTAATAAGAATATAGGATTGACCATTGGTCGATAGATGTTTAGGCACTGATGAACTTCCTGAGATGGATCTCGGAACAGTCAGCTCAGCCTAGAGTCTAGAAAAACCAAGGATAGGAATGCCTTACCCTTGATCCTAGAAGTAGTTGTGACAACCATTATATGTTAGAAACCTCTGTTAACTCAATGAACCGTTACTGTTACTTATTATGTGATCAAATGAGGAAAAATAAGGTATTGACCTAATAGGTATCAACTCATAGGTATAACCCTTGTTAGCATACATCATGGTTAAGAGAAAACGGAATGCTCAGAATCCATCCAATAGACCAGCAGATGTGATACCTCCAGTAGTGGACCCAACAAGATTGATAGGAGCTCTTGTCCGACATGTGGAACAAGCAAGTGATCACCTGGACCGCGTCATCAACAACGGAAATGCTCATCAGACTGGAGATAAACTGCTTGAGAGATTCCGTGCACTTAAACCAGGAACTTTCACTGGAATGACAGAAGCATGGGAAGCTGAGCAATGGCTTCGTGATATGGAACGAATGTTTCAAGCCCTTGAATGCAATGAGACGGAGAAAAGATGCTTGGCTGTTTTTCAATTGACGTATTCGGCAGCAGACTGGTGGGAATCTGTCGAAGCTACAGTGGGCGAAGATGTTGCAAGGAGAATGACATGGGAAACATTCAAGACAAAATTCCTAGCAAAGTGCTTCCCAAGGACGGAAAGAAACAAAAAGAAAAAGGAATTCATATTACTAGTTCAAGGCAACATGACAGTACAAGAATACACAGCAAAATTTGAGAGACTATCACGATTTGCTCCTTACATGGTAGATACTCAGCGAAATTGTCGAATTAGCCACTACCTAAGATTTAAAAATGATGGCGTCACCTGGTGCAGTTACAGAAGGTCCATTAGGATGACCTTAATTGGAAATCTTTATAAGGTCCTATAAGTTAACAACGTCTAGACGATGACATTAATAACTTAGTATTTATTAGAATAAGCCCTACCTCAATTTCTTAAGAGTTATTTAGAACTCCTAGACGAACTCACACTTAGGTTTTATACCTAGCCCCGTATATTTAATTCGCTATTCACTTTCACAGTCGTAAGTGTAATTTAGGGCTTAGAAACACACTTTTAGACATTCAACTCAAAGTGGGACCCATACCACCCCTTTTGACAGTCACGTGGACCCCACACTTATCTACCCTTGGGCACACAAACACACATGTATGTACCTATATTTGTGCACTAGTGTGCACCCAATGCACATAATAAAAACCTCACCCATCTCCCTATATCAATGGACCTCACCCTTCCTCATAATACTCTCAAAATCACAGCTTTACAACCCCCCCCCCCCCCCCCCCCCCCCCCCCACCAATCTGTCCAAACAGATTCTGCATAGAGAGAACCCGAGAGTGATAGTGAGAGAGAGAGCTTGAGAAGATCCACACAACACAGCCCACACACCACTCCCTCACTCACACTTCCCCTCTCTGCGTGTGCCCTCTCTCTGCCCATTCCCTCTCATTCATAGTACACAACACACACGCAGAGGAGTAGAGAGGAAAGAAGACAGGACGAAGGAGAAGAAGCTAGACAAAGAAGTGATAGGAGGGATTGAGAGGATTCAAGACCCCATTGAGGTAATCCAACCTTCCATTCACCCCCTGACCCCTTGCATGTCATCTAGATGCCCTTAGGATCACTTGCATGTTGATCAAACAGAGTTTAAAGCTCTGGAAAAGCTTAGGCTGCCATTGAAGCTCCTCACCGGAGCTTGATTTATGAAACATCACCATAGCTCCTAAAATCTAGACCATTGTGACCCTCTTGGTCCCAGATAAACCCCCTTGTAGAAGGTTTTGATTTGGTGTACGTTTGAATGGCCATGCAGGCCATTATTCTTGTTATTGGTCAAAATGATAATGGTCTGGTAGGAGACCCAAATGAATGAACCAGACCATGCACTCCTAGCATGATGTAGAGGACCTCGAGACGAAGCGATTGGCATTAGTCTCGTCCATTTCCATGGAGAGGAGAGAGAGATATAGGCCTGGGAAGTTTCTCGGCAAGCTCAGACGGCACCAGCGGCGTCGGGATCGCCGGAGAAGAAAAGAAGATCCGTTTGGATCTTCGGGTTATAAGACCCGGGTTCAGGTCAGGCTAGGGTGGGTTAGTCTGTGTGTGAATGTGGAAGTGGATAGAGGGTCGGGTAAAGTTTAAAATAACTCGTGGGCTTCTTAAGTGGAACGACGTCGTTCCGGGTTCGGGGCGGGTCACGGGTAGGCGGTTCGGGTCTCATTGTGTGTATTAATGGGTTAGGTTCAGGTCCGGGTCTAGTTCGGGTCAGGTCTAGGTCTGGGTTTTTGGGCGAGTCAGCTTGTGTGAATAAATGGTTCTGGGTTTGGGTTAGTGAATTAATTCGTTTTATGGGTATAAACGGTTAATCCGTTTAGTCAAGGGTCGGGTTAGATTCGACCCGGTTGGGTTTTAGATTGGGTTTCTCTGAGTCTTAATGTGGGTGACCCATATTCATTCGGGTCGGGTCCGGTTTAACCCGCAAGGTTCTGGGCTTGGGTTCCCTTGAGAGCGTATTCGGGCTACCCATTTGGTTAGGGGCGGTTCGGGTTTGACCCGTCGGGTCTGAGATTATTATAATTATTATTATTACTACTATTATCTTTGTTATTAAGTATTAATTAGTTTAAATAGTTCATTTATGTATAATTGTGTTATTAACCCTCTTAAACTATGGAATATTATTACATAGTATTTCCAATATACTAGTATAATTATATTATTAATAAAATAATATAATTATTATTTATTTAACATTATATGAGTATTAAATAATAGAATTATATCTCATTTAAGTAGAATTTTAATACCAACACATATGATATAATCCTAGAAAATTAGGGTAATGACCCTGGGACTATTTCATTACATAATATAAGATATAAAGCCACAATACTTTATATTAGCATTTTTTTAATAATCAATAAGGAGCTATTTTAAGAGTATATTAATTATTAAAAATAATAAACGAGCTCCGAAAATTATGAGATAAATACTGGTAGTGTATTTTAATATCTAGTATCTAATGAAAAATACTTCTAAGTACTGATTTCTCAGTATAGTTATAACTATGTATTTAAATCCCTTTTCGAGTATTTTCGGATATACATTATCTCCAATAATTCATAATAAATAATCTAGGACTCCGAAAATTACGCGATCAGCTCCCAGAGTCTTAGAAAAATATCTAGAACATTTCCTTAAAGTTTGGTGACCTTTCGACTCGGTCGAAAATACAGCCTGGTTTTTAGACCCGCATTAGTGTAGTAAGCCCTACATATTACCTCGTAAAATGTGACGGACTCCGATTTGAGTCTAGTCAATCACGTTGGACTTAGAATGACACGTAGGTCACTACCTTGAGGTTCATAACCTCATTTGGTAAAATTACCATTTTGCCCCTATAGTTGTATTCATACATTATTGTTGTTTCTTCCGTTTATTGTTGTAGAACTTGACGATTATCTGTTTTTCAAGGATCAGTGACTCGCGATGGGTTTCCTAACCTCACTCTAATCCTAATAAGATTAATATAAGATGTTTAAAAGTTATCTATATGATATTTTGTATAAGTAATATGTTAATTTATGATGCTACATGTATTCCAATAATTGTAAACTATGCAAAGCATGTTATGGTAGTGCTATCGCATGCGTGAGCATGTTAAGGGTTTTATCTATATGATTATTGGTATCAAATCCATGTTATGTGATCCATATTTTATATGTTATGTTTCTACTACTAACTGGTAAATGCACATTTTACAATGGTTGTTAACTGGATTAGATAACGCATGCTATATTAATAATAAAGAGAATGAAAGTGGTTTTGCATATGGGTATCGGTAGTGGACTCACTTGCATTTCATGACATGTGTTAGCATGCATTGTATGAGAAAGAGAGGTGTTTGATGAGAATATGAATGAGATGAGATATGTGAATGTGAAGGAGATGTGATTGCTAGATCCGATGAATCAACGGCCGACGGGTCGGGTGGACATGAACGGTTAGGGTTCCTAGCGCGCCTCTCACCGTTGAAGACGTCTGGTGATGCGCATACGTGGTTGAAGACGTCTCATGTATCATTGAAGATGTCCGGCTAGTGCTCTAATATACTTCTCAGCCGTATAGACGACCGGTGAGAGTATACACATGGTTGAAGACGTCCCATGTGCAAGTTCCATTGTTTACAGATAGTGTGCGCCGTAAAGACATCTGACGGCCTATCAAGGGAATAAGTTTGAATCGGTGGTGATAGCGTGTTATCATCCTTGATGTACCGCGTGTTGTCAAGTGGATGAGAAAGAGAAAGTGAATGATGTGATTGAATTGATGAGTAAATTGGTTTGATTCAAAATGATTTTATTTTGGAAAGTTTTGGTTTTCAAATGAAATGGTTTTGAAAAGTATCTGTTTTGAAAAGCAAGTGTCTTTAAAAAAAGGGTTGAGAGTAAGTCGCATCGGTCATGCATTGCACGCACGAGGATAAAATAAGGAGAATGTATTCTATGATGTTATGTTTATCTGTCTACCTGTCATGTTGAGACTTGTAATATGCCTGTGGTGAAAACGCGTCTTTTGATAAGAGATTAACCATATCTTAAGATACTAAACTATGACGTGAGTCAAGAGATGTTTTGTATTTATTGTTTATTGTGCAGTTGAGACTCTCACTCAGCCTTGTTCCAAGGCTGACAGCATGTTACGCCCTCGGCATTCCTATGCCTAGAGTGTTGCAAGTTTGGAGATAGATAGAAGAGTTCAGGATGCAGTGTCGTGTAGCTAAGGAGGGTAAAGCCTTGCCGAAGATCTGATAGACAGTTTCTCAAGTTTTTAAGCTTATGTAAATAGTTTAGTATGGTCTCTTGTATTAATATTGATGTTATTATAACTCTTGTTTAATTTTCGCTACTGTATTTATACTCTGATAAGTTTAGGCCATGCTTATACTTTAGCATTTCCCTTATGATTGAATGGTGTGGAGTTAGAAGGACAGGACGGTTAACAAACTAGTCACATGTCCACGAACCCATAAAGGAAATTTTAATTTCCCCTATTTTTGGCTTACTCCGGGGCATGAAGTGACACTTCACGCCCGTCACTTCACGCCCGAGATAATATTATCTTTCCTTTTCTTTTCTGTGGGTTGTAATAATGGATTTAAGACTGATGATATTTGATATTATGTAAGCCTAGAACCACTATGCTTATTATTACTGCTTCCGTCCATTGTTTATTGCTTTTATCTTGGTTCTTTCTTGTATGGACAAGCACACGATCCTCAAACCAGTTACGTATCCACGGGTCCAAAGGTGAAAATTTTAATTTTTCCCTACTTTACTACATCGGGGCGTGACAATATCAGAGGATGTCCCTCAGGCTCGACCTATGTCAAACCCTCACTGGGGCTCCTCAACATGTATTTTATGATGTCCTTTCACCTCCACCTGCATCAAATCCTCCATTGGACACGAGTTATATCAACCCCAACTTTGTTACAAGCTTTCCCAACAATTTCAATATATTGAGTGTCAATTCTCAAGTGAATGGGCGCTCGACTGTTACTATCATAATATAGACCTTCCCATCCATAACACATTACCGATTATTCCCCCTGCAAGTAGTTCCTAAATATACCTGCCTACTAAAGTCTATTCCGTACCGTCGTCCCCTAACTTTAGAAACCATCACATATGCAAGTACAGTTCTAAGTAATCAACTCAATGATGAAAAACTAGTGTGATTATGCATAGGCCTATAAGCTCTATTTCAATTCAATGTTAACTAGGAGAACACTGAGAAATCTAAAAAGTATAAAAACAAATAATAATATTTTGAGTCATCACTTCCATGATCTGGAATTAGATTAGTTGAATAAAAATAGTAGGAAATTAGATTTTCAAAGTTACAACATCTGAATTAGACTAGTTGAATAGAAAAATCATAGTGGTTTTAAAAATTGCACTTAGGTTTTCAAAGCTACGCCATATTAGGACCAAGTTACACTACATATTGGGATTGTTTCTGAAAATAATATAGTCGAATAAACATTTCAAAGTTACATCATGTATGCAATATGTGAAGTAATTGATTTGCTTTGTGCTTAACCAAATAACTCGCTCCAAAAGTAGTTCTTTGTCAAAATAATATAGGCTTGATTCAATAGAAAGTGATATTTTGACTCGACTAAATCCTATTTAAGTGATTCCACGGTACGCATTTCGTCCACTAGTTGTATCATACATCCAAAATTAGTGCCAAAAATGTGTAAAGAAGTCCCAAATTATAGTAACTTTGAAAACCACTTCATTTTTAAAAAAATAAGTCCACCAGTTCTTGACAGTCTTCTTTCCTGATGTTCAAGACATCATGTTTTCAGAAGATGGTTATTCTAAAGATTTAATATCATGTGTTATAATTAGAAAGAAGGAATAAAAAAGTATGACATTTGAAGAAATATAGTTGTAATACCCGTATTTTCACTGTATTTTGAATCTAAATATGTAAATAAGACTCTGTGATATTACTCTTGACTTTGGTGAAAAAGACCTCCCAGTCGATTGCTTATGATTTCATTCCAATCAATTGGACCTTTATCCAATCTATTGCCCTTGGTTGCCTTAGTCTAATCGATTGCCCATGTGCCCAATTGATTACCACTGTTAGAACTTTATCACCAAGTTTGCATGTGAAGATGACACCTGCACCCCCCATGCATGAGATTTTTTCTATATATATGTCTCATTTTTGTTCAGTATTCTATTTGGGAGTTAGAGAGAAAAAGATACATATAGAGATACATATATATACACACATTTACATATGCAAGCATATACACCACACACCCCCAAGAAACAAAAGAAGAGGAGCAGAAAAGGAAGAAGGAAAAGAAGAAAAGAAAGGAAAGAGAGAGAGAGAGAGAGAGAGAGAGAGAGAGAGAGAGAGAGAGAGAGATAGAAGAGAGAAAGGAGCACCATTAAAGCTTGAACAAAGCTTCTCCAACACAGTACTACCCATCCACACATTGGTGAGTGATCTAGACTCACTTGGTATCTTAATTAGAAGATTTATGCATGATGGAGTGGAAAAAGAAGATTTGTATATATGTTTTAAACTTCGTTCCTGACTGCATATTTCTTGGAAGATTTTTCCTAATCGATTGCATAGGTCTCAATTGATTAGAACATTTTCCCAATCAATTGGACACATTGATTACCCAACTAATTGCCCTTTTTTCCAATCGATTATATTTGTAGTTTATCCAATCGATTGTCATTGATTTCCAATCGATTGTACCTTACAAAATGTTGAATCTTCAAGATTAGTTACACTATATGGATTGCTACACTGTTACCTGTTAATATGCCATAAAACATGCATTTAAATAAGGATACCTAATGCTAGTGAATAAGATGGAACCGTTTACATAACATTGTATGATGCTAATAATCGGATATGAAAGTCGTCATTCATAGCATTGTGTTCATTTAGCCATGGAGGTCTATCCTATTCATAGTTGTATGAGCGTACACGATCCTGGAGATCATGAGATGTCCTTTATTGTATCTTCTTGGGTGGTTGAGGCTTACTGTTTAAAGAGTTGGGGCTCCGTGCTAGGCTTACTTTGGTTTTCAAAAGTTGAATCAAGTATCTTTGGGTAACATTGGCTGTAAATTCAGTCCAAACAAACTATGTATGGAAGTGTATGGGTAGAGTTATGTCAGTATAGTGGACCCAAAGTCCATGACATTGTTAAACCATGTCAGTTGTCGCTTATAGTAAGTTGGTGCATGCATAAACGCGAATGACAAAATGACCTTTCTATTACACTATTGTTTTATGATTCTTAATAATTATTGATACTTTGTTAGTTTTTACACTCACACGGCTTTCATAAGCTGGCGATAATTGTGCCTCGGATATTCCCATGTCTAGCCTTCTAGATGTATGATGATGTAGGGGAAGACCGATTGATGAAGGCTACTACTTGAAAGAAGGCTATGATGATGATGGCCATGCTACGGGTGGACACGGAGGGGAGGACCACTATGCAGATGATGACATATATGCCAGTTGAAGAATAGGGCTAAATTGTAGCTAAGTGCCACTTTATGTTTCGAATAATGTTACAGCTATAATCGGCGAGTGTGCCATAAGACTTGGAGTTATGTTTTTAATACTATCGTTGGTTTTGTAATAAGATAATTTATTTTCAAGTTTATTTATCATGCTTAGTATAGCAGTTACTGTGTTTATATTCCCAATGTTTTAGACTTATGTGTTGTGGACAATCATGTGATATTCACCAGTCATGGCTTACAGACCCAAAAATGAATTTTATTTTCCCTACTTTTGCTGTTCTGAGGGGCGACATGGATTTTTGGTATCCGAGCCAGGTTTTGGTTTAGTTGTGCTCACTGATTGTCCTACACATTTAGTACTTGTGCTTTAAGAATTCTAAGATATGATAAGATTAGTTATGATGTTAGATAGTTCTCTTCAGGTAAGTATGGATCCAGGATACCATATGTTTGTTGATGATGCTTTAATTTGGCACATTATTCATAGGGATAACGTCGATCCGGCTGATTTGGAGTTCTATCAGGAGTGTATACAGCATAGGGCTAGTGTTATTTAGAGGAGGTCTATGGAAGCGCTCTATGCAGATGGGCATACCCAGCCAACGAGGTGCGTATGGATGCTTATAACTATTCGAGGACTCGGGAGGCTATATATCATGAGATAGCACGTTTAGTCAGGAGTAGCCCTGAGTGTTGGGCCATTGAGTTATGGGCTATCCTAGGGAAGTCAAATCCTGTACCAGCACCAGTACCAGAGCCAGTAGTGCCAGAGCCTGGGGAGTAATTCGATGTTCTAGAGCCAATACAGTACCTCTATAGGCTATTGTAGAGCCACTGATTGTAGTGCCTGAAGCAGTTTAGGAGGACGAGGACCTTGAGGAAGATGAGAACCTTGGAGAGGATGAGAACTTTGATGAGGATGATGAGGAGCCAGAGATGGATCTAGTACAGCCAGAGATGGATCGAGTAGAGCCAGACCCTAAGGATGGGATGTAGGAGGGTGTTGTGATGCCACTGATCATACTAGGGGCAACCACTGATTTAATAGCTCAGATAGTAGCAAAATGGGCTGTCGAGATGGTCGCATACCCAAACAAATTTGAGATAGTTAGCTGAGGACATGGCAGAGGCAGTAGACCTTTTTGCCATAACTTAGACTGTAGAGGACGACGTGGAGGATCTAGATGATATGATCATGCTAGCATGGAGCACCAGCTCAAGGACAACAAGGATCGTCGGGATAAGTTCGGATGAATGCCATCATTTTGGAAGGAGCAAGTTTTAATGCCGAAGAGCATCAGAATCCAAAAGGTACACTCGTGTTATTTCACAGTCCAGTTAGACCATTGTTTGATACTGGCGCATCTCGTTCTTTTATTGCTATTAAAGTTGTGCATAAGTTGGGTTTAGTACCCTAGGTTCTCGAGATAACCCTGAATGTAATGTCACCTTTGGGAGTAATTGTAAAGTAGGGTAAAGTATGTAAGGATTGTCCGTTAACTCTAGAGAATAGAAGCCTCCTAGTAGATTTGATAATTTTTTCAATGTTAGAGGTTGACCTTGTTCTAGGAATTGACCAACTCACTAAGTAAACTGACAATTTGGATTGTGTTGGTAAGTCAATTACCTATTCAATGCTAGGCACTTTATATTTTAAATTCCAGTGTAACCCGTCGAGCGACACATTTCTTACAAGTTGGCTAGCTGCGATCGAAAGTACGAGTTCAGAGATCACTGTCGCCCAAATTTTCATCGTACAAGACTTTAAAGACATATTCCAGAATATATCAGGACTTCCACCCAAGAGAGGAATTAACTTCTGCAAAGAATTGATGCCTGAGACACAATAACTTCCAGGACCCCATACTAAATGGCACCAACTGAGATGCTAGAGTTGAAGAAACAAGTTTAAGAACTTGAGGACCTAGGATTTGTTTGACCAAGAATGTCAACTTGGGGAGCACCTGTGTTATTTGTGAAGAAGAAGGATGGGACATTTCAACTTTGTATCGACTATAAGGACTTGAATAAGGTCACTATTAAGAATAGATAATCACTACCTAGGATAGACGATCTATTCGATCAGCTGCAGGGATCGATGATCTTCTCAAAGATTGATCTACGTTCGCGATATCATCAGTTAGTTGTTCGACCCGAGGATGTATCAAAGACTACTTTTAGGATGCATTATGGGCATTATGAATTCTTGGTTATGCCTTTTGGATTGACCAATGCCCCAACAGCTTTCATGGACTTAATGAACAGAGTATTCAGACCTTATCTAGATCAATTCATTATAGTATTCATCGATGATATTCTTATATACTCCAAGATGGAAGAAGATCATTAGAAGAATTTATAGATTGCTTTGTAGACACTCCGAGACAATCGTTTGTATGCGAAGGTTAGTAAATGCGAATTTTGGTTGTAGGAAGTCATGTTCTTAGGATATGTCATTTCCAAGGATGGAATAGATGTGAACCCATCTAAGATTGATGTTGTCCTGAATTGGAATAGACTGACCAATGCCACTGAAGTTATAAGTTTCCTTGGTCTAGCTGGTTATTATCGGAAAGATTCTCCAAGATTACGGGCCCTTTAACGAATTTAACAAGAAAAGAGGCGAAGTACGAATGGACAGACAAGCACGAGGAAGTATTCCAAGAGCTAAAGGAAATATTGTCCTCAATGCCGGTACTTACAATACCCAAGTACGGAAAGAGATTTACGATATACAGTGATGCCTTACACCAAGGACTTGGTTGTGTGCTTATACAAGATGGAAAGGTAATTGCGTACGAATCAAGGTAATTGAAACTTCATGAAAATAATTATCCTACGCATGGTTTGGAGTAGGCTGTAATAGTTTTTGCCCTTAAGATCTAGAGGCACTACTTGTATGGAGAGAAGTTTGATTTATTTTTAGATCACCAAAGTATGAGGTATCTGTTCTCTCAAAATGAGTTGAACATGAGATAGCGGAGATGGATGGAATTACTCAAGAACTACGACTTCTCTCTACAATAGCATAGTTTTTCCGATTAAGTCCCTGAATATGTGATTCACCAAGCACTGGTAGGTTGCTCCAGCATTCTTGAGGTTGAAGGGCATCACTTTATAGCAGTAGGTTCCTTGGTTGGTAATGAAGGTAGTCTTATCTTCATCACCGGCGTACATATGGATCTGGTTATACCCTGAGTAAGCATCCCTAAAGGAAAGGAGTGATTGACCTGCCATTGCATCTACCACGAGGTCTATTCTGGGCAACGGGTAGCAATCCTTGGGACAAGCTTTGTTCAGGTCGGTAAAATGTACGCAGAGTCTCCACTTTCAATTACTTTTCTTGACCAAGACAACATTTTCCAACCAATCAGGATATTGTACTTCACAGACTGATTAAACTTTGAGGAGTTTTTCGACCTCCTCACGAACTGCTTCCTGTCTTTCTGGGGCCATGCCCCTCCTCTTTTATTTAACCAGGTGAAAGCTCGGGTTAATATTGAGTCTGAGGGACCTGACCTGGGGATCAATCCCAGGCATGTCCCTGTGACTCCACATAAAGACGTCTTAATTCTACCTCAGAAACAAGATTAACCTTTCTCGGAGCTCAGGTTCCAAGAGGAAACCGATACTGGCAGACCGGTAGGGAATCTGGGGGTCCAGGATCATGAATGAGTTCTTCGACTGGGCTGACTCCACTCTTTTCTTCCCTTGGATCCAACTCCTCGACATTTAGGGCTTTGGACAATGCATCCCTACGCAAAGAATTGACATAATAGCTCCGAGCAGTGGCTTGATCTCCCCTTAAGATTCCTAATCCCTGTAGGATTGGGAATTTGACAACTAGGCTATAGGTTGACACAACTGCCTTGGCTCGGTTAAGGGTTGGCCTCCCGACCATGACATTGTAAGCGAAAGGGGCTTCAACCATGATAAAATTTGTGAGCATGGAAACTTGCTATGGATGAGTCCCCATTATCCTAAGTGGCTGTATACTAGGCCCGTTGAACCCTACCAGGGGGATGACCATTGGTCAGAGTCGGTCTCTTGAGATCCCAAACTGATCAAATGATGAGGCAAAGAATATGTCGAAAGAGCTTCCCATATCTATGAGTACCCTTTTGACCACATAGTTGGCTATGGAAAGCGTCACCACCAGAGGGTCATCATGGAGATAGTACAGATCCTGGACATCACTGGATGAGAAGGTGAGGGCATCAATCGAGGATTGGTCGGCTAGTTGGACATGTGAGACATTCATTCGAGATGCTCTAGCATGCCTCTTCCTAGATGATAGAGAATCTCCTCCTCCCGATGTCCCTCCGGAGACCACATTGATGTACCGAGGGGCTGTTGCTGCTCAGGGACATGGGCATCTTGCCACTATTGCTTGTCATTGGTGGCAAACTTGGCCAGATGACCTGACCCTGCTCAATGAGTTTTTCATGGCAATCTTCAGCTTAAAGTAGTCCGCAGTATCATGGTCGTGGTCTTTGTGGTAGCAGCAGTACTTGTCCCGATTCCTTTTCTCAGGCGGGCTCTTCAACTTGGTCGATTTTTTGAGCAGTTTCTGAGCTTCGGCGGCTACCATAACTTCTTAGATGTGTCGGAAAAGTGGCGTGAAGGCGATCAGGGTCTGATCTCAACCACCCTTCTGCTGATCCTACTTCTGCTTCTTTCTCGGGCTCTTCTCGGAGCCTTTCTGCTTTCGTTTGGCTCTCGTGGACTCATCTTCCGTAAATCTTAAATGCTTGGACTTTAAGAACTCTTTGGTATCGATAAACTTCCCAACCCTCTCCGAAAGTTCAACCAAGGTTGTCAGTCATTGTAATACTAGCCCTTTTATATGTATTTACCCGTATATGGATGTATTTCTGGATTAGCATATGTAAGTTGCGATCGTATTCATAATGAACTTGAATGGTAGTTAGTAAGGATGTTTATTTCTTAAAACTTTGGATTCTTGAAACTTTAGAAGGATTGTTGAGGCAGGAGACCTGAGCGCTCAGATCTTGGGAGTGCTCGAGATAGCGCGAGCGCTCGAGCTTAAAAGGTGTGAAATTACTATTTTTTCCCCTGGGTCCCAAAAAGTCTATAAATACTAGATCATTTCCTATGTTTGTGCACTGATATACTCTATTTTCCAAAGAGTGCCTTTGAGAGAGAGATTTGGGAGTTCATACACCCACACATACATTTTCTACACAAACACACCTTGCATGGCTTCCATTTTATTATCCATGCACACAAACACATGTACCACCATTACTATGAAGTTCTAGAAGTGAGGTTTAAGGAAAATCAAGAAGAACTTTGAAGGCTCAACACTCTTGAAGTTGCTTGGAAGCTTGATGTTGAGGATTTCTTGAAGATCAAGCACATACACACACATTCCATCATATTTCTTTATCTAGATCATCTAGATTCTTTGGGAGTACTCTTACTCACTTACAAATATGTATGTTTAAGTTATGTTAACAATCTAGAGCCATCAACCATGATTGTAGCATATATAAAGATCAAAGCTTGGAAATATGAGTCACTAAAACTGTCATTATTTGAAACACCTAAACCTGAGCTCTCGGACCAGGTGCGAGCGCTCGAGCCAAATGAACAGGCTAGGTGTCAGCGCTCAAGTTCAACAGAGTTTAAAAGATTAGTTTGTTGTATGTATATTTAAGATGGCCTATGTTATGAATGGTGGTACCATGAGTTGTGATAGTTGTACCTTAAGTTGTACTTGATATGTATGATTGCGTGTACTTACTATAAGTTGTACCTTATGTTGTAGGAGTTGCATTTTTGAATGAATAAATTTCATAATAACTTTTATTAAGAAGAGGTTATGTGTTCTTAACGTAGTAACATAACAAACATGAAAGCTCATACGTGCGATACACGATAACTATGTGAACAGTAACGTGATGTACTTAAGTACACGACTCCGAGCATAATGTGCTTAAACGAATTATACCATGCGCATTAATTATTAACGAGACAATTGTATCTGTCGGTCTGTTCTTTATGTTTCTTTCTTATGGTCAGTTCGAGAAAGAGAAAAGGGTTGTGGTTCAGTTATTGAGACGGTTAATAGCCATGTGGGCTGATGTTAAGCAAGTGGCCAATTTGGGGCAAGATGACACGTTAACCGAGGTCGAATGGAATAAATTTGAGATTACCAAGTAATGAGGTCGTAAGGCAAATATGTCAAGCAAGTGGCCAGTTGGGGGCAAAGATGACAAGTAACCCATGACCGAAAAGCGTCGTTATTCTAAACGGCACTCATGCTGGATGCATGCAAGAGTCAAGTCAGTAAGAGATTGGGCATATGGTCCAAAGATTGGATTAGTGAACCAAAGAGTCGATTGTAAAGATTGAACATGTGGTTTAAAGTGAAGTATCCGAGTCAGTATGGATTGAGATGTAGTCCTAAAGCGATCAATCGGTTGTTGCTAGTTGTGTTTCAACAATCTGAGTATTATCATTGAATGTTTCCTAAACGTATGCATTACCATGAGATTAGAATAACTAAGACTTAAAGATAGGTTTTCATAAAAGGAAAAAATGAAACGTTTTACTTTTTTAACAGATTAACAAGTGTTTTCTGAGCATGTTCAATGTAGTAGGCTTACTCATATAGCTTGCAATAAAGCTAATAACTTTTATATCCTGGACAATCAAATGTCTAGATCTTGAAGAGGCAGGTTATTCGGAAGAAGTATATGCCGAGGAAAGATATGGGTTTACGTGCTAGCTGGCGAAAGTGAAGACCTTTTGTTTATTTATCTTTTATTAGTAGTTAAGGCACTAGATGCCGATCTTATTATTATGTTGTAGGGCATCACGCCCAGGATGTTATTATCTTCCTTTCCCTTTCTATGATGATGTAATAATTACGTTTTAAGACTCTGATGTTTAATATTATGTATGCCTAGGATCACCATGCTTACTGTTACTACATCCATTTATTATCTTGGTTCTTTCTTTAATGGACAAGCACACGATCCTCAAACTAGTCATGTATCTACGGGTCCAAAGGTAGAAATTTTAAATTTTTCCATACTGTGCTATGCCAGGGCATGACAGGGATTTTTGGTATCAAAGATGTAAGTTTTAGTCATGCTCGTTGATTGTTCTACACATTTTGAGCCTTAAGATACCTTGTGCTAGTACTGACTATAAGATAGTTTCATTTTCAGGTCAGCATGGCGCTAGTTTTCATTGAGGATGCGTTTGGAGGATACTTCTTGTTTCCCGATCACCTTCAGCTCGCTAATCAGGAGCTACATTTCAGAGGGTTAGATCACATGCACAGCGTCTAGTTAAGGATGACTTTTGGAGAGCTATATTCAAGACTTGGAGAGGGTACGTATTGGGACTAGAAATGGTCTGGGAGACTAATGAGAAGATTAAAATAGTGAAAGAAAGGATGAAGGCAGCCTAGAGCAGGTAGAAGAGTTATGCGGACAAGCACCGGAAGGACCTGGAATTCTGCATAGGAGATCACGTCTTGCTGAAGGTCTCGTCAGTAAGAGAAGCGGTGAGATTTGGGCAGAAGAGAGGGAAGCTTTCACCCCGCTACATTGGACCTTTTGAGATTCTTAAACGTGTGGGAAAGGTCGCCTACCAACTAGCACTACCGTCAAAGATGTCTGGAGTTCACAACGTATTCCACATCCGCATGGTGAGGAAGTACGTGCATGGATCTACGCACATGATCAACTTCAAGATATTGAGGTGGCAATAGAGTGACGTACATAAGGCCAGTGCGAATCTTAGGGAGAGAGATCAATAAGCTGAGGAACAAGGAGATTCCGTTGGTGAAAGTTCAATGAAAACATCACGACGAACGCAAAGCTTCTTATGAAATGGAATCCATTATGCGAGAGAAGTACCCGAAATTATTTATTGAGTCTTAGCTCAGATTTTAGGGACGAAATCTTTTGTTGGGTGGTGGAGAGATGTAACACCAGCCCTTTTACATGTATTTACTCGTATATGGATGTATCTCTGTATTTCTGGATTAGCATATGTAAGTTGTGATCGTATTTGTAATGAACTTGAATGGTAGTTAGTAAGTATGATTATTTCTTAAGGGTCTGTTTGGTTGTTACTTGAATTTGAATAGTTTCATTTGGATTTCATGTTGAATCATGAAGCAAAATTCATCACCATGAATGACTCTATTTATAAAAATAGGAAATTTCACCATATTTCTTCTTATGTGGCAATTTCTACCTTTTTCTAGAATGCCAAAATTCATAATTGCAAGCATCATTTCTGAGACAAGCATCCTTTATCAAAATGGAACCATTCAAGCTCATTCTCTTTTTTTGTAAAGTTCTATACAAACGATATAATGCAATTGTTGCATTCAAGGACAACCAAACAGGCCCTAAACCTTCGGATTCTTGAAACTTTAGAAGGATTGTTGATGCAGGAGGCCCGAGCTCTCGGACCTTGAGAGCGCTCGAGGAGCGAGTGCTCGAGATAGCGCATGAGCTTAAAAGGTGTAAAATGACTTTTTTGCCCTTGGGTCCCAAAAAGTCAATAAATACCATATCATTTCCTACATTTGTGCCATTGATATACTCTATTTTCCAGAGAGTGCCTTTGAGAGATTTGGGAGTTCATACACCCACACACACATTTTCTACACAAACACACCTTGTATGGTATCCATTTTATGATCCATGCACACAAACACATGTATCACCACTACTATGAAGTTCTGGAAGTGAGGTTCAAGGAAAATCAAGAAGGACTTTGAAGGATCAATACTCTTGAAGTTGAATGGAAGCTTGATGTTGAAGATTTCTTGAAGATCAAGCACATACACACACATGCAATCATATTTCTTCATCTAGATCATCTAGATTCTTGTGAGTACTCTTGCTCACTTATAAATATGTTTGTTTAAGTTATATTAATAATCTAGAGCCATGCTTGTGGCATGTATGAAGATCAAACTTGGAAATATAAGTTGCAAAACTGTCACTGTTTGAAACTACTAAACCCGAGCACTCGAGCCTAATGAACGGACCAGGTGCGAGCGCTCGAGTTCAGCAGAGTTTAAAAGATTAGTTTGTCGTATGTATATTTACGATGGCCTATGTTATGAATGGTGGTACCATGAGCTGTGATAGTTGTACCTTTGTGTTGTACTTGATATGTATGATTGCGTGTGCTTACTATAAGTTGTACCTTATGTTGTGGGAGTTGCGTTTTTGAATGAATAACTTTTTTAATAACTTTTATTAAGAAGAAGTTATGTATTCTTAACGTAACGGACTTGTAAGCTCATACTTGCGATACACGAGAACTATGTGAACAGTAATGTGATATAAGTACACGATTCCGAGAATAATGTGCTTAAACGAATTATACCACGCGCGTTAATTGCTAACGAGATGATCATATCTGTCGGTCTGTTCTTTATGTTTTGTTCGTATGGTCAGTTTGAGAAAGAGTAAAGAGTTTTGGTTCAATTGTTGGGACGGTTAATAGCCATGTGGGTTGATGTCAAGCAAGTGGCCAATTTGGGGCAAGATGACATGTTAACCGAGGCCGAATGGAATAAGTTTGGGATTACCAAGTAATGAGGTCTTAAGGCAGATGTCAAGCAAGTGGCCAGTTGGGGCAATGATGATAAGATGGTAACCCATGACTGGAAAGCAGCGATATTCTAGGTCAACGGCACTCGTGCAGGATGCATGCAAGAGTCAAGTTAGTAAAAGATTGGGCGTGTGGTCCAAAGATTGGATCAGTGATCCAAAGAGTCGAGTTGTAAAGATTAAACCTATGGTTCAAAGTGAAGTATCTGAGTCAGTATGGATTGGGTTGTCACAAAGTGATCAATCGATTATTGTTAGTTGTGTTTCATAGATCTAAGTATTATCATTGAACGTTTCCTAAACTTATGCATTGCCATGAGATTAGAATAACTGAGACTTGAATATAGGTTTTCATAAAAGAAGAGAAATTAAATATTTTACTTTCTTAACAGATTAACAAGTGTTTTCTGAGCCTGTTCAGTGTAGTAGGTTTACTCACTTAGCTTGCAGTAAAGCTGACGACTTTTATGTCCTGGACAATCAAACGTCCAGATCTTGCAAAGGCAGTTTATCCAGAAGAAGAATATGCCGAGGAGGGATATGGGTTTGCGAGCTAGCTAGCGGAAGTGAAGACCTTTTGTTTATTTATCTTTTGTTAGTAGTTAAGGCACTAAATGCTGATCTTATTATTATGTTGTAGGGCATCACACCCAGGATGTTATTATCTTTCTTTCCCTTTCTGTGATGCTGTAATAATTACGTTTTAAGACTCTGATGTTTAATATTATGTATGTCTAGGATCACCATGCTTATTGTTACTACTTCCTTTTATTATCTTGGTTCTTTCTTGTATGGACAAGCACGCGATCCTCAAACCAGTCACGTATCTACGGGTCCAAAGGTGAAAATTTTAAACTTTTCCCAATTTTGCTACGCCGGGGTGTGACAGTCGTCATCTATGAAACGACGTAGCAACGTTGGTGTTTTGAACCCCCGAGTAGAAGGTTATAATTGCGACTGTCTCATTTAGGTTGTAAACCTAAAGCTTTTGCTGGTTGAACCGATCGATGAAATCCTTCAAAGATTCTCCCTTTCGCTGCCTGACAGTAAGTAGCTAAGTGTTAGGCTACGGTCGACCGAACATACCCATGAACTGGCTGACGAACAGCTTGCTGAGTTCCTTGAAATTGTCAACTGACCAGGGCTTAAGGGAGTGGAACCACTGCGCGGCTGGGCCTTTTAGAGTGCTAGGAAAGGCCAGGCAGTACAGTTCATCGGATTGGCGGCCAGTGCAATCTGAGCCTTATAGGTCTGGATGTGGTCGACCAGACTTCCCGAGCCGTTGTAAGAGTCGAGATGAGATTGTTTGAACTTGCGTGGAATGGCAAACCCCGTGATCCGGTCGGAGAATAGTGACTCGGTCTCAGTGTTGGTGTCACACCCTGATTTTTGGACAACCAAATATTCAATCTAGAGCATATATCCGGACTAATATTCAATTGCCAAAACCCCAGGAGTGACACCCCCACACAGGCTAACAGATAATTTATTGAAAAAAGTATTTAATACTCATTAAATAAGGACATGTGATCTTGTTTTTAAAGAAAAACTCACTGAATAACAAACCTATAGTTCCAAACATGCATTTAAGACTAACACATTACAAAGCACACAGTAGAACAAAACACATAGTACCATGAAACACATTGCACCACAAAACAATAGAAGCACGTAATAACACATAATCCTTATCCCATAAATCTGCAAACCTAAGGCTCTGACCAACCCTTAAAGCACATTTCGAGAATCACTTAGACTCGCTAAGCTAACCTTAAGCTTTGATACCAAACTGTCACCCTTGGGTTTTCGTCAATTGAATATTAGTCTGGATATTTGCTCTGGATTGAATATTTGGTTGTCTAAATATTGGGGTGTGACAGTTGGCATGATCATGAGTTGGATTCCGGCCCAACTTCTCGATCTTTTTCTCCAAGTCCTTGATGTGGGCTTCCATGTATTCCCAACCGATGTCCGTGTAGTAGGTCGGGTCTGAGGAAGAGGCTTCATCTTCGAAGTATGCTGTCCTTAGGGTTAAGGCTTGGCTATGACTCTGGTTGATCGTGTGCCTTAGGTCACTTCCGGGCTGAGTGATCTTGGGTCGATTCCCAGGTCATGCGTTCTTGCATCTCCCGTCTGGTGGCATGCCTATTGTTAATGATGTCTTTAGCATCCCCGCGCGGCTTGAGTTAGCCCGAGCACATTTTTGGGCCCTATTGGGTCTCAACCACGGTCAGTGTTTCAGGGCTGTATCCCGACCTGCGGAGGATTGTTTTGTTGGGCCAGCAGAGCTTCGATCTGTTGTTGAGTTTGACTTTGGCCCTCTAAAAGTTGTGCAAGAATTGTTGTGATTTGCGCTAGAGTCAGGATAGCTGTCGTCGCGTTGGGGCCGACGGATTCTGTTGAGCGGCCTTTTTATTCTTACGAGGAGCTATAGCAATCAGTCACGAATTTTTGTTTCTGAAAAACTGTCGTTTCCCATAGACGACGTCAAACTGATGATGCCAATTTTGGTATAAGGTAAGAAAATACGACAATATAAGATTTGTATGTGGTTCGGCCCTGTTAATGAAGAGACCTTCGTCCACGTGTGTGTCGGATCACTTTCACTATATCAGAAGGTGACCGGAGACCTTTGGTGAGAGCCAACAGTAGACTGACACTACCAGAGGTCGACCGGATCGTATGCTACCTCTCTACAGCATTAGTGTTGTTCGATCCCCTCTATAGGAAGGGACGGGTGTATTTTATACACGCAAGAGACCTTCCCGTACATGGAAACTGTCCTGATAAGGTAACATAATCTGATTGAATTTGATTAGCATAATCCATGCGAGTTTCTTAATGTGATTAGGAAATTATCTTTACATTCCATTAGTCTTCTAGTTGATTGAGAAAACTGTCTGGAAAGTTCTGGATCAAATCCTAGGACTAGCCCAAGCCGCACCTGTGTCGAGTTGAGCCCGGGCGACAATCCCGACCCATGGGTCGGGACCTGTAGATATTGACATACCGGTCGGGAACTCCTCCATCGCTCCTTGGCGTGTCTACAAAGCTTGGCTCTCATTGGTTGAATATTTTTGTACGTATCAACTATACTTTATGTTTTCATAATCTTGTAATAACTTCATGACCGTGATACCTCGTTAGTATTTCACTCACTCGGCTATCATAAGCTGATGGCGTAATTGCCCTGGATATTCCATGTCCAGCCTTCCTATTTATGGTAATGCAAGGGAATGATATGAAGGCAAGGACTTCTATGCAGGCGATGGCGATGCTGTTGAAGGCTATCCCGAGGGGGACTGGTGGAGGAAGATTACTATGACGACTAAGTTTACGTCAATTGAAGACTATGGCTAGATTGTAGTTTACTTCAGTTTATATTTTACTCTTTTATATTATGTTGACCCTAATGTAATTGCTTATATACCTTATGTTATTTATCATGCTGAACTTAGAATCTTTTATTTCTGTCTTCATATTACTGTTGTTTAGAAATGTGTGTTGTGGACAATCATGTGACTTCACCAGTCACGGTCTATGGACCCAAAAAGGAATTTATTTTCCCTACTTTTGCTGCTCCATGGCGTGACATTGATGAGCGGGGACTCCGTGCCAGTCTTACTGTTTACTGAGCTGGGGCTCCGTGCCAGACTTACTGTGGTTTCCGAAAGTTGAATCAAATTTCTTTGGGTAACATTGGTCGTACGTTCAGTCCAAGCAAATTATGGTCGGAAGTGTTTGGGTAGAGTTATGTTAGTACAGTGGACCCAAAGTCTATGACATTGTTAAGCTATGTCAGTTGTCGCTTATAGTAAAGTTGGTGCATGCATGAATGCGAATGACGAGGCGACCTTTCCATAACCCTCTTGTTTATAATGCTTCATAATTACTGAGACTTTGACCTTTCCATAAACCTCTTGTTTATAATGCTTCATAATTACTGAGACTTTGTTACACTCACTCGACTTTCATAAGCTGACGGCAATTGTGCCCTGGATATTCCCATGTCCAACCTTCCAGATGTATGGTGATGCAGGGGAAGGACCAATTGATGAGGGTTGCTACCCGAAATAAGGCTGTGATGACGACGGCCATGCCACGGGTGGACACAGAGGGGAGAACCACTATGCAGATAACGACATATATGCCAATTGAAGTATAGGGCTAGATTGTAGTTAACTGTCGCTTTATGTTTCAAATAATGCGACTTGGAGTTATGTTTCTAATATTGCAGTCGGTTTTGTAATAAAATCATTGGCTAACAGACAATCATGTTACCGTGTTTATATTCCTGATGTTACCGGTTTTGTAATTTATCAAGTTTAGTATTTCGGTTATCGTGTTTATATTCCTGATGTTTAGACTTATGTGCTATGAACAATTATGTGATATTCACCAGTCATGACTTACGGATCCAAAAAAGAATTTTATTTCCCTATTATTGTTATTCTGGGGCATGACAAAAATAGCCTTAGTTGTATAGGACGTGGTTGATGATCACTTATCTGAATTAAAGCATTTTCCAATTGATTTTCTATACTTAAAACTCTGCAAAAGTGCTGTTGATAAATATAAAATAATAAATAATAAAATAATTAAAAAAATTGTAACAATTGAAACAGTAGGCTTTTCAATGAGCTCTGATTGCAGAACAAGTCAACTTCACTTTTTGGTGAGTCGACCGAACTCTACAAAATGTGAACTTGTCTAAAATGGTTTTAAATGGTTAAAAAGGATGATTTGAGAGATGATTTCACGTGTGAAATTCGGTCATTGAACATAAACTGTCATGGAATCAGTAGTTTATAGGCCTCGGTGGCAGTCATTAGCGGATTTGGTCGCGTGACGGGTTCATCATTCGATTGTAAACCCCTGAGATTTAGGGGATGATTTCCCTGGGACATCAGTGAATCAAACTGGCCTATCCTCTGCAATCTATGGTGCAGAGTCCAAGATGTACGTGCACAAAGACTTTTGGTCCAACGACCAGAGTCTCTCTAATGCTAAAGTCAGCATGTGTGGGATATGATAATGCGTGTATGTAATTCACCATATCTTTAATACCTTAGTTGAGGCATTTTATAAGACATTTTGAATGTAACGGATACCTTAATCCAAGATCGTGTGATTAAAGGCATTATGTTCCGCAATGGCTTGATCTTCTTGTGCTGCTAAGATAGGGAAAGATTCCTTTTTTTTTTTTTTTTTAATTTCATAAACTTGCCATGTGTCTTGGTAGCACAAAAAATATTATCAAATGATGAATCAATTGCTGATATCCAAATTTTTTGGCATCCAGATAGACGTGACTTTGATCCTATTTTTGTTCACTGCTGTTCAAAGAACTCAGTGTGTGTGTGTAAACGTGAACAGATATTCATTCCTATGCGTGTGTGATGGAATGTGAACTAAGTTCTAATCTAGCAATTGTGTAAAATAAGTAGGAATGACCCTTGGTCTAAAAGTTCTATACCAGTCTTGAAGCAAACAAGCTAATCTATGCTAAGCCATTGGTAGAAAGCATGAAGCAAAATTGCAACTAAGTTAAAAGTAAAATACCTCATTAACGAAAATGGAGGACATCTTCATTAACAGCTGTAAAAGTACAACTCTTGAACATAAATTTCTTGGAACGGAAAATGATCAGGAAATGATTCTACTTCTAAGTGGTGAACTAACTAACTAAAGCTAATAAGACTAAAAAAAACTTGGACTATCTGAAGAATTTGAAATGGAAAAAGGATAAGTATATACCAGAGCAGAGTTGAGTATGGTGAGCGTGGGAATAATCTGCGCCACCCCTTGCCTATTTATAATGGCCAAGTGTTCTTCTATGAGGGCGGTTACCAGACTCATAGGAGGCATAACATCCACTTCCCTTGAAATGTGGGAAGTGGATTCTATTCTCGTGGAAGTGTGCTCTCCCTGCATTGACTGGTTCAACATCGGTCCTCCCTCATCCGATCTTCAACTAGTCTTTTTGGGTCTGATTCCCCGAGCTAGATCTTCTACCAACCTTGTTTTGACCGATTATGCGTTATTTTGCTGGCTCAGCAACTGGTGGCATTCTATCTGGCCAAGATCGGATATACCATATCGATTCATATACTTGCCTTACCACCCTCGGGGAGCTTCTCTAAAGACTAACTATATCAGGGCTGCTCGATGAGATACGGGTGGCTTGGCTGGTGGCGTTGCACTAGGAAGCTTGCCTTGCTTGCCCGATATCCGTGCATTGTTTATCAGTCGTGTATCCCTAGAAGACTGATTATCCAAAAGAGTGTGATATTTAATTTTGTGTATTGATATTTAATTTGGCCAGATCAAAAGTGTCCAGAATTTGATCATATATAAAATAGCAAAAAAATCTGTACAAAATAAATAACAGTAAATATGACAACAAAATTGCTATCCAAGATAGAGTACTATATCAGCATTTCACAAGTCTATGAAAAACTTCTAGCTTATAATTCAATCCTGGCTCAAAACTTGTTCCCCTATATAGATTCCCCTTTTTCATACATAGAAGTTACAACTCAAGACTCAAGCACAAGTTCATATTGTTAAACCTATATTTTCAAATCATTCACAACACCCCTGCAGAAGTCTAATACACTTGGAGTATACTAAGATATTGAAAGACGAAGACAAATGAAGAAGATTACTTTTTTTCATCCTCTTCATCATCATAGTACTCTTCGTCACTGCTATCGTAGTAATATTCGTCGCCGTCCTCTTCTTCTTCTTCATCATATACGAGTCCTCTTATATTTGTGTTTGACATAAGTTGCTCTTGAATCCGGTCCCTAATTGCAGTTCCCTGGTGAAAAGCCAATTGTGTTATACGCATGTATCCATTTGTGCACACATGAAAACTCTCAATTAAACAAAATCACCACATAGGAGGCCCAAAAGCTTCTAGAACCCATTTGGATTATTATTGCAAATGACTTTAGAGCCCCAAAAGCACGTTTTGGCGAAAGCAGGTTCAGAGGTGGTTCATCACAAACGTGACATGAGTAGCAGATTACTAGTTCTAATGAATATTTCTTATTTCTGATTTTGCCCTTGTGATTAAAGCTGCTGCTTCTACCTAAATGCAAAAGACAGCCAAGCCAAAACATACATGTAGTGTGTTCAATTGTGGTACTAGTGAACGAGTGAGAAACATATATATATATATATAAACACACACACATATTTCTATAGAGAGAGAGAGAGAGGGAGAGAGAGAGAACCCACCATTTTATGACAACCTTCTTCGAACATCTCAAGGAAACCAGCAACCAAGCGGTCAGCATTCTCCACCCATATGTTACGGCGCATACTCGCAGTTTTTGCCACTGTTTGTATCTGCAGCATCACAGAAAATAAACATACAAGTACACTATCCAACTACCAATCAGTTGCGAGCCTAACTACTGCTTCCATTATATTATAGTGAATGATGACAGCCTCATATTCACAATTTACAGATTCTCCCTTCCTTTGGTCCCATAACACTAACGAAAGCAGGAAAAACTAACCAACCAAAACATGCAGAAAAATGTCTTATTTGTTATAAATTAATTTATTACTTTGTGGGTAAAACTGGAACTGACCCTACCAAGCGAGCCTTATCCATGCCGCGTGTAAAGCTAGCGACACCTCCCCCCCACCCCACATGGCGCTTATGCGACGAGTTTTCATTGTCTCACCAGGTGTGCAAGGCCAAGGTTGAAACTTGGGACTTCACAAAACCTGCCGTGAAGCCCCCAACCACTTGGAACTTTTGGGTTTAAAGTAACCCATCAGACTGGAAATTTTATGGATACCAAGAGTGTTGCATGAAAATCACACAATTGGAGATGAGGTATTTCAGTTAAAATGCAGTTAATTAAGGCAATGGTCGATTGCGGACACACTTGTAAGTGCTGCTCTTGTTAAGGAGCAAGAGCCCTTGTATGTACTACAAGTATCGATTCAATGCCGAAATGGAGCAAACCTCACGTAAATATTGCTGTCAATTTTGTGCTTCAATACCACACTACGCTATTTGAGTACTTCAAAGCTTTTGTATCTTATGCCTCAAATCTTTCCAGTGCTACACAAATAGTTGTCTTTAGTACACATCTATTTTACCATTTGTAAGAAATTTTTTATAGCATATTCGAGACACATCCATAACAAAGACCAAATCAACCGTCATAAAAATTGAATATTAACACTTACTAAATATTTCTGCCATTTTTTTGTTAACGAGTTATTAAATGTTTCCGCCAAGTTTTTGTTAATAAGTTATTAAATGTGGCCACCTTCCATACCAGCAACTAAATTTGAGGGAAACAAGAGGAAAACAGAAGGATCTCTTCTTATAAAAATATGAGAAAAATGGGCTATAAGATGCAGTATCTATATATAGTCATTTGGAAGTAACTGAATTGTATAAAGGTCTCTTACCAGAAATACAAAGGAAACAGAACATGTACAAGAATACAACCCATGGCTTATGAAGTTATTTTGCCATCATTTATGAACCAATTGCAGATCACTAACTTCCAAAGCTTACCATCAGTTCAGATAAAATGGAATTACCTTCTCTCCAACTTTTTCTTGTTGTTTCTTCACTTTCTCCTGCAAGTTTTTTAATCCCATGTTTACTCTCAGCCTCTTCTCCTGAGAAAAACAAGTAGGACATAGTCAGTATCTTACTGAAAAATGAAAGGTGGTAACTAGTAAAAAGACAATTGAGGGACAACATGTAACATATCCAAATAAGATCTTGCAAAATTACATGCCTTAACATAGCTAACACCAAGTTCCTTCCTTGTATATCCTCGGTCCAAGTTGCGCATCACATACTGGTTATAATCCTTGACAATCCTCATTATTATATCTGAAGTAGATATCCCATCAGTTCTTTGTGTCTCCTTGAATTTCCCTATCGATTTGACCTGAAGCGAGCAATTTTTGTCATGATTACGTTCAAGTCAAACCAGAGATCATCATGAAATAGATAGCAAAATAAGGAAAGAAATTTTAAAATAAAAAATAAAAAAGCAGATAAAGTGGGAGAGGTAGATCCTAGTGGCAGGTGCGTGAACATAAACTATGGCCCCTATGAAGCACGGACACTATACGAATCAGTGCCGGACTCTGACACGCTCGAACACCTTCCAGACACGTGAAAAAATAATATCCATTTCTTTTCTTTTTTGAATTCAGACACGTTGTGAAAACTTTCAGGACATTTGTGGTTTTTTATAGGGGAAAATACCTTTTACCCCCTTGTGGTTACACCAATTTTCTCATAACCCCCTGTGGTTCATTTTGTAACACTTAACCCCCCCTGTACTACTGACTGAAGTGAGACTGTTAACTTTTCTAACGGCAGTCCCACTTCAGTCATTAGTACAGGGGGTTAAGTGTTACAAAAATGAACCACGGGGGGTTATGAGAAAATGGGTGTAACCAAAGGGGGGTAAAAGGTATTTTTCCCTAAAGAGTATGTATAGGGGCTTGGGGTATTAACGTCATTTCCTTTTCTCCGTTAGAAAAGTTAACAGTCCCACTTCACTCATTGGTACAGGGGTTAAGTGTTACAAAATGAACCACAGGGGGGTCATTAGAAAATGGGTGTAACCACAGGCGGGTAAAAGGTATTTTCCCCTTTTTTAAAATTAGGATTTTCTTTTCAATTTAGGTCCCAGTTTAGATTCCCCCCCCCCCCCCCCCCCCCCCCCCCCTTTTCAAAGGGCAATACCTTTTAAGACGTTGCATATCAATGCCTAGTTCCTAGACACACGAGGTTTAAGATTCAATGTTGTTCGCAATAGCCTTTTTAGTTTAATTACACAGTGATGTTATGCTTTTTTATTCATCAAGCACAATGCAATGCTTTTGGTTTTAAATTGAATCTGTTGCATTTATTTTTGTCATATAAAATGGTATAGAAAATGTTTTCTGTACATCTTTCCTTCTGGAGGATGAACCTCTATTTATACCAAAATAAGAGGAGCACAGAAAAGGAAAATCTAATCTAGACATTTAATCCCTATCAGTTACAAATCTTCGACAGTTACAATTCCTTCATTCCTTTGATCATGCTATCCATTTGACTGTAATAAAAGAATTATGGGAAAAGGATAATTTTCATTATACTCTTCCACAGTATATATATACAAGGTATAGAAGCAAAAAAGGAAAAGAAATAACTCCTAATAAATGAGAAATAAACAGCTGGTCAACATGACCTAAAATAGACAAGAATAGAAAACAGCAAGAATATATATTCCCTAAATATTTCCTAATTCCAACACTCCCCCTCAAGCTGGGGCAAATATATCGACGAGCCCTAGCTTGTGAAGAAATGACAGCAGAAGGCCAGGACCAATAGACTTGGTGAACATATCAGCAGTTAGTTCACATGAGGCAACAAAACTTGGTGAGATAACTCCTGACCGAACCTTTTCGCGAATGAAATGAATATCAACTTCGATGTGCTTCGTTCTCTCATGAAGGACAGAATTAGATGATAACATAATAGCCGACTTATTATCACAAAATAGAGTAAATGAGCCTCTCACTGGGAACCCCAACTCATCAAGAAGAGAACGAAGCCAAAGCAACTCACATGTCCCCGAGTCATGGCACGATACTTGGCTTCAGCGGAAGAGCGGGAGACAACTGCCTGTTTCTTGCTTTTCCAAGATATTAGGTGGTTACCACGAAAAGTGCACAAACCAGAGGTAGAACGTCTATCACTTTTCGAGCCTACATAATCAGCATTAGTAAAAACAGGAAAGACCTGACTGAATTCCTGTTTTAAAGAACAAACCAAGACCAGGACAGGTCTTAAGATATCGAAGAATATGGTACACAGCATCCAAATGAGAAGTCCGAGGTGATTGCATAAACTTACTTACAACACTCACAGCAAAGGTCAGATCTAATCTTGTATTGTCAAATAGATGAGACGACCTACAAGACGCTGATATACCGAGGGATCAGGTAAAAACTCCCCAACTCAGATAACTTTAGGTTTGGATCCATAAAAGAAGAAGTCGGTCTACACCCAAGCATACCAGTATCCTGAAGGAGATCCAAAGCATACTTGCGCTGGGATAAGGAGATACCTTGGCGTGAGCGAGCAACTTCAATACCAAGGAAATATCTCAGAGGACCCAAATCTTTAATATCAAATGATAACCCGAGATCATACTTTACTTGAACAATACTTGATGCATACCCGTAATAATAATATCATCGACATACACGGAGATAATAATGCACTGCCCTAGGGAATTGTGGCGAAGAAAACAAGTATGATCTTAATGGCACCGAATAAATCCATAGAAAGTACGACATCACTGAAACGGCTAAACCAAGCACGAGGAGACTGTTTCAGGCCATAGAGAGATTTTCGGAGGCGACATACTTTTTCCTGAATACTCCCCCTGAGCCCGAAAACCAGGTGGAGTATCCATATAAATGGTTTCTGACAGATCACCATTAAGGAAGGCATTCTTAACATCAAGCTGATGGAGAGACCAAGAGTAGGACACAGAAAGGGAAACCAGGAGTCGGACCGTGGTTAGCTTAGCAACGGGAGCAAACGTAAAACGTTACACCCAACAGTTTTCTCACCCGGGGGGAGAGGCACAAGTTCCCAAGTTTGATTACGTTGAAGGGCATCCATTTCCAAGGTCATGGCAGCCACGCACTGTGGATCCTGGAAGGCTTCAGAGACAGGCCGAGGGATGGATGTGGAGTCAACCTGACTAAGAAAAGAGCAATAGGAATCTGAGAGTCCCTTATAAGAAACATACTGATCAATGGGGTAGCAGAAAAGCCATAACGATTAGGAGGACGACGAAGTCTAGAGGGATATCTAGAGGAAACTGAAGGTAAAGGTGGAGAAACATTACCAGATTCCGGTGAAGATATTGGAAGTGGAGTCTGAGCAAGAGGTCGGCGAGAGTACACCTGAGTAGGAGTAGTAGTGATGACCGGAGGAAGGTTGGAAGAAGTCTCCAGTGGTTGTTCAAACAGAGGAACAAGAAGCGGAGGAGAGTTTGAATCTTCGGAGACTTCGGTAGAAGGAGGATCAGAAACAGACTGAGGACCTGCAAAAAACGGAGTATCTTTCAAAAAAGTGACATCCACAGAATGATACATATGACGAGTGGTAGGTTCATAACACCTGTAACCTTTTGACATAGGTGAATAACCTAAGAAGATGCAGCGAACAGCCTTGTTATCTAATTTTGTCCGAGTTGGACTGCGATCTTGGACAAAACATGTACAACCAAAGACCCGAGGTAGGATAGGAAAGAGGATTTTGTCGGGCTGAAGAAGTTGCAAAGGTGCCTTGCCTTGTAAAACACGACTTGGAATCCGATTAAGAAGAAAAGTGGCAGTAAGAACGGCCAGATGCCAGAAGCATATGGGTACATTCATTCCGCACAGAAGACACCTAACAACAGACATGATGGAGCGGTTCTTTCGTTCCGCCACACCATTCTGTTCTAGAGTGTAGGGACAAGTGAGTTGCTGGAGAATACCCTGTTTATTAAGCTCAGGCCGAAACTCATTAGTAATGTATTCACGACCATCATCAGAACGTAGATTACGAACAACAGTACTAAATTGGGTCTTAACCATTCGTAAGAAGTTAGAAAACAAGGAGAAAACTTCGGATTTCTTTTTAAGCTAATAAACCCATGTACACCTAGTGTAATCATCAATGAGTGTAACATAATAACGGTAACCAAAAATAGCAGTAATTGGGGAAGGACCCTGTTGACACAAATTTTCGTCGTCCTGCTGAGTTGTGTTCGATTTGTAGGATTCAAAAATTTGTGTTTAACAAATTACCACTGTCGCTTGAACGACAGTGTTTAATTTTTGATTTGTAGTGTCCCTGTCTCCGATCTGCCTAATGGGCAGATCGTTAATTACTTTGACCTCCGATTAACGATATAAAGAAAGTAAAATTAAGCAAAAAATAAACAAATGGCAAAATAAGAAGGAATTTTTATTATTGAAAAACAGATTTTGGTCCGTTTTGACATAGCTAGAATACATTAGATTAGAATATATCTCTTTTTTACCAGAGGGTTGGAACCCTTTACCTGATGAACTCCATTGTGTTTGATACTTCGGGAATCTTGTATTGACGTCTTCTTCTTCTGTAGCTCTAACTCTGTCTCTTTCTTTTCTTTAACTCTTCTGTAGCTCTGTATATTTCTGAACTCTTGGTCTTCTTTTTAACCCTTTTTGTTCTGTGTTGTTCTCTCGACCCCTTTGATGCTTGGGTCCTCTATTTATAGAGGACCTTTGACCATATCTTCTCTGTGACATTTGATTTTTAAAGATTTCAACTGACGTTGAAATCTTGTTTGAAATTCGAACTGTGATCTGATATATTGACTAGAGATCACATTTTTTAATTATTTACATTATCCCTATGATACGTATCTCTCTCCCAAGAATCTCAACTGAAGTTCCAATACAAATTTGAAATTCAAATTGTGACATGATATCTTGACTTGAGGTGACGTTCATTTTATTTGTATCATGAGATGATACGTATTTCTTCAAGAATCTCAAGTGATATTTCAATATCCTATTTGAAATTCGAATGTCATTGAGATGTTGTGGTTGACTGATGTATCATCTCTATGTGAGATGATACGAATCTTTTCAAGTGTCTCGTTAGATATTATGAATCTTGTTCGAAACTTGAGATATCTCATCCGTTATCCCAACTCTGTCCTGAATTTTGAACACTGTATCTCACCTGAGTTGTATTTGGGGTGTGATTACCACCTTTTGAGTTTTGAAACCCACTTTGTAGGTTGGCTCTTGTTGGGCCAAGTAATCTTTATTGGGCCAATTGATTGGCCAACTAGAATAAACAGACCTTAATCTTTCCTTGAGTTGGGCTCGAATCTTGAGTTGAAATTTATGTGCCAACAGACCCCACACATCAAAATGGATAATATCAAAAGCAGACGGTGCACGATGCATGTGAGGTATATAATGAGAACGAGTATGCTTAGATAATTCACACACCACACAATTGAATTTAAATTTTTGGCAGGCTTTTGTTAATAATGGAAAAAGTTGACAAAGATAATGAAAGTTTGCATGGCCCAAGCGGGCGTGCCACAATTTTATTGACTCTAAAGAAAAACTAGAAGACTTAGAAGACTCAGGCATAACAGACGCCTGAAGACTCGAAGACGACAAACTTAAATTCCCACCAGGTGGATCACCAAAATAGTAAAGGTCATCCCGCTCATATCCCCTGCCAAAAATCTTCTTCGAAATCCTATCTAGCAAATGACAACAATCTGGTAAGAACACAATTTCACAATTAAGAGATTTTGCAAGACGACTAACTGAAAGAAGATTATACGGAAAACTAGGGACATGAAGAACAGAAGATAAAGAGATACTAGGAGAGAGGCAAACATCGTCGTTACTTTTGACATAGATAGTGGACCTGCTGGCATTACGCACAGACTGGGAGATGGGAACCAAAGAGGAAGAAAACAAGAACAAATTACCAGTCATATAATCATTGGCACTAGAATCCAGAATCCACGAGGGGTTGCTAGACCCAACATGGAGTGCAGTAGAAGGAGTACCTGAAGCCAAAGTAGCAGTGGGAGTGGTGCAAAAATGAGAACCTTGCTGAAGTAATGACCCTAGTTGAGATTGAAGGTGGCCTATATGAGTCTGGAGTTGAAGCAGATCCGGAGTAGGAGCAGTCTCAACCATAGCAGCAGTGCGGTATGGACCCTTTCCTTTATTCCGGGCACCTTTCTCACGAAGTTCAGAATGGAGTTTGAAGCAACGATCCTTTGACGTGACCAAGATTACCACAGTGAGTGCAGAAAGGGCAGTTACTAGATCCAGGAGGACGGGTGAAATTGGTGAATGGGCCAGACGGGGCAGCAAGAGCCATCTGATTAGGCACTTAAGGTGGCTCAGGTAAAGCCGGAGACTGAAGCAAGTGACGACGTCTCTCATCTTCATCAATAGTAGCAAAAGCCTCAAATAAAGAGGGCATAGGGGATGTGTTTAAAATCTTGAGTCCGGAGAGATTCGAACTCAGGTTTTACACCCATCAAGAACTGGTAGGTGTGATGGCGATTGAGACGTCGGAGAGCAATAGTAGCTACTTCAGTCGGAAATTCATTGAGAGGCTCATAACGGGACTGAAGGTAGCCAAAATAATCAACAACAAAAAGATCTAATTTAGCCTGAGAAGCCTGCGCAACATCCCGATAAAGTTCGAAGATACGAGAATCATTGCACTCATGAGCATACATTTGAGTCAGAGAGGTCCATAGGCTGGAAACAGTATCATGAAACATAAACATATGATAAATCCGATCTTCCATAGAGTTAAATAACCACCCCAAAATGGTGCAGTTATCAATATCCCACTGAGCAAATGTAAGATCTGAGAGCGCTGGTTTGGGTACAGTGCCTAGAATCCATCCAGACTTGCCTTTGCCTTCAAGATAGAGACGGAAAGAACGGGACCATGCAGAAAAGTTCCTTCCACTCAATAACACACTAGTAACCCATTGAGCAGTGGTGTATTGAGAGAGATACAGATCTGGACGAGCACGAGTAATAGCTGGAACAAGAGTGTCATTCAAATCGCACACAACTTTGTGTTTCACAAGCGCACGAAGCACATTGAGATCGAGATTGCCACTTTGTGCGTCATCATCTTCAGCTTGGCATTATCTCCCTTCCAATTCTTCCTTCGAGCTTGCAGTTGGCTGACTTCTTTACAAGGTCTCATACTATTACACGTTTCCGCTTTCTGTTTGATAAACTTCTGATGCTCTATGTCGTCACATCAACAGTTTGAGGGGAGTGTTAGAGTAATAAAGTATTAAGCATTAAGGGTATATTAGTCTTTAGTTTTCTTTATGTAACCCTACTATATAGGGCGGCTTTAATGTGTATTTTTATTATTATGAACAAAGCATATTCACGTTAATAACAGTCTCTTCTTCGTTTCTTCTTTCTATTTCTTTTTTTTTTGTTTGATCACTTACCTAATCCAGACTGGACACACACACACCCCAACGCACACACACAGCCCAGCCCAAAACCAACCCCAAGCCTTTAATCCTCTTCTTCGATTGCTAAGTTAACATCCCCAACGTTCGTTTCCTACTTTTTTGAGAAATTACATAAACACGAGTCCGTGTCCGTGCTTCTTAGAGCCATACTGTTGTGAAGGGGCAATATCATATTGTCTTAGCAACCCAGAAAGTTGGCTCGCGGGTCATTTGAACTAAGACATACTTGGGATCCATTTGGTTTAAGGCTTTAAAGAAGGAATTTTAAAAAGAACGGAGAACTATTACCCAAGTGTTTTTCCTTGTGTTTTCCTCCACGCGTCAATAACATTAGAATACTAAAATTTTGAGGGGGAAAAAATAGGAATCCGAGAAAAGAGGAAGAGAAGTGACCCACAAAGTTCTAAAATTTTAACATATTTCACCATATTTTCTTTTCCTTCATATTTCCTCATCCCTTTCCTTGGGCTCTGTTTGGTTCATGGACCTAGTGAGGGAAAGGAAAGGAAAACACAAAGGAAATAATTTTCCTTCAGTTACCAGAGGAAATAGTGAGGAAAAAAGGAATAGAAATTATAGTGGGCAATAAACAAAAAATTGACTTTCGTGAGTTACTTTCTTTCCTTTTTCCTAGGTTACAAATTAATATTTTGAAAATATTTAACTTTGGATGTTATTTAAGCATGGAGGAAAACATAAGGGAACTAATTTTCCCTTTTCTTTTCCTTCAAGGAATCCGAAAACCAAACAGATCCTTTATATTAAGTATTTTTCTCCCTGTTCTCTTTTCTTTTCCCTAACCAAATCCATGAACAAAAGAGCCTTAGTCGAATGAAGAATGGGCACACATAAATCCTAAAACTGAAATGCAATGTGAACTTACAAACTCATAAACATCTTTACCAGCACCACTTGCATCAGCATAACTACAACAACCAAGAAAGAATTAACAGGTACCGACACAAAATCAACTTAAATCAGTGAACACAAAACTTGCATATTCTGGGAGAGATAAAATCCCGGTTGGGGACCATATGCGAAATAGAAAAAAAGAAAAAATATATATATCTTCATTATGCAAATTAAACAACATAATAAACACTAGTTACTTGATTTGTATATACACTAACAAATTACAAATGAAGTCAGCAAAGGCAAGTATGGGAATGGAACAAATGGCAAAAGACCGAACACTCAAAGAGAAACAAAGAAAGTCCTATCAAAATAGTAGAAAAACCCTATGTTACCCGGACCCTTCATAATGCCTGGAGTACCCTTGTCCGACCCGACACCCATACTTGCCTTTATGGCCGACACTTGGATAAGTGTCCGACCCGACACCCGTACCCAAGTCTGGGTAACTATTGGAATGTCCCACATCGCCGATTTATGGCCCCTCGATGCGGTTTATAAGGCTTTAGTTCCCCTCTCCTTAACACCTTTAAGGAGTTGAATGGGTTGGGCCTTACAAATGGTATCAGAGCTTGGTTGGGCTTGTCTTCCGGCGTGCCGAGTGTCCGGCTGCTGTGGTCTAGGGTATGCCGAGTGTCCGGCTCCTGTGGTTCAGGGGTATGTTGGAATGTCCCACATCGCCCATTTATGACCCCTCTGTGCGGTTTATAAGGCTTTAGTTCCCCTCTCCTTAACACCTAGGTTTTAAGGAGTTGAATGGGCTGACCTTACAAGAGTAACATAGGAAAAAACTAAATTATTGATTGCAAACCATGGACTGTTGAAATAAGTTCATTCATCACATCGTTTAGATAAACACACGAACTTTTCTTGTGAAAGTTCTAAAAAAGCTCACTATGCAAAGTCGAAAAGCTTCTCAAATGAAATTCCAACTGTGCAACATCTTTCCGACATATGCAGATACGAAAACTTGTCTTCATTCAATGTATCGAAATATCTCACCAAAAAAAAACTCAACAATAAAGAAAACCATCAAATTAAGATGTCATGTGACAACCAGCGCTGTTAGCTCAGCTGGAGACACGGCGGGGCTCCAACCCCAACATTCCTAGTTCGAGTCTCGCTGGCCACCCATAACAAGCGTAAGGTTGGATTTACGCACCCCTCGCTGGTGTATGGGGAGCTGGCAGTGGGGCCAGGAAGGTGTACCTTCGACCTACAGCTAGGGTTGACCTAGCCAATAAAGTCGGGGGGTTCCTGCCCACACCGAAAAAAAAAAAAAAAAAAAAAGATATCATGTGACTTAATTTTCCATATCTACACTCCTTTTGTTTCGACGTATAAGTTTTTATGCTGGAAAATTTTGGAAAAACTTAATTTCCTTCTTATCTTCCAGTGTTTGGTTGACTAGCAAATTATTTCACAAGTAACAAACCAAGGTACTTTCACGTACTTTGACTAGTGCTAACCAAGGTACATTTTGCTTCTTACAAACCGAGGTATTTTCACAAGTAAAAAACCAAGGTACATTTTGCTTCTTACTTCGCCAAGTAACAAGGTTTCCTCCTACAAATGTGCAGTGAGTATCCTCTTATCAGTGACCGAACCGGCCCAATCTGCATCGGTATACGCTTCCAGCCTAACATGGTCATGTCTGGCAAAGTACACGACTTTTCTAGGAGCTAGCTTCAAGTGCCCAAGAATCCGAAAAACAGCCTCTTGATGTGACTCTCGCGGAGAATGCATAAACTGGCTGACAACACTAACTGCAAAAGCAATGTCCGGACAAGTATGAGACAAGTAAATGAGCTTACCAACAAGTCTATGATATCTCCCCCTGTCCACCATTTCTCCATTACTTTCACCACTAAGCTTCTGATTCGGTTCCATAGGTGTGTCACATACTCTGCTCCCCAAGCATTCTCGTCCCCTTCAATAAATCAAGAACATACTTCATTTGGGAAATAAATATCCCATGTTTAGACCGAGCCAGTTCAATCCCAAGAAAAAATTTCAACGCTCCCAAGTCTTTGATTTAAAATATTGTGGCCAAATACTTCTGCAACCTTTCCATTTCCTCCAAGTCATCCCCTATAAGTGTTGGAAGTTATTTTATTCTTATATTTCTTTTCTTTTCTTAAGTCTTAAGGACCATTATGTAATTTCTCTACTATTATTCCATTTAATATAAAAGGGGTCTGACATGTTGTCAACCATAAGCTTTGCCAAAATAGTATTCAACATGGTATCAGAGCCATCCACAATCAATCCCAAACCCTAACAACCACACTATTCATCGCGACACTGTTCATCGGCATTGTTCACAAGTAGTACTGTTCATCGACAGTGTTAATTGGGTATTGTTCACAGTTACTATTCATCCAATCTGGCCTAGTTTCACACACTCTAACCACCCACACAATCCTAATCGCACCTAGATCCTGGTCCAATATCATCCCATATGTGCTGGTTTGATCGAAGTTTAGTTCTTCTATTTCTTTGGTCCCAGAATGGACCATAACTTAGCTTTTTACTGAGTTAATTGCACCCTGAATGGTGCTATGATTTGAGAGTATATGTGCCATGGTCTCGTTGGTGAGTCTCCATCTTCTCTGTTTATCTGTGATTGTTGAGGGTTTCTTTTTGCGTTCTGAAATTATGGGTGACACTACTAGTCAGTCCACTGTCCGTTTACAGATGCCTAAGGTCAAGAGCCCCTTTGTTGCTCCACCAAAAACCCTTACCTAAAATCACATCTTTCTCAAATGGTCAAAACTACGTGGCGTGGTCGAAGTCAATGACCATTTTCTTGAAAAGTGGAAGGACTATGGACTACGTAAATGGGAGAATCAAAGCACCTAGTACTATTGTGCAGAATGAGGAGAGTTGTCATTCTGTTATTTATGCTCCTTCCGAGCAGTCATCATTTATTCCAGCAGTCGTAGATACAACCATAGTTGTCAAATTGGGATTCGTATCGTGAATCGAAATGATACATGTGAATCGAATCGGGATTCGCGAATCGTGAATCGTAAGATTCGGTAACAAATTAAAAAAACCATATAAACATATTCTTTTCTTTTCTAGGCTTGTATAAACATATCCTTTTTGTTCTAGGCTTGTATAAACATATCCTAAGTGGTTTTAAAGAGGGTTGGTAATCAATTTTTTAAGAAAAAATTGAAAAACAAAAAAACAAAAAAATTGGAACAATTAAGTTTTGTGCCTAGCAGTCAAGTGAATCGTAAGAATCGCGAATCGAATCGTAAGATTCACTTGCGAATCGTAAGATTCACCTTAGATTCTTTTATATGTTCGATTCGTGCATCGATACGTATCGTTTTCATGATGAATCGTATCGAATCGTAAGATTCGTATCGCGAATCGTACGATTTTGACAACAGAGGATACAACCCTTCCAGCCCAGGGTGATCAATCTGCTTCTACTTCCAGCAAAGAGTTTGAGGATGCTCGCCAGAATTTGATGGCCTATAGTGCTCCGTCTACATCTACAGTTGCCTCCTCTTAGTTTGTCCATTCAGGTAACTTAGCCACCTCAGCGAGAGTTTTCCTATCTCATTCTTCCTTCCCGTGGATTATTGATTCAATCATATGTGTGGATCTTCAGATATTTTTCTGCTTATAAACCCTATACAGGTCGGGACAAAGTTCGAATTGTTGATGGAACTTTTTCCTCAGTTTTGGGAAAAGGTTTAATTCATGCTACTCCCTTATTACCATTGTCATCGGTTTTACATGTCCCTAATTTCTCCAATAACCTCTTATCAATCAGTCGTAATGTCCCTAGTTTCTCCAATAACCTCTTATCAATCAGTCGTATTCCTCAAGACTTGAACTGTTGTGTTCCCTGAACAGTGTGTCTTTCAGGATCTTATCACGAAGAGGACGATTGGCAGTGGTAAAATGGAGAATGGTCTTTATCTCTTGGATTTAGGAGAGTAGATGGCACATAATACCGTGGTCTCTAATAATAAAACCGAAGACCTATGGCTTTGGCAAAAGCAGTTGGAACACCCTCTTTTCTCTTTACTTCAGCATTTATTTCCTTCAGTTGTCCTAAATAAAAGGCCTCCGAGTTTTTATGCGAGTCTTGTGAACTTGGAAAGCATCACCGTGCATCTATTCCTCCAAGTTCCACAAAAAGTTATGTCCCTTTTGCTTTAGTCCATTCTGATGTTTGGGGTCCATCTGGTATTGTGTCGTTAAAAGGTCATAGATGGTTTGTTACATTCATTGATGATTATTCTCATGTCACATGGATGTATATGTTAAAGGAAAAAAGGGAAGTCTTTTCTATTTTCAAAGCCTTCCGTCATATGCTTCTTACTCAGTTTGGGCAGACATAAAAATTTTGCGTTCTGATAATGGGGGTGAGTACATTGATTCTGGTCTAGGAGATTTTTTCTGTTCTCATGGAATAATTCATTAGACTTCTTGCACTGATACACCTCAACAAAATGGGGTGGCCGAACGCAAGAACCGTCACTTATTAGAAGTTGCTCATTCCATGCTCTTCTAAGTGCTCCCAAGTCTTACTGGGGTGAGGCAATCCTAACGACTGCTTACCTCATTAATCGTCTTCCTACTCGTGTGTTGAACAAAAGAGCACCAATTGAAGCACTCCTCCCGTCTTCAACACTCTTTTCTATTCCTCCCCGGGTATTCGGTTGTGTGTGCTTTGTACATAACAATTCTCCCACTCGTGAGAAGTTAGATCCTCGTGCCCTTAGGTATGTATTCATAGGTTACTCTCCTACTCAAAAGGGGTATAAGTGTTATCATCCTCCGTCTCGGAAATGATTTGTATCTATGAATGTCACATTCTTCAAGTCTCAGTCTTACTTCCAGAATTCCCAGGGTTCCCAGTCATTTCTTCAAGGGGAGCAGAGGTTAGAGGAAGAGATGCATGTGTTTACGTTGCCTACTATTATTGAGGCTGAAACGGAGACGATTACAAAAAAAGGGTGTGATGAAAAGGAGTCGGAGGGAGTAAATGTGTGAGGCAAAGGAGTCAAAAGGAAGAAAAAGAGGGTGAGACAAAGGAGTTAAAGGGACAAAAAAAAAAAGCAACTCCAAAAGAGAAAGAATTGTTGGTCTATTCAAAAGGAACACAGAGTAAGAGAAACACTAGAGAAACTCCTTCTCCTGATAAAGAGGCAACTTCTCCTATTCTTTCACTGCCATTCCCTCTGCCTGATGAAGATCCAAGTAATTCTGATATACCTTCTCCCATTGAGTCTGATGATCTAGATGTGCCTATTGTTGTTCGTAAGGGTGTTAGGTCTTGTACTCAACATCCTATTGATGATTTTCATTAAACAAGCCTAGGAAGACAACAAGCCTTCCTCACCTTTTATTATATGATAAGTAAAATTCATAATTACATAGAAGCCCCTAGGGCTGAAATAAAAAACAAAAAAAGGAATAAAACAAAACAACTCTAAGTAAGTAAACAACTCTCAACACTCCCTCTCAAGCTGGTGCGAAGATATCCCTCATGCCCAGCTTGCTAAGAGCGAAGTGAAACTGTCTACTCCCAACTCCCTTGGTGAGAATATCTGCCAATTGGTCACCTGACTTCACAAAAGGAGTGCATATTATACCATTATTGAGATTTTCCTTAATGAAGTGTCTATCTATCTCCGCATGCTTGGTTCGGTCGTGCTGAACTGGATTATGAGCTATATTAATGGCTGCCTTATTATCACAGTATAGGCGCATCGTGTCTGTCTGATCAAGTCTCAGATCTCTCAACAACAATCTAATCCATAAAAGTTCACACACACCTGGGGCCATAGCCCTGAATTCGGCCTCGGCAGTAGATCTCGCTACCACATTCTGCTTCTTACTTCGCCAAGTAACAAGATTACCTCCCACAAAGGTACAGTACCCTGAAGTGGATCTCCTATCAGTAACTGAACCTGCCCAATCAGCATCGGTGTATGCTTCCACTTTAAGGTGGTCATGTCTGCCGAAAAATAAGCCCTTTCTAGGAGCGGACTTTAAGTATCGAAGAATCCGAAACACAGCATCTAGATGAGATTCACGTGGAGCATGCATGAACTGGCTTACTACACTGACAACAAAAGCAATGTCGGGATGAGTATGAGCCAGATAAATAAGTTTACCCACTAACCTCTGATATCTCCCTTTATCAACCAACACTCCACTACTATCATCACTAAGCTTCTGGTTCAGTTCTATCGGAGTGTCACAAGCTCTGCTCCCAAGCATTCCAGTTCCTTCAACAGATCAAGAACATATTTTCTTTAGGAAATGAAGATCCCATGCTTGGATCTAGCTACTTCAATTCCCAAAAAATACTTCAGTGCTCCTAGATCTTTTATTTCGAATTCTTTGGCCAGGTACTTCTTTAACTGTTGCACTTCTTCCAAGTCATCCCCTGTAAGCACAATATCATCAACATATACGATGAGAGCAGTGGTCTTACCCTGTGGGGAATGCTTAAGGAACAGTGTATGATCTGCCTGACTTTGTTTAAAACCTTATCTACGCATAGCATGAGTGAACCTTTCAAACCAAGCCCTTGGGGATTGTTTGAGACCATATAACGACTTCCTGAGCCTACACACTTTTCCCACTGTCTTTGAGTCCTCAAAACCAGGAGGCACATCCATATATATTTCTTCCTCGAGATCCCCATTTAAGAAGGCATTCTTCACATAAATTGGTGAAGAGGCCAATCAAGATTGGCTGTAAGTGAAAGAAGTATTCGGACTGAGTTCATCTTAGCAACTGGTGCAAATGTCACCTCATAATCCACCCCATATGTTTGGGTGAAGCCCTTTGCAACAAGGTGAGCTTTATATCTCTCAACGGAACCATCTGATCTGTGCTTCATTGTATACACCCATTTGCACCCCACAGTTCGTTTGCCCTTAGGTAACTCGGTCAATTCCCAAGTGCCATTCTTATGGAGAGCTTTCATCTCTTCAAGCATGGCAAGTTTCCACTTAGGATCAGTGAGACCATCCTGAAAATGGTTAGATACACAGACAGAAGAAATTTTTGAAACAAAGGCTCTATAGGAGGGAGACAAGTGAGAGTAGGACACAAAGTTAGATATAGGGTGTTGAGTACAAGACCTAACACCTTTACGAATAGCAATGGGTACATCTAGATTTTCAACATCTAGATTATTAGACTCCGTAAGAGACGGTGTATCAGAAATACCTGGATCTTCATTAGTTAGAGGAAATGACAGTGGAAGAATAAGAGAAGTCGCCTCTTTAGCAGGAGGAGGAGAAACAGTCTCTCTAGTCTTTCTTTTACCCCATGTTCCCCTGGAATAAACCAACAATTCTTTCTCCTTTGGAGCGGGAGCAGTTTTCTCTCCCTCTGACTCCTTCTCCTCACGCCCTTTTTCTTCACATCCTTTTTCTCCCTCTAACTCCTCCTCACACCCTTTAGCTCCCTCTAACTCGCCTTTTTTTGTGATAGTCTCCATTTCACCCTCAACAATCAGAGGCAACGTGAACACAGGTATCTCTTCCTCATACCTCTGCTCCCCCTGAAGAGATGGCTGGGAATGCTGGAAGTAAGACTGAAGGTGACATCCATAGAAACAAACCATTTTTTAGACGGGGGATGATAGCACTTATACCCCTTTTGAGTAGGAGAGTAACCTATAAACACGCACTTAAGAGCACGAGGGTCCAACTTCCCACGAGTGGGAGAATGGTTATGAACAAAACACACAACCGAAGACCCGAGGAGGAATAGAGAATAATGTGGAAGAGTTGGAGAGCACTTCAATTGGTGCTTTCTCGTTCAACACACGGGTAGGAAGGCGATTAATAAGGTATGGAACGAGCAATTTCTAACAAATGACGATTCTTGCTTTCCACCACCCCATTTTGGTGGGGCGGAGTCAGTGCAAGAAGTTTGATGAATTATTCCCTGAGACCCAAAAAAATCACCAAGACCAGAATCAATGTACTCACCACCATTATCAAAACGTATAATTTTTATGACTGCCCAAAACTGAGTACGAATCATTTGATGGAAAACTTTGAAAACAGAAAACACTTCCCTTTTTTCTTTTAACATGTAAATCCACGTGACACAAGAGAAATCATCTATGAACGTAACAAATCACCTATGACCTTTTAATGACACCACACGAGATGGACCCCAAACATCATAATGAACTAAAGCAAAAGGAGCCGAACTTGTAGTGGAACTTGGAGGAAAAGAGGCACGATGATGCTTTCCAAGTTCACACGACTCACATAAAAAATCAGAGACCTTTTTATTAGTACAACTGAGGGGAATAAATGATGAAGCAAAGAAAAAGGAGGGTGTCCTAACCGCTTGTGCCAAAGCCATATGTCTTCAGTTTTACTATTAGAAACCACGGTATGATGTGCTACCTGCTCTCCTGAATCCAAGATATAAAGACCATTCTCCACTCTACCACTGCCAATTGTCCTCTTTGTGATAAGATCCTGAAAGACACAACGGTCAGGAAAAAAAGTGACACTACAATTTAGGTCATAAGTGAAGCGACTAATAGATAAAAGGTTAGTGGAGAAACTGGGAACATGTAAAATTGAGGACAATGATAATAAAGGAGTAGCATGAATTAAACCTTTTCCTGAAACTGAGGAAAAAGTTCCATCAGCAATACGAACTTTGTCCTAACCTGAATAGGGTGTATAAGCAGAAAAAATATTTGAAGACCTAGACATATGATCAGAAGTTCCTGAATCAATAATCCAAGGGAAGAAAGAGAGCGATAGGAAAGCCCTCGTTGAGGTGGCTAAGTTACCTAAATGGGCAAACGAAGAGGAGGCAACTGTATATGTAGACAGATCACTACAGGACATCTGGTTCCGAGTAGCATCCTCAAATTTTGTATAAGATAATGAAGCTGAATCAGAAGTAGAAGCAGTCTGATCATCTTGGACTGGTGCAGTCTGATCAGTATTAGGTGCTTTGATTCTCCCATTCATGTAGCCTATCTTCTCTCTGCACTTCAGGAAAATGGTCAATGACTTCGACCACACAAGGTAGTTTTGACCATTTGAGAGAGATGTTGTGATTTTTAGGTTAGGGTTTTCGGGTGGAGCAACAAAGGGGCTCTCAACCTTAAACTTCTTTAAGCTGAAGGTGAACTGGCTAGTAGCATCACCCATAATTCCATAACACAAACGAAACCCTTAACAATCACAAATGAATGGAGAATTTGAAGACGCACCAACGAGATCAAATCATAACAAAGTGATCAGTCAACACTGATCAAGGGTCCATATAGGACCAGAACAAATAGTGAAATTAAACTCCGTTCAAAATAAAGGGTGAATAGTGTTCCGGGTGAAGGGGTAGAGTTAACTAGGGTTTGATGTAGTGAATGAGGGTGTCGGCAAGGCTAATAGGGCATTGAGGGGACAAATCTGCTTAAAAGGGTTCAGCCAGGGTTAGAGAGGTCTAGAAGTGGTCGGCGCAGGCCACAAGGTGGCTGAAAGTGGCTGCGCAAGCCAGGGGTGGCTGAGGAATGGGTTGCAAGCCCTAGGGTGGTCGGCGCAGAGTGTAGGGGCTGTGATGGGCTGCATATCAGTCCAGGGTGGACTTGGGTAGGTGTGGCTGGGTCAAGGAGGGCTAGGGTTGGTGACGGCTGAGTGATATGTGGTGGTGGGTGGTGGCCCGATGGTGGTGGTACGAGATCCCTCTTAGGGAGGCTCTGATACCATGTTGATTTTCATTACACAAGCTTAGGAAGACAACAAGCCTTCGTCACCTTTTATTATATGATAAGTAAAACTCATAATTACATAGAAGCCCCTAGGGCTGAAATAAAAAACAAAAAAAGGAATAAAATAAAACAACTCTAAGTAAACAACTCTCAACACCTATATCTAACTTTGTGTCTTACTCTCACTTGTCCCCTTCCTATAGAGCCTTTGTTTCAAATATTTCCTCTATTTGTGTACCTAACTATGTTCAGGATGCTCTTGCTGGTCCCAAGTGGAAACATACTATGATTGAAGAGATGAAAGCTCTTCGTAAGAGTGGTACTTGGGAATTGACAGAGTTACCCAAGGGCAAACGAACTATGGGGTGCAAGTGGGTGTATACAGTGAAACACAGGGTTGATGGTTCTATTAAGCAATACAAAGCCCGTTTTGTTGCAAAGGGCTTTACTCAAACTTATGGGATGGATTATCAGGAGACATTTGCATCAATTATTAAGATGAACTCAATTAGGATTCTTCTCTCACTTGCAGTAAATCTAGATTGGCCCCTTCACCAGTTTGATGTGAAAAATGCTTTCTTGCACCGTGATCTAGAAGAAGAGATCTATATGGATGTGCCTCCTGGCTTTGAGGACTCTAAGACAGAAGGGAAGGCATGTAGACTCAGGAAGTCATTATACGGTATCAAACAATCCCCACGGGCTTGGTTTGAGAGGTTCACTCAGGCAATTCTTAGATATGGCTTCAGGCAGAGTCATGCCGGTCATACTCTATTCATTAAGCATTCCTCACAGGGTAGTATATGTTGATGATATTGTACTTACCCCTAGGGGATGATTTGGAAGAAATGCAACGATTAAAGAATTATTTGGCCACAGAGTTCGAAATAAAGGATTTGGGAGCTCTAAAGTATTTTTTGGGAATTGAAGTTGCTAGATCAAAGCACGGATATATATCTCCCAAAGTATGTCCCTGGCCTTTTGAAGGAGACGGGGATGCTAGGGAGTAGAGCTTATGACACTCCTATAGATCCTAATCAGAAACTTAGTGATAACAGTAGTGGAACAACAGTTGATAAGGGGAGATATCCGAGACTGGTAGGTAAACTCATCTATTTGACTCATACACGTCCCGACATCGCATTTGCAGTGAGTGTGGTTAGCCAATTTACGCATGCTCCGCGTGAGACTCATCTGGAGGCTGTCTTTCGGATACTTCGGTACTTAAAGTCTGCTCCGGGAAAGGGCTTGTATTTTTGGTGCAAAGGTCTCCTCGTAATCCACACCATAGGTCTGAGTAAAAAACTAGTTGCCACCAAACGAGCTTTGTGCCTCTAAATAGTATCGTCAGCCATGTGCTTCACAGTGTACACCCACTTGCACCCCATAGTCCTTTTCCCTTTGGGTAATGTTGTCAGTTCCCAAGTGTTGTTCTTATGAAGAGCTTCCATCTCTTCAATCATAGCATGTTTCCACTTTGGGTCAGCAAGAGCAACCTGGACATGGTTAGGAACATAAACAGAGGAAATTTTGGAAAGAAAGGCTCTATAGGAAGGAGACAAGTGAGAGTAGACACAAAATTTGATATAGGATATTGAGTACAAGATCTAACACCTTAACGACCAGCAATGGGAACATCTAAATCATCAGGTTCAAGAGAAGGAAGTATATTAGAATTATCAGAATTACATCAATCTTCATCATTTACAGAGAATTGCAGTGGGAGTGGAGGAGATGTAGCCTCTTTGGTGTTCCTCTAATTCTATGTTCCCTTGGAATAGACTAACAATTCTTTCTCCTTCGGCTCCCTTTCCTCACATCTCTCCTTTTCTGGTACCCTCTCCTCACATCTTTCCTTTTCTGAGGACCTCCACGACCGCCAGGAGGACAACCATGAAGCTTCCAACATGTTTCCCTTGTATGATGAGGCATAAGGAAACAATTACACAAATGCTTGCATCGATCAAAGGTGCTAGACTCACCCAGGGAAGTTTTACTACGGACCTGCTGGTTTCCCTCTCATGGTGGAGCAGAAACCAAGGCGGATCTCTCGGTGGGAGCAGGAGAGAGCACAGCGGAACGGCGGCTCTCCTCATTTTGTACGTAGGCAAAGGCCTCCTGAAGGGAACGAAGGATGTCCATCCCAAGCACCTAACTAAGGACAGTGTCATAGTCTGGGTGAAGTCCCTGAAGGAATTTGAAGACCCTTTGCTTCTCTAGAAGCTTACGGTATCCCGCAAAATCAATTGGGCTTGATAATTTTGTAGGTGATCTACCCGGTTCCAATTGGTGGTGAGAAACGTGAAGTATTGGGTAACGGTCATGTCTCCCTGGTCGGAGCGATCAATCGTACAGTCAACTTCAACCTTTGGGTGTAGTTCCCCTTCCAGGAGTAGCAAGGTGTCCCATCTTCCCTAGACTCCGCAAGTAAAAAGCCACAGACTGTGATCAAGTCAGATAATTTTGGCCATTGAATAGGATGGAAATAATCTTCAGGTTGGGGTTGTCCAGTGTAGCCAAAACAGTGCTATCACTCTGAGGTGTTTTTGAACTTCCGGATGACGGACTCTCGGTTTCTGTCATAGTTCCTGTACGCGAAGAGAAGACCCACAACAATTACGGGGTAACGGAGAAGATGATGGAGAGGCATGCACGATCGTAAATTATAGCACCATATAGAGTGCTAACGGAAAACTGATCAGTGGTCCATTAAAAAGGACCAAAAAACGTGGTGAAGTTGATGCGAAAATCAAACCATTACTTAATCAATGGTAAGGGAGGGGGCGGCAAGGGCTAGGGTGGTGTTTGGGGAGGTCGGTGAAGGCAGTGGTGGTGGTAGGGGGTTGGCCGGCAGTGGCTGTGGTGGTGATTAGGGTTTGGTAGGATGAGGTGGTGGCTCTGATACCATGTTGCGATGTGTTTAGGCAAACTGAGGGTTGACAATTGTCAGACCCAATATATATATATATTTATATATTAAACAAAAATTGAAGAAATAACTATTACATAGAGGTCCTTATTCTAGGAAATATATAAACATATGACAGATAAAATATTAGCTCTCAACAAACACATTTTCCACAAAATGTTTTAAGTCAAACAAAATGAATCGTTAATTGAAAAAAAAAACATGTAAATATCTCCAAACATCCACAGTTTCATCTCCAATATCTAGGATATTTATTAAAGAAACACTTACGGAAGAGAGTCGTGAGCCACGTAATCAATCGCATGTTTGTCAACGAACTCTTGTGTGAGAACCCATGGTGCATCAGGAATTACTTCATCAACCCACCTGCATCACAAGAATGACAAGATGATTAGTGCACTCTTCTTGAAAATCAAAGTACCTTATTATACAATCAGGAAAATATATTACACTTAAAAGTTACCAACTCAGATGTTCGGCACAAACCAAAAACTTATCAAAAGTGTAACCTAATGACATGACTCATCATTTCTCACTTAAACTAAACAAAAATATGACATCATCTCATCAGTTTGAACAGTGTCCTTTTTTTGGATACATAAATGGAAGAATCATTAAAAAGCACCAAAATGGCAGTGCACCAATGTTACTGTAAAAGTGGAGAAATAATATATTCGATTGATTAAAAAATGATTACAAGAGCCTAATATATATAGGCTTAGCTACAATCAACACTTTTACAATCTAACCGATGTGGGACACTATAACATTACACTTTTTACAATATTATCCTCTAACACTCCCCCTAGCTGGAGCATACATATCATATGCACCAAGCTTGTCACATATATATTTAACCTGAGTCCAAACTAATGCTTTTGTGAACAAATCGGCTAATTGATCCGCGGATTTCACGTGAACGATATTGATTACTTTCTCAAGATGCTTTTCCCGAACAAAATGACAATCAACCTCGATATGTTTTGTCCTTTCATGAAATACTGGATTGGAGGCTATATGAACGGCAGCTTGATTGTCACAAAGTAAATTCATAGGACAAGACTGAGTAAACCCAAGCTCTTCTAATAGATGCTTCATCCACACTAATTCACACGTAGTATGTGCCATAGCCGTGTATTCAGACTCAGCACTCGACCTAGCAACTACTGTCTACTTCTTGCTCTTCCAGGACACAAGATTACCACCAACCAAAACACAGTATCCTGTAGTGGATCTCCTATCACCAGGAGATCCTGCCCAAACAGCATCACTGTAGCTCTCAATCCGTATATGACCTCGATCCTGGTACAATAAACCACGACCTGGAGCTCCTTTGAGATACTTCAAAATACGCATCACTGCCTCCCAATGTGTGGTACGAGGAGAACTCATGAACTGGCTAATGACACTTACTGAAAAGGCAATGTCGGGTCTAGTAACAGTAAGATAACTAAGCTTACCAACCAGACGTCTGTACTGCTCAGGATCCTCCAATAACTCCCTATGATCTGATAGTAACTTGGTGTTAGGATCCATAGGAGACTCCACAGGTTTGGATCCTAACATCCCTGATTCTGATTGGAGATCAAGTACATACTTCCTTTAAGATAAGCAAATCCCTTCACTTGACCTAGCAACCTCAATACCCAAGAAATATCTAAGCTGCCCGAGGTCCTTGGTTTGAAATTTATTTTGCAGAAATAACTTCAACACCAAAATACCCTTGGAATCATCTCCGGTAATAACAATGTCATCAACAAACACAAGCAAGAAGATTTTACCTGCTTTAGCATGTCGATAGAAGACTGAATGATCAACACCACATCTCTGGAGTCCAAATTCAGCAACTACAACACTGAACCTACCAAAGCAGACACGAGGAGACTGTTTCAAGCCATACAAAGATCTTCTTAATCTACATACCATATTTGAATCCCCCTGAGCAACAAACCCAGGTGGTTACTCCATATATACCTCTTCCAACAAAGTGCCATTAAGGAAGGCATTGTTGACATCAAGCTGATATAAGGGCCAGTGAAATATGGCTGCAAGAGAAATGAGGAGACGAACAGAGGTGATCTTAGCCACACGGGAGAACGTCTCGGAATAGTCAAGGCCATAAACCTGCGTATAGCCCTTGGCAACAAGGCGGGCTTTCAGGCGATCTATCGTGCCATCAGGGTGCACTTCAACAATATAAACCCAACAGCAGCCCACTACTGTCTTGCCCGGAGGAAGAGGAACTAAGTCCCAAGTACCAGTATCTCGTAAGGCAGACATCTCATCTTCCATTGCCTGTCTCCATCCGGAGTGGGTAAGAGCCTCTGCAACAGTGTTAGGAACGGACACAGAAGACAAAGAGGTAACAAACGAAGAAAAAACAGTAGACAGACGATTATAAGAGATAAAGTTGGAAATAGGATGAGAAGTACAAGAGCGCTTACCCTTACGAAGAGCAATGGGAAGGTCAGATTCTGATGGAGGAGGATCTGAAGACGCGGAGGCGGTTGGCGGAGTACCAGAATCTGGAACAGTTCGATGACGACGAGTGTATGTCTGCAAGTGTAGGGGATCCAGGCGGGGAGAAACCTCCGGGATAGGAAGGACAGGGGATGTAGGAGGTAATGCATGAGGTAAGGGAAGCATGAAATCAAAATCACTCATAGAGTGGGACACTGAATAGTATGGAGTGGACTCAAAAAAGGTAACGTCAGCTGACACAAAGAAACGACGCAGGGTAGGGCTATAACGATAGCCTTTCTGAACGCGAGAATACCCTAAGAAAACACACTTAATAGCACGTGGGTCTAACTTGTCAGTGCCCGGGGTAAGCTGATGGACAAAACAAACACATCCAAAAACACGTGGACTAATTGAAAACAGAGACTCGGTCGGAAATAATGTAGCATGAGGAGTGCACCCATCTAGAACAGAAGAGGGCATACGATTAATTAAATGACAGGCAGTAAGAACTGCATCCCCCCAGTAACATTTTGTAACCCTCATTTCAAACAACAAAGTGCGGGTGACTTCTAACAAGTGACGATTTTTTCTTTCAGCAACACCATTTTGTTGAGGTGTGTGCACACACGATGATTGGTGGAGCATCCCACATTTGCTCATGTAGGTGGTGAAAGGATGAGAGAAATATTCCTGTGCATTATCACTACGAAGAATCTGTATAGGAACATTAAATTGAGTTTTAACTTCATTACAAAATGCACAAAATATTGAAAATAACTCGGAACGATCTTTCATTAAATAAATCCACGTTATTCTAGAGAAATCATCAACAAAGCTAACAAAGAATCGATACCCTTTAATAGAGGTTATACGGTGTGGGCCCCAAACATCTGAATGTACTAATTGAAATGGACAAGATACTCTTTTATTTACTCGGGGAGCAAATTGGACACGGTGATACTTCCCCAACTGACACGACTCACACTCTAAAAGAGATAAATGACTCAAACTAGGTACTAGCAGCTTCAAGTTGGCCAAGGAAGGATGTCCAAGGCGGCAATGAATCTGGTGAGGAGACACTGTAGCAGGACAAGCAGTGGGAGAAGTGGGTGGTGGAGATGAACCATCAAAATAGTAGAGACCATTGGATTCATGCCCTACGCCAATCGTCTTCCGAGTCGTCAAATCCTGAATAAGAACAGAATCGGGAAAAAAAGAGACACAAGCATTAAGATTCTGTCAATTTGCTAATAGAAATTAAATTAAAAGGAGACCGGGGTATGTAAAGAATAGAAGATAAGGACAAGGATGAAGACAATGAGACAGTCCCTATTCCTTCAACAGGAATAGAGGAACCATGAGCTAATGTAACCAGGGGCAATGAGGATGATTTTTCAAGAGATGAAAACAGGGTCGATATACCTGTGAGATGACCAGTAGCTCCAGAATCAATTAACCAATGAGCAGAACGAGAGGTGAGACAAGCAATGGATGTACCTTTCTGAATAAGAGAGGTACTAGGAGAAGATGCCTGCTGAGATGCCTGGAACTGTAGGAACTGAGTATACTCGTCCCGAGAAACCGAAAAGTGATCAGCCACAACTGGAACAGGAGGATGAGTATCACTAGGAGTAATAACAGCAGCATTGGCAAACCGTGCAGGACGGCCAATAAGTTCCCAGCAACTCCGTATGAAATAGTAACTTGCGATGAACAGTGCCTTCGCATGAACAGTAACTTTCGGATGAACATTACTTGAGGGGCAGCGGCTAGGGTTTGAGGGGCTGCTAGTCTTCTCGGATCTTGGACAAAGATCCGACAATTGATGAAACACTCTCGATCAACTTTGATCGGCAACAACAAGAGGAGCGAACCCTAAGATCGGGTGCTCTGATACCATGTAAAAGTGGAGAAATAATATATTTGATTGATTAAAAAATGATTACAAGAGCCTAATATATATAGGCATAGCTACAAGATACACTTTTACAATCTAACCGATGTGGGACACTATAACATTACACTTTTTACAATATTATCCTCTAACAGTTACACTGGAAGAAAGTAATAAACTAAAAGTACAAAAAAACCATGTTCTTTGTTCATAGAAAGAACTCTTCAAAGCATTAAAAGATCTGTAAGTAATCCCTTCTAGAACAGGGTACATAATTCATTAGTCAATAAGGCTTTCAAAACTATGTTCTTCAGTAATCTAAGAACTCTACAAAGTAATTGAAGATTTGTTTTATTCCCTTCAGAACAGTATCCATATTACATTTGTTGATAAGGGCTTTCAACACATATCAACATGTAAAAAACAGAACTTTAATTAATATAAATGATATATTTCTGACCAAAACAACATCAACCTCTACATTTTATAAGCAAAAATCGAAAGGTTTTCTGCATTTATATGGAAGAAGAAAAAAAAAAAAAAAAACACCACCTGCAGTGGCGGAGAGATTCATAGCGCTCCTCATCTGTCATGACAGTTTTGCCCTTGTACTTGTGGGTTACCTCATCGTTGCAGCATCCAACGAGCAGGTAAGTGTTTGGAAATCTGTGTTTTAGACATCGATAAATAATCACATATTATAATTTACTTAGATTTCACACATTTACCTAAAAGCATAAAACCAAGAAAAAATATTCAGGCTTCAACTCTTGCAAAGTGTTAGATAATTTCTAATAACCAATATTTGTGACAAAGAAACCATAACATGTGTACTTGTAACATGACAGCCAACTTCCCAAGAAGAACAAGACTAGAAGCAAAGCAGAAAAGAAAAAAGTATTGATTATCCGTGGGAACTGCAAAACTCAACTCCCCAGTGGTTTTCACTTCTTAAGGACTCATTAGGATTCGCTGTGCTTTTGCGTTTAGGTAGAAGCAGACGCCATAATCACAATGATGTGGGGGAATTAAGAAAAAATTCATAAAAATCCCCAATCCGCTACCCACATCACGTTTGGGTGAAGCACATCTGGACCTGTTTTGGCTAAAATGGGCTTTGGGGTTCTAAAGTGGTGCCTAACTAATCCAAATAGGCTAATATGTGTTTTGGGTCCCATAAGCATGTTTGAGCACAAACCAACTTTTACACCCAAACCAATCCTCCCCAGTTCCGGTCATGGAAATAGATCAAATGAATCAAAAATTGGAAGAATGAAATCTTATTGGAACTGCAATATCCGATTCATCCTTTGGAAGCATATCATATCCCATATGAAAGAGCATCCAGAATCATTCAACCATCTCTTACTCGCTTTCTCATCCAAGGAAATATTGGACACTGACTTAATCATACAGGCAGCATGTACAGCGTTGGGTCAGAGTGTAAAATTTTGATGGTCGCACGCAGTACAATGGTTTAATTATACAAGTATTTTCAAAAGAAGAGCTAAAACTGAATCCACAGTATCATTGTTGAGATCTGGAGCTTGAGTTCAAAATTTATGCATCATTTCGACCCATCCATGTCTGATTTTCAAAGGTTGGCACTTTTCATGTGAATATGATGCCTACCGTGTCACCATTTTTTCATATCATCTGGTCCTGTTTGAAATCCATTTCACTTTCCACCTTCTTATACAAATAAAAATACAAGGTTTAAAAGTTTAAAGGATAAATACAAAACAATGACCAGGATGTCCTCAATTATTTCTTTGCAAAATACAATATGGTTTTAATGGTATCTTGATCTTTACCAAACTAATTAAATGAAGACCATAAAAAGGTAAAGAAGTAACAAGAATCACCTAAAATAACGGGGATGAAATCCCAACTATGTACATATATATATATATACGTGTAGGCAAAACATTTGTGCATATGTATAATTAGTGATAGAAAGATAAACGTGCAAAAAGACAACAAAGATAAACGAGCAAAAAAGAACAACAATGAACCAGATTCCCCAAAAGAAAAAGGAAATCCATAAATCAGCTTCACTAGACATCTTAGATTGAGAGTTGGCTGAAAATGAGATGTGTGAATCTAAAATGAATTTCGCTTAACATTTCTACATCTTTTTTTGACGAGATCATAAACGATTTCAAGGTGGCAAAGAGAATATAACAATAGTAGTGATGTACCATTCACCTCACTTTATCCATATCCCATGAATCAACAAGAAAAGGAACCACAAACCTCTGTTGTTAAAGGTACGCCCAAGGCTCAAGTTTAGCATTTGCGCCTCGTCTTGCCCTAGGAGAAGATTCGCTTAGGCGCACTTTTCTTGCGCCTTTTTAAAAAACCCAAGGAGCAAAAGCAAGTGCCCTATGTTACCCAGACCCTTCATAATGTCTGGAGTACCCTTGTCCGACCCAACACCCAGATAAGGATACTCCTCTCTCCAACCCTTCGAAATAGTGTAAAAACTTTGAAAACTATACAAACCCGACACTTGGATAAGTGTCCGACCCGACACCCGTACCAGAGTCTGGGTAACATAGCCGTGCCTCAATAAAATTATGCATCAAAAATTTAATTAGGCATGAAATTAAAGCCCATAGTTAGACCCAACTAATATTAAATTTAGACCCAAAATATGACCCACCCATATTAAGACCCCTTAGGCCATTACAACTTCCAAAACAAGGGCAACATTTTTAAAATAGAATAATATGGCCACATTTTTAAAATAGAAGAATATTCTTCTTTGTGACCAACACTAACTCTCCTATTGATTCCCAAATTTAGAGAAGGAAAAGAAAAGAGAGAGGGAAAAGCCTATTGGACAAATAATATGCACAAGAATTTGCAACTTTTATAACTATACCACATACAACATAATACTCAAGGAGCTCAAGGGTTTTAAAATAGGCATACAAATAATACTATCAAGTTCACATACTTCGTCAAAAGCAATAGCCTGCTGTCTTTTTATTGACAATGGTTAGGAATACCACTTCTGGTAAATGGTATCACGGTTAAAATTTCTTTCTTTTTTCTTAATAAGTAATTTCCACATTGCGATTCTTTCGTCTTCTTCTGAAAAGCAACATGACAATATGGCAAACAAACTTCATAATTTATCGAAGATTGAGAATACTGTAATATCCCAACATTTTGACATGTGATAATATTATCTTAATGTGCATTATACGGTAATGACATGAATATATATGTGATTTGCATACCTAATCTTATTATTAAGTAATGGAAGGAATTTAAGGGTTGATAAACTCTTGTTATGTGTTATACATGGCAATCTATTTGGCATTTGCATATTTTGAAAAACATGGAATTATTGAATGCTTTGAAAAACATGGAATTATTGAATGCCTTGTATTGGATATATATTTGATGTAAAATGTTGAATTGCTAGACAAGGGCATAAATGATAGGAGTAAAAAGAATACATTTTCCTAATTAGTAGGTGAATTAGCAATTCACGAGAACTAGAGGAGCTATTGTGTAATTAGTAAGAAATATGGTAGGTGAAAGTGTAATTTCGGAAATTTGGTAGAATTTTCCTAATCAAGATTAATTAGTCTAATTGAGATTAATTAGCTTAATGATGATTAGTTAGCCTAATCAAGATACTAGCTTACATTACCTAAGCTAGCAGGTGGCCTAGTAGGTGGGCAAGTAGGAGGTGTTGGGCTATATTTGGCTAAGTCCATGTGTATTCAAGTGGGCAAGAGAGAGAAATGGAAGAATAACTAGTTAAATACGATGTACATCTTTTTGAGGTGCTTGTCTCTATACAAGCAAGCAGGTGCAAAGAAGAAAGGGAAAAACAAGAGAGAAAAGAAGGAAAACCAAAGGGAAAAGGGTGCTAGGGAGATTTCTATCTCAAATTAAAGCTAGACTTGAAAAGCTAAGGGTAAGAGTATTCTTTGTATGTGATTTAATTTCATTTCCATACAGTTTTGATGGATGAATTAGAGATATTCATATTGATTTGCTATGAAATCTTATATGACTTGTAGGAGTTTGAAAGTGAGCATTACATCTTGTCAATTCTATATCTAGAGCAAGGTGAGTAACCTCTATCTTTGAGGAAACTTTTCAAGTAATGAAATTGTGGCATATAAATGATTTACTTTCAACTCATCAATTATGAGCATGTGTATATCATGATTGACTATATGTGCAAGAGATAGAAAGGATTATGTGTTTATGTGATTATGTGGTTGAAGAAGCAATTGTTCTATCACTACAAAGAGAAAGCTCCAAAAGGGAGTGTAGAAAAGCCTTCTAAGGCTTGAGTGTTCAATACGCCTTGTGTAGGGTATTGGATAGCTCGGAACAAGGCCTAAGGGTGCCATTACGGGCACGGGGTAGTGAGAAGAACAAGAAGCTTTGGAGATAAATACTTACTTGGTTGTGATTCATTATGTTACATTGAATTGCATATCACGTGTTTAAATGATATACACAAATTTATGTCAAAGAGCATGTTATTCACTGAGCTTCAGCTCATGTGGTTATTGAATAACCATTTCAGGTGAAAGGAAAGAAAAGGAGAAAGAGAAGTAGAGGACGAAAGAGGAGAGCAAGTGTTTAATGTGCATATTGTATATGGCGTAATTGTTGTAGTTTGGAACTAAAGGACTTGTAAATTATGTTGTTAGGTGAGCATGTGTAGAACTTGATGTATAAGACTCCTATGTTCATGTATGAAAGGTTTTGGCAAGTGCTTTTGCTATTCAAGCATGTTTGATTGCTTAGATGCTCATAGCTAGAATTGTGGATAGAAGCTGTTTCGATTGATCGAAATACACACTGTTTTAATTGGTTCAAAAAGACGACTTTTACAAAAACAGACAACTTTTTCTGAAATTTTGAAATCGTGCACCGTTTTCAACGTTGGAACCTAGACTCAAACGGCTATCTTTTGGTATAAAATCTAACTCAAATTTTCAAATTCCTATTATACCCTTGGGGCTAATCACTTGCAATTGTGGCTTAAATGGGAGCCTAAAAACACATTTTGTACGTTATTAACATAGAGTCAGGCCTCGGTGGCATGTCATGTACCCTCGTGCCATACTTAGTGGATTTGGGTCGTGACAAATACATAACTCGAGTACCTTTTTTTCCATCCACGGGATGCAAAATAATAAATCCAAAGTACCTAGACATTCAAATCGTTAGCCAATTAACTCACATTAGGAATTGTTAAAGGGTCAATATGTAAAGTGTGTTTATGTGGTTGTCCCACATCGGTTAGAGTGTAAACTGTCTAGGTTAGGCTTTAGCCTATATAAAGGCTCCTTGTATTCTTCTGTAAGTATGTTGAATATACAGAGAGATATTCCCATCACTTGTCCTTTCTTTACATTTTATTAGAGCCTCCCGAATCTGGGATTGCTCATTGTTTTCCGCCTTCTTCGTGATCGAGAAGTTCGGGCTATCAATCTTAATTGTGGTTCATGTTGGAACATATGGCTAAGTTGGATGTTAAGTTTGTAATTCAATTTAAGGGTATTTTGGTCATTGACGTTAGGACTGATCCAGATTTGGATATTGAAGTTGCAGAGTACCCCAGAATATTCTAGAGATCATCCAGATTTTATTGTTGATTTATTTAGATTATATTGTAATCTTGGGAGAAATGATCTTATCTCTTTTCCCATCTTATCTCTCACTCTCACCCTATATAAAGGGTTGAAGTTCTTGTAAAAATATTAGGTTTGATGAATACAATTTCTCTCTTTAATTATAAAATTCTACATGGTATCAGAGCCACCCTAAGTAGAGTTTTTCAAAACAGTCTCCACCACCACCGGCGGGTGGCAGCCCTTCAGAACCTCCGTTTTGCATATTCTTGAAATCCTTGTTTCAAAGAAGGTTGCTGTTCAGATTTGGTTGGTTCCCAAAGGTTTGTTTTGAGCCTTCTGGTTTGTTCTAAAGGGCTGTGTTCCGGAGGCCAACGATGGTATATCTTGTTCTCAATCTCCATCTTCCGCAGCCTAAACCTGTCAGATCCAGTCACTAGCAGTCCCCGATGACCAACCCAACTTCCGACGAACCTCGAGACCTCTGGCGACCTCGATTGAGCCTCGCGATCTGATTGTTTTTCTCTCTGTTTCTTCTCAGATCTGGTGATTTTCTTCACCATTCGTGCTAGACCGAAACCCTTAAGGGCTGTTTCGTGTGTTGGCAAAATCATTTAAGCTGCTATTTGGTTCGTTTGGCAGCCACGGTGGTTTTTTTGGTTTGACTTCTTTGGAGATCTAGATCAGTTTGGTGACTTAAGGCCTTGTTTGCCTTTTTTTTTTGGTTCGGTAATATTGGTGGTGCTCTTTTAAGGGCCTGTTTGGTTCGTATTTTTTTTTGGGTTTCCAGATCCGTCCCCATACTTCCAATATTTCAATATTTGCCCCATACTTTTTGATATTTACAAAGAAAAATATTATCGGATTTTTCAAATCAACCCCAATAGTTTTCTGAATTCCAAATCTGCCCTAAATTTTTTTGGAATTTCAGATTTGCCCCAATTTGTTTTGAAAAATTACATTTTTGCCCTAGGATTTTCCAAAAAATTACAAATTAGCGCCAATTTTTTTCAAACTTTCAGATTTTTTTTAAAGCCACATTTGGCTTTGGGCTTTAATGGGGCTTTGTTTCTTATGTCTTCCAAACTTCGGTGTTCGTATTCACTCCCACTTTCAATTTGAGGGGGAGAATATAAGGAGATAGGACCGGGTGACGGGACCCTGAGGAGGGGCCCGCTATATCACACAGGTGACGAGACCACCCGAAGAGGGACCCTCTACACCGCACGGATGTGTTTGAACAGCCCCCCTTCAACTTGAGGGGGAGTGTTGAAGACAAGACAACTACCTCTATTTATGTGTCACACGATGGATTATTCCGTGGGCACATCTCACCTTTCTCCATGTAATTTTTGAGCTTTGGATGTTTGTATGACGAGACCACCTAAGAGAAGCCGCACGTGGACCACCCAAGAGGGGTCGCACGTGGACGAGAGACTACCTAAGAGGGGCCGCTGCAACAGTTTGCAATGTGGAGTTTTAGAGAGGAAAGTTAGGTACAAGATTGTCTTCCATATTCGTGTGCAAGTTGGACACTTCAACAAGCATCCGTGTGCCAACTTGAGGGGGAGTGTTGGAACATATGGCTAAGTTGGATGTTAAGTTTGTAATTCAATTTAAGGGTATTTTGGTCATTGACGTTAGGACTGATCCAGATTTGGATAATGAAGATAAGATTGCAGACTACCCCAGAATATTCTAGAGATCATCCAGATTTTATTGTTGATTTATTTAGATTATATTGTAATCTTGGGAAAAATGATCTTATCTCCTTTCCCATCTTATCTCTCACTCTCACCCTATATAAAGGGTTGAAGTTCTTGTAAAAATATTAAGTTTGATGAATACAATTTCTCTCTTCAATTATAAAATTCTACAGTTCATTCTTCTTCTTTTATTTTCTTTTCTTTTCCTTTTTTTTTTTTTTTGGTGTTGTTTTGTTGAGAAAAAAAAAAAAAGGGAAAAGAAGCGCAACCCAGCTGCTGCCCAAACCCTAGCCGCACCACCTCCAACTACCCAGCCACCACACAACCTCCCTCCGGCGACCCCCACCCCTCCGACGAGCCGAACCTGCCTCCGGCGACCCATTCCGGCGATACCCACATCCCCGGCGACCCCTGCCGACAACCCTCCTTCTCTTAGATCTGCAAGCCCATGCCTAATCCCTCTCAGCTTCAGAGCACCCCCCCCCCCCCCCTCCTCTGGCAACCATCCTCTCTCCGGCGACCCTCGTCGTCGACCTCCAGACCTCCGGCGACCCTTCCCGCTGCTCCGGTGACCTCCTAATTGGTTCGGATCAGCCCATTTGGTTTTGGTCTGCTCATTTTTTGGCTCCGATCAACCTGGTTTTTTCTTCAGATCTTGTGCTTTATCCCAATGGAGTCCAAATCTCTCATCCAACTCACTAATCGTAAGTTGAATGGTAATAATTTTCTTCAATGGTCCAATGCTATTACCATGTCGCTTACTGGCTTAGGCCACGATGCCCATCTTACTGAGTCTCCACCCACCGATGATGAAAAAGCCACAAAGGCATGAAAACAACTGGACGCTCAACTTGTGACTCTTATCTGGAATTCCATGGAACCGGAAGTTGCCAATTTATATAATCATTTGGGCTCTCTGTTAAGGCACTTTGGGAGTATCTCCACCTTCTTTACTCTAGTAACTTAACACGAATGTATGATTTGTCCTCTTAGTATTTTAAGCTCGAGCAGAATGATCTATCTGTTACCGATTATTTTGTTGTTATGAAACGGTTACATGAAGAGTTGAATACTGTTATACCCCCTACCACCAGCGTTCAGGAGCAACAGAAACAGAGGGAACAAATGTTGGTTATAAAGTTTCTTGCCGGTCTCAAACCTGATTATGAGGCTATTCAGTCTCAAATCCTTGGGACTCAGGACCCACCTCCCTCCCCTTCGCTTGTTGATCGCTCCGCTTTTATTACTCAGACTCCACCAGCTCCTGGTAGGGGTGGTGGTCCTAACCGTGGAAGACGTGGAGGGGGATTTCGGGGTGGTTGTCCTGGCCGTGGTAGGGCCAGACTCTGCGGTGCACCTATTGTTTTCAGGATGGGCATAGCAGAGACACATGCTGGCAGCTCCATAGCCGTCGCCCCCAGGTTACGAATGCTGCTATCTCTGATTCTAGGCACTCTCCTGCAACGCTCCTATGGATACCGTTTCTGCTCCTCGCAAGGAATACTCTCAGTTACTTCAGTATCAGGCAGCACACCAGGCATCCACTTCATCTACTTCCTTAGCTCAGCATGGTACACATACTGCTTGCATTGCTTCAGGTTCTTCCCCATGGGTAATTGATTCTAGAGCTAGTAATCATTTGACAGGTATATCTAGTCTTTTTACATCTATTCGGCTGTCATCGTCTCTTCCTCCAGTCACTTTAGCGGATGGGTCCTCAATTACTGTTGAAGGAATCGGGACGGCTTAACCCTCTTCGTCTTTATCTTTGTCTTCTGTTTTGTACATACCTTATTCGTCTTTTAATTTAATGTCTGTTGGTCAGTTAACTAAGGATCTTAACTGATGTGTATCTTATTCCCCTGATTCTGTTCTTATTCAGGATTTGACAACTCGGAAGAGGATTGGCGTCGGGCATGAGTCCAATGACCTTTATTACTTTGACGATGATCCTGTCCCTGCTCCTTCACCAACTGCCTGTCCTGCTACAGTTTCACCTCATCAGATCCACTACCGCCTTGGTCATCCTTCATTGGCTAATTTGAAGCTCTCAGTTCCTAGTTTAAGTTCTTTACAGTCATTAGAGTGTGAGTTGTGTCAGTTGGGAAGCATCACCGTGTTCAATTTGCTCCCCGAGTCAATAAAAGAGCATCTAGTCCTTTTCAGTTAGTGCATTATGATGTATGGGGTCCTAACCGTATAACCTCCCAAAAGGGGTATCGGTATTTTGTTACTTTTGTGGATGATTATTCAAGAGTAACTTGGCTTTATTTAATGAAAACTCGTTCTGAGTTATTTTCAATTTTTTTGTGCTTTTTATGCTGAAATTAAAACTCAATTTGGTGTGCCCATTCATGTTCTTCAGAGTGATAATGCAAAGGAATATTATTCTCTGGCATGATTCATCAATCTTCTTGTGTACACACACCACAACAAAATGGTGTTGCCGAGAGAAAAAACAGGCACTTATTAGAAGCCACACGCACCATGTTATTTGAAATGCGTGTTCCAAAAATTTTTTTGGGGGATGTCCTCACTGCTTGTTATTTGATTAACCATATGCCATCTTCTATTCTCAATGGCCGCACACCACACTCAAGCTTGTTCCCTGTTGAGTCACCCTTCCCAGTCGTTCCTCGTGTTTTTGGGTGTGTTTGCTTCATTCATCAGTTGGCTCCTGGTACTGACAAATTAGACCCACAAGCCATTCGGTGTATTTTCTTGAGATACTCTAGGACTCAGAAAGGGTACCGTTGTTACAATCTCTTGTAAGGCCCAGCCCATTCTAACTCCTTAAAACACAGGTGTTAAGGAGAGGGGAACTAAAACTTTATAAATCGCACGGAGGGGGCAATAAATGGGCGATGTGGGACACTCCACACACCCCCTGAACCACGGGAGCCGGACACTCGGCATACCGGAAGACAAGCCCAACAATGTATATCAAGCTTCAACATCCTCCCTCACGTGCAACCCCGACATGCACGTGGAGAGCAAACAAACCAAACTCCATCATAGTGAAGACAAATAACAAAGTCCAAATATGCACAACAAAGCGAGGATGGAGAGTCGAGCCCTGGACCTCCCACAAACAAGGCTCTGATACCACCTGTAAAAGGCCCAGCCCATTCAACTCCTTAAAACCCAGGTGTTAAGGAGAGAGGAACTAAAGCTTTAGAAATCGCATAAAGGTGCAATAAATGGGCGATGTGGGACATTCCAACACAGTCCTTCCCTTCATCGATACTTTGTCTCTACCGATGTCACAATCTTCAAGTCTAAACCCTTTTATTCAGAGTCTCACTCAGCTACTGATCCGGATTTTATGCTTCCTGTTCCGCTTCCTGTCTCTCCTGTCCCGACTACTACACCACCTACTCATGATGCTTCTACCCACTTGTCTCGGCCTGACTTGCAAGTTTACACTCGACGTCCAGCTCCAGAGATTCTATTGGACTCCGCTGCTCGACCTCTGCCTAATGTGTCCTCAGATCCGCCACCTTCTTCTCCTAAACTGACTGATTTAGATCTTCCCATTGCTCTCAGAAAGGGTCAGCGTTCTTGTACTACTTCTCAGTCTATTTCTAACTTTGTGTCTTAAGATCATTTGTCTGCTATTTTTTCTTCATTTGTTGCTTCTGTGTCTACCATATCTATTCCAAAGACTGTTGCAGAGGCACTTGGCCATTCTGGTTGGAACCAAGCTATGCATAATGAGATATGTGCTTTTAAGGAAACCGGTACTTGGGACTTGGTCCCTCTCCCGCCAAAGAAATCTATGGTTGATTGCCGTTGGGTGTATGCAGTTAAGGTTCATCCAGATGGCACTCTGGAACGATTGAAGGATCACCTTGTTGCCAAAGGATACACTCAAGTTTATGGACTTGATTAGTCATAGACGTTTTCTCTCGTGGCCAAGATTGCCTTTGTTCACCTTTTCATCTCACTGGCCACTACTTATCACTGGCCCCTTCATCAGTTCGATGTTAAGAATGTGTTTCTGACTGGTGCCCTTCTTAAGGAAGTTTACATGGAGCAACCACCTAGGTTTGTTGCTCAGGGGGAGTCTAGTCTAGTTTGCAAATTAAAAAAGTCTCTTTATGGTTTGAAGTAGTCTCCTCGTGCTTGGTTTGGCTGGTTCAGTGATGTAATTGCTGAGTTTGGTCTTCAGAGATGTGGTGTTGACCATTCTGTTTTTTATAGACACATTGTAGCGGGGAAGATCCTGTTAATTGTTTAAGTTGATGATATCGTCATTACAGGTGATGACTCTAAGGGCATTAAGGAGTTGAAATCCTTCTTACAAATCAAGTTCCAGACCAAAGACTTGGGGCAGCTTAGGTATTTCTTAGGCATTGAGGTGGCCAGGTCTAGTGAAGGGATCCGTATATCTTAGAGAAAATATGTTCTTGATTTGCTGACTAAAACAGGAATGTTGGGATCAAAACCTTTGGATACTCCTATGGATCCCAATTCCAAATTAGTGTCAGATCAGGGGGGAACTACTTGATGTTCCAGGATAGTACAGACACTTAGCTGGGAAACTTAATTACCTAACAGTCACAAGACCTGATGTTGCCTTTGCAGTTAGTGTAATTAGTCAGTTTATGGACTCTCCTCGAACTACACATTGGGATGCAGTGATACGAGTCTTGAGGTACCTTAAGGGGGCTCCGGGCCGTGGTTTGTTGTATAAGGTTCATGGTCACATCTGAGTTGAGAGCCACACAGATGCAGACTAGGCCAGATCTCCTAGTGATAGGTCTACTACAGGTACTGTGTACTTGTTGGAGGAAATCTTGTATCGTGGAAAGCAAGAAACAAACCGTTGTTGCTAGGTCTTGTGCTGAGTCAAAATATAGGGCTATGGCGCATACTACTTGTGAGTTAGTATAGATGAAGCATTTGTTGGAGGAACATGGGTTCACTCAGTCTGAGCCTATGAACCTGTTTTGTGATAACCAGGCAGCGGTTCATATTGCTTCTAATCCTGTGTTTCATGCTATGTTACCCGGACTCGGGTACGGGTGTCGGGTACAAACTCGGGTACGGTGTCGTGTTCGTCCAGTTTTCAAAGATTTTACACTATTTTGAAGGATCGGAGAGAAAAGTACCCTTATCCGGGTGTCTTGTCGGGTTCGGGTACTCCATGGATTATGAAGGGTCCAGGTAACATAGGTTTCATGCGAGGATGAAACACATTGAAGTTGATTGTCACTTTGTTCGTGAAAAGCTCCTACAGAAAGTGATTAATACAGTTCATGCTAAATCTACAAACCTCCAGCTTGAGGGGGAGTGTTAAAGGGTAAATATGTAAAGTGTGTTTATGTGGGTGTCCCACATCGGTTAGAGTGTAAACTGTCTAGGTTAGGCTTAGCCTATATAAAGGCTCCTTGCATTCTTTTGTAAGTATGTTGAATATACAGAGAGATATCCCATCACTTGTCCTTTCTTTACAGGAATCATCTGTTTAAGAATCCGAATTTTAGGTTCATTGTCTATAATTAAACACATTTTCATTGTTTAAAAATTCTTACAGATTCATAGTCTTTTAGTTTTCAAGAATACATTCATATGGTCCATTGTTAGTCACACAATACATGGTATTTGACTAGCACCACTAATGTATCTATTTGAATTCCTACGTTAGTTACTTATGATTTATTTTCTTTTGTAATTTCAACCGGTATCAAAGGGATGCTTTGTACAAATAGAAAGTGTGGTTGGGAAAAAAATAATCAATCTTATTATTTCACCAATGTATGTTGGATATATATATATATACAAGCTAGGAGAAGAAAAGGCAAGAAAATAACGGAAATAAAATACAATCAGTAGAAAATAATGGAAATAAAATATTACACTCAGTTTAAATCAATCTATCCCTAAAACCTGTGATCCATAAATCACGGGCCAGACCATAATAAATAATTATTCCAACACTCCCCCACAAGCTAGAGCAAAGATATCAATAAGACCCAACTTGACCAAAGATGACTACAGGAGGGAAGGACCAACAAACTTTGTAAACATATCGGCAATCTGACTAGTCGAGGGCACAAATTCTGGAACAATGATTCCATCGAACTTTCTCTCTAATGAAATGAACATCCACTTCAATATGCTTAGTACATTCGTGAAGAACCGAGTCAGACGCCAACATGAGGGCAGACTTATTATCACAGAATAAAGTAGATGAGTTACAGTATTGAACATAGCCATAGAAGCTCACATATACCCTAGGCCATAGCCCGATACTCTGCCTCAGCAAAAGGACGAGAGACCACAGATTGTTTCTTACTTTTCCACGAGAGAACATGACTTCCGTAGAAAGTACAAAAACCAGATGTAGACCTACGATCACTTTTAGACCCTGTATAGTCCGCATCGGTAAAACAGGACACTCTTGCAGAGTAAAATAATCCAAGACCTGGACATGTCTTCAAATACCGAAGTATATGATGGACAGCATCAAGATGAGATAACCAAGGAGCATACATGAATTGACTAACAACACTCACAGCAAATGTAATGTCGGGTCGAGTGTTAGTCAAATACATAAGACAGCCAACAAGACGCTGATGTACTAATGCATCAAATAATAGTTCACCGAACTCACTTGACAACTTATGATTAGGATCCATAGGAGTGGAGGCTGGATGACACCCCCATCATACCAGTATCCTGTAGGAGATCTAGAGTATACTTTCGTTGAGACAATGAGATCCCTTGACGAGAGCGAGCTACCTCTATCCCAAGAAAGTACCGAAGAGGGCCTAAGTCTTTAACATCAAAGAACTGACTAAGGGCCTTGCTGACCTTGGCAATACCCGGAGCATCATCGCAACATAAACCAAGAGAATAACAAACCGACCGCTAGGACGACGATGAGTGAAACAGGATTGGTCACAGTGACACCGAGTAAAGCCCAAAGATATAATAACCTCACTAAAGCAATTGAGAACTATGCCCAAGGAGATTGCTTAAGGCCATAAAAAGATTTCCGCAAACGGCACACCTTCCCTAAATACTCCCCCTCAGCCCGAAAACCCGGTGGAGGATCCATATATGTTGGATTGTCCCACATCGCCCGGCCATAGCTCCTGTCTACGCTTCTTTAAGCCTGGGTAATCCTCCACTCATAAGGCGTCTTTTGAGGGTGAGTCAAACCATTGGTCTTTCTATTATATAGATAGTTTCATCCAAGTCCCCATTCAAGAACACGTTCTTGACATCCATTTGGTGCAGGGGCCACGAATGAGAGGCAGCCGAGTCAGTTTTGCCACAGGAGCAAACGTAGCACCATAATCCTTGCCCTGAATTTGAGTAAATCCCTTAGCAACTAGGCCAGCCTTGTACCGCTCAATAGTACCATCAACCTGATATTTAATACAGAAAACCCATTTGCTGCCAACAGTTTTCTCACCCTGGGGCGATGGAACAAGCTCCCAAGTCTGGTTGCGCTGAAGAGCTATAGGAATCTCCATTGTCATGGAGGCCACCCACTGAGGATCCTGAAGGGCTTCCGAGACAAACCGAAGAATGGGAATGGAATCAACCTGACTAAGAAAAGAGAGATAGAAATCTGAAAGTCCCTAGTAAGAAACATACCGAGCAATGGGGTGATTAGTACTGCCAGAAATACCATAACGATTAGGAGGACGACAGAGTCCGGAGCTATATCTAGAAGGAACAGAAGGTAAAAGGGTAGAAGCATTACCAGATTCCGGAGAAGATGCTGGCAAAGGAGTCGAAGCCAGAGGAAAACGGGAGCCTCCAGAGGGGAGTCAAGCAGAGGAACCGGACGCGGAAGCACACTCAAATCCTTTGGGACTTCATTGATAGGAGGTTTGGAAAAAGACTAAGGACCTACAAAATAAGGCAAATCTGAACATCCAAAGAATAATACATATGACAAGTGGTAGGATCATAATACCGATAGCCCTTTTTGACATAGCTAGGTAGCCTAGGAATATGCATCAGACAGCCTTACTGTCTAATTTAGTGCGAGTAGGACTACGGCTCTGGACAAAGCAGGTACACGCAAAGACACGGGGCAGAATGGGAAAAACGGTTTTTTCGGGCTGAAGAAGTGGCATAGGTACCTTACCTTCTTGTAAGACACAACAAGGAGTTCGGTTGAGAAGAAAGGTGGCAGTGAGAACAGCTAGAAATATTTGGGTACATGCATCCCACACAGAAGGCACCGGACAACAGACATGATACAGTGGTTTTTCGTTCTGCCACACCATTCTGCTCAGGGGTGTAAGGACAGGTAAGCTGCTAGAGGATACCCTGCTTATTAAGTTCAGTTCAAAACTCATTAATAATGTATTCCCGACCATTATCAGAACGATGATTACCAATGAATGTGACATAAATAGCAGTGCAAGGAGAGGGACCCCACACATCAGTACGAATAATGTCAAAAGCACATGGTGCACAATGCATGCGAGGTTTATAGCTAGGACGAATATGCTTTGATAATTAACACACCACACAATTAAATAGAAACTTCTGGCAGGCTTTATTCAATAATGGAAAAAGTTGACACGGATATTTAAAGTTTGCATGGCCAACCAGGCGTGCCACAAATGTAAAGACTAAGGAAAAACTAATTGACTCATAAACAGGCAAAACAGACGCCTGAAGACACGAACACGACGAACTCCCTCTAGGAGGATCACCAAAGTAGCAGAGACCATCCCGCTCATATCCCCTGCAAAAAACCTTCTTCGAAATTCGGTCCTGCAAGAAGCAACAATATGGTAAGAACACAACTGCACAATTAAGAGATTTTGCAAGAAGACTAACAGAGAGAAGATTATAAGAGAAGGTAGGAACATGGAGAACGGAAGACAAAGTGAGACTAGGAGAGAGGGAAACATCACCTTTACTTCGTATATGGATAGACGATCCATCAACAATACAAACGGACTGGGATATGGGAACAACAGAAGAGGAGAACAAGGACAACTCACTAGTCATATGAACATTGGCACCGGAATCCAAAATCCAAGAGGGATTGTCAGACCTAACATGGAGAGCAGTAGTAGGAGCACCTGTGGTCAAAGTAGCAATGGAAGTGGTGCCTGAACGAGAACCTTGCTGAAGTAGGGACCCAGTTGAGACTGTAGTTGACCTATCTGGGCTGGAGCTGGAGAAGATCCGAAGCAAGGGCTCTCTGAAATAGCAAACAGCATGAGATTGAACTTTCCCTTTATTCCGGGCATATTTCTCCCACAATTCGGGATGAAGCTTGAAGCAACGGTCCTTGACATGACCAAAAGTACCATAACGAGTGCAGAAAGGGAGAACACCAAAACTAGGAGGCCGGATAGCCAGAAGAGGCAGTAAAGGCCATCTAATCAAGTACCAGAGATGGCTCAGGTAAAGCAAGCAACGACGACACTCATCCCCATCAATAGTAGCAAATGCCTCAAATAAAGAGGGCAGAGGATAGGTGTTTAAAATTTGAGCACAAAGAGATTCACACTCGGGTTTTAAACCCATCAAGAACATAGGCATGCTGACAATTGAGGCATCGGAGAGCAATGGTGGCTGTCTCGGCTGGAAAGCCACTGAGAGGCTCATACTGAGCCAGTTCCTCCCACCGCGACTAAAGAAAGCCAAAATAATCAACAACAAAAAGACCTAATGTAGCCTGAGCAACATCCCAATAGAGTTCGAAGATACGAGAGTCATTGCACTCATGGGCATACATCTAAGTCGGAGAGGTCCATAAACTGTGAACAGTGTCATGGAACATAAACATATGATAGATCTGATCCTCCATAGAGTTAAACAACCATCCCAAGATGGTATAATATCAATATCCCACTGAACTAGTGCGGGATCAGAAGAGTGTTGGCTTCGGTTCAATACCTAGAATCCATCCAGACTTGCCTCTTTCGCCAAGATAAAGGCGAAATGAATGGGATCATGTAGCAAAATTTCTCCTGTTCTACAACACACTAGTAACCCGATGAGCAGGTGTGTTGAGAGAGAGACAGATCCGAATGTGCAGGAGCAATAACGGTAGCAGTCGGGATGAGAGTAGGTTCCTTATCGGTAAGATCTGCAACAGACATGATGGAGATGGGTGAGTCTGAACACAAAAACCAACGGAGTCACGGAGAGTCGGGATGACGGAGAGCTACCCCGACAATCGGAGCACGAAAAGTGTAACCGGAGAACTATCGGTAGACAAAGAGTGAGGAGAGGGAGCACTACGGCTCCATCACATCACTGGGATGAAGGAGAGGCCCACAAGGGGGCAGATGACAGCACTAAGGCTGTCGGGGGAGGCACAGAGGCCTCGGAGGGAATTGGGGAGGTGCACAGAAGCCCTAGGGGGCTTGTGGGACTGTCGGCTAGTGGGGGGAGGGGGTGGTCCCGAGGGTGCTGGAGGAGGGTGCTAGAGGAGGTGGCTGGTGTTGGCAAGGCTGGGCGAGGGTGGTGGTGGTGGTGGTGGCTGGGTGAGGGCTAGAGGTTGGTGTGTTTGGTGTTGGCTCTGATACCAAATAGAAAGTGTGGATGGGAAAAAATAATCAATCTTATTATTTCACCAATGGATGTTGGGTATATATATACAAGCTAGGAGACGAGAAAAGGAAATATATATATATATATTACAATCAGTTTAAATCAATCTATACCTAAAAGCCCGTGATCCATAAATCACGGGCCAGACCATAATCAATAATTATTCCAACAGTGCTCATTAGATAGAAGAATTATCAATGATAAGAAAGGACTTTTATTGAAGGCCAAGAGCCTCTCTCTCTCTCTCTCTCTCTCTCTCTCTCTCTCTCTCTCTCTCTCTCTCTTTTGCCAACCAATTTAGTTGATGTCCAGAATCTAGCAAGTAGAACCTTTCATTATTTCTCTCCTAAACCTCATCTAATCTTAATCCCCTTCATCCTAATTGTTGGATCGAAACACACACACAAACAATAATAAAGAATAACAAAAAGATTAAAGACAGAGATTTAACGTGGTTCGACATTGTGCCTACGTCCATGGGAAAGCCTGAACCTAAAGTTTACACTAGATTATCAAAAACAAATTAGGATTACAACTTATATATCTCCAACCTTGGTACATGGTAAAATACTCATACCCCACCCGACTAGTCCATACCACGCACAAAACTCATGCCAATGCCAAGTGCCAACTATAGGGAGGGCCCGACCCATGCATACGCTTCACTCTGCATGCCCCAGGGCCCGACCACTCGACCTTGAGCCTACTGTAACGGATCCACAAGAATATGAGCCACAGTCAACACCCAAGCAACCTAAACCCCTTCTATACCTAAGACCAAGCCCAAAATCCTCATTTCCTCACCTATAGCCCACCACCAGCAGGATCTCAAATATGTCCTGCATTAACCTTTCTTTTTTCTCTGAAAAAGAGTTTTCAAATCTTATGTGTAATATTTAAGTAAATAAACAAAATCATCACCCAGTTGTTATCCCGCTTAAGCAGGGTGTTGGGAATCAGCAAGTGGATTAAAGAGAACCCTAACTTTTGACATTCTTGCAAAAAGTAGCTGCTCTCAAGCTCAAACTTATGATATCTCATTATCAGTCGAATGTCTACCATTGCACTGAACAATGGCCCCTAAAATCTCTAGAGTTATTTTGAAGAAAAAAGCTTCTACTAGAAGTCAAAAATTAATATAACATGAAGTAATTGCACACAACTAGTTAAAAAAAATGCAGAAGTTAGCTCTTACTATACATACCAGAGTTCAAAGCTCCTCATTTTTTCTTATCTTCAATGTATTTCAGAGTCCAACTAATAATTCATCCACTCTTTGTGGATGAATATTAATCACCTATCTTATATGGACTTGGGTAACTTGAGTAAGCCCATTGGTGAGGATGTATCTCTAGGTGTCGGACATTTTTAAACTCCAAATATACATGGATTCATCTTGAAATGTGTCAAAAGCATAGTGTACTGATACGCGGACAAATGCTAAACCTATAAAAAAAAAAAAACAAAAAAAAAACAAATGTAAAATTTCCCAAAACATTGTAAGTGGGATGTTATTTCATGGAATAATTTCTTTATTAGAATTTATTAAGGAATTCCAATTTCTCTCTAAATATGAACAGCTCAAACCCCTTATTTGCTCTAAAATATTGAGCTTCTTCTCATTTTTTTCTACACAACATGTGGAGGATAACACAGGAGCTTCTTCTTTATTTCTTCAGCATAACATGTGGAGCATCCAGTTGGGTATGAATGTCAAACAAATATCTTGTACTTAAACCCATGTCATACCTTGTCCACAAGGGTACTTTGGAGATGATCGGAGAGTCCATGTAAGTAGATTCGACTCTCTTCCCCACTGTCTCACTCATTAAAAACCCTAACTAGCAAGAATAAGAGACAAATCATCGACAAATCACCCCTCACATGAACAAACCCCAACTCATCTTTTCCTCGTATTTCATCTTTTATTCTCTTCTTTTGATTGTCATATTTGCATCTTTTCTTCTCAAATTGAATCATTTAGAGCCAATCAAGGATCAAAGAAAATTTGAGTATTAGAAGGTCATCACTGCCAAGAGAGAAGGAAATAAATCAATATGTGAGAAGACATAGTTCAATTGTCTTGCTCTTTTACATCATTGTCCATCAAGACTGGTGACCTTCCTCATGAACATTTCAACCATGGGAAGGTGTCTGGGAGGGATCCATTCTGAATGTTAGTGCATTTAATGATAGATAGAGAAGATGTGTAGTAGCCCATATACGTGACAGTATATATGTACTACATTTGCAAGAAACCAAATACGGTTTTCTTGATCTTTTTTTCTCTCTCAAAGGAAACCAAGATGACAACCGTCCAGACATTTTTGAGAAAGTATTTTTTTATTAAAAAAAAAAAAACATTCGTATATAGCACCTGTAACTCCATCCTAATCCTATGTAGGATTGAGGAATAGGAAAGCTGAAATCCTAACATTAGAGAATTCAAACACAGAATAGAGATAGATATTTGCATCCGTCCAAAATAGCAATCAAAAATGACATGGAGAGAGAGAGTATGTGTTTTTTCATACAGCTTCTTGGCCTGCTCAAGGGAACCGGCATGGCCGAAGTGGAAGAGATCGTAGATACCGTCTGCATACACACGAACGGGGGGACGATCCTCTTCCGGAATGCTGTTATTAATTTTCTTTCTCTGTTCTTCCTCCATTCTCTCTCTCTCTCTCTCTCTCTCTCTCTCTCCTTCAAACTCTCCCTCCCTAGTTTTTTTTTTTTTTACAGTATTTATTTATCTCGAGAAGTCTTGATGATGAAAAGGGCCAAATATGGGTAAGCAATTTTGTTTCATTGTGCGGAGGCGGTCGCACAAACACTTTTTTGCTCACCTCAATTTTTTTATTTTTTTATTTTTTTTGTAATTGGAGTCCGGGTCAGCTTGCGCGCACCTCGACTAATTCTCCGAGGCTTAGAGGCGCCGGATGAATACTCCAGCGGCCACGCTCCCCATGACTCAAACACTAAACCTCTTGAGTAGTACACCCAAGAAGCTTACCACTCGGCCACAAGAGACTTGGTTACTCACCTCAAATTTCTCATTCATTTCCTCAAAAAAAAAAAAAAAATTCTCATTCATTGTTATCATTAAATAATGCAGTGGAGCCCAAAAAGTATAAAATTTTGAGTCTCACTGCATTAGTGAATAAGAATAATGGATGAACAATTTTTGGGTGAGAAAATACACTCCTATATGTCTATAACCTAAAGACGCTAAGGCCCCTTATTGAAAGATCATTCTCTCCATTCCCTTCTGTATAAGCTTTCAATGTTGTGAGGGTGCTACTGTGATAAGATAATTAGAGTCGATCTGATTCAATTCAAATGCTTGTCGCAATTGCTTTACGGCGGCGCTGTCTTCTCAAATTCCACACGTTTTTCTTCTGCAAGCTTTCAAAGACACAAACTACTGCCATACTCTTCTATGCTCTCATATACTCCCTCCGTCCCATTTTATGTGTCCATCTTTCTTTTTTGGGATGTCCCAAAATTGTTGTCCACTTTCTTAAATTAGTATGTAAATTTTACCTAGTTTCCCAAACTACCCTTCCTTACACTCAACATCAAAAGAAAGCAAAAAAGGAAAGTGTAATGATTATGGGCAATTGTGGAAAGTAGGTGTAGATTCTTTTTGTCCCCTTAAATAGTTGGATTCTCCAAGATGGACACATAAAATGGGACGGAGATGCATAACTAAGTAATTCAAACATCAGTGTCAAATACTTCTCCTGCAGAGTTGTTGTAATTCGTGCTCGGAAAGGATAGCTATTTTTTGGGGTCTCATTATTCAGACAACTCTCCGTTTCATTCCAAGTCAGGCCTTGTTTGCTCTTTCACCTTTCTTTTTGTCAATATCTCTTCTGATCACGCGATTGTGTCGACGTCGGTTGGCCCAGAATGCTATTGTGTGGATTTTATCTTTGGTTGATAAGGATCAGCTTTGAGCTTGGCTATGTAGTTCTAATGCACAACAAGGTAATTTTGTTGGTTCTATTTTTCATTTTGATTAGTAATTTAGAAATTAGGAGGTTTTGAATTGTTAATCTAGGGTTTAGATTTGCATTTCAGAATTAATTTGATGAATGTAGACACCTCAATTTTGACTGACTGTTGAATTCAGGGGATGGTTACCTCTAGACTGATGACGACAATGTCCGGCGAAATTCCATGGTTTTCCAAATGATTCAAGTTTTTCGAAGGATTCTTCAGCTCCAATTTTAGAAAAGGGAAAGAGAGAAACTGGGTGTTCGGGGAAAAACTAGGATATAAAAGATCAATTTGCTTTTAAAATAGTTTCTTAATTTTCCTTTAAAAGAATTAAGTAGCGACTCATATTTGAATTTGAAATTTGAAACAGTTTAAAAAGTGTGATTAAACTGCGAATATCCACAATCTGGCGACTCTATTGGGGATCGAACCTAGAATCTTTGGTTTCGCAGAGCAGAATTCTGATTTTGGATTCACTCGAGGATTAGACTTAAAAGCATCCTTTTAATCGAATTAATTAATTTTTGTGTGCCCGTTGCATTGCACTTGCATGTCTAGCCAGTCGGTTACATGGAATTATGACCTTGGAGACTCGAGGCAACCCGATCGGTCAAGCCGTTATGGAACTGTGTGATCACCCTTGATCTCGTACCATGTGTTGGTATATGAAGCATCCTATCGAATATGTATCAAGGGTCCCTTATTTGACCAATACTCGGCTTTTGCATGCTAGTTTCTATAGAACCTTTCAAAATTAGGGAAATCAATTCTTAATTACGATTATGTGTTAGGGAGTCTTGTATGCCCAAAACGAATTACTTGAGATGATGATGATACTTGCTTGATGAAAGACATATAATCTCTTAAATCACTTTTGAGCAATTATTCTTCATGTCCTGTGATATTTGGGAACATGCCGAATCGTGATTTTAAGATTCTATCTCTTACATCATGTTTAGTTAAGCATCATTGACCTTGTATGTATCCAAATTTATGAAAGTGCGGTGATAATCCGATCATGTGATCCTTCCACCCAAAGAATTTTAAGTCCATCTTTGAAAGCAAACGAATTCTTGCCATCTTTATTTCAAGATTTTCAATCACTTTTGGGGTTTATTTTTGGATTAAAAGCTCCAAACTAAAATCCTTGTTAATAATCATCTCCAAAATCCAAAATATTGGAAAATTGTTTTTTTAGAAAAAAAAATGTTTTTCAAAATGAAATTCAAAACAAAATTTCAACCCAATTATTTTTTGTTCAAAGAAGAGATGCAAAATGATTGAGAACTGTTTTTAAGATCTCATCATCTAAAAAAAGTGTATTTCAAAATTTTGAAAGGGTAATAAGGATCATAATGGAAGGAGAAATCAGCACACTTAACATGATGAGGATCTTATGTGCTTATATGTTTATGTGTTAGTGTATGGGCAAAAAATGTTCTTATGCGCGAGCATGCCAAGAAAACGTATTGTTTGCCAACAAATGTCCTCTAAGTATGGATAAATTGATTAGGCGATTTGGAAAGTCGAGGAACAACACTTTCCTTTGGATAATCGGCGCTTTGACAGAATCAAAGACTTAAAAATGTAACAGAAATCTCACCAAACACATAAATGCCCAAAAGACAATATTTTTCATTAATTACAAGAACGGTTACAAGATATTGGAGTGGTAAATTCGCCTCCAATTATGGAAACAAGAAGGGTAACACATGCTTTCTTATAGTTTGAAATGGCAAAGCTCGCCTCCAAATTGCAACACAAAGAAGAAGGGGATAACGCGCCTTCTCTTATGGATGTGGAAGAACTACACTAAAATCTACTCCTAAAACAGGAAAAGGAAATGAAAGATAAAAGATAAAATGCCTAAGGCATGTAGTTTGTTTGATCGTTGATAATAGCCCTCTACTTCATTCCTCTCTTGTATTTATAGGCAACATGTTGAATTTAATTGCATAACCGCCACTGCATTTCAAGCTGATCACTGCATAATTGCCATTGTATTCCAGACTGATCACGTCATTTCAGGCCGGTGACATGGCTAATGAACATGATGTGGTAATTTATAGATAATAAACTCTTATATAACTACCCCATGATGTGGTAGTTTATGGGTGGTTATTTCCCACTAAGCCATTTAAATAATGACCATGTGGTAATATAACCCACTACCTTGTAACTTCCACTCTCCGCTACTTTGTAACCATTATTCTCCACTAAATAGCAGTTATTCTACGTCTTTATAACTATTTTAACATATATGGTAGATTTTGCATGCACGTGTGACAAACATGGACCCTTGGCGGTTATTTACCATCATCCTGACTTGTTCCAGTGACTAACCGCCATCATCTTGAGTTCAAACCCATCATCCTGACCAAGTACAAAAATAACCACGTGGCATGTTCTTCTCTTGTAGCCATATCATTTGCGGGCCCATACTGTGTAATTTATTTTATGGTGCAAACAGTTAGAATTAGGGCTTCTTTTCTTTTGGCATATAGAACAGGCACACACACACTTGCATTGCATCCGTGTGGCATATGAATCATTCATAAGCATTTCACCAAGCATTTTCAAAATAAATATAATAAAAGAAAAATAAAGTAGTCAAATTGATTAAAAATAAGTATGGTTGTAGGTAAAGATAGAATCAACTACAAGCACAGTTTGGGTGAGGGATTCGAGTGCAAGACTAGTGAGAAGATAATCAAAGAAAGAATTAGATCAAGTACCACACACTGCAGAAATAGCACAACTAAAGGAAATAATGGATCAAATGATGATAATGTTAGAAGCACTGACCCGTCAAAGTCCCACTATTGACTCACCGATAATCGATCTCCTCCACCTATTGCTCGGGATATGGAAGATGATTCGTATGAGGATCCGGAACCACCCAGGGCTGGCGTAACTAGGGCAAAAAGAGAGAAGGTTGAAAAAGTTGAAAAAGAGCATATCGAGATGAAGGAAAAAGTGGAAAAGCTAGAAAAAGTCATTCGTAAGTCTAATGGGGTTGATAGTTATCCGCTAGAGATTGGAGGGATTGCTTGAGGGAACTTGAGAAACCCTGCTAGTTAGTTTCAAGATGCCCGAGATTGATAAATTTGATGGTTCTGGCAACCCTAGAAACCACATAAGGATGTGCATCGGGGCCTTTTAGCCGGGTGGCTTGAGTCCTGTCATGATGGCCATGATGTTTCAACAAACCTTGACTAGGGCAGCTTTGTCCTGGTATTTCACGTTGGAGCTGGGCAAAACTCGTGTATGGGAAGAAGTGGTAAAAGCTTTTGTCACCCAGTATGAATACAATCACAAACTCAATGTGACTGTGAGGGATCTAGAGACGACAATGTAAGAGAATAAAGAGTCATTTGTTGAGTTTTTGACGCGTTGGAGGGGGAAGGCCGCAAAAATGACACAACGGCCGTCGGAGAAAGAACATATCAGAATTATAATGAAGAATTTGCAAGGTGTATATCAAGATAAACTCATGTATCAATGCATCCACACCTTTGTAGAACTGTTTGAAATAGGGATAAGGATTGAAGATTCAATCAAAGATGGAAAGATCAAGAAGGAAGAATCCCAGGGGTATAGCTCTAGGAGACCATTTTACGGGGGGAACACTGGGAATCAGGTAGCAATTGATGTCAATGCGCTGAGTGAACTGAAAAGGAAGTTCGATATAACAAGAACTTAACCAAGAAAAGGATGGGACAAGCCACCAAGGAAGTTTTCTGATTTAGGAGTGTCAGTATCCACAGCCCTTGATAAGCTGGTGGCAAAGGGGCACCTGTTGGGTTTGTGCCCTCAAACCATTAATTTATGTATGAGACATTGACATTTTAATATATGGATATCAGCTTTACATTTCATTATATATGTTTCTTTCATGAGATGATTGTTAATCCTTTAAGTATCATAGTAAGTAATTCGTGTGTGTATGAGATACATACAAGTGAGATACGAATTACTATTCTTTGATACTTAGAACTTGTCACAATGGATGATGAGACTGGATATCTCATTAGATTTACACTATAGCATGATTAACTACCATTGGATGGAGTAATGAATCTCAATCACCAGAGTTTAGCTCTTAGTTAATATGCTAGTGCTTATAGTGCATGGAAGGACCTAAGCTTTCCTATTGACACTCAAGACTGTCAACAGTCGATAGGAACTCATAACTTGTATAAGGTACGTGCTCTCAATCTTGAGATGATTATGGACACAAACTGTGGATATGGCTGCTTTTGACTTACCAATCAGTGAGGTCTATAAAAGATTAACACCTAGGTATCTTGGGTATGTCATGTTCATAGGGTTGTGAACATATATTGTCAAGATAGAATATACCCTCTGATTCAGAGTAAGCATTCCCTTGAGAATGTCACCAAGTTGATTACTGAGAACTGCAGTCTTGTTGATAAGTAGTTATCAACATGTTTAGTAATCATGATAGGTGAATGGGACTCAAGGAATACAAGAAGTATTCATGATTCAGGTTGACAGCAACAGTTATTCGACTACCTGAATATGATTACGAATGCTGAAGGTAGAGGGACATTAGTATACCATACAAGTCTAGTTATTACTTCGGATATATTCTTTTGTGTTGGAGTTCAGTTATTGTTTTATAGTGGAGTAAATGTTAACTGATCAGGTGGTTAGTTTGCTGATCAAAGAGTTTGGTCATGGGATTTAACAACTGGTCTGAGCCAACAATAAAGAGCCTAAGAGGTCCCACTCTTAGCTTTACTAGGATGCTTGGAAAGGCACATGAGGATGATGTCAAGACAGGTTCAATCGATCGAAGTTTTCTCGATCGATTGAAGTCTTGGCAAGTTCGATCATTCGAATGAGGTTCAATCAATCGAAAGTTCAATCGATCAAATTCACTTCGATCACTTAAACTTTAGGTCGGTTCTAGGATTCTATAAATAGGGCAGCTGCGTCCAGAATTTGGAGTTCATCTTTTTAATACGTTAGAAGTTGCAGAAACTATTTTAGAGCTCCCAAACCTTTTCCATCCTCCTTATTAGAGATCCAACCATCTCTAGTCTTTCTGGGAATCATCCGTAGGAGTCATAAGGGTGAAGACAACCTAGTGGAGACTGCTGCACCATCAAGGAGAAAGAAAATCAGAATTGGGTTCAAGACATGAGGTATAATTCTTCTCCTTCTTTAGTATACGCATCTATGGAATTGACGAGTAGTAGATCTTGGGCTACCAATAAGTTTTGAAACTTAACCGTTCCGCTGCTCATTTTAAAATAATTTTTAAACCTGTTTTTCCATCAATTGGTATCAGAGCCACGCTTGTTTGGATCTATAGATGCATTTTGGAACACTAGATTTGATTTGCATGCTGATTTTAGAACTATTTTTAAAACTACATCGTCACAGATCTGTTTCTACACTGTCTTCGCAGTAGAATACAAATTCGTGACTGCATTGGATGCATAGTGAATTCGACCGATCGAAATCGATCGAAGGTTCGATCAATCGAACCTGTGTCGATTGATCGAAGAGTGACAGAGAACTGAGATGCTATTGTATGTTCTAAATTAGTATATAAAGAGTTTTATATACTGTGTGAATCAATTAGGGGTTCCAATAGTTACACATATTTGTTATATACATGCGTGGATGTGCGTACGACTAACCCTTTTGCAGCAAGATTAGTTCGCTATCTCCCATGGCACCAAGACCTTTTAAATTATTGTATTTAATTGTTTACAATTGGTGTAGGTTGTATTTATTTTGGTTTGGTTTTGAGGCATATGTAAAGGGCGCTGCGACTTTAATCCTATGAAAAGGGAAGTCGCACCGGTGTCCCTAGCCTTTTATTTTAATTGTTGCTTTTTTCCTTTTTTAGATAAATTGTAAGCTTCGAAAGAAGCATAAGTCCAATGTAATAGAATTAGGAAGTCCATGAAGATGGAGGAGCAAGCCGTTGTCCATGAAGATGGAGCTGGAGGCGATCAAACCAAGAAGGAGGTTCTATAGAGATAAAGCCATGGGAGATAGAGGCATCGTTTGGATGTTTTTATTTCTTTTTAGTTTTTTGTTTTATGTGCTTGGTTTGTGATTGGCATTTAATTATATTGTTATTACTTCCATGCACGTAAAACAAGTTTTCTAAAATAAAATTCAAAAATTGTTTCATCGCATTAGTAAACATTGGATGTTTTATGGGTAATGTGTGGAAACAAATATTTCCAAAAGCAAAATCCTTTTTCTAACAAATCAAGTGGGAGAGGGTCATATTAATAACTCCCAAGATCATCCATTAACAGTTCACTATAAGATGTGTAGTGCATTCTATGTCACCTCGCTAGAGGTGATCATTCCATATGGAGGGTACACTACTCATTGGTTACTAGATGTGAACTTCATATGGATAGGATCAATCAGACGTGTTAGAGGGTGACCACCACATGGAGGCACTACTTGAGGCGGTTATGATTAGATCCTAGTTAATGGTACACACTAGCTAAGCTATGAATAAGGGATCCCACACGAGGCATTATTCAGAAACTTAGAGATCAAATAGGTTTGTGAGTCACAGCTTGTTTTGCAAGAGTTGCATAACAGACAAGTCATGATTAATCGAAAGATTGAACATTGACCACCACACGGAGGCTTTATTCTTTCGTTTTTGATATTCTGGCGACTTTGTTTTAAAATAAGAGTTTTAAGGATTCTTTTATTTCAAACTGTCAAATTCTGATATCCATATTTATTTTGTCTTTTGATTTTTCAGTAAATCATAATGTTTGGATCTACATTTAGTCCACTTGCCACCATACTCACTCAAAACAAGTTAACTAAAAATAATTACACAGAATGGAAAAGAAACCTTGACATTGTATTAACTACGGAGGATCACATATATGTCCTCACCACCCTATGCCCTGAAGAACCCGCGGTAAATGCTTCAACAGCTGCCAGATGCGAGTTCGATAAATGAAAGAAGTCGAATGGAATGGTACATTGCTACATTTTGGCCTCAATGGCTTGTGTGTTGCAACACCAATTCTAATCGAATGATTCTACCAGTGACATTATCACATACCTGAAAAAAGATGTTTGGGGAGCATGGCAGGCCTACCCGACAGGTAGCCATGCAGAAGATAATGAGTGTAAAGATGTCGAAAGGGACTCCAGTCAAGAGCATGTTTTAAAAATGATTGGTTATTTAAACAAAATGGAGACCTTGGGAGCCAACATCGATGCACAGACCCAAGTTGATATGATCCTCAACTCACTGCCGCCTTCATTCGCTCAATTTAAACTTAACTATAACATGAATCAAATGAATTTTTCAATGAGCGAATTGATGAGTTCTCTTTTGGCAGCAGAAGGGGTGATCAAGCCTGGGGTCAACGTTTTGAATGTTAGAAAAGCTCTTGCTCTTCCTGATCTATGCCGAAAGGAATGAAAGGGAAGAACAAGGCTGGCACTGGTGGTCCAAGTGTTGGACCGGTCCCTAAGATTGCAAAATCTAAGGGAAAAGGTAAGGGTAAAGGGAAGGTGGGTGGCCAATGTAAAGGAAAGTGTTTCCAATGCAGCGAGAAGGGCCACTGGAAGAGGAACTGTCTAGGATTCTTAGCTACAAGAGTTCAAGGTATGATTGAATCACGTGTAATTGAAGTAAGTTTTATAACAGATACTTCAAACACTTGGTGCATTGATTTTGGTGCGACTAACCATATCTGTAATTTGTTGCAGGGGTTCAGATCAACCAGGAAATGTAGTGATGGGGAGATCGTGTTGACTCTGGGTTCTAGCACAACCGTTTTCGCGGTTGCTATAGGAGTAGTAGTTTTAGAGTTTTTGGACAATAGACAATAGTTTTATCAGATGTACTTTACGTCCCCTTAATGAGACGTAATTTAATTTCAGTTTCAAATTTATTGAATAATGGTTATTCTTTTTATTTTGGAATAAAAGTTGTCATTAAAAGAAATAGTTCTTTTATATGTTCTAGTGTTAAAACTAATGGCTTCTATGTGATTACTCCCAATATTTCTAAAGACTCTTGTATGGAACTTAATAACTCAGTGGTAACTGTACCATCTAAAAGAAAAGAACCTTCCACTAATCCAACAAAGCTTTGGCATATAAGGCTTGGCCATATCATCTAAATAGGATTGGCAGACTAGTCAAAGAAGGGGTCTTAGGCGATTTGGTTCTCGAACCAATGGAAGTTTGTGAGTCTTGTTTAGAGGGTAAGATGACCAAAAGGCCCTTTCCAGCAAAGGGCAATAGGGCCAATGCATTGTTGAAAATAGTTCATACTGAAGTGTGTGGACCAATAAATATTAGAGCAAGGGGTGGTTATAAGTATTTCATTACATTTACTGATGACCACTATAGGTATGGATATGTGTACCTAATGCAGCACAAGTCTGAAGCCTTTGGATAGTTCAAAGAGTTTAATGCTGAAGTGGAGAAGCAATTGGGCACACATATCAAGGCCATTTGATCTGATCGAGGTGGCGAGTACCTCTCTAATGAGTTTATTGATCACCTCATATAGAATGGGATTCTGTCACAGTTGACTGCACCTGGTACACCTCAGCAGAACGGTGTAGCGGAGAGAAGGAATTAGACTCTTTTAGACATGACTAGGTCGATGATGAGTTATTCCAAGTTGCCATTATTCCTTTGGGGTTATGCTTTGGAAACCGCTGCATACATACTAAATCTAGTACCAAGCAAATCTGCTCCCAGGATACCTCGGGAGATATGGATTGGGCGCAAGCCTTCTTTGCAACATCTCTGGATATGGGGGTGTCCGGCACATGTGCTAAAAGGAAAGATGAGCAAGTTAGATTCTAGATCGGAAGTATGTTACTTTGTAGGGTATCTAAAGGGTACTTATGGATGGTATTTTTATGATCCAAGAGAATAGAAAGTGTTTGTTAGTACAAATGTTATTTTCTTGGAGGATGCTTATATCATGAACCATAAACCTAAGGGAAGGATAGATCTTAGAGAGATAGAAGGAGAGCCCTCTGTCCTACCCGCAGTTGATAACGATGTAAATCAAGAAAATATCACTTCTTCACCCATTTCTGCACCGGTACCTCATCATAGTGGGAGGATTATCAGCCAGCTTGATAGATACATGTTCTTAGGAGAAGTTTTTGAAGCTGTCTCCATAGAATCTGGATCTGATCCTGCCACATATAAAGAGGCAATGGCTGATATTGATTCAGCTCATTGGATTAAAGCTATGAAGGCTGAATTGGAACTATGGATTCCAATCAGGTTTGGGATCTTATAGAACTTCCAGCCAATATTCAACCTATTAGCTGTAAGTGGGTCTACAAGAAGAAAATAGGATTTGATGGAGAGGTTGAGACCTTTAAAGCAAGACTTGTAGCGAAAGGTTACACTCAGAGGGAGGGCATTGACTATGAGGAAACCTTCTCACCGGTAGCCATGCTCAAGTCCATCAGAATACTCTTATCCATTGCTGCATGCCTAGATTATGAGATCTGGCAGATGGACGTCAAGACTGCACTCTTGAATGGCAATCTTAAGGAGGACATCTATATGCAGCAACCAAAAGGTTTCATAGTTGGTCGGAAAGGTAACTTGGTATGCAAGTTGCAAAAAGTCCATTTATGAGCTTAAGCAGGCATCCAAGAGTTGGAACATCCGATTTGACCAAGCGGTCAAATTGTTTGGTTTCATACCGAATCTGGATGAGCCTTGTGTATACAAGAAGTGTGAAGGGAAAGTGGTAGCTTTTCTTGTTCTTTACGTTGACGACATTCTACTCATTTGAAATGATGTAGCAGCATTGTCAACGGTTAAGGTTTGGCTAGCTAATACTTTTGATATGAAGGATCTAGGAGAGGCGAGCTATATCCTTGGGATAAAGCTCTTTCGGGATCGCAAGAGAAAGATAATGGGATTGTCTCAAGCTAGTTATATCGATAAAGTGATAACTAGGTTTTCAATGGACAATTCAAAGAAAGGTTTATTACCTTTCAGGCATGGTCTAGCATTCTCCAAGGACCAGTGTCCTAAGACATAGGAGGAGAGGAATCGCATGGCAGGAATTCCCTATGCTTCTATAGTAGGAAGTCTCATGTATACGATGTTGTGCACTAGACCGGATATCTGCTTTACCGTAGGCATGGTCAGCAAGTATCAATCGAATCCAGGTCCAGAGCACTGGACAGTCATTAATCACATTCTTAAGTACTTGAGAAGGACTAAAGATTACATGCTTATGTATGGCGGTAGTGAGTTAATTCCAGTGGGATATACTGACTTGGACTTTATGTCAGATAAAGATTCGAGAAAGTCGACCTTCGGCCATCTCTTTACCTTGGGAGGTAGTGCTATTAGTTGGAGGAGCATTAATCAAAAATGCATTGTAGACTCAACTACAAAAGCTGAGTATGTGGCTGCTTATGAAGCCGCGAAGGTTTCTGTTTGGCTTAAGAAGTTCCTTATGGAGCCCAAGGTGGTACCAGCATTGCTATCACCTATTACGCTTTATTATGATAATAGTGGGGCAGTGACTCAGTCCAAGGAGCCAAGGAACCACGAAAATGGAAAGCACGTAGAGCGGAAATATCATCTTATTTGAGATATTGTTCAACGTGGAGATGTGACTGTCACCAAGATTGCCACCACTGACAATCTTGCTGATCCGTTTACAAAGGCCTTGCCATAGAAGGTCTTTAATCGTCATCTAGATAGTCTAGGTCTCAGATGTAATCCTATATGGTTGTGAGTACAAATGGGAGTTTCTTGGGTTTGTGCCCTCAAACCATTACTTTATGTATGAGACATTGATATTTTAATATATGGATATCAGCTTTACATTTCATTATGTATGTTTCTTTCATGAAATGATTGTTAATCCTTAAGTATCATAGTAAGTAATTCGTGTGTGTATGAGATACATACAAGTGAGATACAAATTACTATTCTTTGATACTTAGAACTTGTCACAATGGATGATGAGACTGGAATCACTGGATATCTCATCAGGTTTACACTGTAGCATGATTAACTACCTTTGGATGGAGTGATGAATCTCAATCACCAGTGTTTAGCTCTTAGTTAATATGCTAGTGCTTATAGTGCATTGACAGACCTGAGCTTTCCTATTGACACTCATGACTGTCAACAGTCGATAGGAACTCATAACTTGTATAAGGTACGTGTTCTCAATCTTGAGACGATTATGGACACGAATTATGGATATGGCTACTTTGACTTACTAATCAGTGAGGTCTATAAAAGGATTAACACCTGGGTATCTTGGGTATGTCATGTTCATAGGGTTGTGAACATATATTGTCGAGATAGAATCTACCCTCTGATTCAGAGTAAGCATTCCCTTGAGAATGTCACCAAGTTGATTACTGAGAACTACGGTCTTGTTGATAAGTAGTTATCAACATGTTTAGTAATCATGAGAGGTGAATGGGACTCAAGGAATACAAGAAGAATTCATGATTTAGGTTGACACTAACAGTTATCCGACCACCTAAATATGATTACGAATGCTGAAGGTATAGGGACATTAGTACACCATATAATTCTAGTTATCGCTTTGGATATGTTCTTTTGCGTTGGATTTCAGTTATTGTTTTATAGTGGAGTAAACGTTAACTGATCAGTTGGTTAGTTTGCTGATCAAAGAGTTTGGTCATGGGAATTAACAAATGGTTTGAGCCAACAATCAAGAGCCTAGGAGGTCCCACTCTTAGCTCCGCTAGGATGCTTGGAAAGGCACATGAGGATGATGTCAAGATAGGTTCGATCGATCGAAGTTGTCTCGATCGATTGAAGTCTTGGCAAGTTCGATCGATTGAACTTTAGGTCGGTTCTGGGATTCTATAAATAGGGCAGTTGCGTCCAGAATTTGGAGTTCGTCGTTTTAATATGTTAGAAGCTATAGAAACTGTTTTTAGAGCTCCCAAACCTTCTCCATCATCCTTATTAGAGATTCCACCATCTCTAGTCTTTTCGGGAAGCATCCACAGGAGTCATAAGGGTGAAGACAACTTATTGGAGGCTGCTGCACTATCAAGGAGAAAGAAAATCAGAATTGGGTTCAAGACCTGAGGTATAATTCTTATCCCTCTTTAGTATACGCATCTATGGAATTGACGAGTAGTAGATCCTGGGCTACCAATAAGTTTTGAAACTTAATCGTTTTGCTGCTCGTTTTGAAATAATTTTTAAACCTATTTTTCCATGAGCACCGTTGTTTGTTGGAACCACGGCCAAGGCCAAACCTGCTTCCCCCGAACTTTAAAGTCGATCTGTACTACAAGTTCCACCAAGAACAAGGGCATTCTACTGACTGATGCATGAGGTTGAGACATGAGATTCAAAACCTAATAGACAAGAAAGTGATATCCGAGCCTTCTACTAATCCACCAAATGTCACCAAGAACCCATTGTCGAATCATCACGCCATGCTGCCACCCGAAATTTATTATTTGGAGTGTGAAGAAATTTTTTTCGATCAATCTCAGTTGATCACAAAGCTGGGCCACCCAAAGAAATTTTATCAGATGCCAAGAGATTTAGTGATCTGCACCCTAGGTGAGCCATCAGGTGAAAGCAACGGAAAGCAAGGGAAAGCAAGGGAAAAGAGATAGAGGAAGATGCTACTTCAGACTGGTGGGCACCTGAAATGGACAACTCTACATGGTATAAGGGGAATGATAGCCAGAACATCAATCAGACAATGGAATACCTGTGGTATGAGAGCGAAAAAGATGAAGAGGAAAGTCCAAAAGTCATCGAAGTACGAGATGATCTGTGGATGAAAGAAGAGGTAAGCCATCTGACCCGGTCTGGGAGACATTTCAAGTCACATGAATTAGAAGAAGACCATCCCAGCCAAGAATTAGGTAAGGGGAAAGGAAAAATAGCTGAAGAAGAGGAGGAGGATAAGGTATTAAAGTAGATGAAAAAAGACTCAAGCCAATATCACGATTTAGGGATTGCTGATTGCTTCCAAGCGTCATAGACATGCTGTCTTAGATGCTTTAAACTAGTTGGATATATCCATCAATATCTCCCTACAAGATCTCGTGGGAATGATCAATGGAGTTCCGGCCCTCGCTATCACATTTACCTCAAAAGATCTGCCTCTAGGAGGACCCGCTCATAATAAGCCATTGCACGTAACTGTCGAATGTTTAGGGAATTCACTACCTACTTGCCTCGTTGATAATGGATCCGCTTTGAATGTGTGCCCGTTCCGTACAACTAGAAGAATAGGTCCAGATGAATCGACTTTCATACCATCCGAGCAAAAAGTGAGAGTATACGACAACACTTAGAGGGAGGTCATGGGCATCATTTTCCTTAATCTCGCTATTGGGCCATTGGAAAAGGAAGTCGAGTTCTAGATTATTGACATTCCTGCCTCTTTTAACCTGTGTTCTATGAAGGCCTTGGTTGGATAGTTTGGGAGCAATTCTATCAACAATTCACCAAAAAGTCAAATGCATTTGGGGAAATAAGGTCTGTGAAATCTTTGGAGACAGTTGGGTCTGCATGAATGAAGCATCATCAAGCGCTCCAATCTTGGAAGTTCAGTTACAAAAGGAAGAAACAAGTTTAGGAGGATTTGAATTTATCAACATGGTAGAGGATGGAAAACCGTGGGAGTTTTTGCCATTATATTTTGACCAATACGTAAGCCAGTTAGTTGCAGGGATGATGAGAAAAATGGGATTCTTTCCAGGTTTGGGTTTGGGGAGGATGCACTATAGCTTGTCAAAATTTTTGGATATCAAGACGCAGACCCATACTCGCAGGTTGGGTTATCAGCCATCAAGGCAGGAGGTGAGAGAAAGGAAGAAAGCAGCTAACGCACCGTTACAACCGTATGCAAAGACGCTCAATGGGTACTTAATCAAGGAGGGAGAAGATTTCCCCTTCTGTGGCTTCCCAGAGCCATAGATGGATAGGAAGGATAGATGCTTAAAGTTGGGGTTTGAGATCTTCTTCCCGCATGAATTCACAGAATATGAAGACCCAGACTTACAGGTGCTTGCAAAGCTAACCTCTGTTAAAGATTGGATTTGTACACTGGATGGTTCATCGATAAAGAATCTGCTAATGGAAGAAAATGGGGAGACCGAATAGGGTAATCTTGAGAAAATTATGAAGGGAACAGGTAGGGAAAGTCAGAGTGAAGAAGAGATCAAAGAGAATGAAGTAGGGGAGGAAGAGCCAGAAAAAGAGGAAGAGCTAGAGAATAAGGAAGGAACAGAGGGTCTACCGGGCTGCCACATTGTAGAACTCAAACAAAGGTCAACAAAGAATGGATTTTTGAGTGTAGTGATAGGTATCCCCCCCCGGAGTCTATAATGGTCCAAATGATGCGTCTTACTATTTCAATGTCTGTTGTAATCACTCCAAAAGGTCTCAATGAAAATATGACTGATTCTACGTACTCGACTGCGCATAATGAATATAATATATGTAATGAATGTGATGAAATTCTAGATGAACTGCAAAAATTAATTTGAAAAAGAAAATAAATCTGCATGCAAAATCACTGAGAGCACTTTAACAATCAATCTGGGAAATGAAAGTAATCCCCAAAATATTTTTATTGGCTCCACACTTATCAATGAGGAAAGCAAAGAATTAATTAAACTATTAAATGAATTCAAAGATGTCTTTGCATTGTCTTATGATGATATGCCAGGAATTGATCCGGAGATAGTCCAACATAATATCCCTCTCTTCCTAAATTCAAAACCCGTAAGGTGAATGAGGCCTGAATTGGTGCTTAAAGTGAAAGAGGAAGTTGAAAAGCAATTAAGAACTGGATTCTTGATTGTCACAGAGTACCCTGAATGGGTTGCCAACATCGTACCGGTCCTAAAGAAGGATGGTCGTGTTAGGGTTTATGTTGATTTTCGAGATTTAAACAAAGCCAGCCCTAAAGACGATTTCCCTTTACCTCATATCGATGTACTAGTAGATAATACTGCAGGACATGAGCTTTTGTCTTTTATGGACGGGTTCTCGGGGTATAATCAGATTTTAATGGCACCGGAGGATAAGGAGAAGTCTACTTTTGTCACACCTTGGGGGACTTATTGCTATAGGGTAATGCCATTCGTACTTAGGAATGCAGGTGCAACTTACTAAAGGGCTTCCACAACGTTACTACATGACATGATCCATAAAAAGTAGAGGTATATTTGGATGACATGATAGTAAAATCCAAGGAAAAAGGAGGGCGCTTAGAGGCGTTAAGGAAATTCTTTGAGAGGATGAGAAAGTTCAAAATGAGACTGAATCCACAAAAGTGCACTTTCGGGGTTACTACTAGGAAGTTGTTAGGGTTTCTCATCACCCAAAAGGGAATAGAGGTGGACCCGACCAAAATTAAAGTCATAACCAAAATGAAATCGCCAAAACATGAGGAGTTAAGGGGATTTCTAGGTAAAATACAGTTCTTTAACTGTTTTATATCCAAGATCACTGAGGAAAGGGGAGAAGTTTGAATGGGATGACCAATGCCAGAAAGCCTTTGAAAAGATCAAAACCTACCTTCAAAACCCGCCTGTCCTATTACCCCCCAAACCCGAAAAACCTTTATTGCTATACCTGTCTGTAATCGAGAATTTGATGGGGTGTATGTTGACCCAGGAAGAAGAAGAAGGGCGTGTGGAGAAAGCTATATATTATTTGAGTAAAAGGATGACCGGATACGAGTTAAACTATTCACCATTAGAGAAAGCTTGTTGGGCATTAGTATGGTGTACTCACTGCCTTAGGCATTATATGCTAGCCTTTTCCTGTAACCTTGATATCCCGAATGGACCCACTCAAATACCTGTTCGAAAAGCCCGTCCTAATCAGTAGGATTTCCCAGTGGACCATTGACAAAGATTGAATATTGCACATTTGTGTGCCAATATAATAGACATTGTGCTCATTTAATCCCCCAAATCCCTAGTTTTACATGCATATTTGAATTAATATAATTTAACAGTGATGTCACTCAAATGCGTGTAATTATGTGTTTTTACATATTTTATATATTTAGATTAAAATGAAGTGAAATAAAGGGAAGGAAAGAAGTAGCAACCACACTATAGTATATTCATATGATTAGTCAAATATGAATAGTAATAAATAGTAATGAATAGTAGTGAATAGTAATAAATAGTGACAAACAGTAGAGTTGCTGTAAATCTCAAACGAATCCAAAAGAAAAAAAAAAAAAGGAAAAGAAACAAAATTCAAAGAGCATTGAATGCTCTGTTAGGTTAGGTATATATATAATATATATATATCATTACGTAAAATATTAGGAAAACACTTTCTCTCTCTCTCTGTCTGTCTCACAATTGAGCAAATTTTTTTTCAAAGTGTGTCAGAGGCACAAAGAAAAAAATGAGATTGCGGAGAAAATGGCAAAGCTCGTGCTCAAACGTGACGAATGCAGTGATGAATTTATCACAAACCTCGCCTATAAATAACCACAAGCTGCAAGAGGAAAGGCACAACAGAATGGAGCCAACACAAGCTTCACAACAATCACTATTAGGGAGAGAATAGTTTATGGGAGGTTATTATGTGAGCACTTTATATTGTCCCTAGAAATAGGAAACTTTAATTTTTCTTTGCATTTTCTAGTTCTAGTAGTTGTAAAATTTTACTTTTATGTAATTGATGATTTCATGTTCAAAAATATGTAGCAAAACTTTGTGTACTGTATTTCTTAAATTTAAAATATTTGTTTTCTTGTATAACCTTTGTCAATTTGTAGTAGTAAAATATTCTTATTTAAAATTAGATCTAATATTTCTAGTCTAGTAGTACTTAAAGTTGCCCCTTAAAATAGTTAGAAACTCCAAATTTTCAGTTTTTATAGCAATATTATTATTCACTAGAAGACAGATTTTGCAATTAAATATCATATTTCTTAGCCACGTAGTTGTTGTAATCACCTACCAATGCCCCAAGCACACCATATTCATATCTCACTCCAAAAGTAGATTAGGATTTGGTTTGGCCTTATTTGTGTTCTGGGAGTTCAACCACTGTAACCCCACAAGAATCCAAAGTCAAAGGTTTAGTATTTTATTATTAATTCAGTATTTCCATTTATGTATATTTTATTGGCCTAGTTGTACTAAACTTTGCTATTTTGCAGATTTCACAAATTCAATCCCAGCTCATGTTAAGTAAAGAAAATAATATATAATATTAGTTCTCACCCTTACCTTGGTTTTACAACTTTAATTTTAATTGAACGGTGATTGCGTGTATCTATTTAATTTATCTTTTATTTTTATTTTGAAAACAGTTTCAATTCCAAAATAGTAGGCTAAAACTTTAATTGGGGATATGTAATAAAAACTTAGAAACCACATCTTCTGTGCACTAATCTTAAATGGGTAACTTTATCTAGATGGGTTGTTTTTCCATTTATAGCCAAAAATATCTATGTATCTATAGTTTATGACCATTTAACATGTTTATATACTATGTCTATATTGGGCTCAAAAGAGTACATATTTGAAATAAAAAGCCTAATTATGTGGATTGTCAAACTATGCCTTTTGTCATAAAAAACACCTAGCATACTCAAACAACTCATATGACAAAGTTAATATTTCAAATATGTGTTTATATATATTTCCATCCAATAATGGATAGGCAATTGTGTAGTGGCAGAGTGGTGGGGACTGGACGCCGAATAACCCACGTCCGCGGCGGGGCACGATTCGAACCTGGCTACTGCCCAATTGCCTTTTTATTTTTCTTTAAACCAAACGACGTCGTTTCATATCAAACCTGACACACTTGATATGACCCTGACTAGTGAAAGTTTATTTTTAAATAAAGAATGACTCTGCGGTCTTAAATGCCAAACGCTTTTCAAATGCACAAAAGTTGTGGGATCTAGTGTTGGTTTGCATATTCCCAATTCCTTTAAATCATTTTCCCCTAGTTAATTAATATTTCCTGTTTTATAATAGTTTTGCTTAAATATCTGTATTATTTCCATCTTTCGCTATTATTAAATCTAAAAAGTTTATCTCACAAAAATTTAGCTTTTATTTATTTTTCTTCCTTTTCTTACTAGTATCTTAGTCAATTTATTTTGCACTGTGAAAATCTTTACCGTAAACTAATTAGGAAAAAAATGGCTTTAATTACTTTTATTGCAAACATATCAAAATTAGTAGTTTAGTAAAACCCCACAAAAATCCATCAACTTTTATTTTCTTTTTAGTGACAAAATAGTTATCTGCCTAACTTTATAAAATTTTATTCCGTTTCCTGTGGGTTCGACCTGGACTTCCAAAACTTTATTACTTGTACGATCACCTACACTTGGGTGTGATAAGAAAACGCGTCAATAGGATGTCGTCAACCATGATGTTAGCCGAATTCAATATAAGATATGTCACTTCCAAATTCGTCAAAGGGAGAGCAGTCGCTGAACATCTAGCCGACCTTATTATAGAATCCGAGGAGAAAGGAGAGTTTAAGTTAATAACAAACCTATAGCTACTGATATCCATGTGACCACAAAATCTATTTCAATTCAATAACTTGTAGAGATTCTAGGAGATTGACTTGCTTGATAAGTTAGTAGATGAATCTTATCATGTACATGTGTCAATAGCCCCTTCAATTCTGTTACTACTCTAGCTTATCTAGTAGCCTTTTGGAATTGTCTTGAATCATTGTATATAAGCTACAACTCTATTGAATGGAATCTATCGAACTATTTCTTGAACATTTGCCTCTTATTTTCTTTATGGTATCAGAGCAGCTTTAAACTCTAAAGAGTTCGATCAACCAAATCCCTTACTGTTTCTCTTTTCCAAATAGATCAAATGTCTACAACCTCAAACCCAAAATACCCATATCCTGCTACTATCAATGTAGCAAATTTTGTATCTATAAAACTTACATCCTCCAACTACCTTTTGTGGGAAACACAGGTAACATTTTTGATTGAAAGTCAAGATCTACTTGGTTTCATAACTGGAGAAACATCACAACCTAAGCTTAGATTAATGGTGCAAATAATCAAGGCAAAGTGCCTAACCTAGATCTGGCGGCATGGAGGCGCATTGACAGACTTGTTAAAGCTTGGATTACAGCTAGTACTTCAGACGAGTCTCTCGGAACTATTGTTGGTCTTACCACATCAGTTGATGTTTGGAAGGCTCTAGTCAATACTTACTTGCATGACTCATAGACTTACTTCTTAAGCTTCAAGAGAAGAAAATGGATTCCGTCTCTCTCAATGACTATATCCGGGAATTCAAATCAACTTGTGATCAACTTAACGGCATTGGAAAACCTATACCAGATCCAAACAAAGTTTTTTGGCTCTTAACTGGACTTAGACCACGATATGAATCTTTTTCCACAACTATGCTCAAGCCTCTTGTTCCTTCCTGTCACGCCCCGACGTAGCATAAATATGGAAAGCGTTTAATTTCCTTTATGGACCCGTAGGTCGCGACAGTTTGAAGGATCGATTCCGTCCCAAAACGTCGAACAACATAAAACCATTAATCAGAGTAGGGTAATCAGGGCTCATAAAAATTTTTCTAACTTATTACATCCTATGGTACGGGGTTTACTAAGGCACAGACCGCCTTGAAAATAAAACAATACTTAAAGTCTATTACAGTCATCCTTATTACAAAACCAAAACATATCTTAAAGCACATAAACATAAAACATATAAAAGTAACATCTCTTCTCAGCAACTGATCTCAATTAGCATAATCATACGGTTCATCCTGATTATTACCTGCAAAGCCTGGACACGAATGTCCAGGACGCATCAACGCCGTCAGCTTCAAGAAGCTGGTGAGTATTAAAAACAATACTTTGAATGTAAAAACATACTCATTTACCTTTTTCCCATTTCCATTTAAATACCACAAGTTTATATTTATGATAAAGAGCTCGTTTTAGAAAACAACCACAACATTATTTAAAATATAATTTCACACATATGTGACCGTGTATGAGAACAATGCACCATCTCATCTATCCGACTCTTTTCTCTCGACAACACCCAACAACCCTCTATCCTACTCCTGGTATCTTTGAAATACTAAGATAGCCACACTTTAGCAACGGGGCGCCAGAGAGTGTCCAGTTTGCCTCACACTTTGGTCCGGGGTACCAGGGAGTGTCCAATGCCTCACACTTTGAATACCCTAACCGCCATGCAAATACCGGGGCAACCCCCTCACAAGTATCCAGACTCGAGTTATCAGGGAGTGTCCATATTTGCCACCTTCGCATTTCAAAGACACCCTCTTCCGCATTTTCAACTACAACCACAACCACAACCACAATCACAACCACAACCACAACTCAAACTCATACTCTTTCCACACAATCATTACTCTTTTCCACACTATCATTACTCTTTTACACACTACCAACACTCACCATGCATGTACAACTGACTCCACATGAATGATATGTGACTTAATACAGAAATATAAAGTACTGGGAACGATAACCATGGATATACGAGAAGAAATCAAATCTCATATTAGACAACCGGTGAATTCATCAAAGAATGCTTTAACATGCTTTTATCACTATTAGAAACACAAGTGGGTCTACTTTGAAGTAATGCCATCAAAAATGAGTTATAATTTATATACATGAATTTCATACCAACAGAAAGCTCTTTGAGTCTAGTTTCCAACGCTTCAAACCGTGCGCGTTTTCGAGTTTCCTAGAGGAAGTTATGGCCGTTTTACTAAAAGTCGTCAGTGCTGAAAAATGTCAATCGTAGCTCTCGGATTTCACGTAAAGCCGAGAGGTGACAAAACTTTAAATCAATGGTACGTCGCGATACGGATGAATTAAGCCGTAGTATTCGAACCACAACTTATTGGGACTAAGATCTTTCATTCCCAATTCACGGAATTGATTTTAGTTAAGTTTGAAAAATTACTATTTTTGAGCTTCAAGCTTTCATACAAAAATTAACAATCTGCTACTGTAATCCTCCTTTTCTGCCCAAACGGTGCAGAATCTGAGAAAATTGTATTAGACGAAAAGTGTGCAGAATCGAGTTTTGCTTGGGACAACGCGAGCAGAATCATAAATTTCCTTCATTTTCCTAACAAAAATCTGAAAACAAAATTCTGCTACTGTTAAAATTAAAAGAGAAAATATTAGATTTAATTTCTGATATACTTTCTCTGCTACTGTAATCCTCATTTTCTGCCCAAACGGTGCAGAATCTGAGAAAATTGCATTAGATAAAAAGTGTGCAGAATCGAGTTTTGCTTGGGACAGCGCGGGCAGAATCTTAAATTTCCTTCGTTTTCCTAACAAAAATCTGAAGACAAAATTCTGCTACTGTTAAAATTAACTACCTAAATCAGTAAATAAGGAATGAGTTACATTTTGAGTGAGTTAGTAATACTCACCGTGATGTAGATCGAAGAAGTTGTTGAGAAAGAAATACAAGAATTAAGAATCTCCAATTTCAAGCTTGGCTATGGAGGATTGAGCTCTTCAAATTCTGAAATTATTATCTCTCTATGTGACTCTCTCAAGCTCTCTATGTTAGGAGTGTAGAATGTGTAGTGTGGTTGAGTGTATAAATAATCAAACTCCCACTTAGAAAACATTTGCCTAACATCCCACTCATTCTCCATTAATCTCCACTAATTACAAAGAAAGTGCAGCAATGATGTGTAAATATACACTTGCAATTCATAATGCTCCATTGATAATTGAAAGGGTAGGTGGAGTTGGTGTGGGTCAAGGTGTGTTTGGGAATCAAGCTTATGGCATTAGGACAACACACATACTACAAGCATTTGCCAAACAAGGCCTAAGGGAAAACTTTAGCAATAATAATTGGGTATAAAGAAATTTGTCCAATCAGTTACTCCCAAAATTCTGTGGAAGTTTAACACTGCGCGGACAGTTTTAAACCTAAACTAGTATTTTCGTGACACGGTGTTTATCACAAAAATACAGAAAATTCATTTTAATGTTAGAAATAGTTTTCTGATTTTATAAAAATACAGTTTGAGTTTTAAAAGAAATAATTCCACCGTTTTGAAATACAGATTTGAAATTTAACACAGGTATTGCCAGTTTTTATGAAAATTGCATTTTGACCCCAAAAGTAATTTCAATAATGAGATTAGTCAAGAAATAAATTTTTCACATAAGGATTGAAAATAAAAGCATACAAAATATATATAATTTTAAATATGACAATGCAAGAAAATGCAGGTTATTACACCCTTCCTCCCTTAAACAGGATTTCGTCCCCGAAATCATGACTAACTAGTTATGAAACAACTCCGGGTACTTCTTCCTCATATCAGCTTCTACTTCCCACGAGGCTTCATTCTCGTCATGGTGATTCCACTGAACCTTCACCAACGGGATATCCTTATTCCTTAACTTCTTGATACTCTGATCCAGAATCTTCACAGGTCTCTCCTTGTAAGAAACGTTATGACTCATCTCAATGTCGTCATAACTAACCACGTGCGAGGGATCTCGTATGTATTTCCTCAACATACTCACGTGAAACACGTTGTGAACCCCAGACATCTTCGGTGGTAGTGCCAGTCGATAGGCTACTAACCCGATACGTTCCAAAATCTCAAACGGTCCAATGAAACGCGGAGCTAACTTCCCTCTCTTGAGACCAAAGCGTACTACTCCTCGTGTTGGTGAAACCTTAAGAAGTACGTGATCTCCAACACTAAACTCCAGATCTTTTCGGCGTCGATCAGCATAACTCTTATACCGGCTCTGAGCGGTTCTCATCCTTTCCTTGACCAAGGAAATCTTCTCGTTGGTTTCTCTAACCAAATCTGGTCCCAACAATTCTGTGTCCCCAACCTCTGCCCAACACAATGGAGAACGACATGGTCGTCCGTACAGTGCTTCGAACGGAGCCATACCGATACTCGTATGATAACTATTGTTATAGGCAAATTCAACCAACGGCAAGTGTGTCTCCCAAGATTCTTCAAAATCGATCACACAAGCCCTAAGCATATCCTCCATGATCTGATTAACACGCTCAGTTTGCCCATCTGTCTGAGGGTGAAAAGCAGTACTCATCTTGAGTGAAGTTCCCATAGCTTCTTGCAGACTTTCCCAAAATCCAGAAGTAAAACGTGCGTCACGGTCTGACACAATCGTCACAGGTGCACCGTGAAGTCGCACAACTTGTTGTATGTACATCCGGCTCATCTTTTCCACCGGGTATGTCATACTATAAGCGATAAAATGAGCTGACTTCGTCAATCGATCCACAATTACCCAAATAGCGTCATGATTCTGCTGCGACCGGGACAATCCTACTACAAAATCCATCGTAATGTGCTCCCACTTCCAACCAGGAATAGGTAGCGGTTGCAACAATCCTGACGGTCTCTGATGTTCGGCCTTGACTTGCTGGCACGTCAAACACTTGGATACAAACTCGGCCACATCCTTCTTCATGCTTTCCCACCAGAAATTCCTCTTCAAATCTTTATACATCTTCGTTCCTCCTGGGTGAACTGTATACCTTGATTTATGTGCTTCTTCCAGGATATCCTTCCTTAACTCTCCATCACCGGGCACGCACAATCTATTCCTGCACCGATACCCTCCATCGATTCCCACCTTCCATTCTGTCGGGTCCTTCTCTGACATCTTCTTGAACCATGATTGAAACTTCTCATCTTCTTTCTGAGCTCCAATAATGCGGTCAATGAGAACAGGCTGTAGGATAAGACATCCGAAAAGTTGTCCTTCTCCTCTTTCAGCACTCTGTACATCAAACTCTGCCAACGTCTCCAATGCTCGCCATTCTCTAACCATTAAGGAGGCGATCGTCTCACGAGTCTGCCGACTCAAAGCATCAGCGACCACATTAGCTTTACCAGGGTGGTATTCCAACGTGAAGTCGTAATCTTTGATCAACTCCATCCATCTGCGCTGCCTCATGTTCAACTCTTTCTGTGTGAACAAATACTTCAGACTCTTGTGATCGGAGAACAAATCAAACTTCTCACCGTAGAGATAATGTCTCCAAATCTTGAGTGCAAATACCACTGCTGCCAACTCCAAATCATGAATAGGATAGTTCAACTCATTCGGCTTCAGCTGTCTAGATCCATAGGCTATAACTTTACCATCTTGCATAAGTACACACCCTAGTCCTTGATATGATGCGTCACTAAAGATAGTGAACTTCTCACCAGGCTTGGGTATTGCTAGTACTGGTGCGGTAGTGAGTCTCTCTTTCAACTCTAGAAAGGCTCGCTCATGCTTCTCTGTCCATTCGAATTTCAAATTCTTCTTCGTCAATCCAGTCAATGGTGCGGCTATTTTAGAGAATCCTTCAACAAATCTTCTGTAATAGCCTGCGAGTCCAAGAAAACTCCGAACTTCTGTAGGGTTGCTTGGCCTAACCCAGTTGGATACAGCATCGGTCTTGGACGAATCCACAGAAATTCCTTGAGATGACACCTTGTGTCCCAAAAATTTCACTTCTTGCAACCAGAACTCACACTTACTGAACTTGGCATACAAGTGGTGGTCCTTAAGCGTCTGCATCGTAATCCGTAGATGTTGCTCGTGTTCTTCTCTTGACTTAGAATAGATCAAAATATCATCAATAAAGACGATGACAAACTGATCTAAATAAGGCTTGAACACTCTGTTCATCAGATCCATAAACACTGCCGGGGCGTTCGTCAATCCAAACGGCATCACCAGAAATTCATAATGACCATATCGGGTTCTGAAAGCAGTCTTAGGTATGTCTTCCTTCCGTACCCTCAACTGATGATATCCCGACCTAAGGTCTATCTTGGAAAATATCGTAGCTCCTTGTAGTTGATCAAATAAATCGTCGATCCGAGGCAAAGGATACTTGTTCTTGATTGTCACTCGATTCAATTCTCTGTAGTCGATACACAGCCTGAGCGTCCCGTCCTTCTTCTTCACAAATAACACCGGTGCTCCCCAAGGCGATGTACTTGGACGTACAAAACCTAGGTTCTCGAGCTCTTGAACTTGTCCCTTCAATTCTAGTAGTTCTGTGGGGGCCATTCTGTAGGGAACCTTGGTAATTGGTACGGTACCCGGTATAAGCTCAATACAGAACTCTATACTTCTCTCGGGCGGTAGTCCAGAAATGTCTTGAAATACTTCTTCGAAGTCCTTGACTACAGGTATAGATGAAGTTGTCACCTCTGTACTGACGACTTCGATGTTGGCTAAACATCTTGTGAGGAACATATCTCCCGAAGGGTTACATTGAAAATCAAAGGGTTGATTCTCATTGTCGGAGAATGTAATTCTCTTCCTCGCACAATCCAACTTCACTTGATTCTGAGACAGCCAATCCATTCCTAGGATTATGTCGAACTCCTTCATCGATAGAACAATCAACCTCGCAGGGATTTCTCGGTCTCCTAATCTTAAGGGACAATCCTTGCACACATGTCCTAAACTGACCGCAGCTCCTATTGGTGATGTAGCCTTCAAAGCTTTCTCTAAGCGATGAGGTAAGATACCCAATCTCCGAATTGTATTAACAGATATGAATGATAGAGCAGCACCCGTATCAAATAATACTCTAACATGGGAGTTAAATAGAGTCAATGTACCTTCCACTGCTTGCTGATCAGGTTGAGCTTCTCCATGATCTTCATCTTCATATACAGCTCCATCATATCCAGCGGCATCAGGAATAACAGCATTCAAGCGGGTCTGACCCTGTTGCCCATAAGTCGCTTGCTTAGGAGCAGTGCAGAACCTGCTGATGTGACCTGGTTCACCACAGTTGAAGCAGACTATTCCTGGCTGAGCAGCACGCCTTGGTGCCTTGCAGTCCCGAGCCACATGTCTAGGGTTGCCACAGTTGAAGCACTTTACGCCACTACTTCCTTCTCCTACTCGGGGTTGAGTCGGATAGGTAATAGCTTGTGCCTTCTTGCTTCCGTCAAAGTTCCTCTTCTGCCCTTGGGTACGATTCATTGGTGGTCTATTCCCAAAATTACCCCTCTGAGGCGGTCGGAATTCAAATTGTTTGCGATATACTCGAGCATCTTCTTCCAGATCGGTAGCCAGGCCGACTAGTCCTTCAAACGTCTTGTCTAGATGGCCGAGAGTCAGGCGACGAATCTGCGGTGCCAACCCTTGGTTATACTTCTGGATCTTCTTCTCCTCAGTATCAACCATGTGCGGGGCAAACCGTGACAGCCTCTCGAACTGTGTGGTATACTCTTGCACCGTCTTGGTTCCTTGCGTCAGATCCATAAATTCCTTCTCTCTTCTGTGCCTCTCCGTAGCCGGGAAGTACTTCTCCAGGAATCTCCCTTTGAACGCCGTCCACGTCATCCCCATAGCAGCGGTGTTCCCGATAGTGGCTATAACCGAGTCCCACCAATCTGCAGCGGCGTCGGTTAGTTGAAATGTAGCCAGCCTCCTCTTGTCCATCTCGTTGCATTGGACAGCTTCGAACATGCGGTCCATCTGTCTTAACCATTGTTCCGCCTTCCAGGGATCCGTGGTACCCGCAAATTGCTCGGGTCTGAGCGCACGGAATCTCTCCAGCAGCTTATCTCCCGTCTGGCGATCTCGTTGGTTTTCATTCGCATTACTAACCCTCTCGAGACGTCTGATAAAAGCTTCAAATATTCCCGTGGGGTCGGCAGCCTCGGGCGCTCCTTCAATCAGATTTCTGTTCCTCCTTGGTCTTCCAGCCATTCTATGCATGATAGGGGTAGTAGAATGAGAAACATGCATGCAACAGTACTATGACGAAAATTTTCAAAGGAGTATTTATCACTATATCACATACTCGTATTATCACATAAGCATACAATAAAATATATATTAAGTACATATAATACTCGTATTCGAACTAGGGCTGTCTAATAGCAAAGAGGTCGTATTCTTATCCTCTAGACTCTGGGTTGTGGGCCATACTGACTGTTCCGAGATTTGACTCAGGAAGTTGGTCAGTGCCTAAGCTATTAATGAGGGCTATGGTATGCTTTAACTCCTTAGAAACTCGGCTACTATATGTCTGTAGGGGCATCATAAGTTATGGTTATCTCGGCTAATCCTAAATGGATATGTCTGAAGGTATATGGAAATTGCTATCATTCTTGTCGATGTGACAAGACAAACGGGTAATCATTTCTATGATAAAACCAACTTAGAATTTTAGTTTCTGAACTAAGGGTAATCCGTACTAAACTAACACTAGAACTTGGTTGCATAGCTTAGTAAAACTTAAGGGTAACCTATGTCACTAATCTATGGCGTGAATAACTGAGCCTGGTCAATCTAGAAAACCTATTGCTCTGATACCACCAAATCCTGTCACGCCCCGACGTAGCATAAATATGGAAAGCGTTTAATTTCCTTTATGGACCCGTAGGTCGCGACAGTTTGAAGGATCGATTCCGTCCCAAAACGTCGAACAACATAAAACCATTAATCAGAGTAGGGTAATCAGGGCTCATAAAAATTTTTCTAACTTATTACATCCTATGGTACGGGGTTTACTAAGGCACAGACCGCCTTGAAAATAAAACAATACTTAAAGTCTATTACAGTCATTCTTATTACAAAACCAAAACATATCTTAAAGCACATAAACATAAAACATATAAAAGTAACATCTCTTCTCAGCAACTGATCTCAATTAGCATAATCATACGGTTCATCCTGATTATTACCTGCAAAGCCTGGACACGAATGTCCAGGACGCATCAACGCCGTCAGCTTCAAGAAGCTGGTGAGTATTAAAAACAATACTTTGAATGTAAAAACATACTCATTTACCTTTTTCCCATTTCCATTTAAATACCACAAGTTTATATTTATGATAAAGAGCTCGTTTTAGAAAACAACCACAACATTATTTAAAAGATAATTTCACACATATGTGACCGTGTATGAGAACAATGCACCATCTCATCTATCCGACTCTTTTCTCTCGACAACACCCAACAACCCTCTATCCTACTCCTGGTATCTTTGAAATACTAAGATAGCCACACTTTAGCAACGGGGCGCCAGGGAGTGTCCAGTTTGCCTCACACTTTGGTCCGGGGTACCAGGGAGTGTCCAATGCCTCACACTTTGAATACCCTAACCGCCATGCAAATACCGGGGCAACCCCCTCACAAGTATCCAGACTCGAGTTATCAGGGAGTGTCCATAGGCCACACTTTAGCACTTCCATGGGTGCCAGTGAGTGTCCAAGTTCGGCTTCACACACTTTAACGCTTCCATGGGCGTCAGGGAGTGTCCATATTTGCCACCTTCGCATTTCAAAGACACCCTCTTCCGCATTTTCAACTACAACCACAACCACAACCACAATCACAACCACAACCACAACCACAACTCAAACTCATACTCTTTCCACACAATCATTACTCTTTTCCACACTATCATTACTCTTTTACACACTACCAACACTCACCATGCATGTACAACTGACTCCACATGAATGATATGTGACTTAATACAGAAATATAAAGTACTGGGAACGATAACCATGGATATACGAGAAGAAATCAAATCTCATATTAGACAACCGGTGAATTCATCAAAGAATGCTTTAACATGCTTTTATCACTATTAGAAACACAAGTGGGTCTACTTTGAAGTAATGCCATCAAAAATGAGTTATAATTTATATACATGAATTTCATACCAACAGAAAGCTCTTTGAGTCTAGTTTCCAACGCTTCAAACCGTGCGCGTTTTCGAGTTTCCTAGAGGAAGTTATGGCCGTTTTACTAAAAGTCGTCAGTGCTGAAAAATGTCAATCGTAGCTCTCGGATTTCACGTAAAGCCGAGAGGTGACAAAACTTTAAATCAACGGTACGTCGCGATACGGATGAATTAAGCCGTAGTATTCGAACCACAACTTATTGGGACTAAGATCTTTCATTCCCAATTCACGGAATTGATTTTAGTTAAGTTTGAAAAATTACTATTTTTGAGCTTCAAGCTTTCATACAAAAATTAACAATCTGCTACTGTAATCCTCCTTTTCTGCCCAAACGGTGCAGAATCTGAGAAAATTGTATTAGACGAAAAGTGTGCAGAATCGAGTTTTGCTTGGGACAACGCGGGCAGAATCATAAATTTCCTTCATTTTCCTAACAAAAATCTGAAAACAAAATTCTGCTACTGTTAAAATTAAAAGAGAAAATATTAGATTTAATTTCTGATATACTTTCTCTGCTACTGTAATCCTCATTTTCTGCCTAAACGGTGCAGAATCTCAGAAAATTGCATTAGATAAAAAGTGTGCAGAATCGAGTTTTGCTTGGGACAGCGCGGGCAGAATCTTAAATTTCCTTCGTTTTCCTAACAAAAATCTGAAGACAAAATTCTGCTACTGTTAAAATTAACTACCTAAATCAGTAAATAAGGAATGAGTTACATTTTGAGTGAGTTAGTAATACTCACCGTGATGTAGATCGAAGAAGTTGTTGAGAAAGAAATACAAGAATTAAGAATCTCCAATTTCAAGCTTGGCTATGGAGGATTGAGCTCTTCAAATTCTGAAATTATTATCTCTCTATGTGACTCTCTCAAGCTCTCTATGTTAGGAGTGTAGAATGTGTAGTGTGGTTGAGTGTATAAATAATCAAACTCCCACTTAGAAAACATTTGCCTAACATCCCACTCATTCTCCATTAATCTCCACTAATTACAAAGAAAGTGCAGCAATGATGTGTAAATATACACTTGCAATTCATAATGCTCCATTGATAATTGAAAGGGTAGGTGGAGTTGGTGTGGGTCAAGGTGTGTTTGGGAATCAAGCTTATGGCATTAGGACAACACACATACTACAAGCATTTGCCAAACAAGGCCTAAGGGAAAACTTTAGCAATAATAATTGGGTATAAAGAAATTTGTCCAATCAGTTACTCCCAAAATTCTGTGGAAGTTTAACACTGCGCGGACAGTTTTAAACCTAAACTAGTATTTTCGTGACACGGTGTTTATCACAAAAATACAGAAAATTCATTTTAATGTTAGAAATAGTTTTCTGATTTTATAAAAATACAGTTTGAGTTTTAAAAGAAATAATTCCACCGTTTTGAAATACAGATTTGAAATTTAACACAGGTATTGCCAGTTTTTATGAAAATTGCATTTTGACCCCAAAAGTAATTTCAATAATGAGATTAGTCAAGAAATAAATTTTTCACATAAGGATTGAAAATAAAAGCAGACAAAATATATATAATTTTAAATATGACAATGCAAGAAAATGCAGGTTATTACACTTCCTATAATGATTTAATTCCATTATTGCATAGTCATGAATTATGCAACAAATCACAATTGTCTGAACAAGCAAATCCTGCTCTTGCATTCGTTGGGCAACGTTCTACATCACAATCTTCAAATACGTGTGGACAAAAGTCCTCCTTTACTTCAAGGGGATGAGGTTTTGCCCAAGCTAGTTCACGGCCTCCTTACAATCAACGCAAGTTTCAGTCATATTGGCTACCAACATCATCTCCACAATCTGGTCGAAATAACCCCGATACTGTCCTATGCCAGATTTGCAAAAAGAGAGGTCATGACACTCTCAAATGCTGGTATCAATTTGATAACAGCTATCAAGGTGTTCAAGTTCCTCTAGCTCTGGCTGCTCTTCATCTCAATCCACCTGTAGCTAGTGAATGGCTTCCAGACATGGGTGCCACTGCTCACATCACTAATGATCCAGGTGTACTTTCTTATGTAAGACCATATATGGGATCTGACTATGTTATGGTTGGTAATGGCGACAAATTACCTATCACACGCACTGGCCAAGCAAATGCTTTTCCTAAGGACTCTAGGTCTTCCTTACAAAATGTGCTCGTTATTCCTGATATAAAGAAAAATCTGATTTCTATTTCTCAACTTACATGCTACTATCCATGCTATGTTATATTTACTGATCATGGTTTTCTTATTAAGGATCAAAGGACACATCAGGTGATGGCATCGGAGAGTAAGAAAGATGGGTTATGTGTCCTAGAGAATGCTAAGATCAACGCTTCTTTTCCAACAGATTTCGTGTGGTCGATGCAGATACTGGGCATGGGAGACTAGGACATCCACAATCTAGAGTTTTGAATTTTTTGTTGCACAATAAATTTATTTCAGCAAATAAAAAGAACTCTGACTTATTTAAGAGTTATGCTTTAAGCGAAAGTTCTAGGCTTCCTTTCTTCCCGTCTAATAACAAGGCATGTGAGCCAATTGCCAAAATCCATTGTGATTTATGGGGTCCTACACCTATTGTGTCTAATCAAGGTTTTCATTATTATGCAATTTTTGTTGATGACTTTTCTCGATTTTCATGAATTTATCCTCTTAAAAGGTAATAAGATTTTTATAAGATATTCTTTAATTTTCAAGCTATGGTTGGGAAACAGTTTCAGAAAGAAATATAATTGTTTCACTCTGATAATGGTGGAGAGTTCTCTAAATAGGAATTTATTGATCACCTACTTCACCACGGTATCATTCATCTGTTATCATGTCCTGGTACCCCTGAACAAAATAGTGTGGCTGAAAGGAAACATCGTCATGTGGTTGAATTAGGGATTGCTATGATGTTACATGTGTCGATCCCTAAGAAATTTTGGGTAGAAGCCTTCTTCAATCCACCTTTCTTATCAACCGATTACCTTTACCCTCCCTTGACATGCATACACCATACTATCTCCTTTATCACAAACAACCCACCTATACTTCCTATGCACCTTCGGCTGCCAATGCTACCCTTATCTCCGTCCCTACACCAAAGACAAACTTGGATCCCGATCCCTTTCTTGTGTGTTCATGGGCTACAGTGATAAACATAAGGGATATTGTTGCTTATATCTACCAACTGGCCGTATATACATCTCTCGCCATGTTGTTTCTGATGAACACACATTTCCTTTTTATCAACCTTTACCACCCATTCATAACCCCATTGACCCCACCACTCTTACTGATTGGTTAACCCCATCTACTTTAGCCACTCATATTAATCCCTCCACTCACATGTTACCCTCCCTTGACAAAAATCATGCACGCCTCTTCAACCCAGACTCTGTCCCTCATTGTGTATCTCTTCCTTCCACTTCAAACACCCAATCTCATTCCCCTCCTAGTCTCCATCAGTCTCCCACTCATCCCCTATCTCCCTCTCATCCACCTCCCTCTCCTACCTTACCTCTCCCAGCTCATTCCATGACTACTCACCCTCAAGCAGGCATAATCAAACCTAACCCCAAGTATGTTCTCACTACCACAACCCAAGTCATTCCCTCTAAACCAACCACCATCAAATGTGCCTTAAACCACCCTGGATGGTATGCCGCTATGGTTGATGAAATGCAAACCTATACCATAACCAGACTTGGGTTATTATGCCAAGGAAACCTCACATGAATGTTATTGGTTGTCACTAGGTCTACAAAAAGAAACTAAAGTCTGATGGTTCTTTGGATCATTTTTAAAAGCCCGCCTTGTCGCCAAAGGGTATAATCAACAAGAAGGGGTTGACTTTACTGAGACATTTAGTCCGGTTATCAAGCCTGTCACTATTTGGACTATCCTAACAATTGCTACTGTCGAAGGATGGAGTCTTCGTCAACTTGATGTCAAGAATGCCTTTCTTCATGGGTATCTTGACATAACTATCTTCATGGACCAACCACCCGGCTTCCGCAATATCGATATGCCCACTCATGTGTGTCATTTACAACATGCTTTATATGGCTTAAAACAAGCTCCAAGGGCTTGGTTCGATCGGTTTAGCACTTTTATTATTGATTATGGTTTTTGTTGTAGCCCAACTGACGCTTCTCTCTTTGTGTTTCATGATGGTGTTCGTATCATGATTTGCTCGTTTATGTTGATGATATTATTCTCACTGGCAACACATCAGACTTATTGACTACATTTGTCACACAATTGGGAGCTCATTTTGCTATCAATTGGCCAATTAAACTACTTCTTGGGTGTCCAAGTTCAACCCTTTCATGGTGGTCTTTTCCTATCTCAGTCTAAATATATGCTTGATTTGCTTCATAGCACAAATATGACTGGTTGTAAACCCATTGCCACTCCTATGGAGTCAAAACCACCGGTGCTTGCCAATGGAGATGCACCTTATCGCGATGTCATAGAATATTGAAAGATTGTTGGTACTCTTCAGTAGCCATCTCTTACTCGGCCTGATCTTTGTTATACGATTAATACAATCTGTCAACATATTCATGCTCCAACAAATGCACATTTTCAAATGGTTAAGAGAATTCTCAAGTATGTCAAAGGGACATTGTCCATGGGCCTTCGCATACTTAAACAAAGCAGTCTTAACCTTTACGCCTTCTCGATCGCTTATTGGGCTTGCTGTCCAACTACAAGATGTTTAACTACTGGATACTGCACCTTTTTGGGCTCCAATTGCATTTCATGGAGCGCTAAAAAGCAGCCAACTATCTCTCGATCAAGTGGTGAAGCTGAGTATAGGGCTATGGCATCTACCACTGCCGAGTTGACATGGCTTTCATTTATTCTATGTGACATTGGCATTTATCAAACCACTCCTCAGCTTCTATTTTATGACAATATGTCTGTACTTCACATGTCTGTCAATCTAGTGCTTCATTCCCATACCAAACACATTGCAATTGATTACCATTTTGTCCAAGAAAAGGTTGCTCTTGGTACTCTCATCACACAGTTTATCTCCTCTTCCAAGCAGCTTGCTGATATCTTTACTAAGCCACTCTCTCGGGCTCTCTTCGATAGTCTTAAATACAAACTTGGACTATGAGTTAACCCCTCGTCAAGTTTGAAGGGGACTAATAACACACCTATAGCTACTGATATCCACTTGGCGACAAAATCTGTTTCAATTCAACAACCTGCAGAGATTCTAGGAGATTGACTTACTTGATAAGTTAGTAGATAAATCTTATCATGTACATGTGTCAATAGCCCCTTCAATTGTGTTACTACTCTAGCTTATCTAGTAGCTTTTTGAATTATCTTGAATCATTGTATATAAGCTACAACTCTACTGAATTGAATCTATTGAACTATTTCATGAACATTTGCCTCTTATTTTCTTTATAAGTTTCCTGATGAAGGACTAATGGAAATAAAAGAAGATTCATGGAGAATATATTTCGATGGAGCAGCCAATCAGATAGGATATAAAGTAGGAATCATTCTTGTATCGCCTGGTGGAACCCTACCCCGCTAGCCGTCAAGCTTAAGTATAATTCGACCAATAATATGGCGGAATATGAAGCATGCATAATCAGAATAGAAGTAGCCCTAGCCTTAAAAGTTGAGAGGATTGATATCTTTGGAGATTCTAACTTGATAATATCACAAGTGCGAGGTGATTGGAGATGAATCATGAGAAATTGAGACCCTACCATGAATACCTGGAGAGCTTGAAGGTGCAGTTTAGAGAGATCTCGTTCTACTACCTTCCCCGCGAGGAGAACCAACTAGCTGATTGCCTAGCAACCTTGGCCTCAATGATCCAAATCCCTGTAGGAGTCACCATGATCTCGTTGTCTATAGAAAAAAGAACCCAACCCTCATTTGAGTTAATCATAGCTATTGAAGAGAGAAAAGAGGGTGAAGTACCTTGGTATGTGGATGTTTGGAGTTTCATTGACAAAGGAGAATACCCTGAGGAAGCTTTAGAGAAGGATAAAAAGGTGATTCGGAGGTTTTTTGCCCAGTTTGTAATCTACGTAGAAAAATTGTGGAAAAAGTCTTATAGCGGGTATAATTTGTAATGTCTATATAGGAGAGAAGCTAGAAGAATGATGGAGGAAATACACAAAGGAGTTTACGGACCCCATATGAATGGGCATATGCTAGCAAAGAAGATAATTCGACAAAGGGTATTACTGGACGACCTTGGATAGAGATTGTTGTGAGTATGTCAGAAATGCCAAAGTGTCAAATCCATGCAAATATGATGCACACCCCACCTTCCCAACTCTATAGCATGACTACCCCTTGTTCGTTTTCTGTGTGGCGTATTGATATTATTGGTGAAGTAGTTCCGAAGGCTTCTAATGGGCACCGATACATCATTGTGGTAATAGATTATTTTACCAAGTGGGTAGAGGCTACGTCATACACAACTTTAAAAGCTAAGGATGTGGTGAGTTTTATTGAGAAAAATATAATTTACAGGTATGGGGTTCCAAATGAGTTTATTTCTGATCATGGAAGTCTTTTTTAAGGAGAAGTCATCCCGCTCTTAGAGAAGTATAGGATCACCCGCCATCAGTCTTCCCCATATAGGCCTCAAACAAATGAAGCAGTAGAAGCAGCTAATAAGAATGTTAAGGCAATTCTGGGAAAAATGACAGATACATATAAAGATTGGCATGAGAAGCTACTGTTTGCATTATGGGGATATCGGACTTCTGTGAGAACTTCAACGAGAGCTATGCCTTATTCATTGGTTTATGGAATGGAAGTTGTCCTTCCGATTAAAGTAAAAATACCCTCTCTTAAGATTTTGGCAGAATGTGAAGTAACCAAACTTGAATGGCTGCGGGGAAGGTATGAGGAGTAAATGTTACTTAATGAGAAGAGATTGGCAGCAATTAATCATACTCGGGATATCAGAAAAGGATAGCTCGTGCTTTCAACAAAAAGGCTCACCCAAGGAAGCTAGCTGAGGGTGACCTGGTCCTCAAAGAGCTTAAAGCGCCCATTTATAACCCTAGAGGAAAATTCAAACCCAACTGGGTCGGACCATACATCATTAAAACACTTTTCTCTGGAGGGGCTGCCTATCTTATAGACCTAGATGGAGTAGAATTTAAATAGCCAATTAATCTCAATCCCCTCAAGAAGTATTTTGCTTGAAACCTTATCTTTCAAAACTTTTTATCTTGATGAACTACGCTTGACCTGATTCCCGTTAGGGGATACGTAGGCAACCTACTCGGTTTGGTCATTAATAAACTACCTAAAAGGCGTTTTCCTTCAAACCTCGACTAAACTACTGCGGACCTGATACCCACTCGGCGATAAGTAGGCGGGATGAAGTCCAAATTAAAACCCAAACTCTTGACAAAAACCCATGTCTTGAGATTCTCCATATTAAACTAGGTGCAAACTTGTGTTTTCCCGGAACCACATCAAAGCACCAAAACCAGGGGCAAACTTCATTTGCTACCCGAAGAACCCAGATAAAACCTAAACCCATCTCTGGATCTCCTGGCTATCAAAATACGTATTATGTGAAAACAACTGAGGATTCATGGTATAGAATGATTAAAGCTCTAAGCAAGACTCAAAGCAAGGTAATAAAGGCTAAAAAAGACATTAAGAGGAAAATTTTCATAACCTAAAAGAAGATTGAAAGAGCGCGAACTTTGATTCAATATGATTAGAACATTTTCTAAATACAAGGAAAAGTCTTTGGAAAATAAAAAAGTACATCACATGATTCAAATAAGTGCAGTAAGAGTAAACGTAATTTGTCAAAGTTTTGTGAAAATAAAATTTTGTTGCTTTTTATTATGTCTGTCTAAGTCATGAGACTATCACCCGATCAAATTTTGAATCTCGAAAAGGTACTCAGCGGTGGGTACGACTGAAGCAGGGACCCTCTGAAAGGGAGCGGACACTCTGTCATGCCAAGCCTTAGTGAAGATTCTCATGGTAGAAGGGTGCAGGACAAAACTCCTCGAGAAATCGTATGTGATAGCATCTACGACATCCTAAAGTAGCCCAAACTGACGAACTACCCAGTTCGGGATAAATAAAAGTGGTAGCATGTAACCCGGGAAGCTAGACCCGGGTCCATGAAGTCGTACCGTAATAGAGCAGTAAACCCATCGAGGGTAGATCTAGTGAATGTCCTCATAAAAGAGATTCTAAAGCCACAAACCAGTCACATACTGAGTGAAATGGGTGATGAACCTCCAGGTGATCTAAAGAAGCTGCCTCCTAGGGAGAGAAGAGCGAACAAAGAGACCCAGGCGCTTCAAAATCCAAATCTGCAAAACATGAGGAGCCCTAGAAGAGAGCAGAGTCGGTACCACGAGCATGATCTAAGCCCAATAGAGTCTCCCCAAGGACTAACATAACGGTGCTCCTCATCTTTCGAAGGCTGCAGACTATGGGGATCAGAATATCGACAGTAGACTGGAAGAAAAAGTAGGAGAGAATGGCCATAGAGAGTGTACTGCACCGAATAATCTGATATCCTCCATCATCTGGGTCTTCGGTAGGGGCATAGACAAAAGAAAGACGGTCAAAATCAATATGCCGACCACAGATAAAAGAGCTGGCAGCACTACAAGGAATATAATAAAGAGTCGCTCGATCCTGAACGTATCATGCTTGTACCTGGGGGACTATCAGATCAGCAAAAGAGACGGGCTGAACTCCTCGAAAAGTGGGTAGACCTCCTTCTGGCCAAACTGGAAGACATGCAATGAGGGATCCCAACACCTGATAGCAGCCTAAAGCAAGTCCTCGTCTAAAGCCATACAACGGAAGGAAAAAAATCTGTCAACCTATGGGACTCGAAGTTGAGCCTATCGATACCTGAAAGAGAATCCATCCACGGGAAAAGAATGTCAGAACTAAGAAGAGCCATGAGAGATGAGATAAGAATGAGTATAGGATGTGAGATCGGCTAAGAGGAAGAAAGAAGAGCCTTGGAAAATTTTAAAATGAGCAAGAACCATCTTTATAAAGAAAAAGGGACTGAGTAGCACTCAGTGAAAAAGCGACGACACTCAACGAGTGCCATCCGGCAGTTGGTGAGTGTTGCGCAGCATTCAGTGAGTGCCGATTAGATTTACCAAGTGCCGGTCAGATTCCAGGCAGTTCCTGGTGCAGTTTGTAACCTTAACAAGCCCAGAACATGCATAAGAAAGGCAAAAACATATGTATATACTGCAAAATTGGCATCTAAGCGGCAACTCCCGCGCCATTTCATCAATAAAATCATAATCGAGAAACATTTACATTCTCAGAAAAGCTGCTAAAATGATCCTACATGAGCATAGAATATCCAAATTCATCAAAGCACGCATATTACATCAAATCTAGACCCATGAATAAATTAAGGGAAAGCATGAATGAAAAGATCCAAAAGTGGCTCGGAGGGCACCATACATACATGACTACCTATCCATTCATCTAATCAGAAAGTCATCAGAAGAAAAGTTTGAAGGTTTCTTCGTCCACGTAGGGACCCCATGAAATAAAAGATTAAGAATAAATCATCCTCGTCGGTGGCGAGGATTCCTCTGGGTGCATGCAGAGCTATCTGACTTCCCCCAGCTCCACCATCACCTCCATCACCTCCATCACCACCATCACTGCCATTACCTCCGCCTTGGCCACTGCCTCCGACACTCCCATAATAGCTGCCTCCTTGGCTTATTTGGAGCTCCTGAATTTGCCTCCTTAAGGTAATGATTTCCGCTTCCTGTGAAAGTGAAAGATAAAACAAGAAGAGAAATAAATTCTTTTGACTCAATTATATGAAATTCTTTCGAATCCACGGACTCACTTTTGTAAGTATAAAATTCTTTTGAGTCCGCGGACTCGATTTTTGAATGTAAAATTCTTTTGAGTCCTCGGACTTATGTTTGTAAATGTGAAATTCTTTTGAGTCCTCGGACTCATTCTTGTAAATATAAAATTCTTTTGAAGTCCTCTGGCTCACTCTTGTAAATATGAAATTCTTTTGAGTCTCCGGACTCATTCTTTGTAAAGTATGAAAAGAGAAAAATTCTTCTTGAATTCACAAAACCACTTGTGCAGTCTCATTTATAATGAAAGAAGAAGGGAAAATAAAGAATTAAGATATATACTTGAGCTCTGGCTTGAAGCTCCGCATTGGCCCTCGCTCCATCATCCTAAAAAAAAACAATTAGGATTCAAGCATTTGGAATAAATGAGAGAAAATAAAAATGACAACATAAAAAGTAGAGCAGTTTCGAAACTTACTCTCCACTCACGACCATGAATCCAATGGCAGACTGTGTGGGCATATGATAGCCCCTCCTCAGCATAATCTCTAGGAACGGTGTTGATCGTGTCAGAATCAAGATATAAAAAGTATACTTTACTTTTCTAAAGATTTGTAGTAGTGAAAGTAAAGGTCGAACCCACAGAGATTGAATTACTACAACTTTTAGTTTTAAAATCTAAATCTAATTAATTAAGAAAATGGATTTTGGTTTGAATTACAATTAAACTAATGAATCTAATTAAATTAAATCTAAATTATGAAAGCGATTAAAAAGTTTTTTTTTTATAAATATGTTTAAGGAACCTAGGATCGCAAATCCACCACTAGCTTCATAATAAGGGTATTTATGAATTAATTAGCTTATTAAGTTGGATGATAATGGGGAATCGTAGCTACAAGCCCAATTCCTCCGTTAAGAAAATAACCATGGTTCAAGCACCAACATAATCCATCTTTGATTAACGCGAATTATCCCATACTAAACTAGGATTGTGGCATAATCCGTCTAACCTAGGCATGGACTATTTGGGTACTTGATAGCACAATTCAATTAAGTACCATTACATGTAAATAATCTATACAAGCACAACAAATATAGACCATTGAGCACATCACAGTCAAAATAGATCTAAGACAAGAATAGATTTTGAAAGTAATGATTTAATCAATAGAAACACGATTATTATAAAAAATCCTCTAAACATGTAATCATTATCCATACATAATAAAACTAAAATAAAAACATAAATAACTCCCTATTACTTGGCTAGGGTTTCATTGAAACCCTAGATCTAGGTTTAGTTGGCCATAGAATTGATGAACGGCAAGAGGTTGATGGAGGAGGCCATGGGAATCCTTGGTCTTCTTCTTCTTCTCCTTGCTTTTCTCTCTGCAATGGCTGAAAGTTTAGTTGTAGATGGATATATCTAATGTTCTATACATTAGAGTCTAACCTAAAAATTGAATAAAAACAAAGTATATATATAGAGTTTAGAACAAGTTTTGGAAGCTTTCCTAACCCGAAATGCACTAAAACTGCTATATTTTACAGTCTGGACGTAATTTGGTAGTTTCGTTTGCACAGGAGTGTTCAGTATAGTGAAATACGCAGCTTTGATTTTTACACATGTCGCGCGAGCGGGCCGCGCGAGCGCGATGATGGGAGGTTACGCAAGCGAGGTTCAGGTATTCCGCGCGATAGGCCTTTTTCAGCTTCTTTTCTTCTGCTTTTTCACCCTGTTTAGTCTAGAATACTCATTTTCTTCCAAAACCTACAAGAAAATAGAAAACGAAGTAAAAATACACAAAAAAGGGATAAAAAGTACTAACAAATGCACGTTAAGGCGTATAATTAGGATTTGTTCTCTCCCGATTAAGTGTCGTATTGCAGAGGAATGGTTGGTACATCCTGAGTATATGGAGGGAGTTGGTATAAGGCCTCCTGGCCCATATATATCATAGGCACATTCCAGTTCCATTGTGGGAGAGCTGGAGGATCAACTGCTCCGGGGACAGGCTGCAGAAGAAATAATTCAAGTATTTGGTGATTATTACTACAAGTCCAAAAGAAACTTTGAACAATAAAAGGGGGGAAAAGTTAGTTACCCAGGTAACTTCCATCAAAGGGAAGTTATGCATGAGCGAATTCAACTGAAAATTGTCATAGCCATCAGGACCCTCTACATAGTTCACCATGTCCTCCCCACTCAGGGTGACAACGAAGTCATCATGGTCTAGAGTCTCAGTACTCCTCATAGTAGTTGGGGGAGCCCTCGGCACATAGAAAACAGGGGCAACAAGGGACTGTCTCGTCACTCTCTCACCCAGATACCACTCCCTGCAGGCTTCTCCCACCATCAAAATCCTCATCCTAGTAAAGTCCAAGGTGGCCTGGAGCCCTGTAATAGCTTTAGGGAGGGCCGCCAACTAGGAACTCCAAATCACATGGACGCCCCGCAGGTTGGTGAGGAAGTTTCTGTAGCCAACAAAGTCGTGGACCCCCACTTTCTAGACTGTCGCTTCTTTTCACCACTTTAAGCCCTAAGGTAGAATGGCAGCCTCATTTGCTCTGGTGCTGGGAGCCCTCATACAGAGATTCTCATGAGACAATATCTACAAAAGAAATGTCAAAGAGTGAGTTCAATGGTTGAAGATAGAATAAAATTTTTTTAAGTAATAAAAAAAAGAAAAAAGTAATGAGAATATAGTTTTACCTCCCTGGCTCTCCAATACCCGCCAGTAGAGGGGAAATTTCCCCTGGAAACATCGCTCATGTGGCGATAGAGGGTGGCCAACCCTGCCCCTCCCCACTTATACAAGGGTATGCGATCGATGTCCTCTAAAGATGCCAAGTACCCCAAATTGATCCGGTCCCCTCTAGTGCTCACCAGGGAGCATCCCAACACCTACATACACTACAAGGAAAATTGTTATTTATGTCACTTTTTAAGTGACATAAATAGGTATTTATACAGTAGAAAGTGACATAAATGGCAGCGACATAAATACTTTAAAAGTGACATAAATGTTTTATAAAAGTGACATAAATGTGTCATAAAATCAAAACATATGTTAATAAAAAGTGACATAAATACTTAAAAGCAACATAAATACAATTTTATTTGTCACTTTTAACTTAAAGTGACATAACTACTTTAAAAGTGACATAAATATTTTTATAAAAGCGACATAAATGTGTATTTAGTAATTTCTGTTTTCTTAAAAGTGACATAAATACTTTTTATTTATGTCAGTTTTCTTAAAAGTGACATAAATGCTTCGAATTTTTTTTTTTAAAAAAATGGTGATTGCATATATCAATATTAACACCCTGTACAAAACTAAATGCAGTTCAATAATCAATTCCAACAACTAAATTAATACTCAATAATCAATTAATGTATCATTACAACCAATAATCAATTCCACTCCATCTATTCATCTTTACCAATTAACAACAAAAAAAAAATAAATGTTTCCGAGAACCAATAAATCATTCTCGAAAATCAATTAATCATATCTACCAATCAACAAAAAAATGAATTAAAAGTTTCAAAAGTTACAACTGTCTATTATGTCATTGTAATTTAAAGCAATAATACAAAAATATACCATAGCCCTATAATCTTTATATCATTTTTTTTATAAGAATAAAATCTTTATATTAGCGTGCAACATACATTGGATAGTTTGTTCAATGTTCTCTCTATCTGGACAAAATAGGCATCCAAAAGCATCTCCACCTCCTCAACTTTTGGCCTCTGGCGAGCTGCAACGCCACATTTGTTGCTCTTCATGTCTTCATCCCTGGAAAGTAAAAACAAACACTTAAAACCACTTCTCTTGTTTTCATTTTCATTCCCACTTCATTTTCATTTTCGAAGAGAAGAAGAATAATTACAAGGATTATCAAACACCTTTAAAATTTTCATTTGTCAAACAGGAAAACTAAAACGATTTCCAAACACTTTTCCTATTTCTGTTTTTAAAAAAAAAAACCTGAAAAGTGACAACCACAACATCACCTAATTAAAGGGCATTATCTACTCATTTAGTACTTACCTATCAGTTGGCTGCCTTTAATTATTACACACCCAGTACGGGTGCGGCTGTCTTTCCGAAGAGTCCGTGCTCCCTAGCCTATCAGAATCTGGTCCAATTTCTTTATACTCAATTTCATCTTCTATTACATGTTCTTCAACTTCTTAAGAATTGAGCTTATCAGTCAAGTACATTTTAGCCATATCCAATAGATATTCAAGCTCATCTCTCACCTAACAATATGATAGATTGTTAATTCAATCAATTACTATCTAACACAAAAATAATAAATAGTGAACATAATATAAGTTATATGATAGTCTGCCATCCATGAAAATGATTACTAATTATGTCTATAATGTATTTACAAAAACAGTGAGCATAATATAAGTTATATAACTACTAACAAAATTATGGAAGAGACAAACAATGTGAGTGAAATGTAAATTGAAGGTATCAGAATTAGTGAAAGTTAGTAGAGAAGGGTTGTTTCGTAGAGCCGGTACATGGACTCATCTTAACAGGTTGAAGTACCCATCTCGGACATCCAAAAAGGATACGACATATGAGTCAAACACTTCTGGTATGACATTCGCCAAAAAGCAGGTTAGCTACTTGTAGAAGAGTGTATAAAGGTATCTAATTATACAATTTTTGATACAATGTTCTTTCAAAGCAGACTAAAAACTCATGTTAGAGTCTTACTACCACATAATACACTATTTTTTGTTAAAATAAAAGAAGAATATATCTTTATTATCCAAATGATTAGACACAGAATGAACTAATTCAAGATATTTCAAGGCATCAAACCAATCATATCCAAATATAAGGGAGTTTAACTCAATCACAGTTTCCATTAAGCCTCTTTTACGTGGATTAATGTCCACATAATGTTCGAACTACGAAGCAGTAGTAAAATTCACTCCAAATAATAGAAACACAAAATTGAGTACTTATTTCATCGGTCGAAGCTTCCTTAATTGTAGTGGGTCAGTAATATCTCTTTAGTTGTCACTTGACTTTGAGTAGCCTCAGTTGCAAGTTTGCAACATATATACTACTTTAGAGGAAAATCTATTTTCATGAATGAAGGCATTTAGGAAAAAAGGGACTTAACAACATTTTTCTTAATTCGTCGTTCCTATATACACCATTATCTTAAATGGATTCATTCAAGATGAAGATCATCCTAATTAGAAAGCTATTGAATATTACAAATGAAATTATTATTTCAAGGTTGCCCAAACAAGTTCTAAGAGTTTTAACATTATTGTCATGGCAGATTTTTTTTAAGCGTGGTAATGTCAAAGAAATCCCATCTTAAATGAATTAACTCTTCTTAGCTATTTTACTGAAACCAAAGTTTAGAATTCTTATCTTCACATGTATGCAAAATTGAAGACTAGCAACTGCTGTTATGTGTCCGTGAAGTTATTTCTTGCCTGTCTTGTTTTCCCAAACCTCTCTCTTTCACTTGCAACATCCAAAACTTGATCTCTGTGGAGTATAATATTCTAAATGAACCAAGAGACTGCTCATGTATAATATCCCATGTAAAAATTAATAGAATTTATGTTGCTACTTTTGTTAACAGGCATTCCTACAAACATTTATATACAACATATGTTAATACATAGACTGACATGATAACCAAAATGATCAGTTAATAATGCAAACCCTTAATTATCCGTCACCAATACTTAATATGGTTCTATATTAAAGAAAACTTGTTTTTTTTTGGAACACAACTCTTAAAGAACAAATCATATACTCGGTGAGACAAACCAAAAAGAAACACTACAGACCTAGAACAAAACAAACACAACAATATTAAATGAAAAATAAAGCAGAATGAGAAAAACAGCAAACTAAGTACTCAATAAGACAATAAGTAATGCTAAACTATCCAAAAATGAAACTGACGTGCTATTACCTTGCATCTAGTGTTAAGACAAGAATATAACAACTACTTCCCCTATTTACTCTCCTAGAGTCCAACTACATGGGTAAAATTACAAACATTTAGAATACATTTGGATTAATTTGACAACTGCTAACACAACTTATTGAAAGCAAAGGAAAATGCAATGGACTTTGGCAACACAGTCTTGGTGTAATCTTTCCCAAGCATATTCAATAGACTGCCCTTTTTAAGCAGGAAGCCAAAAAATCAAGCACTATATAGATTATGGGTTAATTAAAAAACAAACCTTAATGAGTCGATTCTTGTGATAAACATTGAATCCTTGAACATCAATGTGAAAACTAAGGAAAGGAACATGACTCACAACATTCAAAATAGTTAATATATTTCTCAACTTATTCTCCTTTCTTTTATATTATCCTCATCATTGACCTTATTAACCAAACAAAGGAAAATGTTTTTCTCTATGTTTTCCTTTCTTTTCCCTCACTAAATCCATGAACCAAACAAAGCCTAAATGTGTGATGACTTCAAATAGAATTCCAATTCCTCTAACTCATGCAAAGATTTCCTTAAGTTGCCAACTACTATAACAACGTTGATGATGTCGAAAATTGGTAAGAGAGATTAAGAAGAGAGATATGGTGACACAATTAATTGTATGTGGTTCGGCCCCGTTAATGAGGTGACCTACGTCCACAGGTGCGTCAGTGCGCTTCACTAGCAGATCACCGGCGGGCCTGGTGAGCCAACAATTGGGGGCGGCACTACCAGTAATACCAGTCGGGTGTATGCGTATGAGATGAGTGTATATGCTATTCTTTAAGCTAAGAATGTGATCCCCTCTAATGGGGGTGAGTGGCCCCTTTTATAGGTGCAAGAGACCACCCGCAAAAGGCAACCGAATAGATAAGGAAGCCCAATCTAATTACAAATTGATGAGCATAAATCATGGGAGGTTTCCTAATTGGCTTAGGAAACTATTTACACTTTCCATTAATCTTCTGACTGAATTAGGAAACTGCTGCACGGCTTGGTTGTCAAACTGCACCTCATGGAGAGCTGCTACACCGTATGCTCGGGCTGTGTGAGCATACCGAGCGGTTGCACTCGAAAGACCTCAGGATCGGTGGGCCACCAGCTCCCTTTTCGGATAATCCGGGTCCTTTGCTACTGACGTGGAAGTTTGACTGTAGCAGAATATTTTTGGGCGTATCAGTTGCCCCTCATTTTCAAAGTTGATGTAATGTCCCATCAGATGAAATTTGAAAGTTAAGACTGCTTCTGAGGAACCGTCCGGTAAGAGGTCGGGACTCTACCCGGGGTGGGACCTGTCGTGGTGGTCAGCCGGGGTATGGACCGAATGATGGCCCTGTGGGCTCGAGTCCTACCTGTGCCACATGTTAACTTGTGACTGGCCTAGTCAGGATCAGATGATGCCAGCGTGGATGTAACCGGACAATTTACGTGGTAACCAAACCGTCTCGTCATGCATTTAATGCGTACGCCTTTTGAGGCGATGCTTCGCATGCCTGAGGTGACAACTATCAACCACTTTGGGTGGGAAAGCGTATGAGCCATTGGATCTATTTTGATCCGATCTGTCCGTGGTTCCTATATAAAGGAACACTTGTTCATTTCTTCAACTCTTTGCTGCAAAGACATATATTCCCGAGCAGTTTGAGAGTGAGCAAGTTCCCGAGAAAGATTCCCGAGCCCTTTTCTGCGCTAAACTTTGTAAGTCTTTCCTTTCTAGCTTCAGTTCTTCACTCTTTTCCTTCTCTTCTTTTCTGAGCAAGGCTGGAGAGAGCAAACCCACTTAAGTTAGAACGGGAGTGGGATTTTTTCTTCCTTAGGTTCTGTTCTTTCTTCAAGTTAGGAGGCACCTTAGGATAGCACCGAGCGGGAATTTCTGGGGTAGTCTTGAGAGAGTGTCACCTTAGGTTAAGTACCATTTACTCTTTACCCTTTAGGTTAGTGACCTTACCCCCTTTGTATACCAGGCTCGGGGTTCCTGACCCATACTTAGGCCGTAACCTGCTTCTCTATCATACCATACGAGTACCAGAAATGGAACATTCTGGCTTCGATTCTGCTTCTCAATCAAAGGATGAGATGTACCAATCGGGATCTCCTGACACCAGCCTAGATCCACCGTCTGCTTCCCCTTTTGACCACCAGAGTGAGGGTAGAATTCTGATCCGTCTCTCTGACAATGAATCGGACCAGGAAGTCCCCGTTGCTTCTGTTTCCTGGGGTTTCGGTGACGAAACACTAAGGGAACCCGACCCTGAGGTAGCCTTCTTCAGTGAATTCATCCTGTCCACCTTGCACACTGAAGATCTTGGGCACATTAAGGATAGGTATGGTCTTCCCGACCACTGCTCCTTGGCTGTGAACGTCCGGGGGGGAGGGGGGGGGGGGGGGGAGAGGGGGCCCAAATCTACCAGTGGGGTTTCACCACCCTATATGAGGACATCCTCATGGCTGGGTTTCATATCGCTCTCCATCTGGTCACTCAGGACGTCCTGATATATATGGGGATTGCCCTGGGCCAGTTGGCCCCCAACGGTTGGAGGTTCTTGATGGGGTCCATCTCTTTGTGGCCCCAGGTCTTCGGATATGAGCTCTCCATCTAGGAGTTCCTCTGGATGCACCGACCATTCCCCGTACATAGAGAGACCGGGTTCTTTTCTCTTGGGGCTCGCCAGGGGAGGAAGATCTTAGTCAACTGCCCGAGCAACAACAAAGGGTGGAAGAATAGGTTCTTCCAAGTGTCTACCCTCGGGGTCTGCGAACCGGCCCCCGGAATCCAGATGAGGACTTCCTAGGCGGGAGAGTTGAGGGGTAAGCCCGTTCAGCTAACTTTTTTCCTTTCTTCTTTGCTTTGCTCTAGTTTCTGAGACTAACCACTTTGCACTTTGCTTTGCAGCGGGATCAACCAGTCCACCGAGCATTCCCGATGAGTGCCAGGCCAGGATCAGGAGTTTGGCAGACCAACCGATAAACATGTGGAATGTGTTGACTCAGACCGACGACTTTTGGGCTACTGACGACCCAGCTCAGCCCATCGAAGCTCTGGTATTCCCCCCAATTCTTCCTGGTAAGTGCTTGAACTCTACTATTTCCCACGATATTCCTTCCCTGTCTTCTTCATTGGTAGTTAACTGTTCAATTTTCTGTTTTTGCAGAGATGGCTTCGAAGAGAAATATGGAGCAATTGAGGGAGAGGCAGGCTACTGCCACTGCTACTGCCGCCGCCTGAATGGTGGTGGCATAAGGGAAGAGGCCCGCTACCGAGGCCCTGGGTAGTGAGCGCCCTCTGAGGCGGCTCTGACACGGAGTAGCAAACCGCCCGGAGCCCGTGGGGACCTCAATGCCCCATGTGGTAGTGGTTGAAGAGACTGACCCCCGAGCGGGGGTGCCGGCCGTGGTACCGATAACTGGCTCGGCCGAGATCAGGGAGCGGGTGAAGCCCGGTCTGCTCCCCAGCCAAGTGGAGGCATGTGAAAACATGTCTCCCGAGGTCTTCAAGAGCTGGCTGTACAGTCTCTCTCACATGGTAAGTTCTCCTGCCTCAGTTTCATTTTCTTTTTTTTTTCCAATTATTTTACCAATTGTGCCCGTTTACTGACCGGTCAGTTTTAACTTTTTACAGGTCAGATGCATGGCCGCCGGGGCTGAGTCCTTCCTACTGTCCTTGGCCAAGAGGGCCACTGCTGTTGAAGCTGCTTTGTCTGAGAAGCGGGCGATCTCAGTGGCCAGGGGCACCATTCTGGCTGTGGAGAAAGACAAGGTGAAGGGTTTGGCCTTGAGCCTTGGCACTGCTCAGGTCAAGCTGGCGACCACCCAGGCCAACCTAGAGGCTGCTCGGGCCATCGTAGCGGCGGCGGAGGCACAAGAGAGGGAACTGGCAGAGGTGACGGTAGCTGGGGCCTAGGAAGAAGTTTTTGATGACGGCTTCTTCCAGGGCTGTGAAGATCTAAAGCGCAGGCTATCCTGGGACCACCCCGAGTGGGACATATCGTCCTATGAAGGGATTGACTTAGACTTCTGGGATGTAGGTCCTACTGTGGACGAGGGCCCAACTGCTGACGCTGACCTTACTGAGGAGGCTGTCCCGAGCGGGGGCTCTGTCCCGGGAGTAGTAGCTGACCCGGCGGGAGAGGCTGGGGAGACCGAAGACGTGGTTGAGGTGGACGACTGAGGTCCCCTACCTATTTTTTTTTTGGGAAGGCTACTATAATTGCCCCCCAGGCAATGTAAATAACTTTGTTTGTTAATCAATTAAAAGGTCCGTGAGGCCACCTTTCTTTCCATTAACTATTTGCATATTCTGCCTGTTTGTGATTGCCAGTATCCGCCCAGTTTTAACCAACTTAAATCCCTGCCTTAGCAAATGGTTTAGGACCGTAACCGGTAGAATAGCTGGTCTTACCGACCTATTTTAAAGGTGACTACCAGGTGTATCATAGGAGCTTGTCCTGTTTGTCATCTGGGATATGTTATCTCTGATCACTATAAGTACTTAGGAATGTTAGGATTCCAAGTCCTTTTAATGACCGGTGTGATTTCCTATTTTAGCCCAGTCCCTGCCCCCCAAGCATTTTGCTAAGGTGGGTGTGCAGGAGTGAGTGGCCATAGGAAACTAACCTGGAACATGGGTGGTTGCAGGGTCATTTGAGGCTTGCCATCATCAGCCACCTAGGGGGGTTTGCCCCCGTCGCTGGTTGGGCCTGAGAGAAGCCGTTGCCTCAGGGTTAGGCTCGAGGTCTTTGTGCCTTGGTTTTGAGCCAAGGTCTTTCATGCCTCGGGGTTAGGCCTGAGGTCTTTTAGTCCTCGGGTGCAATCCTGAGCTCTTTGGAGGTGCCTTAGGGTTAGGCCCAAGGTCTTTCAATATTGGACGGGACACTGACAAGAGTAATTTTGCAAAGTAAAGCCTTTCATTTTATTCAAAAATTTATAATGAATGCTCGAATGGAGCTACAAAAGTTTCCTAACCAGTGCTAAATTGCCCATGTCTCAGGGTTATTGATAGTACTTGCGGAGGTGTTGCACATTCCAAGGGTAAGACATATCACGTCCATCTAGGCTCCGAAGCCAGTAAGTTCCCGGTCGGTTGACTTGGGGAACTGTGTATGGACCTTCCCAGTTTGGCCCTAATTTACCATGGCTCGGGATTCGGGTAGACTGGTTCACTGCCTTAAGGACGAGGTCTCCTACTTGAAAACTGTGATGTTTTACCTTGCTGTTGTAATACCGTGAGATCCGCTGCTTATAGGCTGCCACCTTTAAATAGGCTCGGTCTCTTTTTTCCTCTACCAAGTCTAGTTCAATTTTGAGTGCATCTTCGTTGTCTGGCACGCTGTAATTCGCCACCCGGTAAGTAGGCAGACCAAGCTCTATAAGAACCACTGCTTCGAACCTGTAGGTTAAGGAAAACGGCGTCTCACCTGTTACCGCTTGAGGCATAGTTCGGTAAGCCCACATAAGGGTTGGCAGTTCTTCAGCCCACAGTCCTTTAGCGCTTTCAAGTCTTGTTTTGATCGACTGCAAGATCGTCTGGTTTGTCACCTCGGCTTGACCATTGGCTTGAGGGTGCTCTGGGGAGGAGTAGTGATTAAGTATCCCATAGCCCGAGCAGAACTACCTGAATAATGGGGTGTCGAATTGCCTGCCGTTGTCACTGACCAGAACCCGGGGAATGCCGAACCTATTGAGGATGCTCTTTTCCATGAAGCTTTCCATTTTTTGCTCGGTTATTGTTGCCAAGGGCTCAGCCTCCGCCCACTTGGTAAAGTAGTCAACAGCGATGACTGCGAACTTGACCTGTCCTTTTCCCGTCGATAGGGGTTCGACGATGTCGATACCTCACTGGGGTAAAGGGCCAGGGGCTTTCGATTGGTGTCTGAAGCTCTTTCGGTCAGTTGATCATGGGAGAGTATCTATGACATTTGTCGCATCTTTTGACATACTCCTGAGAATCCCGGACCATTGTCGGCCAGTAATATCCTTATAGTAAGGCCTTTCTAGAGAGTGCCCGGCCTTCGAGGTGATTCCCGCACACTCCTTCATGGATTTCATACAACACTGATTGGACCTGTGCGGGATGGACGCAGCGTAGATACGGTACAGAGAATCCCCTTTTATAGAGGATGCCGTCTATAAGAAGATATCGGGGTGCCTGGTACCTGACTCGGCGGGCCTCCTCTTTCTCGTTTGGTAACACGCCTGTTATTAGGAATGCCAAGATCGGGTCCATCCAGCTGGGTCCTAAAGCGCCTAGTTCCACCTCCATGCATTTTGAGTTGATCACACTTGGCTCGGGCAGGTATTCTACCTTATCCCGGGCAAGTCTGACTCAGAAGATGAAGCGAGGTGGGCTAACCGGTCGGCCCTGGTATTTTCCTCTCTGGGTATCTGCGTGATGCAGAAACCCTGAAGCTTCTTCGAAACCGGTCGGACAAGGGCTAGATAGGCTACCATGTTGTCTCCCTAGGCTTCGTACTCTTGGTTGACTTGATTGACCACGAGCTGAGGATCACTGTAACCTTGGACCTGTTGCACGTCGATGGAAGTAGCCAACTGCAACCCGATCAATAAGGCTTCATACTCAGCTTCGTTGTTGGAGGCACGGATCCCAAACCTTAGGGCATACTCGAGCTGGATGCCGTCGAGAGTAGTCAAGATGATTCCTACCCCACTGCCTTGCTGGTTTGAGGAACAGTCCACATACATCATGTTGGGTTTGTGCCCTCAAACCATTACTTTATATATGAGACATTGACATTTTAATATATGGATATCAGCTTTACATTTAGTTATGTATGTTTCTTTTATGAGATGATTGTTATCCTTAAGTATCATAGTAAGTAATTCGTGTATGTATGAGATACATACAAGTGAGATACGAATTACTATTCTTTGTTACTTAGAATGTGTCACAGTGGATGATGAGACTGGATATCTCATCAGGTTTACACTATAGCATGATTAACTACCATTGGATGGAGTGATTAATCTCAATCACTAGAGTTTAACTCTTAGTTAACATGCTAGTGCTTATAGTGCATTGACAGACCTGAGCTTTCCTATTGACACTCAAGACTGTCAATCAGTCGATAGGAACTCATAACTTATATAAGGTACGTGTTCTTAATCTTGAGACGATTATGAACATAGACTGTGGATATGGCTGCTTTGACTTACCAATCAGTGAGGTCTATAGAAGATCAACACCTGGGTATCTTGGGTATGTCATACTCATAGGGTTATGAACATATATTGTCAAGACAGAATCTACCCTCTGTTTCAGAGTAAGCATTCCCTTTAGAATGTCACCAAGTCGATTACTGAGTACTGCAGTCTTGTTGATAAGAGTTATCAACATGTTTGGTAATCATGAGAGGTGAATGGGACTCAATGAATACAAGAAGTAATCATGATTCAGGTTGACAATAACAGTTATCCGACTACCTGAATATGATTACGAATGCTGAAGGTAGAGGGACATTAGTACAACATACAAGTTTAGTTATCGCTTCGGATATGTTCTTTTGCGTTGGAGTTCAGTTATCGTTTTATAGTGGAGTAAACGTTAACTGACCAGTTAGTTAGTTTGTTGATCAAAGAGTTTGGTCACGGTAATTAACAAACTGGTCTGAGCCAACAATAAAGAGCCTATGAGGTCCCACTCTTAGCTCTGCCAGGATACTTGGAATAACACATGAGGAAGTTGTCAAGACAAGTTCGATCGATTGAAGTATGTTCGATCGATTGAAGTCTTGGCAGTCTCGATCGATCGAGAATGGTTCGATCGATTGAAGATCTTCAATCGCTCGAAGTCTAGGTCGGTTCTGGAAATCTATAAATAGGGCAACTGCGTTCTGGAAAAAGAGTTCGTCGTTTTAGAACGTCAGAAGCTGCAGAAACTATTTTTAGAGCCCCAAACCTTCTTTTTCCTCTCTATTAGAGATCCCACCATCTCTAGTCTCTCCGGCAAGCATCCGTAGGAGACATAAGGGTGAAGACAATCTAGTGGAGGCTGCTGCATCACCAAGGAAGAAGAAGAAAATCAGAATTGGGTTCAAGACACTAAGGTATAACTCTTGTCCCCTCTTGTGCGCATCTATGGAATTAACTAGTAGTAGATCCTGGGCTACCATTAAGTTTTTATAACTTGACTTTTCCACTGCGCGTTTAAACTTTTAACTTAAACCAGTTTTTCCATCACAGTACCCAGGTGGGGATGCTAACCTGTAACCCGGGCGGTAGGACCGGTGGGTCGAGCTCTTCAACCGAGTCTTCTGGATATGTGAACTCCACCAGAAAATCTACTACTGCTTGCCCTTTGATTACAGTCAGGGGGCGGTAGGCCACTTCGAATTCCTCTAACTCCATGGCCCACTTGACGAGCCTCCTGAATGTGTCAGGCCTACTTAAGATCCTATGGAGAGGTTGGTCAGTAAGGACCACAATGACATGGGCCTGAAAGTACGGACGGAGTCTCCGGGCGGAGGTGATGAGAGCGAATGCAAGTTTTTTGATGCAGGAGTATCTGTTCTCCTCGTCTTGGAGCGCCCAAATGGTATAGTTCACTGGGAACTGTATCCCGTGCACTTCCCTAACGAGTGCAGAGCTGACTGCTGAGGGTGATACTGCCAAGTATAGGAACAATTTTTCCCCCGGTACGGGTGTTGAGAGTAGAGGGGGAGATGCCAAGTACTTCTTGAGTTCCTGGAATGCCTCCTCACATTCTTCAGACCACTAAAATGCCTTGCGGAGGATCATAAAGAATGGCAGGCACCGGTCGGTAGCTCTTGAGACAAATCTGTTCAGTGCGGCAACCCGTCCGGCCAGATTCAGTACTTCTTTGGTCAACCTGGGCGATCGCATGTTGATGACGGCCTGGATTTTCTCGGGGTTTGCTTCAATTCCCTGCCTGCTGACCAGGTGCCCCAAGAACTTTCCAGATGAGATGCCAAATGTGCACTTGGTCGGGTTCAACCTCATCCTGAACTTCCTCAAAATGCTGAAGGCCTCGGTCAAATATTCCAGATAGTCGGCTTTTGACCAGTAGATCGTTGATGTATACCTCCATTGATTTCCTGATCAGGTCTTTGAACATGTGATTGACCAGGCGTTGATAAGTTGCCCCAGTGTTTTTGAGGCCGAAAGGCATGACTTTGTAGTAGTAGGTCCCCTGATCCGTGATGAACAAGGTCTTTTCATCGTCCCCGGGGTACATGCTGATCTGATTGTACCCAGAGTAGGCGTCCATAAATGAGAAGAGCGAATGGCCGGTCGTGGAATCCATAAGGAGGTCTATCTTGGGCAGCGGATAGCAGTCCTTGGGGCAGGCTTTGTTCAGGTTGGTGAAGTCCACGCACATCCTCCACTTCCCGTTGCTTTTCTTGACAGGTACTACATTGACTAACCAGTCGGGATAGTGGACCTCTCGTATGGATTGAGCTGTGAGGAGCTTCTTGACCTCTTCACACAATCCTTTTTATCTCTCAGGGGCCATGCCCCGTTTCTTCTGCTTCACAGGCCGGGAGTCTGGGTCGACGTTGAGCCGATGAGACATCACTCGGGGATCAATCCCGGGCATATCTTCATGGCACTAGGCGAACACATCCTGACTCTATTGCAGGAATCGAATCAGCTTCTCCCTAAACAAGGGCTCCAGCAGGGTGCCGATGCTGACCGTTCAGTTTGGGAGTTGTGGGTTCAATGCCACTTGTTCCAATGCTTTGATCGGGCCCACTCTATCATCCTAGTCCCTTGGGTCCATCTCCTGGATGTTCAATGTCTCTGTGATGACTTCCCGGCGAAGAGAACTGACATAGCAACTCTGGGTGGTCGCCTGATCTCCACGCAGGGTCCCGGGTCCATGAGGGGTCGGGAACTTAACTGTCAGGCTATGAGTAGAGACGGCGGCCCTGGCTTTATTGAGTGTAGGCCTCCCGAGAATGACATTGTAGGCGGATGGAGCCTCCATGATTACAAAGTTTGATAGTAGGGAGATTTGCTGAGGGTAAGTTCCCATAAGCACGGGGAGCTCCATGGTACCGAGCGGCTGGGTGCTTGATCCGTAAAAACTCACCAGGGGAGTAGCAACTGGGCAGAGCCGATCCCTGGACATCCCGAGCTAATCGGATGCTGACACGAACATGATATCGGTCGGGCTGCCTATGTCCACCAACACCCTCTTGACCACGTAGTTGGCTATGGAGAGCGTAACAACCAACGGGTCATCATGGGGGTAGTGGACGCCTTGCAAATCGTTGGAGGTGAATGTCAGTATGTCAGTTGTTGGGGAGCCAGTGGATTGGACTTGCCAGACATCTGCCTGGGATGCCCGAGCATGCCTCTTCCTTGTTGACTGTGAATCCCCTCTGCCCGACGTTCCTCCGGAGATCACGTTGATTTGACCAAGAGGCTGTATTTAACCGGGAGCTCGGGCTCCTTACGTAGGCTATCCATCTGTCACGACGTATTCTGCAAGATGTCCCTGCTCGATCAGTTTTTCTATGGCTATCTTCAACTTGAAGCAATCCTCTGTGTCATGGCCGTGGTCTCTATGGAAGCGGCAAAACTTATCCCGATTCCTCTTCTCGGGCTGGGCTTTTAGTTTTGCCGATTGTTGAAGTAACCTCTGCACCTCAACGACGGCCATGACCTTATGGATTGGTCGAGACAGAGGTGTGAAAGCGATCTGAGGCTGATCCCGACCTCCTTTCTGCTGGTCTTGCCTGGGTTTTTTTTATCGGGCCCTTCTCAGAGCCCTCACGCCTCCGCTTGGCCTTCAGGGACTCATCTCCCACGAAGCCGGAGCGTTTGGACTTTAGAAATTCTTCTGTGCCTATATACTTTCCGACCCTCTCCAAGAGCTCCACCAGGGTTGTCGGTCATTCTTGATGGAACGACATAGTAACCTTGGTGTGTTGAACCCACGAGCAGAAGGCCATGATGGTTGCTATTTTGTTCAAATTGCAGATCTGGAGCCTCTGCTGATTGAAGTAATCCATATACTCCCTTAGGGATTCGCCCTTGCGCTGCTTGACAGTCAATAGCTGAGTGTCCGGTTGTGACCGGTCGAGCATTCCTACGAACTGCCTAATGAACAACTTGCTCAGCGTCTTGAAGTCATTAATCGTTCGGGGCTTGAGGGCGTGGAACCACTACACAGCTGGCCCCTTGAGAGTGCTGGGGAAGGCCAGGCACAATAATTCGTTCATAGTGGTGACCAATGCCTTCTGGGCCCTGTAGGTGCGAATATGATCCACTGGGCTTCCTGTCCCGTCATAAGAACTGAGATGCGATGGCTTGAACTTCTGCGGGATGGGGAATCCCGTGATCCGAGCGATATAGGGTGACTCGGTCTCCGTTGGTATGGTCGGGACGCTGCTTGTGGCTCAATTGCTCGATCTGTTTCTACAAGCCCTGGATTTGAGCATTCACGTCTTCCCGCTCGATCTTCCTATCAATGTCCGAGCGGTAAGTCGGATCAGACGACGAGGCTTCCTCTTCGAAATGTGTTGACCTCGGGGATAGAACCCAGCTCTAGCTCCGGGTAATCATATGCCTAAGATCTCCCCGACTCCAGGCCGGAGGGTCATGGCTGATTCCCGGGGCTTTGGCCCTGATCCCTTCCCCCTGGTGGCTCGTCGCCTGTTGATGATGTCTCTTCCACCCGACGAGGATTGGTCCGGGCTCGCCGCCTAGTGCGCTTGGGTTCTCTGCTACGGTCACTATCCCGGGCGTGTTCCTAATCCGACTGCGATAACGGCGTAGAGTGGGTATGGTTCCGGACTCTTCTGGGCTCCCAGTCGGGTACAATCTTCCCGGTCTGGTTCTATGATTGAGGGCGTTTCTCCTGCAAGGCCAACAACGCTTCGATTTGCAGCTGGGTTTGCCGTTGGCCTTCCAGGAGTTGCGTGAGCGCCGCTGTCACCTGCTTGGAGGTCATAGAGTCGGCCTGCTACTCGAGCTGCAAGTTCTCTTGGACCGACCGGAGCAGTGTTTTTCTTACCCATCTTCGGCGGCATATTGATCAGTCAGGAATTTTGTTGATGAGGAACTTGTCGTTTCCCACAGACGGCGCCAAACTGATGATATCAAAAATTGATAAGAGAGATTAAGAAGAGAGATATGGTGATACAATCAATTGTATGTGGTTCGGCCCCGTTAATGAGGTGACCTACGTCCACAGGTGCGTCAGTGCGCTTCACTAGCAGATCACCTGCAGGCCTGGTGAGCCAACAATTGGGGTGGCTGTGGATATCACAATTTTTCTTACCCACAGCTTTTTCTTTTAAAGTTCTTTTAAATTTCAAATTCAAAACAAATGAGTCGCCGCTTAATTTTTAAAGGAAAAAAATTAAGAAACCGTTTTTAAAGCAACTGATCTTTTGCGAAACCAAAGATTAACTAGGTCCGGGGATTATGGAATGAGAAGGGAAGGAGCCTATCGGACTAAAACACCCCTTCTCATCCTATCTCGCGATAGGCCTCTACTTAACATCCTTTTAATTGAATTACTAATCTAAGCATCCCCTCAACTAATACATAGATATACGTATACATTACACAAACATGTCAAAATGGTGTAAAATTACCAATTTACAAAATATCATTCAAAAGCCACGTAATTCAAGTAGCAAGCAATATAATATGCAATAAAGAACAAGAGAACTTACCCGGGATCCAGCCACGAATATTAAACGTGCAATGCATGCGATTTAAATAAAAAACTAGGAAAAGAGTCTCTAATCCACATATATACATTTAAGGCAAAATCTTAATTCTAATGTGTCGCGCATAAAGGTCAAGAAAATCGATAAAATCAAAAAATTAAAATAAATTAAGAGGAGTTCAAGAAATCATACCTTAACAGCGCTACAAAACAAAGGGTTAGTCCACATGCTATACAAGATACGAAGTTGGATCATAAATAGCAATCCTAGACTTCTAGCTTAAATCTATCAAATGTAATTAAATCTAAAGCAAACAAGTCCTAATTACAAGCATCAAGCCACATGGAGGAATATGTTCATGAACAAGAATAAATTATGAAATAATCAGTGATTTAGATCACTTAAACTTTGAATTCAGGCTTAAATAATCATTATTAAAACATGGTTTGAGCCCTAGGTCATAGAAAAGTCATTTGGACCATTATTTACAAAGTTGGTCAAATCTGTCATAAAATTCTGAAAATTGCAGAGAGCAGACAAGAACTTTAACAAAATAACAAGCATGCTTCCCATGGTTTGATCTTGATGAATTTTGGACACAAGATGCCTCTGTGAGTCTAGTTTCCAAATCAAAAAGAAAATCAAAGTTTCAACGGTTAGATCTCTGGGAAAAGGACAAACACCAAACATCTCTTAGAGATGTACAACTCTCTGTCCAGAGATTTTGTTTGATTTTTTAAAAATAGCAAAAAGATCAGAAATGCTTTGTTCTTTTTAGGGTGACTTCCTAACACATTAATCTACTTAGGAAAAATTATTTTGGGTCACAAATACTTTATTAAGATTCTGATTTACTTATTTTAAAAAAGTGTTACTGTTCTGAAACTCTGGATAGATTATAGTGACTTTACAAAACTCATGACCAAACCACTTTAAACATGAAATCTCCTTAAAACAAAAATTACAGTGGTAAAACATTGTGTTATTGACACTTTCCCATTGGTTTCATTCAGTTTCAACGGTCTAAATTCGAACTAAAAATCTTTGATCAAAATCGGTTTATGAACCCACTGTTTCATTGTCAAGTTCAACTTTTATTTGTTAACCCCAACTATTAGACCATGAAGTTGGACTTAAACTCAACCATTTTCTCCTACCATTTGATGGTCATTGGAGGCTAAAGACCTTCATATTTGTTGATTTCAAATGAAGTATGAATAGGCTTCATGAAATCTTAAGATAATGAATCTCAACCATGGAGATGGGCTTAGACTCAAACTACTTTCTCCTACCATTTGATGGTCATTGGAGATGAAGACATGACTAATACTCATGAGCCTTCAAGAAACTCAAGAGAGAAGTACAATAAACATAGCTAATACTCATAGGTTTTCAAGGAATATGGAAGGGGATTCCATGAAACCTTAAGTTAAAGAATCCTAAACCATGGTAGGGGTTTAGATTCATTTACTTGCTCTTATATAAAGGGTGATCAACCTTGACTCTCATGGGGGAGCACAAGCTCACATGGAATCAAGGGATCCAACTCATGAGATTCAAGTGAAGTATGGAAGACTTCCAAGAATCTCATGAGAGAAGTATAAACAAAGAAGAAGAGAAGAAGGAACTAAAATAAAAGGCAATTAAAGTTTGCAAGTTCCCTAATAAAACTTCTAAAAGAGGTTAATCAAAAGAACAAGTAGTTTTTAGAAGTTCAAAAGAATGAAGAGAAACAACTTGTGGCTAAAGGATCACCTCCAAACTATCCTTAAAGCTTCTCTCCTTTGAAGATCTTCCAAGCTCTTCTCTCTCAAAAATGTGTTAGTGTAGTGGTAGTTATTTCTTGTGTTTTTGTTTTTTTTTTTTTGTGTCCTCCCAAGGAAGATCCTCCTTCTTTTATAGACAAAAATACCAAGTTTTCGCAGTGAATTCGGAGTAAAAGACAGGTGTAAATATTTCATTTGGTGGTACGATACGTACTTCCTTAAAATAGACAGACTGCTGCAGAAGGCGGCAGTAAAAAATCCTTTGCGGCAGTCAGTGGATGCCGCTGCGGCACTCCGTGAAAGCCGCGGTGGCATTCCATGACTGCCGCGCGGCTCTCAGTAAGTGCCGCGCCAAATTATTGATTACCGCATTTTTGTCAACCTTACTTTATCAATTTTTTGTTTTTATCCGCATACATATACGTATTGTACCACAAAATACGGACTGTTAAAGCAAACGGCGGTCAGAAATTGTCGGCGGCATTCAGTAAATGCCGGTCCGGCATTCTGTGACTGCCGTTCGGCACTCACTGAGTGCCGCAAACAACTGCCGTGTGCCGGTTTCTGTTGAACTTCCCCTTTTTAGGTCTTTTTTTTTCTCATTTTTCTTAAAAAAACTTATTTTCGAAGATCTTTTCCAAAAGTGATGTTTTATACCTGAATTCTCCTAAACACCTTGTATTTCATTCTGTGAAAATTTTACTGCGTTTGGAGAACTTTCTGAAGAGCTTGGAACACTTCAAATCTTTCGGTCCTTGTCATCATCGGATATGGAGGTGACACTTTCCTTAATTCGACGTTTGGTCAAAATCGGGGCATCTATAGTTTGCCCCTCTTCGACGGACCTTGTGGGGCAACGCAAACCGCAAGCGAACGTCGAAGCCTGCGTGCAGACAGGCCTTTGACCAAACTGTCAGATTAAAGGGAAAAGCAAAATGCGTTGCAAAAGGAAGCGAGCGCGCAGAGGAATTCTAATTGGTCATGCTCCATGATGAGCTGCCTACGTATCCCATCAGGAATCAGACCAAAGCGTAGTTCGGGCAAGGGTTAAACATACACAAGCGCAAAGAGTCATACGGATGAATGCACCTATCTTATCGTGATGCACGTGCTCAAGTAATCTCGTGCTCCATATAATGTCTCAGCAGTATATTGTTCTTTCAAAAATGCACCCTATGCCATTCTACTTATGATGTCATTTTATTCTGGGAAAGTCACAACCGTCATAGAAGCGCTTCCTATGCTTAATCCCCCGACATTCTTTAAGAGTCATTTAATCGACTGAGATGCGCTTTGCGTCTTATACTCCGATGTCTTTTGAGGATCATCTGATCGACTAAGATGCGCTTTGCATCTTATACTCCGGTGCCGAATCAGGAAGCACGCTGAAAGACTGAGATGCGCTTTGCGTCTTATACTCCGGTGTCTTTTGAGGATCATCTGATCAACTGAGATGCGCTTTGCGTCTTATACTCCGGTGCCGAATCAGGAAGCACGCTGAAAGACTGAGATGCACTTTGCATCTTATACTCCGGTGTCTTTTGAGGATCATCTGATCGACTGAGATGCGCTTTGCGTCTTATACTCCGGTGCCGAATCAGGAAATGTGCTGAAAGACTGAGATGCGCTTTGCGTCTTATACTCCGGTGTCTTTTGAGGATCATCTGATCGACTGAGATGCGCTTTGCGTCTTAGACTCCGGTGCCGAATCAAGAAATGTGCTAAAAGACTGAGATGCGCTTTGCGCCTTATACTCTAGTGTCGAAGTGAGTTTACTCTGAAAAATCCGCAGCCCTTCGGCCCCATTGGATATGTTTGTTCTGAATTCGGGGTTAATCAGACTTAATTTCAATTTTCAAAACTTGGAGTCGAACAGACTCAAATTCATTTTGTTTTTCAAAACCTGGAGTTGGACAGACTCAAATTTATTTTATTGGGAGTCAACCAGACTTAGCTCAATTCAAAATTTGGAGTCAGTCAGACTCGAATCAGTTCAAAAAAAATCTGGAGTCCTTCAGACTTAATTTGATTCTCTAAAATCGAGAGTCTATTAGACTCAACAAGTTCCCTTCTTAGTAAAATAAATCTCATTCCATTTACTTTCAAAAATTCGGAGTCTAGTACTTCAGACTCAAATTATTTCAAATTTCTACATCGGGAGTCCGATGGGCTAAAATTATTTCAAATATCTAAAGTCGGGGGTCCAATGGACTCAAATCCACTTCAATTTCCATAATCGAGAATCAGTTAGACTCAATTTAATTCAATTTTCCAAAATTGGCCGTCAATCGAGCTTAATAATAAATTTTTCAAAATTTCGATCAGGAGTCAGTCAGACTCAAATAAACTCAATTTCACCAAGTCCAAAGTCGATTCGAATCAATTTGAGTTCAAATTGAAATGCTAAATTAGGAGTTGCCTAGACTTCGACTTAATTCTGAAATCAGGAATCAGCCAGACTCAAACAAACTCGATTTCACCAAGTCCAGAGTCAATTTGACTCAAATCAAATTTAAATTCAAATCCTAAATCAGGAGTCAATCAGACTTGATTCAATACCTACTTCACATAATCGGACAAAACCAGGAGTCAATCGGACTCAAAGAAATTTAGATTCACAAAATTGGACTTAAAGAATTTCTATTTTACAAAAGAATTTTTACAAAATTGGGAGTCAATCAAACTCAAAGAATTTCTATTTCACATGATTGGGAGTCAACTAGACTCAAAAGAGTTTCTAATTTCAAAAACATGAGCCTATCAGACTCGAAAGCATTCCCGATTTCAAACCATGAGTCAATCATGCTCAAAAGAATTTCTAATTTCAAAGTCGAAGTCAAATAGACTCAAAATCATTTCAATTTTCTAGAACAGGAGTCAATTGGACTCGAATTGGATTCTATTTCACAACAACGAGAGTCAATCAGACTCAAATCTAAAATTGGGAGTCGATCAGACTCAAAGAATTTTAAATTAAAAAACGGAGTCAATTAGACTCAACTCTATTCAAAACTTTGAAATCTGGAGTCAATCATACTTAAATGAATTTTCTCAATTCAATTCAATTTCTAAACTCGGGTGCTACGTTAGACTTTCATGAATCGGGAGTCAGACGGACTTAATGATTTTAATTTCCGCAATTGGGAACCAATCAGTTTTCAACTTAATTTAACATTAAAATCTAGCGATAGTTAGATCCATTTTAGCCCAAACTTTCGAAAGTTCGGAGTCGGTTAGACTCAAATAATTCAATTCCAACAAAATTCGGAGTTAAGCAGACTCACAAATTCAAAGGGAGTCACGTGGACCCAAAAATTCAATTTTCTTATACAAGGAGTCAATAGATTCATATTTAAAACAAAAGAGTCATTCGGATCCATGGACCCACATTTCCACAATAACGGAGTTACTAGGACTCAAAAACTCGCATTTTACAACCACGGAGTCATTCGGACTCAAAATTTTCATTTTTCGACAACAGAGTCACTCGGACTCAATGAAATTCACGGAGTCATACGGACTCAAAGAATTTCTTATTTCAAAATCGGGGGTTAACATTTCAAATTTTCTTAATCAGAATCAATTTTGACTCAACAAGAATCTCAAACCTCGAAATTGGAGTCAAATCGCCTCAACAAAAATTCCAATTTTCAAAATCGGGAGTCGTGCGGACTAAAAATATTATTTCATATAATCGGAGTCATGCGAACTCAAAGCTTATATTTCATACTAACGGAGCCAAGTGGATTCAAGAATTCATATTTCACGCAGACTCAAAAATTCATATGCAGACTCAAAATTTCATATTTCACAAAGACGGGGTCATGCGGACTTGAAATTTTATTTCTTTATTCGAACAAAGTTATACAGACTCAACCAATTCACTTTTTACACAAACAGAGTCATACAGATCCAACAAACTTTACTTTTATACAAATGGAGTCACACAGACTCAAAGAATTAGTTTTACAAAGATGGGAAGTCCTCAGACTCAAAGAATCGATTTTACAAAAATGGGGAGTCCACGGACTCAAAGAATTGATTTTACAAAAATGGGGAGTCCACGGACTCAGATTTTACAAAAACGGGGAGTCCATGGACTCAAAGAATTGATTTTACAAAAACGGGGAGTCCTTGGACTCAAAGAATTTGAACGGAGCTGACGGGGTTTGTGCTGCCTTAGTAGTCTCTTAAAAGCATGATTTCTACGCTTGCAGACCATTTGGAAGAAACATAATGGTTATGTTAAAAGAGGGAAGTCACCTTTGCCCCTAGTCTTGGACCATTCTCACATTTCCACTTTTAGCATTTTGTCGTGATAGTGTTTTAAACTCCTGATTGCATCGCTCGTGGGATGCTTATGGAGACTTTTCAAATCTTTATTCATCATCTTAGACGTACACATTTGAGATCATTACTGACTTATCAAGGGAGGACAGACCTGACATAGCCAGTTATTCAAGATGACTGATGGGAATTCTACATTTATGAATCAATGTGCTTTCATCGTGATTAATGTATCATCTCACCTTTTACTCATCATTTTGCTGATAAATCAAAACTTTGAAAACTTCCCCTTTATTGAATTCTTTTCCTATCTAGAGTATGCTTCAAATTAGTGCTTTAGCTTATAGAATAAAAGACACTCCATTTCAAAGCGTTTCAAAACAGACTTGGTGACTTGAGAACTTGCATTTTGGCAAACAGAGTTTGCCCCTAGTTTGAAAGAGACTTGGGGCTTACTTCTAGGGTAAAATGGAGCTTTCAACAAATGAAGTTTCCCCCTAGTGTTAAGGGCACATAGGCTCATCCCAAAGGCCTTGAGAACATGTTGGTACAATATGCTTGCAATGCATTTCCTCCCAATCTAGAGGTAACCATCATGAATTTGATGATGCTGAAGGGTGATGTCCCAATGCTGATCGGCAAACTTTGTTTGCCCCTACTTTGGCAATACATATGTGGTCCTAGGCCAATGCAAGTTTACTCCTAGTTTCAACTTATCCCTGAAAGGAGAAAGAAAGGATGATCAAAGGCTAGGGTTTGGAAATAAACATGGTGTTTTATTTCAAAATTGCCACTGCTCTTTTATTTAGGTCACTCTTGTAGTACTAATATATTTATGTCGGTTTATTTGAAACTGACATAAAAATTGTCATTATTTTTGTCGCCCGTTAAAAAAATTGACATAAAAACTGTAGTATTTATGTCAGCTTTTGAAAAAGCGACATAAATACCAAAAAACTGACATAAAAACCATGCGCAAGAAATAATTGTCACTCAAAATATAAGTGACATATAAAGAATTTTAAAAGTGATATAAAAAGCGTTTTTTCTTATAGTGATAATAAAGGCCCTAATCATCTGATCATCGGTAAACACATGGCCCCTAAAGGTGTTCATGAACCATTTTGCCGGAACTATAAACTCTCCAGGATGGGCCCCAAGAAGGTCGATGATTTGCTCATGTCGACTCGTAAGATCATCGTAGTGGGTCACAGGAAGGCCGCCAAAAGGAATGCCAGTAATCATGGCAAAGTCTAACGGGGTCATTGTCATTTCCCCAAATGGTAGATGAAAAGTATTCGTGGTGTCCCACCACCGCTCCGCTAGGGCCTGGATCTGAGTCATGTCATTGGAACTCTTCTCCAGAAGTTGCACAAAAAGCCCAAAACCGGCATTATTAATTCCAGTCTTAACGTCAACGGAGAGCTCGTTAAACCATCTGCGTCCATGAGCTAGGCTTCTATGGCCCTTGAGAGCTGTTTTGGGAATCCGAAAAAGAAAAGGTAATAATAAGGATAAGAAGAAAAGAAAGGGCAGTAAGATAGGAAAGATAAAAAAGTCAATAAATTCTGGTAGTAAAAGAATGAAATCCTTTTGGAGTCATAGTGACTCTGTGATTTTGTAAAAAAATGAAATTCTTTTGAGTCCAAGCGACTCCTTGATTTTTTTTTTCAGAATAGAATTCTTGAGTCCTAGCGACTCCATGATAATAAAATAAAATTCTTGAGTCATAGTGACTACCTGATTTTGAAAATAGAATTTTTGAGTCCTAGCGACTTCATGATAATAAAAATAAAATTCTTGAGTCGTAGCGATTCCTTGATTCTGTAAAATAAAATTCTTGAGTGGTAATGACTCCATGTCTTGTAAAAAGAAATTCTTCGAGTCGTAACGACTCCATGTCTTGTAAAAACAAGTCCTTTTGAGTTGTAAGTGACTCCTTGATTTTGAATCATGGGTTCATAAGTATGAATCAACTAGGTATGGGTAAAATTTGAGAGTCTGAAGTAATAAAATTTTGAGCATAGTTTTGGCATGAAATCAATAAAATCCAAATAGAGAAAACAGGCAAGAGCATAGTTTTAAGTGTCGCACATGATCACAATGTCTAGTAATTCATTCAATATCAATCTAAAAAGGGGAGGCATAACAATAAGTTTGGGCATATCAAAATGCACAAAATCAAGGGCACATTAATACATCCATTAGGCATCACATATCGCATTTCATTACATTCATTGTCTTAAAGAGTAAGAGGATTCAAGATTATACCAGTTTGTTGACTGCCCGTGCCGAGAGATGTTCCCTGAGATTGGCAAGGAGAAGCGACAAACTATGGCCGGATAGGGCTTGTATTTTTTCCTTGAGGGATCTTGAGAGCCAGAACCGCTAGCCATTGTTGAATCTACAAGTAGAGATGAAAGTTCAAAATTGTATAAGAAACTTGGGGAAAGTATAAAGGAAAATATGAAAAAATAACTATGATTTCAGCCATAGATCAAGTTAAAAATGTAATCTTGATGTTAAAAAGAGTAACATACCTTGGTTTGAGTTGATTCTTGAGTTGAGAATCAAAAGAGAGGAAGATCTTGAAGGGGGATTCGTAGGAGAGGTTGAGAGGTATGAGAAAAAAGAATAAAAAACTTTTGTTTTTAAACAAACTGCTAGACCCAGCGGCAGACGGCGAAAGCCAGCGGCACTTAGCGAGTGTCGCTGTGCAGTCACCGAGTGCCGCTGCAAGTGACAGTTGGCCCTTTCCCCCCCACAATTTTCATATTCGTATTGGTAATAACCAAATTTTTCTTAGATGCTCCTCATAATTTGCCCTCGCTTTGAATAAATGCCCTGTGTTTGAAAGATATGTTCTAAAGCCCTTCTTATATGTTAAAATCAACCCTGGTCTTGAAAAATTTGAATTGATTAAGTCTGTTTGACTCTTAATTGCGAGAAATCAAATTGATTTGAGTTTGATCAACTCCGGATTTGAAAAAAAAATTGAGTCAATTTGAGTCTAATCGACTCCGGACATTAAAAATAAAGAAATTTTGAATCGATTTGAGTCTGATTGACTCCTGACTTTGAAATTTAATTTGATTTGAGTCTGATTGACTCCTGATTTTGAAAGTTGAATTGAATTTGAGTCTGATTGACTTCAGATTTTGAAAATGTAATCGAACATGACTACAATTGACTCCTGATTTTGAAAATTAATATGATTCGAGTCTGAATGACTCCCGATTTGTGAAAATTTGAGTTAATTTGAGTTTGATTGACTCCTGATTTTGGAAATTGATTTGAAAATGAATTAAATCCTAAATCCTAGGAATCTTGAATTGAATTAAGCCAGCATTAACATCACTTTTTGAATATAACAAATTTGTATTCTTGATTCTCGTAACATATTTACGATTATCTAAGTTCGAAGGTGTAACGAACTTGCATTTTCAGTTCTCGCAATGAATTTATGTCGACCTCGACACTAGAGGATAAGGTGCGAAGCGCATCTCAGTCGATCAAATGATTCTTGGAAGACACCTGAGTATAAAGCGCAAAGCGCATCTCAGTCTTTCAAATAGCTCAGTTCCTAATTCGACACCAGGGTATAAGGCGCAAAGCGCATCTTAGTCGATTAGATGAATCTTGGAAGACACGGGAGTATAAGGCGCGAAGTGCATCTCAGTCTTTTAATCAGCTCAGTTCCTGATTTGACATTGGAGTATAAGGCGCGAAGTGCATCATAGTCGATCAGATGAATCTTGGAAGACACTAAAGTATAAGGCACGAAGCACATCTCAGTCTTTCAAACAGCTCGATTCCTAATTCAACACCAGGATATAAGGTGCAAAGTGCATCTCAGTTGATCAGATGAATCTTGGAAGACACCAGAGTATAAGGTGTGAAGCCCATCTCAGTCTTTCAATTAGCTCAGTCCCTGATTCAACACCGGAATATAAGGCACGAAGCTCATCTCAGTCGATTAGATGAATCTTGGAAGACACCAGAGTATAAGGCGCGAAGCGCATCTTAGTCTTTCAATCAGCTCAGTTCCTAATTCGACACTGGAGTATAAGGCGTGAAGCGCATCTCAGTCGATCAGATGATTTTTCAAAGACACCGGCTATAAGGCGCAAATCGCATCTCAGTCTTTCAAACAGCTCGATTCCTGATTCAACACCAGAGTATAAGGCGCAAAGCACATCTTAGTCGATCAGATGATTCTTGGAAGACACCGAAGTATTAAGCGCAAAGCGCATCTCAGTCTTTCAAACAGCTCGGTTCCTGATTCAACACTGGAGTATAAGGCGCGAAGTGCATCTCAGTTGATCAGATGATTCTTGGAAGACACCAGAGTTTAAGGTGCGAAGTGCATCTCAGTCTTTTAAATAGCTTAGTTCCTGATTTGACACCGGGGTATAAGGCGCGAAGCGCGTCTCAGTCGATCAGATGATTCTTGGAAGACACCAGAGTATAAGGCGCAAAGTACATCTCAGTCTTTCAAATGGCTTGGTTCCTGATTTGACATCAGAGTAAAAGGCTCGAAGCACATCTCAATCGATCAGATGATTTCTTGGAGAACACCCGAGGAATAAGCAAAGAAAACATACCTGTATCAATCTTGATTTTCCTGGAATAAGACAATGTCAGGATAAGAAATATAAGGCGTAAAATGCATTCTTGTCATTAGAGAAAGCAGCATGATTCTGAATCATCACACTTGGGAACATAGAGCACGAGATTGCCTGAGGACATGCTTCATGATAGGATAGGTGCATTCATCCATTTGGCTAATTGTGCTTGTGTGTGGCCCCTTACCCGAACTACGCCATAGTCTAATTCCCATTAGGATACGTAGGTAGCTCACCATTAAGCACGACCAACATCCACCTCTTTGCGCCTGTTTTTGCAACGCACTCAAAGACTTGTCTTCACACAAGCTTCGACATTCACTTATGATACACGTAGCTTCACAAGCTCTGTTGAAGAGGGGCAAAATGTAGACACCCTAATTTTGACCGACCGTTGAATTCAGGGGATGGTTACCTCTACACTGATGATGATAATGTCTGGCAAAATTTGAAGGTTTTCCAAATGATTCAAGTTCTTTAGAGGATTCTTTAACTCCAATTAAGTTTCTAGAAAAGGGAAAGAGAGAATATGGGTGCTCGGGGAAAAACTCGGATATAAAATACGTGTAAGAGAGACAGTTTGAAAATTATTTTTACAAATAATAAAAAAGGATGATGGAAAAGGACTTTGAAAAGAATAAATAAATAAAAGGGAAGAAGAAAGAATTTTTAAAAGAAACGGAAAAGAAATAGTTTTGAAAAAAAGGGGGGAGGAAAAACAAAGAAAAAAGAAGAAATTTTGTTTATATATTATTATATAAATTATAAGTATATATTTGAAAAATAAAGAAAAGGTGGGAATTCTGTTAGCTACGGCACGCGGCGATGCCGGCGGCACTCAGTGAGTGCTGCGCCGGCATTCAGTGAGTGACAGAATGGCACTCACTCACTCATTGAGTGCTGCAGACAACTCAGTGAGTGTCGCTTGCTGTAACAGACTGTTTATGTCAAATACGTATGGAATATCCTTGCACATGGGTTTTTCACCCGAATTTACCTAATTGCCCCTTTGAGAATGGTCTATATAAGGAGGTCTTCACCTCCATCAGAGGGATCCTTCTCCCATCTTCTTCTTGGGCAAGTAAAATATATTGAAATATAGAGAGAGAGAATTGAGAGAAACTAAGAGGATTTTAGAAGAAACACTTAAGAACTTTGAAGAAATTTGAAGAGTTTGAAGAAGGAATTGAAGAATTTGGAAGATCTTCTTCAAGAATTGAGAAGAATTCCGAGGTTATTAGAGGTAACCTTCTAAGCTAATATAGAATTAGGCAAGAATTCAATCACAAATCCATAGATATAGGATTTTTACACATTTTCAAAACCTCTCTTCTTACCACATTTCATCACATACCACATAGAATTTGTGTTTGAATTTTCATATGTTACCTTCATTGATTTGGATCTAAACAAGCCTTGGAATAAGTTCAAATGAATTCTAAAGTAGAATTAAAATTTTACATTTCTTTTGGCTCTTTTTAGGATTTGTGAGATCTCCAATATCTCATCAAGTCCTATGAATTTGATCCTTTAATTCTCTATGATCCTATGTTTTATATGAGAATTAGGGTGGATCATAGTTATATCCATACATGGTTGGATGGGTTCAAGTCTTAGTTCATGATTTGAATCCTCCAACTAGTAATTTCATGGAATACCCTTTATATTCAATAGAGATTTATGTAGTTTGGTTATGTTTAATCTCCAAGGACCATTAATTTGAGAGGAGATTAGGATACAATAAGTTCATATCCCTCAAGGATCATCAACTTGAGAGAGGGACTTGACTTAATAACTTTTATATTTTGAATATTGGTATTGGTGGAGTGAATTCATGAACCCACTATGAACAAGGATTTTTAATTAAATCATGATCCATGGGAATTGAATGAGACCAATTGGAGACTCTTCTTAACTTCCATGTGCATCACTAAATATTCTGTTTTGATGAGAGTTTACACTTAGGATGGTTTGGTCTTATGATTTGTGAAACAGTCACTCTCTGTCCAAAATTTCAGAACAGTAAGCCCATTTTAAACTTAGAAGATCAGAACCCTAATCAAGCATTCTTGACCTTAAATAAATTTTTCTATGAATTTTAATGTGTTAATGTTTGCTATAGTTGTGCGGGCATGCCAGAGCCAAACAAGCTCAGTGTGTGTGTAAACTAATTTCCTATACGCTTGAGTGAGTGATTCTCAAGGCTTTAGATCTAACTTCTAAATTTGTGTATGATGAGTAGAAAAGTACCCTCACCAAAAATCCTTTGGCAGTACTGAAGCGCACAAGCCAAATAGTGCAAGAGCTTACTAGGTAAACATCATAAACGGTTTAATAAAATACGAAGATATTTTATTGCATGTTTGGAAGATATAAAACATACGACCAAAGAACAAGACCAGAACATGCTCTGACTGTTCAAATAATGAAAAAGTAAAATACCAAAAGGACAGACCTATTTGCTATGGATGCAGAACAACGAGAACATAAAGGTTTGAATGCTTTTAATGCTATGTTGAATGCTGTTTTGAGTGCTATTTTTTGAGATGACTCGTAGTCCCTTGACTGCTTAGCCTGCGTCTATATTTATAGTGGCCATGAACAATCTTGATTAGGTAAGGATTCCTTTACTTGCGCTTCAAGGAGGTTGATTGATTGTAGAATCCTTCCTAATCTCCAACTCTTGTCTCATCTCAATCCTGATTGAACCAATCCCAATATTCTAGGGATTAGCTTTCCAAATCCAGTTGGAAGTGATTAGATTCCTTTCTAAAATGGACTTTGCTTCCTTAATATCAAAATAACGTCATTATGACAGCTAAGAGTGAAACACCTTCCCTGTTTAGCTCATCGGGCGCACATTAATCACATCTTTAGCCAGATTGGGTTCACGGCTCTATTACACATTACGCTTTTTGACTTCCATGCCTGGTAGCATTCTTACGAACGCTTACTTATCAATCAGGTTTATGTAACTAGCCTAACTATTTATTCTTAGCAAGGCATCCGATCATCATGCCTGTCACTAATATTATCCATTGGGCTCGAGTCTTGCTATTACCCGTTTACATAGTGCTCGATTGAACAATACATAACTGACTTCACCAATCGGGCTGTCAAACTTTAAGACAACAACCTTGTCTTTCTAAACCAAGTGATGTTCACCTCTTGAGCCCGAAGGGCCTTTGCAATCCCTGGGCTGGCCTCTCCTAAACCCATTCAATATTCCATTCAGGCTAAAAAACCTTTGGCGGTTTTTGGGTGCAAACATTTGTCCCCCCAAAAGGTCATATCAAATGTCCCACCCTCGATTGATGTGACGTTTTGAATTTTAAACTTGTCACGTGTCCACCATGCAGGGCTTGTCAGATCATTGAGAATCCCACCAGTCAATCCACATTAAATGCTAGGCGTATAAAGTAAGAGATTTTCAAAAATCTCTTCACTTTCTCCATCTTATTCGCATCTCCTTCTCTCTCTAGCAACATACAGAGCTTCTCTCTCTAAACCCCATTTTTTCTGGCAAAGAAAACATTCACCCCTTCCACAGAAATGGCCCCTAAAACTGCTCTGGCAGCCGCTTTCAAGGGCAAAAAGACCTTCCTGGATGCTCCTCCTCCCCAGAATCGCTATAAGGAAGTCAGGGCATTAGCCAACGCCCATGCCTTAGAAATCTCCACCAAAAGCTTCACCCCCTATAGCACTCCTGATGGTACTCCGACAGCGCTGGGGCTTGGCACGGCGTTCCACGATGACCCTTTGGCAGCCTTTTACTCCTATTTCCCGCTGGTAGAAAATGAACCATTCCTCCAATTACCTGCCAACTGGAGCAAGGCCTGGACTACTACCCATCCCATTAGGGGCTGGCCCACCCCTACTGCAGACTGGGACAAGTGGGTAACCAGGGTATCGGCCTGTAAGGCCGATGTTTGGAGACGAACGGGCATCTGTGATGCCATTATGCTCAGCTGATTCGAGGTGAAAAGTGCATATTCATAGTGTATTATGTGGTCTTTTATGCATACTTTTATCCCCAAAGTCCCTATATTTAGGTGCATTCTAATAAAAATGTTCTTTTTATTGTGTTAATACTAAAACATATGTTTATGCATTATTTTATAGGTATTAGAATGCAAATCAATGAAGTGGAGCTAAAGAAAGTGATTATGGTGAAGAGAACAATAGAAGCAGCGCGAAAATGCCAATTTTGACAATGAAGACTTCGGATTTGGAAGAATTTTCTAGAGATATAAAATGTAGACTTTTGAGTTATGGTCGCATGGCCACAAACGGGAGGTCAATCCGAGGTCTGAGTGAAAAGTTATGGCCATTCTCCCATCAGTACGTAGAGTTGTCAAAATCAGAGGAGTTCAAGCCCTTGAGCAGAGTTCAATCGATTGAGAGTTTGATTGATCGAACTAAGCTCGATTGATCGAACTTTATTTTTATCCAAAAGTTGCGTAAACTCTGCAGCAACCCTATATATAAGTCGTTTTGACGCCAGACGAAGGGAGGACGCTCCAGAACGCGAAAATCAGCAGTTTAGGGTAGTTTTAGGGTTAGATTATGAGTAGATTAGGTTAGATTCTTGTTTTTTCTTCCTCTTTTTCATTAATATATTGAAGATTATTGAAGATTCAAGTTGGTTTTATGTTTATTACAAGTTATATTCAGATTATTCTAGGGTTTTCTTTTCCTTTTCTCTATTTCATTGTTTATTAGTTTATATGTTATGATTACTCTAGGTTACTACTTCTGTATTAGTTTATTCATGTTTCCGTAGTTTAGACGTTAGAAATATGTGATGAAATATTGATTCTTAACCTCTGCCATGCAATCTTTAGAAACCTGGGCTCGATCGATCGAAGGTATTTTGATCGATCGAACCAGAGCCATAGTCAAGCGATCGAAGGCATTTCGATCGATTGAAGGATGACGCTGTCTGATCGATCGAGAGCGCTTCGATCGATCGAACATGTTAATTCCTGAGATGATTCTTTTAAGTATTCTATGACTTTCTGTTTTAGAAATCTGTCATCAAATTATCCCTATAAGCTCAGTTTGTCACAACAGTTTTTAGAACTTGAAGCCTTAAGGCTATTTTCTTCAATGACTTTTGAAAACCACTTTGAATGCTAACACTATTTAGAGTGCAAGTAATAGCCATTGTTTTAAACCGTCTTCCAAGTATTTTAAATCAACTGTGATGATGTAGTCCTCGTCATGAAAGGGCTATTGATTCTATATCTTTAGAAAAATACGGAATGCTGAAAAGGAATGAACTCCATAGAACATTAATGAGTATGCATGGTAGATGGTTAGGATTAATGTGGATTCACGTGTTTCCAACACCTTTAGTTTATTAATATAATTAGTTATGTTTCTATATGTTTAGTTTGCTATTTAGTTTAATTTAATTAATTAGGATTCGTAGAATCTCCGCCCGTATATTAATATTTTCATTTTCTTTAGGTTATAACTTAGTAGACATTCTTCCTATTCCTTCCCTGTGGGATCGACCTAGACTTCCAGTACTATATTACTTGCATGATCACCTACACTTGGGTATTGCACAAGAGCGCACAACTTTTTAGTCGTGTCAAGTTAGACCGCCCTCTTTTCTTCTCAGCACTTCTGTTCTGGTCCTCTTCAAGCAACGAGTTTCTTTTCTGTTGTGGCCCGATGGCACCAACTGTGAAAGATGTGAGCTATTTGCTCGGGCTCCACCCCCACGGGCAAGAAAGACGTTGGAATGGCCAGTTTCTCCTACCTACAACAAGAATCAGTCAGAGACGAGGCCATTTCATATCGACCAATTACAGCTTTTGGCAGTTTCTTGACCGCTGGCATGGGCAAGGAAGGGGCTGAAGTGACCGAAGCCGAACATGCTGCCTTGCTCATCTACTGGTTGAACATGTATCTCTTCTGTTCAGCTAGTCAGGCCATAACCAAGGAATACACCACTTTAGTTTTGGCTCTAGCCTCTGGTAAGCATTTATCCCTTGCCACTCTTATCTGGGTGCATCTGGTCCATGGTGTGACCGACTTTGTCCAATCGGGCTTTGGTGCAGGGGAAAACCCGATCTGGATCCTTCAACTCTAGCTGTATTCTTACTTTTAACAATATAGGCCAACTGCCCATCAATTGGCAGACATCCCATCTACGTTATCCATTTCATGGATGTTACTTCTTCTTCCCACTCCTTTGAGGAGTGCTTTCATTCTTTTATGAGGGGTGTGCCGATAGAGCTACTCCTCTCTTCACTCCCTTTTCTTCTCTTCATTTCCCTACCTTTTTACAACTTCCTCATAACCCAGCTAATTGGGGCTCGGGCACCCAGTCATCCTATAATGAAATCTTCTCTATCTACCTGGTAGCTAGAGATATAATCTTTAGCCCGAGCATTCCTTCCTCCAACAATAAATGTGGGGCCGAGTATTACTTTGCTCTGCTCTATGCCCGTCAATTCGGGCTTTCTCAGCTAGTGCTCGTTCCACCAGCCATCACTATAAACGTCAACTGGGTGGAACGCGGCCTTATTGTGAACGACGGGCAAGTGAAGAAAATCAAAGAAAGGTCTGACAAACTAAAAGCCACGTTTAAGTTTACTCCTTTCTCGGCCCGTCCTATTGTCTCTGAATCAACAAATGGCGGTTTGACCGGGCCTCTCAAATTTTTATGGGCACCGCTGTGGAGGCGCTACTTTGATTTGTCGTGTCATTGGCCATGGAGCTGATGTACCTGCTGTTACCATGGTGCCGACCCGACGAAAACAAGTGGCAAAAAGGCCAGCTCGTAAGCAAGCACCGGGCCAAGGTCCAATAAAGAAAAAGAAACCGACATCAACCACAACTGCTCAGGTATTATTGCATCTCTCCTTCTTTGTACTGTCCGATTAAACCCATTTTATCCTTTTCTGACTTCCTTATTCATTCTAGCTCGTGGATAAGGATCTTGAAGAGGATACATTATTGTCCAGGCATGGCTCCTCACCACTAGCAACCCAAACTCAAACTCTTCTGGTCGATCTCCCAATTTCCCTTTCCCGTGCGGCAGCCTACCTTGAGAGTATTGCACTGAGGGTTATGCCACTCCATATCTTACCTCCCTTAACCCCTTCGGATGGGGACGACAACGTTGATGTTGCTAGGGGCAATGTTCCTGAACAAGTCATCCTCTCCTCCAGTAGTGAGGACATTCTTGGGGATGATAGCTCTATGGAGACCAACGAAGAAGTTGACCAAACGGCTCAATCAATAGGAGAAAGGGTCTATAGCGATACATCGGGGAGGGCCAATTCCCCAGTTATCACAGGATCGACCACTGTACCTATAGAAAAAATAGCCATGGCCGATCCTGTAACTTCTCCTTCCACCCCTGTCGGTCCTTCAACTACAGACAACGTGGTTCGGGCTTAAGTGGGAACCTCTGTCGTTGTTGAGGCTGCTCAAACCATGGGTGAAGGAATGGGCATCTGAATGGAGGAGAGGGTTACATCACCTTTTTCAGAATCAGATCAACGGCCATCACAAACATCAACCTTCCAACCAAGCGGCGAGGCCATTCAAGATGCATCAGCCTCCTCACTACCCGCCCAGGTATTATTATACTTTATATTCGGGTTCACTTTCATTAATACATCAGCCTTTCTTTACTTCACTTTTTTGAACAGGCCATTCCCTTGGGTCCAGCATCATTCATACCATTTGATGAATTTTTCTCAAGTCTAGACCTCGGGGCATTTGACCTTGGCCCGTTGGAGCCCGAGACAACTTCCCCTTCCACCTTTCTGCAGTTAAAGAATTTTTTCCTCGGCCTTGCTAACTCTGACTTGACCGGACTACCATCTGTTGTGGAAGTCGATACGACCACCAACGCACTCCTAACTGATTGTTCTCTCTCAGTCGATCAACTTTCATTAATAAGGGAGATCCAAGAGCAGTTGCCAGGTTTCCGTATGTTAAATCAATCGGCCTTCGTCATCTAGTCCAAAGCCGTAGCTCACCTAGGTGCTCAACAAAAAGAAATGCAATTCCTTAAGGCTGCCAAGTCCAAATATGAAGCTGGGAAAGTTTCTCGGGCTCAAGTAATCACCTGAGATGCCTAGCTTCAAGCCTGCATAGCTACATTCAAAGCTCAATTAGAGAAATGCAAGGCTGAAGTTATCATTAACGACGTGGCCTTGGTGAAGGTTGATGGGGTCTTGGCTCAGCTTGGCAGAGATGCTCAGAAATATAGTGATCAGCTACAAGCCAGCATTCCTGTCTCCCGTGCATGGTCTCAAAAGCTAGATAAAGCAAAGCCATAGCTACAAAGACCTGGGAGGATCTAAATGCCAAACTTAGGGATTTTGAGTCAGCCTAGAGTTTGACTCTTGTCTTCTGTACCTGTGGATATATATTTCATCTTTTTGTACTGCACTTGTAGGTAAGCTGTGCCCAACACTTATTCAATACAATTATGGATTTTTTATTATTCGCTCTCAGGCTCATAATTGATAAGTAGATCATACTCTAAACCTGGATTCGGTCTATATTCTAAATCAATAGTTTCCCATAAAGTAGGGTAATAAGACTTTAAGTACTGACTGTTTATTAATTAATATGAACTGTCCCATCCATATCACGCAGCCTATATGCTCCACCTCTCTTGACCTCATGAACGATGAAGGGACCTTCCCAATTGGCCGACCATTTACTGTACCGGTTGTCCTTGTCCCTGATAGGTAAGACGGCCTTCTAAACCAAATCTTCTGTACAAAAGACTTTTCTTTCACCCTTTTGTTATACGCTCGGGGTGCTCGTTGCTTCTGTACCTTTAAAGAATCTAGGGCCGTTAATCTTGTTTTATCGAGCCCTTGTAACTCAGCTATCATAGCATCGGTGTATTCAGTAGGCTCAAGCTAATTTTGTAATGCCCTCCTAGCCGATTGGACTGTGACCACCATAGGTAGCATAGCATCATGTCCGTAGGTCAGCATGAATGGAGTGACCCCAGTACTGGACCTTTTAGATGTTCGATATGCCCATAGTGCTTCGGACAATAGCTTGTCCCATTCCCTAAGGTTCTCATTTATCATTTTCTCAACGATCCCCTTGAGGATCTTGTTTGTTGACTCGGCCTGATCGTTGGCTTGAGCATTGTAGGGAGTAGAATTGAGAATGGTGATTCCTCTACTCTCTGCAAAGGCCATAGTTTTTGTGCCTGTAAATACAGATCCTTGATCGGCCATTATGGTCTCTGGAAGGCCGAACCAGTGTATAATATGTTCCTCAATAAATTTAATTACTATTGCCTGAGTCACCGTCCTACACGGTATTGCTTTGGCCCATTTAGTAAAGTAGTTTGTAGCTACTATAATAAAACAAAGTTAGCCTGATGAAGGAGGGAGGACCTTACCAATCAAATCCATGGCCTATCCTCTGAACGGCCATGGCTTGATGATAGGTTGGAGTACTTTGGCCGGCACTCTCTGAATTGGGCCATGCTTTTGGCAAGCCCGGCATCCTTTAGCATAACTGTTGCAGTCTTTTAACATGCCCGGCCAGTAATAATTATATCTCTGTAAGAGCCATTTCATCTTGGTATTGGCCTGATGAGCTCCACATATTCCTTTATGCACTTCGTCCATTACCTGCATGGTTTGTTTCTTCCCGAGGCACTTTAAGATTACGTCATCACCAATAGGTTTCTTGAATAGCTCCCCATCTAGCACCACAAATTGGAGTATAAATAGTCTGACTTTTCGGTCCACCCTAATATTTGGGTGTTGTAGGTATTCGCTGATAGGGATTATCCAATCATCGTCATCCATTAGGACTGAATTGGTGGTGGTATACCAACCTCTCTTTGCCACAGATGGCAGTGATAAGACTTTTACCATAACAACTTGATCCTCTACATCCGTTTTAGTTGACGAGGCCGATCCCTTCTTTGCTAACTTATTGGCCTCTGTATTCGTTGACCTAGGTATATAACTCACACTTATGTCATCAAAAGAATCCATAAGTTGAGTAGCCACTAAGTGAAACGAGCAGAGCTCCTAACTCTTTATTTGAAATTCGCCTGATAGCTATTCGATCACCAGCCCTGAGTCTCCTTTTATGTGAGCAAATGATGCCCCCATTTCAAGGAGTATCTCAAGTCTGATAATAAGAGCTTCGTATTCGGCCTGATTATTAGTATATTTAAAATCGAGCCGAAACGACATCTTTGTCTTTTTATACTTAGGTGATACAATGACCACTCTTGCCCCAGCACCTTTCTACAGTCTTAGAGCCATCAAAGATCAATGTCTATGGGATTAAGGACGTACTTAGTACCTTTAGTGCTAGTGACAAATCTCCCATATCGGTAGTATATGGGTGGTACGCCAAAAAATAGGTTACGGCCTGGCCTTTGACCGATTGCTGTGGTCGGTATTGAATGGAAAATTCCATCAAGGCCAAGGTCCACTTTCCAATTCGGCCTCTTATGATAGGTCTTGACAACATATATTTAATCACATCAGTTTGACATATGATATAAGTAGAAACAGGCAGCATATATGTTCTTAACTTTTGTAATGACAAATACAATGCCAAGCATAACTTCTCAATCGGCGCATAGCGCTGCTCGATTGGAGTTAAGATCCTACTCAAGTAATAAATGGCCTGCTCATTACCTTGCTCATTATCTTGAGCTAACATACTGCCTATTGAGCAATCAGAGGCCAATATATACAGTTTAACACGGGAGGTGTAGATAAGTAATACTTTATCCCTTTAAAGGCCTGTTGATGCCTGTCTTCTCATTTAAATTCTTCATCGGTCTTAATCTTAGTAGTGGGGTCCATACTTGAGTCTTTCTGGCATAATTGGATATGAATCTTCTCAGGAAATTGATATGCCCAAGTAGCCTTTGTAATTCCTTCTTGTTAGCTGGGGACTTTGCTGCTTAGATAGCCCGAGCCTTGTTCTTATCTATCTCTATCCCTCGTTGGTGTATAAAGAACCCTAGGAATGCACATTTAAGGGGATTCATCTTCAGCTTGTGAGCTCGAATTCTTTCAAATGCCCTCTCCAAGTCCCTCAAATGATCGGCGTTGTCACTGGATTTTACCACCACATCGTCAATGTAGACATCCATGAATCGTCCAATTATGTCATGGAAAATTGAATTCATTGCCCGTTGATAGGTGGCTCCTGCATTCTTCAACCCGAAAGGCATAACAACCCACTCAAAGGTTCCAATTGCCCGCGGGCACCGAAAAGTTATCTTCGGGACATCCCCCTCGGCGATATAAATTTGGTTGTACCCTAAATGCCCGTCCATAAAGGACAAGATCTTGTGCTTGGCGAGCGAATCAATTAGCTGATCAGCCATAGACATTGGGTATTCGTCTTTTAGAGTAGCCAAGTTTAGGTTTCTGAAGTCAATGCAAACTCTTAGCTTCCCATTTTTCTTTACCACAGGGACCACGTTTGAGACCCACTCCACATACCTGGCAATTCGAATGAATCTAGCCCCAAGGAGTCTCTAAATTTCCTCTTTGACTTTCAGTGTTACTTCTGGTAACATACGCCTAGGTAGCTATTTGAACGACCTGAACCCAGATTTAATTGGTAATAGGTGTTCCACCAGTTCCCTAGATAGCCCTGGCATTTCATCATAATCCCAGGCAAAACAATCTTTATACTTATGTAACACTACTATAACCTCGGCCTGAAACTGGGGTTCTAGCATCTGGCTTACATAAGCTAGTTTATGTTCTCTTCCTTTGCCCAGGTTAACTTTCAAGAGGGGATCTTGAACCTCGGCCTTCAAATCATCCAGCTTTAAAGTGGCCGTTTCCAATTCCTCCATTTGGATCTCTTCTTCCTTTGGTAATTCTTTTTCGTAGATACAATCGGCCAAGTTAATCATACCATCAATTGGGCCGATTTCCAATCTTCTATCAGCCAGATATGCACACCATCTGGCCACACTGGCCTTTAGGGCTAGCTATCTCTGAGTCTCAATTAGCTATTGACTCATCGATCACATCATGTTCGTTGATCTCAATCGGGCTTAACTCCTCAGTCCGATTGGGATTGTGGTAATAGGACTTCACGTCCAGTGGAACTCCTTTGCGGAAAGTAACTGCATTTGGATTTCCTAGCTTGCCACATCCTAGTAACTTGACTGGCCCGATGTTGTCTTCATACAGGACTGCATCGGTCGTTTGCAAGCGAGCTACGAACGGCTTCGTATCTGCTCTAACTACTTCAACTTCATTTCCTCTCCAGAAAATTAATAGCTGATGGAGGGTGGAAGGGATACAGTAGTTAGGATGTATCCAATCTCGGCCCAACAATGCATTATAGGCAGTCGATGTCTCCATGATGAAGAAAGCAATCATGAGAGTCTTACTTCCAAATGTCAGTTCTAGAGGTAGAATACCCTTGGTTCTTGAGGGTGTTCCTGTGAAACTTTGTACGTTCATCTCGGTTGGTATCAACTCTGACTCAGATTTTTGGAGAACTATCAACATTATCTGGGGCATAATGTTGATGGTAGACCCTCCATCAATGAGGATTCTATTTATCGGGATCCCTTTAATATGTCCTTTTACGTATAGCGGCTTTAATTGCTGGGACATTTGATAGGTTGGCTTCTCAAAAACTAACTTGACAGGACCTCCTAGCTGTTGCCCCTCCTTGGTCTAATTTCCTTTCGGCCTCAAGATGGTGATCTTTGGCCGATCGATCTGTAGGTCAGTAGCGTCCTCATTCTTTCTTGTTGCTTCCACAACGTTGGGTTTGACAGTCTCCCCTCCGCTCTAGAATATGTCTTCGATGGTGGCCGACTCATCTGTCCGACCCTCTACCACATCTCCTTCCATGGCCGTTGGTTAGTCTGGCTTGGCCATGAAGGACATGGGTAAAGTGTCACGCCCCGGAGTAGCATAAATAGAGAAAAATAAATTTCCTTTATGGGTCCATAGGGAATGACAAGTGAAAGTCACTGATAATCCACACCACACAGTACTAGTCCAAACAGGAACAGTAAAACAACTGAAATATAAACACGGTTCTATCTATTACAAACATCAGAGTACGGTCCACAGGATCACAACAGGTCTGGAGACAACATATGCCCAAGTACCCGTTAACTACAAAGTATAACAATAACAGGAAAGTAATAACATAAACTACTATCTATCTTCAGGTCTTCAGCTGGCGTACGGATAGTCATCAGCCTGACCAGCAACAGTGGGGCCATTCTCTACGTAACTCCCTTCAGGGTAAACGTTATTGCCATGAGTTCCGTCATCTGCATTGCAAAGGACAGGATAGTCTGGACGGGGAATGTCCAGGCAATAAAGGCCATCAGCTTGTTGAAAGCTGAGTGAGCACTAACTAACACAGTCTCATAGAAATGACATATTTACCATTATGAACGATATATGACAGTGATACTAAATATATCCTTTACTCGTTTATTCAGACATATCATTAATCGATTATTATCAAATCCCACTCTAAGACTGATTTCACAATACCCAACTGACTATCTCGAACTGATTATATCAGCACAACATACCAGTGCTCTTGTTCACCGCTATACTGCTTTTAAGAACTCTTGCGAGCACCCATACATCGTTCTCATATAACGACTGGTCCATGGATATACCCATACTCTTGTTCACCGCTTTTAAGAACTCTTACTGTTCACCGCTTTTAAGAACGCTTGCGAGTACGATACATACACAGCTCTGGTAAATATAAATCATGGGTGTGCCACAACTACTCTTGTTCACCGCTTTTAAGAACTCTTACTGTTCACCGCTTTTAAGAACGCTTGCGAGTACTGTGCACCCATAATTCTCACGATCCTGATCAAATCCTTGACATACACTTATCGGATTTAACCTGAGCGAATCATCAGCTCGACTCACACAACTTTGAACATACAAATCCTCTTACTGACTCACTTCTCACTTATCCAATACTACCCAGTATTATCATCTCAAACTTACTACGTTATTGCGTTGTACTATTACTAGCGTTCCGAACCCGACTACGTTACTCACCATGTTATCTCAATCTCATTATCGTATCCCATTACCTCCGTTATCCATAATATCGCATAATAGGAATATGGAACAACAATTAAACAACTACGCATTATGAATTAAAATTGAAAGGAAAATATTCATGTTCTGCTCAGGTTCGATCGATTGAGGTCATCTCGATCGATTGAAGAAAAGATGTTCGATCGATTGAAGTCTTCTCGATCGATTGAAGTGAAAGTGATCTCGATCGATTGAAGTCATTTCGATCGATTGAGACTTAGTGATGTTCGATCGATTGAACTCAGTTCGATCGGTCGAACTTCGTCTTCTACAGATTCTGCCAGTGAACGTGCAGAATGTGCTAGGGGTGTTTGGGTTATAATTAATACGCCCAGAATATGTAAAACATCATGACTAAGATACCGAGTGAGTTTGGAACTCACCAAAAGTCGTTAAGGGCGCGTTTGGCTCGGTTGAAAGCTTCCAAGCTTTAATGGCGGCCTCTTTCTCTCTCTGCCTTATCTCTGTCTCTCTCTTCTTTCTGTCTCCTTCTCTCTCTTCTTTCTCTCCTTCTTCTTCTCCTTCTCTCTCTCCCGGATATATATATATAGATATGTGTGTGTATATATATATAGATATATGGAGGTATGTGTATATATATGTATACCAACACACAAGCACACACTCTCAACTCTCTCTTCTCACAAGAGTTCAGCAAACCCACCACACACACGAATGCAGTGTATATATAGGAGAGGATGGGGTGCAGGTGGCAGCATTTGCGCAAAACTGGTATTCTGATATTTCTATTCTCGATCGATCGAAGGATGCTCGATCGATCGAACTCAGATCGGTCAGTTAGATCGATTGAAAAAGGGTTTGATCGATTGAAGTGGGGACCACGTATTTAATTTATGTCGGTAGGGTTTTCGATCGCTCGAAAAGGGTTCGATCGCTTGAACTGAAGGGTTTCGATCGCTCGAACTAGCTTCGATCGATCGAAGATGAAATTTCTTGAATGGTCAAATGAAGTATATAGAATCTCTCTGCATTAAATAAATATTGAAAATACAGGGTATTACATCATCCACCACTCAACAAAAGATTTCGTCCTCGAAATCAGAAACATACAGAGTTAAAATAAAAACGGAAATTTCTCACGCATCTCTGACTCTAGCTCCCACGAAGCTTCTCCTTCATCATGATGCTTCCACTGAATCTTGACTAATGGAATCTCCTTATTCCTGAGCTTCTTGACTCCACGATCTAAAATACGAACTGGTCCTTCGTTGAACGTAACATTGTCGTTGACTTCAATATCCTCAAAGTTGATCTCGTGCGCTGGGTTATGAACACATTTCCTCAGCATACTGATGTGGAAAACGTTGTGCACTCCTGACATCTTCGGTGGCAGCGCAAGACGATAAGCAACTTTTCCCACACGCTCTAGAATCTCGAACGGTCCGATGAATCGTGGCGATAATTTGCCTTTCTTCTGACCAAATCTGACGATGCCTCGAACAGGCGAAACCTTGAGTAGTACATGATCTCCAACGGCAAGTTCTAAATCTTTGCGTCGCTTGTCAGCATAACTCTTGTGTCGGGTCTGAGCTGTCTTCATCTTCTCACGTACAATCTGAATCTTCTCACTAGTCTCTCGTATCATCTCTGGCCCAAGAAGTTGAGTATCTCCGACTTCAGTCCAACATAACGGTGATCGGCAAGGTCTTCCATACAAAGCTTCGAACGGCGCCATCCCGATACTCGAATGATAACTGTTGTTGTAAGCGAATTCTATCAAAGGTAAGTGTGTCTCCCAAGAATTCTCAAAATCAATAACACAAGCACGTAACATGTCTTCCATTACTTGATTAACTCTCTCCGTCTGTCCATCGGTCTGTGGATGAAAAGCTGAACTCAAGTTCAATGTTGTTCCCATCGCTGTCTGGAGACTCTTCCAAAATTCTGCAGTAAAGCGCGAATCTCGATCCGATACAATAGAAATAGGTACTCCGTGTAACCGTACTATGTGTTGCAGATACATTCGGCTCAATCGTTCCACTGGATACGTCATACTGTAGCCGATAAAATGTGCTGTCTTCGTAAGTCGATCCACGATTACCCAAATAGCGTCATGATTCTGCTGCGATTTTGGTAATCCTACCACAAAATCCATGGTTATGTGTTCCCATTTCCATTGAGGAATAGGTAACGGTTGTAGAAGTCCAGGTGGTTTCTGATGTTCTGCCTTTACTTGTTTACAAGTAAGACACTGAGAAACATATTCAGCCACTTCTCGCTTCATTCCTTCCCACCAAAAAATTCTCTTCAAGTCCTTGTACATCTTTGTACTTCCTGGATGAATCGTCATCCGTGATTTATGAGCTTCATCCAATATGTCCTTCCGGAGATTTTCTTTGTCAGGTACACAGAGTCTACCTTTACATCGTAAAGCTCCATCTGTACTAACACTCCAGATCTCAGGTTCTTTTGCTGTCATCTTGGTGAACCATAACTTCAAATCCTCTGCTGTCTGTTGAGCTTCTATGATACGGCTGATCAAAGTTGGTTGTACCATCAGACATCCAAAATGTTGTCTTTCCATTGGTTCCACTGGCTGAAGTTCGAATTCAGCTAACACTTCCAATGCTCTCCATTCCCGAATTAGCAATGTAGCGATAACTAGTCGAGGTTTACGGCTCAAAGCATCTGCTACGACATTTGCTTTACCCGGATGGTATTGCAATGAAAAGTCATAGTCCTTGAGTAACTCCATCCATCTTCGTTGTCGCATGTTCAACTCCTTTTGAGAGAACAAATACTTCAGACTCTTGTGATCGGAAAACAGATCAAACTTTTCTCCATAGAGATAGTGTCTCCAAATCTTTAATGCAAACACTATTGCTGCCAATTCCAGATCATGCGTAGGATAATTCTTCTCGTGTACCTTCAATTGTCTTGATCCATATGCGATAACATTCCCGTCTTGCATAAGTACACAACCCAATCCCTGGTGCGATGCGTCACTGTAAATCACATATCTTTCTCCACTCTTAGGTATCGCAAGTACCGGTGCAGAAGTCAATTTCTCTTTTAACTCCTGAAATGCACCCTCATGCTTGTCCGTCCATTCATACTTCGTCTCCTTCCTTGTTAAATTCGTCAGTGGTCCTGCTAACTTGGAAAATCCTTCTACAAATCTTCTGTAATATCCTGCTAACCCAAGAAAACTTCTGACCTCTGTCGCATTGGTCGGTCTATTCCAGCTTAAGACTGCATCAATCTTAGATGAGTCCACAGAAATACCGTCCTGAGATATAACATGTCCCAAGAATTTGACTTCCCGTAGCCAAAACTCACACTTGCTGAATTTTGCATACAACTTGCTATCTCGAAGTGTCTGCAAGGCAATCTGTAAATGCTCCTCGTGATCTTCTTCCGTCTTTGAGTAGATTAGTATATCATCGATGAACACTATAATGAATTGATCCAGATATGGTCTGAATACTCTATTCATTAAATCCATAAATACTGCTGGCGCATTCGTCAATCCAAAAGGCATAACTAGAAACTCGTAATGCCCGTATCTTGTCCTGAATGCAGTCTTCGATACATCCTCTGGTCGAACTAACAATTGGTGGTATCCTGAACGTAAATCGATCTTGGAAAAGATCCTAGATCCTTGTAACTGGTCGAATAGGTCATCTATCCGAGGAAGTGGATATCTATTCTTGATCGTAACTTTGTTTAACTCCCTGTAGTCTATACAGAGTCGAAGTGTTCCGTCCTTCTTCTTTACAAACAGAACTGGTGCTCCCCAAGGTGACGTACTCGGGCGAACGAAACCTAAGTCTTCAAGTTCCTGAACTTGCTTCTTCAGTTCTAACATCTCAGTTGGTGCCATCCTATACGGAGTCTTAGAAATCGGCAATGTACCAGGTACTAATTCCACACAGAAGTCTATTTCTCTTTTCGGTGGAAGTCCTTTAATATCCTGAAATACATCCTGAAAATCTTATACAATAGGAATCTGATCCATCGTGAGCTCTGTACTTGTATTCCCAATCGTAGCCAAACTACTCGTAAGAAACATGTCGCTCGTCGGCTGACACTGAAATCTAACCGTCGGCCTTCCTTGTCTCGGAAATACAATCGTCTTAGTAGGGCAATCCAAATTAGCACTATACTTAGTCAACCAATCCATTCCTAGGATAATGTCGAACTCGGACATTGACAGAACTACCAAGTTTGCTGGAAGATTCCTATCTCCCAAAGTCAATGGGCAATCTTTACACACTTTACTCAACTTAACAGTCACTCCCAAAGGTGACACAGCATTCAGTGTTGACTCAAGTGTCTGGGGTTCTAAACCCAATTGACGCACAATCTTAACAGCAATAAATGAACGTGCGGCTCCAGTATCAAATAAAACTTTAACTGGACTATGAAAGAGTACAAGTGTACCTTCCAAATGTTGCTGCTCATCAGCGTTAAAGCCTGCTTCTCCTGGAATGATAGCATTTATCCTTGTCTGATCTGGAGGTCCTTGTATCCCTTGAATTGATGCTCCATAATATCCTCCTTGTGGTGCACGACAATCCTTGCTCAAGTGCCCTGGCTTGTTGCAATTCCGACAGACAATATCCATTCTGCGATTAACTCTAGGGGCTGTACAGAATCTGGCAACGTGCCCTGGCTTTCCGCAATTAAAACATCCTCTGCTATTGCTTGGCGGCGCTGTCAGTAGTGCCTGCGGTTGTGATCCTTGCTGGCGATATTGTTGGGGTCGAGTATAGCCCTGTTGTGGCTTTCTGGTTCCTTCCCAGGTTCTCTTATTTCCTTGATCGTTACCATGTGGTCTCCAACCTTGGGTATTCCTGGGTGGCAAGTTATGGAAATTCCTCTGTTGAAAACTTCTAGATGACTGAGGTCGATTCATCTGTGGTTGTTGTGCTGGATAAGCATCCTTTTCCAACCCTGCTGCAAATCTGATAATCTCTTCAAATGATTGATTCAGATGACCAACCATCATATGTCTGAGATGGGGATTCAATCCTTGGTGAAATCTCTTCACCTTCTTCTGTGGCGTGTCTATCATATGCTGAGCAAATCTGGATAGACGCTCAAACTGTGTTGTATATTCCCTGACATTCCATCCTCCTTGTACCAAATTGAGAAAGTTCCTTTCCTGTTGATCTCTCTCATCCTCCGGGAAATACTTCTCCAAAAATCGTCCTTTGAATGTCTCCCATGGCATAGCTTTAGCAGCATCGATCCCAATAGTGGCTCGCTCGGCTTCCCACCAATCTGCGGCGGCATAAGTGAGCTGAAAAGTAGCAAGGCGACGCTTCTCTTGTTCGCTGCATTCCAATGCTTCAAATATCAACTCCATTTCTCTTATCCATTGTTCCGCTTTCCATGGTTCTGTTAGTCCATCGAACTTCTCAGGACGTAACCCACGAAAATTTGCTAACAACTTATCTCCAGTCTGTCTTGGTGGCGGGGGTGCAAAAGGTCTCTGGTGGGTGGAGTGATTATAAGTATCCCCCACATGCTCCATCCTCTGCATGAAAGCTTCGAAAATTCCCGTCGGATCCATCCCTTCCGGAATAGGTGCTCCATTACGTGCTTGGTGATTTCTCAAGGGTCCTACCATGATGATAACGAGTATTGCCTACAAGAGACATATTGATCAGCTGAAAGTCTTCTCGTAGAAACGAAACCAAGATAGAACGCGAAGTAACAAGAGCTAACAGTTCTACAAAACAACACATCAAACATCCAACAATCAATATCAAAAGTACTGCTCGTATATATGTATATATCAAAAGATGTACCATGGAGTACACAGTAACCATACCATGTACCACGTGGGACAAGGCTAAAACAGTACTAAGGTCAACTACTACTATCTATACAAAGCTATGGTCAAATAGCTATCTCTCAAGCTCCCAAAAATCTAGTGGACAACATGTCCTGATAAAACTAACAAAAACTAAGCCCTGCAGGTCCTGACTCAAAAGTCGTCAGCGTCTGATCCTGCTGGTGGTGCCTCGTCCTCTGAATCAATCTCCATCTCCTCGAGTGGGTCATCCTCAACTGGTGCAACAAGATCTCCGACTACAACTCCTATATCCCAATCCTCTACTATCTCTGCATCATCATCCTCTATCCCGTCTGCTATCGCCTGGTTTGCGACATCGACTGCTACTGCGGCGAATCCATCAGCTATATCAAGAGCTCCCGCTATGGCTGCCTCTCCCATAACAAAATCTGCTGGCTGTGCGACCATCTGAGCTATCCATCCTACTGCCATATCGGCCATAGCTGCCATATGCATAATGGGTCCAGCGGGTATCTGAAGCACAACTGGTGCCTCTGGCACAAATACCTCCTCATCGGGCGCATCCTCATCTACTACTATGTCTGCCTCAACAGCCTCTGGGTCCGGTACTGGATCCTCTGGCTCGAACTCTGGCTCCTCGGGGTCATCCTCAGGCTCATCATCATCTGCATCGTCTGCATGCTCATCCTCTACTGGGTCCTCATCCTCCTGGATCGGCTCAGGCTCTGGAACTGGTACGTCGGGTACCGGCGATGGTGATGGTGTTGCTGGCACTGGTGCAACTACAGGCTCTGGTGGACCGGCTACAATAGCTCTCAACTCAATCTCATCCATCTCGGGCTTACTCTGAACTAATCGTAATATCTCCTGGCAAATGTCTCTACCAATCCTCGCAGTATGGTAAGCATCCATACGCATCTGAGTCGGGTGAGTCCTCTCGGTCACATAAAGTGCTCTCCACATGTCCTCCTCCAAATGCCTACTAGCTATCTGGCACACACGCTCACGATAAAACTCTGGGTCAGCTGGCTCCACGGTATCCCCATGGATCACGTGTCCTCCATAAGCATCTGTAACAAACTGATGAAACTCTGGATCCATGCTATCCTGCAAAGGAAAACTATCTATCGTCAGGAAGACGAACTTATCTTATACTCATATCTCATCTCAAAAAAATCTTAAATACTAGAACCAGATGGTGTGGAATCCATCAGTGAACGACAATATCAGAACCTAATCGTAATATAACCAGTCGCTCTGATACCAAAAACCCTGTCACGCCCCGGAGTAGCATAAATAGAGAAAAATAAATTTCCTTTATGGGTCCATAGGGAATGACAAGTGAAAGTCACTGATAATCCACACCACACAGTACTAGTCCAAACAGGAACAGTAAAACAACTGAAATATAAACACGGTTCTATCTATTACAAACATCAGAGTACGGTCCACAGGATCACAACAGGTCTGGAGACAACATATGCCCAAGTACCCGTTAACTACAAAGTATAACAATAACAGGAAAGTAATAACATAAACTACTATCTATCTTCAGGTCTTCAGCTGGCGTACGGATAGTCATCAGCCTGACCAGCAACAGTGGGGCCATTCTCTACGTAACTCCCTTCAGGGTAAACGTTATTGCCATGAGTTCCGTCATCTGCATTGCAAAGGACAGGATAGTTTGGACGGGGAATGTCCAGGCAATAAAGGCCATCAGCTTGTTGAAAGCTGAGTGAGCACTAACTAACACAGTCTCATAGAAATGACATATTTACCATTATGAACGATATATGACAGTGATACTAAATATATCCTTTACTCGTTTATTCAGACATATCATTAATCGATTATTATCAAATCCCACTCTAAGACTGATTTCACAATACCCAACTGACTATCTCGAACTGATTATATCAGCACAACATACCAGTGCTCTTGTTCACCGCTATACCGCTTTTAAGAACTCTTGCGAGCACCCATACATCGTTCTCATATAACGACTGGTCCATGGATATACCCATACTCTTGTTCACCGCTTTTAAGAACTCTTACTGTTCACCGCTTTTAAGAACGCTTGCGAGTACGATACATACACAGCTCTGGTAAATATAAATCATGGGTGTGCCACAACTACTCTTGTTCACCGCTTTTAAGAACTCTTACTGTTCACCGCTTTTAAGAACGCTTGCGAGTACTGTGCACCCATAATTCTCACGATCCTGATCAAATCCTTGACATACACTTATCGGATTTAACCTGAGCGAATCATCAGCTCGACTCACACAACTTTGAACATACAAATCCTCTTACTGACTCACTTCTCACTTATCCAATACTACCCAGTATTATCATCTCAAACTTACTACGTTATCGCGTTGTACTATTACTAGCGTTCCGAACCCGACTACGTTACTCACCATGTTATCTCAATCTCATTATCGTATCCCATTACCTCCGTTATCCATAATATCGCATAATAGGAATATGGAACAGCAATTAAACAACTACGCATTATGAATTAAAATTGAAAGGAAAATATTCATGTTCTGCTCAGGTTCGATCGATTGAGGTCATCTCGATCGATTGAAGAAAAGATGTTCGATCGATTGAAGTCTTCTCGATCGATTGAAGTGAAAGTGATCTCGATCGATTGAAGTCATTTCGATCGATTGAGACTTAGTGATGTTCGATCGATTGAACTCAGTTCGATCGGTCGAACTTCGTCTTCTACAGATTCTGCCAGTGAACGTGCAGAATGTGCTAGGGGTGTTTGGGTTATAATTAATACGCCCAGAATATGTAAAACATCATGACTAAGATACCGAGTGAGTTTGGAACTCACCAAAAGTCGTTAAGGGCGCGTTTGGCTCGGTTGAAAGCTTCCAAGCTTTAATGGCGGCCTCTTTCTCTCTCTGCCTTATCTCTGTCTCTCTCTTCTTTCTGTCTCCTTCTCTCTCTTCTTTCTCTCCTTCTTCTTCTCCTTCTCTCTCTCCCGGATATATATATATATAGATATGTGTGTGTATATATATAGATATATGGAGGTATGTGTATATATATGTATACCAACACACAAGCACACACTCTCAACTCTCTCTTCTCACAAGAGTTCAGCAAACCCACCACACACACGAATGCAGTGTATATATAGGAGAGGATGGGGTGCAGGTGGCAGCATTTGCGCAAAACTGGTATTCTGATATTTCTATTCTCGATCGATCGAAGGATGCTCGATCGATCGAACTCAGATCGGTCAGTTAGATCGATTGAAAAAGGGTTTGATCGATTGAAGTGGGGACCACGTATTTAATTTATGTCGGTAGGGTTTTTGATCGCTCGAAAAGGGTTCGATCGCTTGAACTGAAGGGTTTCGATCGCTCGAACTAGCTTCGATCGATCGAAGATGAAATTTCTTGAATGGTCAAATGAAGTATATAGAATCTCTCTGCATTAAATAAATATTGAAAATACAGGGTATTACATAAAGTGAAAACCATGTTTGAAGACAGACTTACAGGGATGGTCCCAAATTGGATTGGCGTAGCGTTCGAATCTGAAAGATCATCATCGGACTCCATGTCCATTACGTCGGTTTCGGGCTTACACCCTTCCTTTAGCTTCTCTTGCCTAAAGATTTCCCTAAGGCACTCAGTGGTGTGCATCGCTCCTTTACCAGTATTTTTATGAAAAATGAGTTCCTCCATAGCTAGATGTTCTTGGGAATCGGGCGATTCGGGTGCACCAGGCTTAACAGAACAATGAGCTCGATTCTCCCAATATTGATGCTCCCACGCAGTTTGCCTCACGCGTTGATATCTCCTTTTATAAGACTTGCTGTACTTGGGTTTCATTGGGAATTTAGGATGTTCTACCTTGTACCACCTTCCCTCATCCATTCTCGGTGGCAGTATCATCCTTGGATGTATGACCGGAGCTGGGGCCTTCCCTTTTACTTCTAGTTTCTTGAAAGTCTAATCTTGCCTCGTCCCCAAGCGGCCTTGTCACGACCCATCCCGCTAATGTGAAGAAATAGGACACGTGGCACACCACCCAGACTCAACAAATAACTATACGTAGCGGGAAAGAACTTTAAACAACCTTGAGTATATAAAACTTTTGGAAACATTACCCTCTGAGTTGTAAAATCCGTATAAAATTGAAAACGTAATTATATTCCGAAACGAATGATTTTATGTTAAAAGGGATCCCAAAGGTACCTTAAGAACCAATCAAAGCCTTTTAATAATTTCTGAAAGAGGTAGAAAAAGAATTCTGGCAGGGGGTATTTCGACCGGTCGAACGACCCCCTTCGATCGGTCGAATGACCCTTACCAGAATTCCCTCAATGCTGCAGAATTTTGCTTAAGGCATCCAACCTTCACCATTTTACACCACTCCAAATGCATACTAATTCCAACTACACAAGCTATAACATGATATCAAAACAAGGTTTAGGTTTACTAACCATGAACAAAAACAATAGTGGAACAAGCTAAGGCTTTCTTGGCGCAATTCACAAAACTCTATCCATATTCCTTTAATCCTTGAATTTGACAAACCAAGTATTCAAAACACGAATCCACGAGTTTGGATTCATTACCACATAACCCAAAAGAGTTTTAATACCTATTACAACATAATGAAATCCATACTAAAACCTCCAAGTTAAATCCATGGCTCTAGCTATTCAAAAGCTCATTATTACAATGATTGGTAAAGAAGACAAAACATATACAAGAGGATCCCCGGCATTCCCATCCGCCTCACTCTTCTCGCTTCGTCTTGTCTTTCTTCATACCTGCAATGGAGTAAATCTCCATTGCTCAGCTATATGCTGAGTGCACAATTTCTAACATATGCATATATGACAAATCATGCTTTAATCTCATCATAACACATAACTATTGGTTTCTAGGGAATAAGTGCACATTTACCGATCCAAAGTCTTACGACTCAACCACGACCCATGCCCCTTCAACATGTCATGTTAATGCCTTTCTCGGCAAGTGACCGTCGTCACTACTAATCCTCCCCCTTCCAAAGGACGTCTCACGGTGAATGAGCACAAATCCCCCTTTAACCCACATAGGCACATAAACATACTCATTCAACACATATACGTGCTCGAGTAAAATTAGACATGCTTTTCACATTTAAGCGCGTGCATAATTAACGGGCCTAAGATTGACACATGGGTTTTGCTCGGATCACAATTTCGTCATTGAAATATAAAACATGTATTTTACCTATATAACATAGGCTAGAAATTCATACCCCGAGCTATCGTCGTATAACTTTGAGGGAACGACTAGAAGCCCAATTAAACGCCAAATCTCCGATCCTACACGAAACCTACAAGTTTACACGTGTTTTCTCCAAATTCCTAGATTTAGAAATTTATAAAAACTTAGCCAAACGTGGCCTAAAAACTATCAAAACGTAGCCCTTACCTTGGGAAGTTTAAAAATGAATTTTGGTTGAAAACAGACGGACGAAAGGTCACCGATCGTCATCGCAAAGTCCGTGGCAATAATCTCCCTTTTCTCTCTCCTCTCTAATGATATTTTTATACTCCCTCCGTCCCATTTTGAGAGTCCATCTTTGGGAACTCAACTTATTAAGGGGACAAAAAGAATCTACACCTACTTTCCACAATTGCCCCTAATCATTACAACAACTTTTTTAGTTTTGTCTTGGTGTAGATTTCAAGGAGGGATAATTTTGGAAAGTAAGTAAAAATTGTACATCAATTTCAGGAAAGTGGACACTATTTTGGGACATCTCAAAATGGAATAATGGACTCTCAAAATGGGACGGAGGGAGTATGTTTTTGCAAATGAAATCTCCACCCTCACCTATTTATAGAAAAATTTCCTAAAAATCACGTTTACTACTCCGCGAGTTCTCAGAACATCTAATTAACTCCTGAAACGTCGTGCACGTCCATTTTATGCCTTTATGAGTGAAAATTAAAATCTACCAAAGTTTTCGACTAAGTCTCGTTTGGGTCCAAAATTACATCTGAAAACTAAATTCTGTGGAATCTCTACACAACCTACCTTTTTAGTAATGTATCACTCACGTTCTCACCACAGTGTTCAAATGATCTAAAACTAGATCAAAACTATCAGAAATTATAATTGGCTAAATTACACTTTAGTACCCTGTAGTTTGGGCGAAGTTTCACTTTGGGCCCTCTAGTTTCAATTACAACACTTTGGTCCCTGTAGTTTTGATTTGGTTTCAATATGGGACCTGCCTCTAACTCCGTCAATGTAACTTGACGGGACACTTATGTGCCTTGAAAACTTCAGGGCTCAAAGTGAAACTTCGCCCAAACTCTAGGGCCTAAAATGAAACTTTGCCCAAACTCCAGGGCCCAAAGTGAAACTTCGCTCAAACTATAGGGTACCAAAATGTCTCTAATAAATGAATTCATGTAAGGCGCGTGAGTTTTCCGTCAAGTTACATTGACGGAGTTAGAGGCAGGTCCCACATTGAAACCAAATCAAAACTACAGGGACCAAAGTGTTACAATTGAAACTAGAGGGCCCAAAGTGAAACTTCGCCCAAACTATAGGGTACTAAAGTGTAATTTAGCCAATATTAAAATACACTATCAGTATTCATTTCATAGTTTTCAGAGCTCGTTTAGTATTTTTAATAATTTATATATTCATAAAATAGCTCCTTATTAATTATTAAAAATAATAGACTATAATATTATAGCTTTATAATTTATATTATATAATAAATTAGTCACAAGGTCATTGCCCTAATTTTTTAGAATTTAGAAACATCTATAGATATTAGTTTACTATTTAAATCTCATTTAAAACTGCTGTTTATTATTTATATTAACCATATAAATAATAAATATATAATATAATAATATAATACTAATATATAGGATATTAAAGATATTGCATGATAATATTCTATAATGTAAAGCACTAATAGTATAATTGAATTGCTCATGGAACTTGCTTTCCAGATCGTATTTTTTATAAACTATTATAATTATCAAAACTACTTAAAACTATAAATAAGTAATTTATAATAATATAAATAATACTCAGGACTCGACGGGTCAATCCCGAACTGACCCGACCTACACGGATTATCCATATCTACACACAGAGAAATCCAAAGGGGCGACCCAATGGGTCAGACCCGACCCAAGCCCCAAACTAATTGGACTACCCATATACACACACAAGGAAACCCAAACCAAAACCCATTCGAGTTGATCCTAACGTGAAACTGCGACCCTATTATACATACAAACTGACCTAACTCCTTGACCCTACCCATATCGGACCCAAACCCGAACCTATCCCAAACCCTAAACCATTCCCAGACACAACACGACCCACCCCTTCTAACCAAACCCGACCCGAACAAGACCCGGCGTCAACCCGGCCTGCTACCCACTTCTACACTCAACACAACCTACCCTGTCCTATACCCGACTACCCAAACCCGACCCGGGATGATCTGGTACGATTCGAAGCCAAACGACGTCGTTTGGCTAAGTGACTTTTGTTGGGTTTGTGCTCTCAAACCATTACTTTATGTATGAGACATTGACATTTTAATATATGGATATCAGCTTTACATTTCATTATGTATGTTTCTTTCATGAGATGATTGTTAATCCTTAAGTATCATATAAGGTAATTCGTGTATGTATGAGATATATACAAGTGAGGTACGAATTACTATTCTTTGATACTTGGAACTTGTCACAGTGGATGATGAGGTTGGATATCTCATCAGGTATACATTGTAGCATAATTAACTACCATTAGATGGAGTGACTAATCTCAATCACTAGAGTGTCACTCTTAGTTAATATGCTAGTGCTTATAGTGCATTGGCGGACCTGAGCTTTCTTATTGACACTCAAGACTGTCAAATAGTCAATAGGAACTCATAACTTGTATAAGGTACATGTTCTCAATCTTGCGACGATTATGAACACAGACTGTGGATATGGCTGTTTTGATTTACCAATCAATGAGGTCTACAGAAGATCAACACCTGGGTATCTTGGATATGTCATGTTCACAGGGTTGTGAACATATATTGTCAAGACAGAATCTACCCTCTGTTTCAGAGTAAGCATTCCCTTGAGAATGTCACCAAGTCAATTACTTAGTACTGCAATCTTGTTGATAAGAGTTATCAACGTGTTTGGTAATCATGAGAGGTGAATGGGACTCAAGGAATACAAGAAGTAATCATGATTCAGGTTGATAGTAACAGTTATCTGACTACCTGAATATGATTATGAATGCTGAAGGTAGAGGGACATTAGTACAACATACATGTCTAGTTATCGCTTCGAATATGTTCTTTTACGTTGGAGTTCAGTTATCGTTTTATAGTGGAGTAAGCGTTAATTGACTAGTTAGTTAGTTTGCTGATCAAAGAGTTTGGTCACGGTGATTAACAAACTGGTCTGAGCCAACAATAAAGAGCCTAGGAGGTCCCACTCTTAGCTTCGCTACGAAGCTTGGAAGGGCACATGAGGATCATGTCAAGGCAGGTTTGATCGATCGAAGGAGTTTTGATCGATTGAAGTCTAGGTAGGTTTGATCGCTCGAGGGTTGTTCGATCGATCGAAGGTTCGATCGATCGAATACACTTCGATTGCTCGAAGGTTAGGTCGGTTCTGGGAATCTATAAATAGGGCAGCTGCGTACTGAATGTTTTTAATCGTTGTTTTTATACGTAGAAGCTGCAGAAACTGTTTAGGTTTTCCTAAACCTTCCCAATCCTCTCCATTAGCGTTCCCACCAATCCTAGTCCTTCCTGCGAGCATCCATAGGAGTCATAAGAGTGAAGGCCATCTAGTGGAGGCTGCTGGAAGTTGAAGATTTTAGAATTGGGTTCAAGACACAAATGTATAATACTTGTCCCTTCACTAGTTAGTACGCATCTATAGAATTGACGGGTAGTAGATTCGGGCATGCCAATAAAGTTTCATAACTTAACTTTTTCACTGTGCATTTAAACTTTTAATTTAAACCATTTTTCATCAATTGGTATCAGTGCCTTGCTCGTTTGGATCTACAGATGCATTTTGGAACACTAGTTTTGATTTGCATGTAGATTTTACGACTGTTTTCAAAACTGCATCGTTACAGATCTATTTCTGTAGCATTATCGCAACAGAATACAAATCTGTGATTGCATTGGATGCATGTTGGATTCGATCGATCGAAGTAGGTTCAATCGATCGAAGATGCTCTGTGCTCAAGCGATCGAACGGGTTTCGATCGATCGAACATTGGATATGTTCAATCGATCGAATGGCATTCAATCGATCGAGACAGATTCTCTGTCAGGTTGTTCTTTTTATAGTTTTAAATGTTTTAAAAATTATATGCTTTAATTTTAAATTATTCTGTAAATTTTTCCAAATCATTCTGTGAAATAAAAAGTTCACGCAATTGAACAATGTTCAATCGATCGAAGGTTCGAGCGATCGAACGGTCTTCGATCGATCGAACTGTGATAGTGAAGTTAGATGCTGTTTTAAGTCCTAATTTAGTATATAAAGAGTTTATGTACCGTGTGAATCAATTAGCGGTTCCAATTGTTATATATACGTGGATGCATGTACGACTAACCCTTTTGCAGCAATTTAGTCCGCTATCTCCCATGGCATCAAGATCTATTTAAATTTTGGTATTTAAATGTTTTGAGATTGGTGCATGTTTATTTTATTGGTTTGGTTTTAAGGCATATATAAAGGGCGGTACGACTTCAATCCTGCGAATAGGAAAGTCGCACCGGTTTCCCTAGCCTTTTATATGTATTTTTTCTATTTCTAGATAAATTGTAAGCTTCAAAAGAAGCATAGGTTCAATGTAATAGAATTAGAAAATCCATGAAGATGGAGCTGGAGGTGATCAAACCAAGAAGAGGTGGTTCTATGGAGATTGAGCCATGGGAGATCGAGGCATTGTTTGAATGCCTATATTTCATTTTAGTTTTTTGTTTTATGTGCTTGTTTTGTGATTGGCATTTAATTATATTGTTACTACTCGCATGCACGTAAAACAAGTTTTCTAAAATAAAATTCAAAAACCGTTTTCAACACATTAGTAAACATTGGATGTTTATGGGTAATGTGTGGAAACACCTTTTTAGAAGAAAAATCCTTTTCTCATTTAATCTAGTAGGAGAGGGTCTTATTTATAAACATCCACGATCTTCCATTAACGGTTCACTGTAAGATGGGTAGTGCATTCTGTGCCACCTCGCCAGAGGTGATCATTCCATACGGAGGGTGCATTACTCATTGGTTACTAGATGTGAATTTCCTTTGATAGGATCAATCAGACATGTTAGAGGGTGACCACCACACGGAGGCGCTACTTGAGACGGTTGTGATTGGATCCTAGTTAATGGTACACACTAGCTAAGCTATGGATAAGGGATCCCACACAGGGCATTATTAAAAAACATAGAGATCAAAAGGGATCGGGAGTCATAACTTGTTTTGCAAGAGTTGCATAGCGGACAAGTCATGATTAATCGAAAGATCAAACATTGACCACCACACGGAGGCTTTATTCTTTCGTTTCGATATTCCAGCGACTTGTTTTAAAATAAGAGTTTTTAAAGGATTCTTTTATTTCAAACTATCAAATTCTGATATCCATATTTATTTTGTTTATTTGATTTTCAGTAATCATAATGTCTGGATCTGCATTTAGTCCACTTGCCACCATACTCACTCAAAACAAGTTAACTGGAAATAATTGCACTGAATGGAAATGAAACCTTAACATCGTATTAACTGCGGAGGATCACATATATGTCCTCACCACCCCATGCCCGAAGAACCCGCAGCAAACGCGTCGGCAGCTGCCAGACGCGAGTTCAATAAATGGAAGAAGTCGAATGGAATGGCTCGTTCCTACATTCTGGTCTCAATGGCTGGTGTGTTGCAACACCAATTCCAGTCTAACAATTCTGCTAGTGACATTATCGAATCCCTGAAGAAGATGTTTGGGGAGCATGGCAGGACTACTAGACAGGTAGCTATGCAGAAGATAATGAGTGCTAAGATGTCAGAAGGGACTCCAGTCAAAGAACATGTTTTAAAAATGATTGGTTATTTGAATGAGCTGGAGACCCTAGGTGCCAACATCGATGCACAAACCCAAGTTGATATGATCCTCAACACGCTATCACCGTCATTCGCTCAATTTAAACTAAACTATAATATGAATAAAATGGATTTTTCAATGAGCGAATTAATGAGTTCTTTACTGGCAGTGGAAGGGGTGATCAAACCTGTGGTCAACGTTATGAAAGTTGAGAAAAGCGCTTCCTCTTCCTGATCTATGCCGAAAGGAAAGAAAGGGAAGAAGAAAGCTGGCACTGGTGGTTCAAATGTTGGACCGGTTCCTAAGATTGCAAAATCTAAGGGAAAAGGTAAGGGCAAAGGGAAGGTGGGTGGCCAAGGCAAAGGAAAGTGTTTCCAATGCAGTGAGAAGGGCCACTGGAAGAGTGTCCAGAATTCTTAGCTACAAGAGTTCAAGTTATGATTGAGTCACATGTGATTGAAGTAAGTTTTATTATGGATACTTCAAACACTTGGTGAATTGATTCTGGTGCGACTAACCATATCTGTAATTCGTTGCAGGGGTTCAGATCAACCAGGAAATGTAGTGATGGGGAAATCGTGCTGACTCTAGGTTCTAGCACAACCGTTTCTGCGATTGCTATAGGACTAGTAGTTTTAGAGTTTTGGGACAATAAGACAATAGTTTCATTAGATGTTCTTTATGTTCCTTTGATGAGACGTAATTTAATTTCAGTTTCAAATTTATCGAATAATGGTTATTCTTTTCATTTTGGAACAGAAGTTGTTATTAAAAGAAATAGTTCTTTTATATCTTCTGGTGTTAAAACTAATGGCTTGTATGTGATTACTCCCAATATCTCTAAAGACTCTTGTATGGAACTTAATAACTCAATGGTAATTATACCATCTAAAAGAAAGGAACCTTCCACTAATCCAACAAGGCTTTGGCACATGAGTCTTGGCCATATCAATCTAAATAGGATTGGCAGACTAGTCAAAGAAGGGGTCTTAGGCGATTTAGTTCTCGAACCAATGGAAGTCTGTGAGTCTTGTTTAGAGGGTAAGATGACCAAAAGGCCCTTTCCTGCAAAGGGCAATAGAACCAATGCATTGTTGGAAATAGTTCATACTGATGTGTGTGGACCAATAAATATTAGAGCAAGGGGTGGTTATGAGTATTTCATAACATTAACTGATGACCACTCTAGGTATGGATATGTGTACCTAATGTAGCATAAGTTTGAAACCTTTGAAAAGTTCAAAGAGTTTAGGGCTGAAGTGGAAAAGTAATTGGGCACACATATCAAGGCCATTCAATCTGATCGAGGTGGCGAGTACCTCTCTAATGAGTTTATTGATCACCTCGTACAGAATGGGATTCTATCACAGTTGACTGCACCTGGTATGCCTCAGTAGAACGGTGTAGCGGAGAGAAGGAATCGGACTCTTTTAGACATGACTAGGTCATTAATGAGTTATTCTGAGTTACCATTATTCCTTTGGGGTTTTGCTTTGGAAACCGCTGCATACATACTACATCTAGTACCAAGCAAATCTGTTCCCAGGACACCACGAGAGATGTGGATTGGGCACAAGCCTTCTTTGCAACATATCCAGATATGGGGGTGTCCGGCACATGTGCTGAAAGGAAAGATGAGCAAGTTGGATTCTAGATCAGAAGTATGTTACTGTTGGGTTTGTGCCCTCAAACCATTACTTTCTGTATGAGACATTGACATTTTAATATATGGATATCAGCTTTACATTTTATTGTGTATGTTCTTTTCATGAGATGATTGTTAATCCTTAAGTATTATAGTAAGTAATTCGTGTGTGTATGAGATGCACACAAGTGAGATACGAATTACTATTCTTTAATACTTAGAATGTGTCACAGTGGATGATGAGACTGGATACCTCATCAAGTCTACACTGTAGCATAATTAACTACCATTGGATGGAGTGATTAATCTCAATCACTAGAGTGTAGCTCTTAGTTGATATGCTAGTGCTTATAGTGCATTGACGGACCTGAGTTTCCTATTGACGCTTAAGACTGTCAAACAGTCAATAGGAACTCATAACTTGTATAAGGTACGTGTTCTCAATCTTGAGACGATTATGAACACAGACTGTGGATATGACTGCTTTGATTTACCAATCAGTGAGGTCTATAAAAGATCAACACCTGGGTATCTTGGGTATGTCATGTTCATAGGGTTGTGAACATGCATTGTCAAGATAGAATCTACCCTCTGTTTCAGAGTAAGCATTCCCTTGAGAATGTCACCAAGTCGATTACTGAGTACTGCAGTCTTGTTGATAAGAGTTATCAACATGTTTGGTAATCATGAGAGGTGAATGGGACTCAAGGAATACAAGAAGTAATCATGATTCAGGTTGACAGTAACAGTTATCCGATTACCTGAATATGATTACGAATGCTGACGGTAGAGGGACATTAGTACACCATACAAGTCTAGTTATCGCTTCGGATATGTTCTTTTGCGTTGGAGTTCAGTTATCGTTTTATAGTGGAGTAAACTTTAATTGACCAGTTAGTTAGTTTGCTGATCAAAGAGTTTGGTCATGGTAATTAACAAACTGGTCTGAGCCAACAATAAAGAGCCTAGGAGGTCCCACTCTTAGCTCCGCCAGGATGCTTGGAAAGATGCTTGAGGATGATGTCCAGACAGGTTCGATCGATCGAAGATGTCTCGATCGATTGAAGTCTGAAGGTTCGATCGATCGAAGATGGTTCGATCGATCGAATGTTCGATCGATCGAAGGCACTTCGATCGCTCGAAGTCTAGGTCGGTTCTGGGAATCTATAAATAGGGCAGCTGCGTTCTGGAAAAGGTTGTTCGTCGTTTTGAACGTCAGAAGCTGCAGAAACTGTTTTGGAGTCCCAAAACCTTCTCTATCCTCTCCATTAGGGTTCCCACCAACCCTAGTCTTTCTGGCAGGCATCCGCAGGAGTCATAAGGGTGAAGATCATCTAGTGGAGGCTGCTGGAAGTTGAAGATCAGAATTGGGTTCAAGACACTAAGGTATAACTCGTGTCCCCTCTTGTGCGTATCTGTAGAATTGACGAGTAGTAGATCCAGGCATGCCAATAAAGTTTCATAACTTGATTTTTCCGCTGCGCGTTTAAACTTTCCATTTAAACCTGTTTTTCCAACAATTGGTATCAGAGCCACGCTCGTTTGGATCTATAGATGCGTTTTTTGGAACACTATTTTGATTTGCATGTTGATTTTAGAACTGCTTTCGAAACTGCATCGTCACAGATCTGTTTCTGCAGTGTTATCACAGCAGTATACAAATCTGTGATTGCATTGGATGCAAGATGGGTTCGATCGATCGAAGTAGTCTCGATCGATCGAACGCTCTGTACTCGAGCGATCGAACAGGTTTCGATCGATCGAAACCTTCTGTTGTTCGAGCGATCGAATAGAGTTCGATCGATCGAGACAGACTCTTTGTCAGGTTTTCTGTTTCACAGTTTTAAAAGTATTTTGAAATTAAAAGTTTAATTTTAACGTATTCTGCAAAATTTTTAATCATTCTGTGAAATAGAATGTTCAAGCGATTGAACAGTGTTCAATCGATCGAAGGTTCGAGCGATCGAACGGTCTTCGATCGATCGAACTATGACAGAGAAGTTAGATGCTGTTTTGAGTTCTAATTCAGTATGTAAAGAGTTTATATACTGTGTGAATCAATTAAGGGTTCCAATAGTTATATTTTGTTATATATATGCGTGGATGTGTGTTCAACTAACCTTTTGCAGCAAAAGATTAGTCGCTATCTCCCATGGCGCCAAGAGCATTTAATTTTGTGTTTGAATGTTTTTAGATTGGTGTGTTATTTTAAGTTTGGTTTGGTTTTAAGGCATATGTAAAGGGCGCTGCGACTTCAATCCTACGAAAAGGAAAGTCGCACCGGTTTCCCTAGCCTTTTATTTTGTTGTTGCTATTTCTATTTCTAGATAAATTGTAAGCTTCAAAAGAGGCATAGGTTCAATGTAATAGAATTAGAATATCCATGAAGATGGAGCAAGGAGCCGTTGTCCATGAAGATGGAGCTGGAGGCGATCAAACCAAAAGCAGGTTCTATGGAGATAGAGCCATGGGAGATAGAGGCATCGTTTGGATGTCTTTTATTTCATTTTAGTTTTTTGTTTTATGTGCTTTGTTTGTGATTGGCGTACAATACATTGTTGCATGCACGCAAAACAAGTTTTCTAAAATAAAATTCAAAAACCGTTTTCAACACATTAGTAAACATTAGATGTTTATGGGAAGTGTGTAGAAACAGATTTTCTCAAAAAGCAAAATCCTTTTTTACTAAATCTAGTGGGAGAGGGTCTTATTAATTACACCCACGATCTTCCATTAACGGTTCACTGTAAGATGAGTGATGCATTCTGTGTCACCTCGCCAGGGGTGATCATTCCATACGGAGGATGCATTACTCATTGGTTACTAGATGTGAACTTCTTTTGATAAGGATCAATCAGACGTGTTAGAGGGTGACCACCATACGGAGGCGCTACTTGAGACGGTTATGATTGGATCCTAGTTAATGGTACACACTAGCTAAGCTATGGATAAGGGATCCCACACGGGGCATTATTCAGAAACTTAGAGATCAAATAGGTTCGGAAGTCATAACTTGTTTTGCAAGAGTTGCATAGCGGATAAGTTATGATAAATTGAAAGATCGAACATTGACCACCACACGGAGGCTTTATTCTTTCGTTTCGATATTCCGGCGACTTAGTTTTAAAATAAGAGTTTTAAAAGGATTCTTTTATTTCAAACTGTCAAATTCTGATATCCATATTTATTTTGTTTTGATTTTTTCAGTAAATCATAATGTCTGGATCTGCATTTAGTCCACTTGCCACCATACTCACTCAAAACAAGTTAACTGGAAACAACTACACTGAATGGAAACGTAATCTTGACATCGTGTTAACTGCGGAGGATCACATATATATCCTCACCACCCCATGCCCCGAAGAACCCGCTGCAAATGCTTCGGCTGCTGCTAGACGCGAGTTCGATAAATGGAAAAAGTCGAATGGGATGGCTCGTTGTTACATATTGGCTTCTATGGCTAATGTGTTACAACACCAATACCAGTCGAACAGTTCCGCCAGTGACATTATCGAATCCCTGAAAAAGATGTTTGGGGAGCATGGCAGGCCTGCCAGACAGGTAGCTATGCAGAAGATAATGAGTGCTAAGATGTCGGAAGGGACTCCAGTCAAAGAACATGTTTTGAAAATGATTGGTTATTTAAACGAGCTGGAGACCCTAGGTGCTAACATCGATGCACAGACCCAAGTTGATATGATCCTCAATACGCTGTCGCCATCATTCGCTCAATTTAAACTGAATTATAATATGAATAAAATGGATTTTTCAATGAGCGAATTGATGAGCTCTTTATTGGCAGCGGAAGGGGTGATCAAACCTGGGGGCAGCGTTTTAAACGTTGAGAAAAGCGCTTCCTCTTCCCGATCTATGCCGAAAGGAAAGAAAGGGAAGAAGAAGGCTAGCACTGGTGGTTCAAGTGTTGGACCAGTCCCTAAGATTGCAAAATCTAAGGGAAAAGGTAAGGGCAAAGGGAAGGTGGGTGGCCAAGGCAAAGGAAAGTGTTTCCAATGCGGTGAGAAGGGCCACTGGAAGAGGAACTGTCCAGAATTCTTAGCTACAAGAGTTCAAGGTATGATTGAATCACATGTGATTGAAGTAAGTTTTATAACGGATACTTCAAACACTTGGTGCATTGATTCTGGTGCGACTAACCATATCTGTAATTCATTGCAGGGGTTCAGATCAACCAGGAAGTGCAGTGATGGGGAAATCGTACTTACTCTAGGTTCTAGCGCAACCGTTTCTGCGGTTGCTATAGGAGTCGTAGTTTTAGAATTTCTAGACAATAAAGTTTTGATTTTATCAGATGTACTTTACGTCCCTTCAATGAGACGTAATTTAATTTCAGTTTCTAATTTATCGAATAATGGTTATTCTTTTCATTTTGGAACTGAAGTTGTGATTAAAAGAAATAGTTCTTTTATATGTTCTGGTGTTAAATCAAATGGTTTATATGTGATTACTCCCAATATTTCTAAAGATTCTTGTATGGAACTTAATAACTCAGTGGTAACTGTACCATCTAAAAGAAAGAGACCTTCCACTAATCCAACAAAGCTTTGGCATATGAGGCTTGGTCATATCAATCTAAATAGGATTGACAGACTAGTCAAAGAAGGGGTCTTAGGCGATTTGGTTCTCGAACCAATAGAAGTCTGCGAGTCTTGTTTAGAGGGTAAGATGACCAAAAGGCCCTTTCCTGCAAAGGGCAATAGAACCAATGCATTGTTGGAATTAGTTCATACTGATGTGTGTGGACCAATAAATATTAGAGCAAGGGGTGGTTATGAGTATTTCATAACATTTACTGATGACCACTCTAGGTATGGATATGTGTACCTAATGCAGCACAAGTCTGAAGCCTTTGAAAAGTTCAAAGAGTTTAGGGCTGAAGTGGAGAAGCAATTGGGCACACATATCAAGGCCATTCGATCTGATCGAGGTGGCGAGTACCTCTCTAATGAATTTATTGATCACCTCGTACAGAATGGGATTCTGTCACAGTTGACTGCACCTGGCACGCCTCAGCAAAATGGTGTAGCAGAGAGAAGGAATCGGACTCTTTTAGACATGACTAGGTCAATGATGAGTTATTCTGAGTTACCTTTATTTCTTTGGGGTTATGCTTTGGAAACCGCTGCTTACATACTAAATCTAGTACCAAGCAAATCTGTTCCCAGGACACCACGAGAGATGTGGATTGGGCGCAAGCCTTCTTTGCAACATCTCCGGATATGGGGATGTCCGGCACATGTGCTAAAAGGAAAGATGAGCAAGTTGGATTCTAGATCGGAAGTATGTTACTTCGTGGGGTATCCAAAGGGTACTTATGGATGGTATTTTTATGATCCAAGAGAACAGAAGGTGTTCGTCAGTATGAATGCTATTTTCTTGGAGGATGATTATATCATGAACCATAAACCTAAGGGAAGGATAGATCTTAGAGAGATAGAAGGAGAGCCCTCAGTCCAACCCGTAGTTAATAACGATGTAAATCAGGAAAACACCACTTCTTCACCTATTTCCGCACCAGTACCTCGTCGTAGTGGGAGGATTATCAGCCAGCCTGATAGATACATGTTCTTAGGAGAAGTTTTTGAAGCTGTCTCCATAGAATCTGAATCTGATCCTACCACATACGAAGAGGCAATGGCTGATGTTGATTCAGCTCATTGGGTTAAAGCTATGAAGGCTGAATTGGAATCTATGGATTCTAATCAGGTCTGGGATCTTGTAGAACTTCCAGCCAATATTAAACCCATTGGCTGTAAGTGGGTCTACAAGAGAAAAAGAGGATCTGATGGAAAGGTTGAGACCTTTAAGGCAAGGCTTGTTGCGAAAGGTTATACTCAGAGGGAGGGCATTGACTATGAGGAAACCTTCTCGCCGGTGGCCATGCTCAAGTCCATCAGAATACTCTTATCCGTTGCTGCATGCCTAGATTTTGAGATCTGGCAGATGGACGTCAAGACTGCATTCTTGAATGGCAATCTTGAGGAGGACATCTATATGCAACAACCAGAAGGGTTCATAGCTGGTCGGAAAGGTAACTTGGTATGCAAGTTGCAAAAGTCCATTTATGGGCTTAAGCAGGCATCCAGAAGTTGGAACATACGATTTGACCAAGCGGTCAAATCGTTTGGTTTCATACAGAATCTGGATGAACCTTGTGTATACAAGAAGAGTGAAGGGAAAGTGGTGGCTTTTCTTGTGCTTTACGTTGACGACATTCTACTCATTGGAAATGATGTAGCGGCATTGTCAACGGTCAAGGTTTGGCTAGCTAGTACTTTCGATATGAAGGATCTAGGAGAGGCGAGCTATATTCTTGGGATAAAGCTCTTTCGGGATCGCAAGCGAAAGATAATGGGATTATCTCAAGCTGGTTATATCGATAAGGTGCTAACTAGGTTTTCAATGGATAATTCGAAGAAAGGTTTGTTACCTTTCAGGCATGGTTTAGCGTTCTCCAAGGACCAGTGTCCAAAGACACAGGAGGAGAGGAATCGCATGACAGGAGTTCCCTATGCTTCTGCAGTGGGAAGTCTCATGTATGCGATGTTATGCACTAGACCAGATATCTGCTTTGCCGTTGGCATGGTTAGCAGATATCAGTCGAATCCGGGTCCAGAGCACTGGACAGCCGTTAAGCACATTCTTAAGTACTTGAGAAGAACTAAAGATTACATGCTTATGTACGGTGGTAGTGAGTTAATTCCAGTGGGATACACTGACTCGGACTTTATGTCAGATAAAGATTCGAGGAAGTCGACGTCCGGTCATCTCTTTACCTTGGGAGGTGGTGCTGTCAGTTGGAGGAGCATTAAGCAGAAATGCATTGCAGACTCAACTACAGAAGCTGAGTATGTGGCTGCTTGTGAAGCCGCAAAGGAAGCTGTTTGGCTCAAGAAGTTCCTTATGGAACTCGAGGTGGTACCAGCGTCGCTGTCGCCTATTACGCTTTATTGTGATAATAGTGGGGCAGTGGCTCAGTCCAAGGAGCCAAGGAACCACGGAAAGGGAAAGCACGTAGAGCGGAAATATCATCTTATCCGAGATATTGTTCAACGTGGAGATGTGACTGTCACCAAGATTGCCACAGCTGACAATCTTGCTGATCCGTTTACAAAGGCCTTGCCACAGAAGGTCTTTGATCGTCATCTAGATAGTCTAGGTCTTAGATGTAGTTCTGAATGGTTATGAGTGCAAGTGGGAGTTTGTTGGGTTTGTGCCCTCAAACCATTACTTTCTGTATGAGACATTGACATTTTAATATATGGATATCAGCTTTACATTTTATTGTGTATGTTCTTTTCATGAGATGATTGTTAATCCTTAAGTATTATAGTAAGTAATTCGTGTGTGTATGAGATGCACACAAGTGAGATACGAATTACTATTCTTTAATACTTAGAATGTGTCACAGTGGATGATGAGACTGGATACCTCATCAAGTCTACACTGTAGCATAATTAACTACCATTGGATGGAGTGATTAATCTCAATCACTAGAGTGTAGCTCTTAGTTGATATGCTAGTGCTTATAGTGCATTGACGGACCTGAGTTTCCTATTGACGCTTAAGACTGTCAAACAGTCAATAGGAACTCATAACTTGTATAAGGTACGTGTTCTCAATCTTGAGACGATTATGAACACAGACTGTGGATATGACTGCTTTGATTTACCAATCAGTGAGGTCTATAAAAGATCAACACCTGGGTATCTTGGGTATGTCATGTTCATAGGGTTGTGAACATGCATTGTCAAGATAGAATCTACCCTCTGTTTCAGAGTAAGCATTCCCTTGAGAATGTCACCAAGTCGATTACTGAGTACTGCAGTCTTGTTGATAAGAGTTATCAACATGTTTGGTAATCATGAGAGGTGAATGGGACTCAAGGAATACAAGAAGTAATCATGATTCAGGTTGACAGTAACAGTTATCCGATTACCTGAATATGATTACGAATGCTGACGGTAGAGGGACATTAGTACACCATACAAGTCTAGTTATCGCTTCGGATATGTTCTTTTGCGTTGGAGTTCAGTTATCGTTTTATAGTGGAGTAAACTTTAATTGACCAGTTAGTTAGTTTGCTGATCAAAGAGTTTGGTCATGGTAATTAACAAACTGGTCTGAGCCAACAATAAAGAGCCTAGGAGGTCCCACTCTTAGCTCCGCCAGGATGCTTGGAAAGATGCTTGAGGATGATGTCCAGACAGGTTCGATCGATCGAAGATGTCTCGATCGATTGAAGTCTGAAGGTTTGATCGATCGAAGATGGTTCGATCGATCGAATGTTCGATCGATCGAAGGAACTTCGATCGCTCGAAGTCTAGGTCGGTTCTGGGAATCTATAAATAGGGCAGCTGCGTTCTGGAAAAGGTTGTTCGTCGTTTTGAACGTCAGAAGCTGCAGAAACTGTTTTGGAGTCCCAAAACCTTCTCTATCCTCTCCATTAGGGTTCCCACCAACCCTAGTCTTTCTGGCAGGCATCCGCAGGAGTCATAAGGGTGAAGATCATCTAGTGGAGGCTGCTGGAAGTTGAAGATCAGAATTGGGTTCAAGACACTAAGGTATAACTCGTGTCCCCTCTTGTGCGTATCTGTAGAATTGACGAGTAGTAGATCCAGGCATGCCAATAAAGTTTCATAACTTGATTTTTCCGCTGCGCGTTTAAACTTTCCATTTAAACCTGTTTTTCCAACAGTTACTTCGTAGGGTATCCAAAGGGTACTTATGGATGGTATTTTTATGATCCAAGAGAACAAAAAGTGTTTGTTAGTACAAATGCTATTTTCTTGGAAGATGATTATATCATGAACCATAAACCTAAGAGAAGGATAGATCTTAGAGAGATAGAAGGAGAGCCCTCAGTCCAACCCGTAGTTAATAACGATGTAAATCAAGAAAACACCACTTCTTCACCCATTTTTGCACCAGTACCTCGTCATAGTGGGAGGATTATCAGGAAGCCTGATAGATTTATGTTCTTAGGAGAAGTTTTTGAAGCTGTCTCCATAGAATCTGAATCTGATCCTACCACATACGAAGAGGCAACGACTGATGTTGATTCAGTTCATTGGGTTAAAGCTATGAAGGCTGAATTGGAATCTATGGATTCTAATCAGGTCTGGGATCTTGTAGAACTTCCAGCCAATATTAAACCCATTGGTTGCAAGTGGGTCTACAAGAGGAAAAGAGGATCTAATGGAAAGGTTGAGACCTTAAGGCTAGGCTTGTAGAAAAAGGTTATACTCAAAGGGAGGGCATTGACTATGAGGAAACCTTCTCGCCGGTAGCCATGCTCAAGTCCATCAGAATACTTGTATCCATTGCTGCATGCCTATATTATGAGATTTGGCAGATGGACGTTGACAAGCGGGGGTATTTGTAAAATACAACCGCACTAAAAGAAGAAAATGTATGGATTTAGTTTACAATTCCTCCATTTATCTGCAATTTGAATTACAACGCCAGTTTATACACATTTTGATTAATCTATGATAAGTTGTGTATTTAGTTGCAATTTGTGCAGACTACAGTTGTTGTGTGAAGAATTGAAAGATAACGATAAAAGGAGATGCTGAATTCTAATGAAGACAATCAAAAGTTGAAATACAGAGTTCGAGCGATTGAAGACCATTCGATCGATCGAAGGTTCGATCGATCGAGATAAGTTCAAGCGATCGAAGTCCCCAAGAGTTCAATCGATCGAGAATTGTTCGATCGATCGAACATGCCTTTTATCAGATTTTTACGCGCACGCAGCAGAGGAGAAACTTAACCCTAAGCATTAGGTTTCTGCTAGAGGTGTCAAACGGGCCGGGTTGGCCCGGCCCGGCCCGAGCCCGGCCCGCTTTTTTCGGGCTAAAAGCCCGGCCCGGCCCGCCACAAGGCCCGGTTCACATACCCTGGGCCGGGGTGGACACACATTCTCCCGTCCATGGCCCGGCCCGGCCCGAAATGAAGAAAATGCCCGGCCCGGCCCGGCTCGGCCCGAAGCCCACCACTTTTAAGGCCAAAAGTCGAAGGAAGCCCGCTAGCCCGTCCGGCCCGGCCCGATGTCCGGCCCGCTAGGCCCAAGCCACCGGTCCGGGGCGGACATCCCCCCTCCCTTCCCAAGCCCGGCCCGGCCCGGCCCGATTTTAAGTGAAGCCCGGCCCGGCCTGGCCCGGCCCGGCCCGGCCCGGCCCGTTTGACACCACTAGTTTCTGCTATATATATTCGTATTGTATACGTCCTTAAGGGGACCAGATTGTTTTCTTCAGTTTTTAGAGAGAGAGATAGAGGTTTTAGAGAGAGAGATAGAGGTATTGGAGGTTGGATATTGCTTTTGGATTGCTATTCTCATAGGTTAATACAAGATTTTCATTCCAGGTTACTTAGTATTGTTCTATTTACATTCTGTTAGTAGTTTAGAGTAGTATAATCTGTTGGATTTAAAGTTTTACATGCTAAATAGAGTTACACCATTAGTTTACATAATTTTCATGTTCAAAATGCAAACAGACGCATCCTTAATGAACCTTTACGTTAAAAACAATACTGTGACACTCCATACCATGTCTGAGTAGTCCCTAGGTTGGGATATCATGATGAAACCGTGATCTCAGGCCTCTGCCATGCAGTAGAATAATTCCTGTGTTCGATCGCTCGAGATTAGTTGGATCGATCGGACCAGAGACATAGTCGAGCGATCGAAGTTAGTTCGATCGATCGAGAGAAGAAGATGTTCGATCGATCGAAAACGCGTCGATCGATCGAACCCTCTGATTCTTGAGGACATTCTATGCAGTATTCCTAGACTTTCTCCTTTACTGATTCGTTATCAAACTGTCCCCAAACGCTCAGTTTGTCAAAACAGTCTTTAAACTTAAAGCCTTAAGGCATTTTTCTTCAATACCTTTTGTAAACCACCCTCAATGCTAACACCATTGTAGGTGCGAGTCCTAACTATTGAACCAAACCGCTTTTGTGTATTTCAAACTTAAATGTGATGACATAGTCCCGGTCATGAAAGGACTATGGATTCTTTATCCTAAGAGAAATACGGAATACTGTAGAAAATGTGCTCCATTGAGCTTGAATGTAAATGCATGGTAGATGGCTAGGTCGCGGTGGATTCGTGTAATCCCAGCATTCCTTTTTAATTAAGAAAAACACATTTTAAATTATCACGTTGATTAATTAGTTGGCAATTAGTTTACTTTTGTTTAATTATTTTTAGTAGTTGATAAATTGTGGGACTTTGTGTTCTACATTTCTTTAAAATATAGAATTTTATTTTCCTTGTTTGAGATTAATCTAGGTAATTAGTTTAACACCTTCCCTGTAGGATCGACCTGGACTTAACTAGATTACTACTTGCACGATTAGCTACACTTGGGTATAGCACACAAGCGCACACAGAAAAATTCTCGTGTCAAGTTTTTGGCGCCGTTGCCGGGGAAGGCGACAAGCCAACGCTTCGATTACCTCAATCTATCCTTATCTCTTTCTGTTTTTTTTTTCTTTTTCTTTCAATTAAAAACTACTTAGGGTCTTTCCCTTTATGTCCGATAATTCCATCGAAGGAATTTTTGGAAATCCACTCTATTCATCCAGTTCATCTAGTTCTATTAACCCCATAGTTACACCGATCGACTCAATGGCCAACAATCAAAGATAAAATGGTGATAATGTGGTTGTACCAATCGACGATTCACTTCGTCCTTTGTGCGATCTCATGACACCTGAACATGCGCCCACACCTTCTTGCATTCTCATTCCACCCCATGCAGGTGAATTTCAATTTCGTAATGGAATGATTCAACTCCTTCTTACCTTTCATGGAATGGAGAGCGAGAAGGCATATCTACATGTCAAAGACTTTGAGGATGTTTGTAAAAGTTACTCACAAAATTGTCCTGTAGATGTGACACGTTTAATGCTATTTCCTTTCACTCTGAAGGACAAAGCAAAAGTGTGGTTACTCACCTTGAAGCCAAACTCCATCTACACTTGGCATGCGATGAATACCGTTTTCTTGAAGAAATTCTTTCCACCTTGCATGACCACCGAGCTTAAACGACAAATAAACTCTTACAAACAAAAGAGCAATGAAACGTTCACCCAAACTTGGGAGCATTTCAAGGATTTGCTACTCTCATGCCCACATCATGGGTATGAAAAATGGCGAACCATCAGCTACTTTTATGAAGGGCTAAATGGTAAAACAAAAAAGTTGGCCGAGACCATGAGTTCGGGGCCATTTCTTCGTAAAAACACGGAGGAAGCTGAAGCTCATTTTGAGTGGCTAGCTGAACACGCCCATGAGTGGTCAAATTCAGATGATATCCCACGATCACAGATATCCTGCGTAGAAGAGAAAAGTTTATATCAACTAAAAAGTGAGGATCATCTGATGAATAAGTATGAAGAACTAGTAAAGAAAGTGGAAGAATTGGGGATGAAAGGAGAGAGCTCTAAGCAGTTTTTGCCTGAAGAACCATGTGGCACATGTAACATGCTGGGACACACTACTCAATATTGTCCAAATGTGCCATATTTTCAAGAACAACCCCCCATGGAAATGAATGCCATGGAAGGGTATAAGGGGGCAGGGAATTCCTACAACAACTATAATCCACAAAATAATAGATGGAATCACCCCGGGTTCGACTGGAAAAACAATGCTGGGACCCAAAACCAATTTCAACAACAGCAGCCCTACAATAACAATAATCAATATCAAGAGCAATACAACAGGCAGTCCCAACCATTCAATCATAATAGAACAAACAATTACAACCAAGCTCAACCCTCTAACAACCAACATGCAAATATTTACGTGCCACCTCACAAGAAGGTGCAGGAGGAAGATCCACTCTCTAATGCAAACTTAACACAACAGTTAATTCAAATGATGAGTAAAATGTCCGCAACATTAGAGAGGATGGATGCACGTCAAGAGGGTTTGAGTGGTACGTTTCCTGCTCAACCACTTCCAAACCCCAAGGGATACAACAATGGCCCTCCTAACCATGAACAGGCAAAAGCCGTGACAACATTAAGAAGCGGCAAAGTCATAGGGCAAAACATGCCTCATTCTACTCCCAAGGAGTATGAAGAGGAGGAAGTGGGAATGAGGAGAAAACCATCCACTCAAGAAGAGGAGTTGTCTAATAATGGTAAATCAGTAGAATTAAACAAGGACACTCCTAAAGAAGTAGAAGAAGTTGAGAGGAGGTCTGGAAAGGAGCCAGTCATTGCCGCATTACCTAAGTGCCCTTTCCCTGCACCTTACCCTCAAAGGCTTAAGAAACCCCAAAATGAGGCAAAGAATCAGGAGTTCTTGGAGTTGTTCAAACAAGTTAAAATCAATCTCCCACTCCTTGATGCAATCAAACAAGTACCAGCCTACGCTAAGTATTTGAAAGACTTATGCACGGTCAAAAGGAGGCAAAGTATAAAAAAACATGCTTATGTCGCTTGCCAAGCAAGCACAATAATTCAAAATGAGTTACCTCCAAAGCTTAAAGACCCTGGCACCCCAACTATCTCGTGTAGAATTGGGAATCAAAGGATAGATAACGCACTCCTTGATCTAGGAGCAAGCGTGAACTTGCTACTATATTCAGTATACAAACAACTAGGGTTGGGTGAACTCAAACCCACTAGAATTGCATTGCAATTGGCAGACAGGTCAGTCAAATATCCTAGAGGAATACTGGAGAACGTTCTAGTGCAGATAGACACATTTGTCTTCCCAGTGGATTTTGTGATTTTGGACACTGAACCTGTGTCTAATCCATGTTCAAAAATCCCAGTGATTTTTGGACGTCCATTCCTCAACACCATTGATGCCATAATCAAACTAAGGAGTGGTATCATGACCATCGTATTCGGGAATATGACTTTAAATGTCAAGATTTTTTCAAATCCCTGACCTGAAGAATACGAGGATGAAGAAGAAGTGAACTTCATCGAAACGATCATCGAAAACGAGGTCGACTTGGTTGACTATAAAGATCCTTTGGAGGTGGTAGTGTCACAATTCAACGCTACTTATCGACCCAACGATTCTACCCCATTGGACGCTACTCTAAATCATGATTGCCTCATGATAGAAACTAAAGAGGAGGATAGAGAGGAATGCATGTGGGTCACCCATATGAACCCTTGCCTCCAAAAATGAAGTTAACCATGCCTTCGAACTTTCAGTTTCCCGATCTTGAATTAAAGGAGCTTCCAAAAGAGCTCAAATATGTTTTTCTGGGGACTGAAAAGACTTATCCCGTTATAATCTCAGCCTCGTTAAGTTTAGAACAAGAGGATAAGTTGATCCAAATGCTCAAACTGCACAAGGGAGCATTAGGATGCACTATTGCCGATCTGAAAGGCATAAGCCCATCTATTTGCACCCATAAGATATATCTGGAGGAAGACGCCAAATCTTCGCGACAAATGCAGAGGCGTCTGAATCCAAATATGCAAGAAGTTGTAAAGAAAGAAGTCCTAAAACTTCTAGACATTGGGATAATATACCCTATCTCTGACAGCCCTTGGGATAGTCCAACCCAAGTGGTGCCCAAAAAGGCCGGTATAACAGTAAATCCAAATAAAGACGGCGAGTTAGTACCAACACGCGTCCCCACTGGATGGCAGATGTGTATTGACTATCGAAAGTTGAATACTGTGACCCGGAAAGATCACTTCCTACTGCCATTCATGGATCAAATGCTAGAACGAGTGGCGGGTCATAAGTATTATTGTTTCTTGGATGGATATAGTGGGTACAACCAAATTGAAATTGCTCCTGAAGATCAGGAGAAAACAACATTCACATGTCCGTTCGGTACGTTCGCTTACCGCCGCATGCCTTTTGGATTATGCAATGCACCTGCTACTTTTCAGCGGTGTATGTTGAGCATTTTCAGCGATATGGTTGAACAGACACTCGAGGTTTTCATGGACGACTTCTCGGTGTTTGGCCATAGTTTCGATAACTGCCTAGAAAACCTTGAAAACGTGTTAGCGAGATGCGAGGACAAACACCTAGTACTAAACTTGGAAAAATGCCACTTCATGGTAACCAAAGGAATTGTCCTCGGCCACATTATCTCTGACAAAGGTATCCAAGTCGATAAAGCGAAAATCGATATAATTTCGAATTTACCTGTCCCTCGTACAGTTAGAGACATCCGTTCTTTTCTGGGACATTCTGGATTTTATCGACGCTTTATCCAAAATTTTAGTGCCATCTCTCGACCACTGTGCCAACTACTCGTCAAAGATGCACCTTTCGAATGGTCGAAAAACTGTCAAATATCCTTTAATGCACTAAAAGAACACCTTACCTCCGCACCGATAATACAGGCACCCAACTGGGGTTTGCCATTCGAACTAATGTGCGATGCTAGTGACTACGCCATTGGTGCAGTCCTGGGATAGAGGAAGGACGACAAGCCTTATGTTATATACTATGCCAGCAGAACACTCAATGAAGCCCAAATGAACTATACAACTACTGAAAAAGAGTTACTGGCCATAGTCTTCGCGTTGGATAAATTTAGGTCTTATCTGATAGGGTCCCTAATAGTCTGTTTTACAGACCACTCGGTCCTCAAGTACCTGTTATCTAAGTAAGACGCGTAACAGAGGCTGATCCGTTGGATACTTCTACTCCAGGAATTTGATATCACTATCAAGAATAAAAAGGGAGTAGAGAATGTGGTTGCTGACCACTTATCCCGGTTAACATTCACAGACAATACTGAGCCCACACCAATAAAAGATGAATTCCCAGACGAGCAAATTATGGCAGTCTCGGGTTTATCCTGGTATGCTGATATAGTAAACTACCTAGCCGCAGGACAAACTCCGAGACACTGGTCGAATCAAGACAGGAAGCGGTTCCTCTCGGTTGCACGCCATTTCTTTTTCGATGACCCTTATTTATTCAAGTATTGTACTGATCAGGTCATCAGGCGTTGCGTCCCTAATGAGGATATAACCGTAATTCTAGCCTCGTGCCACTCTGAAGCATGTGGTGGCCACTTTTTTTCCCAAAAGACCACACAAAAAGTCCTACACAACAGATTTTATTGGCCTACCATATTTAAGGACGCTTATTCTTTCTGTAAATCGTGCCAACGCTGTCAAAAGCTAGGTACTATTTCAAAAAGAAATTCTATGCCCTTTACCCCTATTATCACAATTGAAATATTCGATTGTTGGGGCATTGACTTTATGGGCCAGTTCCCTAAATCAAACAACTGTGAATACATACTCCTAGCTGTGAAGTACGTATCAAAATGGGTGGAAGCAATACCGATGAGACGCAATGACCACAAAACAGTCATGTCTTTTCTTAAGGAAAACATTTTATCGCGTTTCGGAACCCCAAAAGCATTATTAAGTGACCAAGGCAAGCATTTCTACAACAGGCCTTTGGAAGCACTACTCAAGAAATATGGGGTACGCCATAAAATCGCTCTAGCGTACCACCCACAAACAAACGGGCAGGCGGAGTTAGCTAACCGTGAAATCAAACACATACTTGAAAAAATGGTTAGCTTCAATAGAAAAGATTGGGCTTATAAACTGACTGATGCTTTATGGGCATACCGCACGGCCTTTAAGATAAATTTGGGAATGTCTCCATATAGGCTAGTGTATGGTAAGGCGTCTCACCTTCTTGTCGAAATAGAACATAAAGCTTATTGGGCAACACGCTCATTAAACTTCGACATTAAAGAAGGAGGACATCTCCGGAAACTACAGTTGGCAGAACTGGAAGAAATCCGACGAGATGCATATGACAATGCCAAACTCCACAAGGAACGGTTGAAGGCTCGTCATGACCGAACAATTTTTCAAAAATCTTTCGAATCTGGACAGAAAGTTTTATTATATGACTCACACCTTCATCTCTTCCCTGGGAAACTCCAATCCCGGTGGAAAGGACCTTTCACAGTCAAATCTGTCTTTCCACATGGGGCCGTGGAGCTATTTAATCTTAAGAACGATGGAAGTTTCAAGGTCAATGGCCAGAGAATAAAACCGTTTTTAGAAGATTTCCAACCTGAGATCGAGCACATCCAATTGGATGAGCCCGACTATACTTCAAACTAAAGCGCCCAAGCGCGTTCTCCCAATGTTGTTGTATTGTTTCTTTTCCTGTTTTTTTTTTTCGTTTTGTTTTATCTTTTGTCTGTCTTTTTGAATGTGATCCTGATCCTAATCTGCTATTCCACTTTTATCTTGTGCAGGCTGTCCACTATGAAAGATGACGATATTCACTCGATAGGGTCATGGGCTGATTCAGAGTATCAGAACCCACAGTGGACTGCTGATGAAATAGCATTTTGCTTATCTCCATACCAAGGGCCAGGAGCCGATGACATCGTTGACTTATCCTACGGATATATCCCGTATGATCCTACGCTCCTTCAGATCAACCCATTTGCGCACATGGAACTCCCTGAAGAGGACGGAGAGCCAGAAGGATATGCTGTGTGGGAGGTCGACGACACTCTAATGGAACAATGGGAAAATGACTCAATGTGGGAGCCATGGGAAGAAGAGGACTTACAAGATGTGGTGCCCGAACGCCACAATGCTATTTTCACATATGTTGATGACTTTCTGGTCGTCTAAGTGGTTCCCTATATTTATGTCCATTTGAGCTATTTGTTGTTCAGGCTTCAATGCCCTCTACCTGCTAGTGCACCTGGGGATATCCAGCCAATAGTGAGGTTAACTCTGGGTCACATTCCATTCTTTTTCTTTTCGTTTTGCTCTTCCTTTTTATTTTTTTTTGTTGCTCTTATTAACGTATTTTCTCCGTTTTCATTTTTGTTTCCCTTTGTCAGGAATATCACTATGAATCTACCATTCCCACCGCTATTCCTTCCACATCAACTTTTCCATGGATTTGGACCATACATAAGGTTCCCAGACACCCCGCCGCAAGAGGACAGTCCGATGCGCAATTACACTCCATTATCTTTGTCTCCATCTGGATCTCCTGTTGTCGGTGCTATCACTTTCTTAGAGAGTTCGGCCTTGATCGATGATGTCCTCGCTGCTTTCCGCTTGTTCTGGGAAAGGGAATCATCAAGTTCCGACTCTACATTTGCAGTTCTGGTGGAGGACGAAGTTGTGGAAGAAGAAATGTTCATTCTCAAAGCATAGTGTTTAACTTTAATTGTTTTCTGTTATTTCTACTTTATTTCATCAATTGAAGTGTATTCCTAGCCGGAGTTTTTAGTAATTTCAGCTTTTTTTTTGTTTTATTTATTAATAAGGTTTTAAACACCAAGTTGGGGGCATGAATATTATAAGTGGATGATAGTTTAAGGATTTATTTATATAAACTTAATAATGTTCTATTATGTAGTTGATGTTTTTGGCTTACATGTTCTGGCAATGCACTATTTTATCCCTATTCTGTATGTCCAGATCAGTGTTGGTTAGTTGGGGGTGTGTAATTTCTCAATTCACGGATAGTGTAGAATTTTTATGTTCGATCGATCGAACGTATCTCGATCGATCGAGAGTGTCATAACTTTGAGCGCTTGAGACGAGCTCAATCGATCGAATGTTCGATCGATCGAACAGTTCTCGATTGATCGAACAGTTCTCGATCGATCGAAACCTGTTTTTAAACGAGGCATCGTTTAGAATTTTCATCTGTCACTCTGCCTCTCTCATAGCCTCGAGCGATCGAACACATACAGGACCTCCCTCGATTTTGGCCTCCCCCTTCTAACCACATTAATTAAGGAGCTCTGGATTCCCTGGATCGTCAGTGGCATCACCGGCCCCCTACACCCAGTGCGTCTCTCGAGGTGAGCCCCTGAGTCTCCCCTCGTATTTCTTTTTCTTTCAAATTCATATGGGGGTGCCCCCCATTGATTCTTTAACTCGTTTTCATAGTGTTATTCACGTTTTTGCTATTTTCGGGCCATCCCCATTCTCAATCGTTGCAACTAACACTTCGCTGTTCTCGATCGATCGAACTGGTTTCGATCGATTGAACCCAGCTACTGTTCGATCGATCGAACATTATCGAGCGATCGAACCAAAGATACTCTCAATCGATCAAACAGACTTTGATCGATCAAAGTGTGGCAGTTTCTTTATCTTTATTATTTGCCCTGTTCTAATGTATTCTCTCATTGCTTCTTCCTTTTTAGGGCTTTATCATGAATCCAATCACTGGCTACCATAAAGCCAAGCCATTCGACCTCGCTATACCCGACCCAGTTCCAGATCACGGGTTTAGAAATGAGGAAGACTGCGTTTGGTTCACCCGCTACTTCCAGTCACGGAAGATCATGATCGAGCGTCCCCTTGAGACTGCCTGGTTGGCTACTCCGTGGTACCTTTTGCGGATACGTGCCATGCCCCAGTGGTACACACTGTTCTCCTAGCCTAAGCCGGTGAATCTATCTTGGATACGGGAGGCATGTGCGACGATGATCCGTGGCCGGGAGATCATCTTCAGCCCAACCACCGTAGCTGCTTCTATTGGGGTACCGGAGGTACCAGATTGTGTATGCCCACATCGACCCGACACACCTCTGCTATTACCGACCATCATTATCCGAGAGATTACCGGGGGAGCACTTCCGATATGGGATGGCGAGGCTCTCATTCCTGACCTCCACCTCACAGACAATTACCATATGCTCCACCTCGCCCTGAGCAATTGCCTATTGGTGACTTCGTATCGGGAGAAGATCGCGGCGTGGTATGCTCGGGTATTATATGTGATCGGGACACGGTGGCCAATCTGTTTACCCCGCCTTTACATTGACTTCATGCGACACCCTACACGCTACACTCAGGCTAAAAAGCACCTGAAGGGTGCTTGGGCTATTCATCGGGTGATCGAGCATGCGGGTATCATTCCTTTGGCGGACGATGTGACTGCCCAGTCCTGCAGTCGTTTTGGTGAGACAGCTTCCCGCCGATCCGATGCGCAAAAGAGGAAGTGAAAAGGAAAAGGTAAGGCGAAGGTGGGAGAGAAGAGGAGACGTGGAGGCGGGACAGATACTGGGGGAGCCGCTTCTGGGACGCCCACAGAGGTTGAGGAGCATGACTCGGAGGAGGAGTTAGACACTGTTGAGGAGGTGACGAGATTTGAGTTGGGACAGAGGTCTCAGGCTCGTACCCAGGGAGAGTCTTCTTCTGCGCATCTCCCGACTATTCATGAGTTGTTATTGGAGGAGAGAGAGGCCAGGATTTGACTTGAGGGTAAGGTGGATGTGATGACTACCTTGCTGAAGGCGATCTTGATTCAGATCGGCGTTGATCAGACGGGTAATACAGCTGCACCTACCGTACCCAGCGATCCACCTACAGCAGCTCATGTCACTTCCACCGATCCACCTACTACATCTGCTGTGCCATCACCCCTCACTGCCCCATCTGCCTCTGCCCCTACTGGTCCTTCATTATCCGATCCCCCAGTTGATCTTTATGTTCCTACTACATCTGCTATACCACCTATTGTACCATCATCATCAGCAGGACCACCTACTACAGAGATACCATTTACACCTCCCCCTGTTGTGGCCGACACATCAGTTTCTACTCCAACTGCCACGTATGAGTGATCCGGCTACCACTACTACAGGTGTTGAGGGTGGTGTTATGGATGCTCCGGATCTAGTGATTGACATTTTATCTGATGTTCCCGATGATGGGTAGTATGGGGGTTTTGTTTTTTTTTTTTGGATTTTTGGTTGGTTTGGGATATTCTGGGTTGTTTGTTGGGCATTTTTGGACACTGTTGGGTTGTTGTTTTTGTTGTTGGTGGTTTGGATGGTTTGGATATTTATTTATATGGCATATAGAGATTTTATTATCGTTGTTCTGTTCGTTCACTTTACTATATTTCCAGTGAATAGTTTTATTTTATGCGTGGATCTGATGCTTTATATTTCCTATATTTCTGATCTTTGCTGCTTGGAGGGTGTATGTTTTCTGTACAGGTTGTTACTATTTTGATTCTTACGATGATATTTCAGGTGATATCTCTCTATCTATCTTTGAAAATCGTCTACTGAGGACATTGCAATTTTTAGTTGGGGGTGGGAAGTAGATAGATAATCACCTGTGCATATTAGTTACCTAACAATCTGGACCGCTCTATCTATTGCTAATGTCATACAATCTCCATTCAAAGTTAGAATTAACTTAAAATTTCAAAATTTCCTAAATTTCAATTTTTGAATTTAATTGGCAGAATAATTTTGAATTTTCACTTCTATTTAGCTATTATCAAGCAATGACACAATCATTTTATTCTCATCCTTTTATGAATTAAGTTCACGCGTTTTTCTAGCTCTCTAGGATAGAAGCATATGTTGACCACTCTTGTATCCAAATCATTTGCACGTATTAATAACTATGCGGAGAACTTAAAATAAGAGTTAATACGACTTTTGTACTTTAAAGAATGAAGTAGTGAAAACTAGTTACCCTTAGTGAGCTTTTGAATCCAATCTTCAATTCTGAGGGAATTATCACATTAAATTCGAATTGTTCTTATTGAATATGCGATTAGAATTTGTTGAATAGTCTCTAATTCTTTGTTTTGGCTTCTTAATAGAGGAGAACGTTCAGGATTTACCAACTAAACTCAATGAACATGTAAGTGTTAAAAATTAAGAAGTTGAGAAAATGATTTAAGTCATCGTTATTTACTCCTTATCTTTTCATATACCTGTATCAACGCTCTAACAATATGTGTTGCTCTTAACCCCACACCGAGTAAATACTTCCAAATTTATTATAAACTTCTAAATCCCTAATCCTATACTTTGACCTCAATGAACCCCATTGCACATCTAATGTGATTAAATTGTTGAAGTATGTTATGAGGAGGGAGTAATAGTAGGAGGGAGTAATAGTGGGAGGGGCTGCATAAAAGAAAAGAAAGAAGATGGAGTCCAGGTTAAAATATATATATATATATATAAATATAGAGGATGGTTGGAAGTAAGTAAAGAGGAAAGTACTAAGTTCAATCACATGATAGAGATGTGCAACTTCCTACCCTTCCATTTCTACCCTGCTAAATAAAAACACTGTCAAGTCAAAGTCTTAATGATTTTTAACAACTTAGTTTAAACATGAACGTGTAATTTGAGTTATCCACGGTATTTCGCTCCTCTAGTAAGTAGTATTCCTGTCTTGAGACTATACACTCTAAAATATTCGTCTTTTATAGAGTAGAGTATGGAAGCATTAGTATCCGAAAAATCACTCTTATCAAAGCTTCCATGTCCTGTGCGATCATTATTAACCAAGTTCCTGTGGGATGTTCATTTTTGAGGGTAATAACCATGTGAGGCTTGAGTTGAAACTACAAGTTCTGAAAGGTGTGATAGTCTAAACAACTCTAAATAAAGTTCGATGTATAGCTGTTGATTTCACACACACACGGATACATGGATGTGATGCATATGTTATTTTTATCTTGGTGGCATGAGGAGCATGTGTATTTCTTTCATGGTTTGAATGAGGATGATATGATTTGTGGAGTTAAATTAGTAGTTGAATAAAAGGGATTGTTTAAAAGTTATTCTATATCTTTTTGAGCTTAAAATTGGAGAATTTTGTGGGTATATTCACTGCAAACCCTCACGAGACAACGCTCGTCCACTAGGGGAAACCTAGGGGTTTAACGGCTTGTTGCATCTGCTAAATGCAACCGCGATTCCTGCGAAAGTGAGCTAGGTAGTTTTTCCTTGTTATTTTAATTGACTTGAGTTTAATTTATTATTAGTCATTGTAGTATTAGTGTAGCTTGTTTTTATGTTCGCTCTATTGCTAGGGACTAGCAAATCGCTAGTTGGGGGTTGTAACAAGCGGGGGTATTTGCAAAATACAACCGCGCTAAAAGAAGAAAATGTATGGATTTAGTTTACAATTCCTCCATTTATCTGCAATTTGAATTACAACGCCAGTTTATACACATTTTGATTAATCTATGATAAGTTGTGTGTTTTAGTTGCAATTTGTGCAGACTACAGTTGCTGTGTGAAGAATTGAAAGATAACGATAAAAGGAGATGCTGAATTCTAATGAAGACAATCAAAAGTTGAAATACAGAGTTCGAGCGATTGAAGACCATTCAATCGATCGAAGGTTCGATCGATCGAGATAAGTTCAAGCGATCGAAGTCCCCAAGAGTTCAATCGATCGAGAATCGTTCGATCGATCGAACATTCCTTTTATCTGATTTTTACGCACACGCAGCAGAGGAGAAACTTAACCCTAAGCATTAGGTTTCTGCTATATATATTCGTATTGTATACGTCCTTAAGGGGCCCAGATTGTTTTCTTCAGTTTTTAGAGAGAGAGATAGAGGTTTTATGTGTGTTTGTAGGTCTTGGAGGTTGGATATTGCTTTTGGATTGCTATTCTCATAGGTTAATACAAGATTTTCATTCCAGGTTACTTAGTATTGTTCTATTTACATTCTGTTAGTAGTTTAGAGTAGTATAATCTGTTGGATTTAAAGTTTTGCATGCTAAATAGAGTTACACCATTAGTTTACATAATTTTCATGTTCAAAATGCAAACAAACGCATCCTTAATGAACCTTTACATTAAAAACAATATTGTGACACTCCACACCATGTCTGAGTAGTCCCCAGGTTGGGAGATCACGATGAAACCGTGATCTCAGGCCTCTGCCATGCAGCAGAATAATTCCTGTGTTCGATCGATCGAGATTAGTTCGATCGATCGGACCAGAGACGTAGTCGAGCGATCGAAGTTAGTTCGATCGATCGAGAGAAGAAGATGTTCGATCGATCGAACCCTCTGATTCTTGAGGACATTCTATGCAGTATTCCTAGACTTTCTGCTTTACTGATTCGTTATCAAACTGTCCCCAAACGCTCAGTTTGTCAAAACAGTCTTTAAACTTAAAGCCTTAAGGCATTTTTCTTCAGTACCTTTTGCAAACCACCCTCAATGCTAACACCATTGTAGGTGCGAGTCCTAACTATTGAACCAAACCGCTTTTGTGTATTTCAAACTTAAATGTGATGACATAGTCCCGGTCATGAAAGGACTATGGATTCTTTATCCTAAGAGAAATACAGAATACTGTAGAAAATGTGCTCCATTGAGCTTGAATGTAAATGCATGGTAGATGGCTAGGTCGCGGTGGATTCGTGTAATCCCATCATTCCTTTTTAATTAAGAAAAACACATTTTAAATTATCACTTTGATTAATTAGTTGGCAATTAGTTTACTTTTGTTTAATTATTTTTAGTAGTTGATAAATTGTGGGACTTTGTGTTCTACATTTCTTTAAAATATAGAATTTTATTTTCCTTGTTTGAGATTAATCTAGGTAATTAGTTTAACACCTTCCTTGTGGGATCGACCTGGACTTAACCAGATTACTACTTGCACGATTACCTACACTTGGGTATAGCACACAAGCGCACACAGAAAAATTCTCGTGTCAGACGTCAAGACTGCATTCTTGAATGGCAATCTTGAGGAGGACATCTATATGCAGTAACTAGAAGGGTTCATAGCTGGTCGAAAAGGTAACTTGGTATGCAAGTTGCAAAAGTCCATTTATGGGCTTAAGCAGGCATCCAGGAGTTAGAACATCCGATTTGACCGAGCCGTCAAATCGTTTGGTTTCATACAAAATCTGGAAGAACCTTATGTATACAAGAAGTGTGAAGGGAAGGTGGTGGCTTTTCTTGTGCTTTACATTGACGACATTCTACTCATTGGAAATGATGTAGCGGTATTGTCAACGGTCAAGGTTTGGCTAGCTGGTACATTCGATATGAAGGATCTAGGAGAGGCGAGCTATATTCTTGGGATAAAGCTCTTTCGGGATCGCAAGCGAAAGATAATGGGATTATCTCAAGCTGGTTATATCGATAAGGTGTTAACTAGGTTTTCAGTGGATAATTCAAAGAAAGGTTTATTACCTTTCAGGCATGGTTTAGCGTTCTCTAAGGAATAGTGTCCTAAGACACAGGAGGAGAGGAATCGCATGTCAGGAATTCCCGATGCCTCGACGGTGGGAAGTCTCATGTATGCGATGTTATGCACTAGACCAGATATCTATTTTGCCATTGGCATGGTTAGCAGGTATCAGTCGAATCCAGGTCCAGAGCACTGGACAGCCGTTAAGCACATTCTTAAGTATTTGAGAAGAACTAAAGATTACATGCTTATGTATGGTGGTAGTGAGTTAATTCCAGTAGGATACACTGACTCAGACTTTATGTCAGATAAAGACTCGAGGAAGTCGATGTCCGGTCATCTCTTTACCTTGGGAGGTGGTGCTGCTAGTTGGAGGACTATTAAGAAGAAATGCATTGCAGACTCAACTACAGAAGCTGAGTATGTGGCTGCTTGTGAAGCCGCAAAGGAAGCTATTTGGCTCAAGAAGTTCCTTATGGAGCTCAAGGTGGTACCAATGTCTCGGTCATCTATTACGCTTTATTGTGATAATAGTGGGGCAGTGGCTCAGTCCAAGGAGCCAAGGAACCACGGAAAGGGAAAGCACGTAGAGCGGAAATATCATCTTATCTGAGATATTGTTCAACATGGAGATGTGACTGTCACCAAGATTGCCACCATCGACAATCTTGCTGATCTATTTACAAAGGCCTTTCCACAGAAAGTCTTTGATCGTCATCTAGATAGTCTAGGTCTCAGATATAATCCCGTATGATTGTGAGTACAAGTGGGAGTTTGTTGGGTTTATGCCCTCAAACCATTACTTTATGTATGAGACATTGCCATTTTAATATATGGATATCAGCTTTACATTTCATTATGTATGTTTCTTTCATGAGATGATTGTTAATCCTTAAGTATCATATAAGGTAATTCGTGTATGTATGAGATACATAAAAATGAGGTACGAATTACTATGCTTTGATACTTAGAACTTGTCATAGTGGATGATGAGGCTGGATATCTCATCAGGTATACACTGTAGCATAATTAACTACCATTGGATGGAGTGAGTAATCTCAATCACTAGAGTGTCACTCTTAGTTAATATGCTAGTGCTTATAGTGCATTGACGAACCTGAACTTTCTTATTGACAGTCAAGACTGTCAAACAGTCAATAGGAACTCATAACTTGTTTAAGGTTCTGTAGACACCCCATTTTGTCGGCTATCAGATTTAGGAGACCCATAGCTTGGTGGTTCACAATGATCGAAAAAGACTCAAAAAGGACTCCTGGAAGTTAGCTCTATTTCTCAAAATGCTCAGAATGACCAAAATGCCCCTGAAAGCCCAAAAACTCCCAGATTTAGACCAAAAGTTCTGGAAACATGCTACAAGTTTTTAAGTAAAACCGGAAGAAATCGTCAGCTCCCAGAGCCCCCCGGAAGTCCCGGAAGTTCCCCGAAAGTCCCCGTTGACCGATTTGACCAAGGTTTGACCAGAGTTTGACCAAGTTTGACCAAAATCGTCCAAATTCACCGTAATCATTAGAAAAGTATTAAAATGAGTTTTAAAAGAGAATCGAGCGAAAACGTCGGCTCCTGGGAGCTCCCGGAGGTTCCCAGAACTTCCCGGGAATCCCAGATTTGACCAGTTTGACCAAGATTTGACTTTGGAATCAGGACACCGAAACAATTTTCAAATATTTTTCATGGATACTAGAGGTCAATAGCTTTCCAACGGTATATCGCAAATAATTCCTGGATTTAAAACGAATTTATTTTGAATTTTCGAAGGCGAAAAAGGCGATCAAATCAGCTTTTATTGCGAATACCGCAAAACTTTTCAAAAGGACCTATCCCCGAACTATTTTTTATGTAAAGTAGACTCCATTACCTTTCCAACGGTATATCACAACCTCAATTTGGAGTTCGTATGCATTTTCTGTGAATTTTGGATAAAATAGGGCCTTTTAGCGAATACCGAAACCTCTGGGGGCCTAAACATAAATTTCTGGGCGTCTGAGGAGCAGTGCCACCGCGGCACTGGCCCAATGCCGCTGTGGCACAGGTCCAGTGCCGCCGCGGCACTCAACCCTCGCAGAGTCCATTTTTGTAATTTTTTTGGGGGTCCAATTTGATTAATTGAAAACCAAAACGACGTAGTTTTATGTTCACAGATGTTTGGGACCAATGGGAACACTTCTAAAATCCCAAAATCACCCCAAATTGGCCTATATAAACCCCCCATTGCTCTTCATTTTGGGGGGGCCAAGTGCAAAAGCTTGAAAAGTTGTAGAGAAGAAGAGAGATAGAGATAGGTTTAGAAGAAAGAAAAGGAGCTTCCTCCTACTATTTTGCTATAGAAAGTGAGTTTTAATCTTGTGTTCTTCCATTACCTCTCTTATACTTCCCATCCCAAACACCCCCAATCTCCATTCTTGAGCATTCTTGAGTTAGGAACTACTTCCATGTCCAAATGTCAAAATCTATGAGTGAAACACCAAGCTACAAGTCCAAAATCACATTGATTATCATCTATTGATTGTTATTTACTTACTTGTTCATATTATGTTCATCTATTCTTGCCTCATTTCTTTTTGATTTTCTTTATTTACTTACTAGTTCATCATCATCTAAGTGATGACATGAAGTTTGAGGTGAGTGAATCCTTATGCATAGTAGCTCTTGACCTCAAAAACATGTTTGATAGATGATGATCGATCATAACTTCAATACCTCCAAGGTATTCTTGAAGTGTATTGAAGTTATGTTCTAATAAAAATAAATCTTTCCAACAATCTTGGAGGTTCTTGATGATGAGTTTGATGTTGAAATTTCAAGTGGCTATAATCTTCATTGAGTATTGAAAATATGCTTTCAAAACATCTACTTCAAAACCCTCTTAAAACCCCTCATTTTAATCTCAAGAAAGAAAACTCTAGTTTTTCCCAAAACTTTCAAAACAGTGAGTCAAAACAGTGAATAATCTGAGTTCAAAGATTTTCCTAGAACTCAATACTCAACATATGGATGCAAGGCCACTTGGAAAGTCTTCCTAACCCATTGGAGAACACCCATGATTTTTGGTTTGACTTGGAAGTACTTGGAAATGGTCCATTTGGATCCAAACATTCCTTCCAGACATTCTGTTTTTGCTGTCACAGCAGCTAGGTCCGCTTCCAACCTCTTTTTCAGAAAACATTTCGAAAAGGGGTAGTCCTAACTTATTTTTCCATTACACTTCAATGTCTTAGGAAACTTTATGTATAAAATGGGCCTCTAGATCATTTGTTTTCATTTTATAAGAGTTTCTAACATTTCAGTCGACAGTACGGACTCTGTTTCTGAGTGACCTTTGTTGTTTATGTGATTTCTCTCAATCTGTAGTAGTTATTAAAGATTGGCTTTTTGGGTTATGTTCTAGACACAATAAGAAACATCTCCATAAAACATCATGCATTGAAAACATTCCTAACTCCTCTTTTCAATTTTCCAAAGATCTAGTTACTGTTCTGTCCACTATTCACAGCAAGCACATTTTAACTTTCATTCTTTGATTTGATGTTTATATGCCTTCCAAATTAGTTCATATCTTAGGAAGTAGTTCATACTACATTTGTACATATCCCATGATGATTTCATTCATTCATTCATACACATTATAGACTTCTAAGTCATTCTAGGAATCCATGAACACAAAGCACACTACAACCTTGGCACATTCTAGATACATACATTGCATCCATGCAAGATTTGGGGCCTTCATGGCTCCTAATCTAAGAAGATTATAAGGAATGAACTTGATCACACGTTCATGCTTCCCCCGATCTAATCATCCTTTCTCATCCATCCCGGGGATTGAGAGGTCTTCTTTTCTCAAAGATTAACATGCATCATACTAGCTTGCTAAGCATATTTTGATTTCTTTGATCATTTGCTTCAAGAACAATTCATGTCCCCTTTAGATTAGGAAGTCTTGATTTTTTGATACATGATTAGACGATTTTTCCTAGGTTTATTTGTGTGATCTTTCACTTTGCATTGTGTGATATTTGGCCTAGATCTTATGAATGATATCTTATCTTTAGATCTTCCATTTCAAATTTTCTTATGTGATGTAATATACTATCATAATAGTAATTGCCGAACCACACATAGTATAAGATGATTATTTGGATGCTAATTGAGGCCCGTCGAGAGACGGGGCGAGTTGAGGGTGTTTTAGTCGTGACAAAGGCTCCTTCTTCTCTCGTACCAAAACCCCAAGCCAAGTTCTTTGGTTATGAAGGGCCGGTGCCCTTTATCCGTTTGGGTGAGTCAAAATTAGGTTTCTTGGTTCCTTAAAGACCAAGTGGCGACTCTGTATCTGTTTTCAAAAGATCTTCTTTTCTTCGAAATCAACCTCTTGTTTTCTTTCAAATCAATTTCAAAACAAAGGAAAATCAATTCCGAAACCCCAGAAACAAACAGGAAAAACCGGGAGTGGACGACGGATTCCGCGTGTCCACAATCTGGAGACTCTGCTGGGGATTTTTATTTTCAAAACAAAATAATACAGAGGTTTGACTCATAAGAAGCATCCTTAAAATCATCTTTTTACTGTGTCTGGTTCACCGCATTGCACTTCTGCATTTCCCCCTTTCGACTGTGTCTGAAACGCGACGCTGACATTGTTCAGGTCTTGCTGTGCCAGGGCACAAGTCACCATTGATACTGTACCTTCCAAGGTATATCAAAAAGAGTAAAAACCTCCGTACTGTCTCCCTGACGGTATATTGGAACTCTCGTCAACGGACCCTCTTTGACTAAACCCAGCCTTTGCATATAGATTCCTGTAGAACCTTTCATAGGACTGTTCATTTATCTTTTCAGATAGGACAATGTGATATAACTGCTGTATGCCCTGACGGGATTACCTGTGCGGTGTAGACGCTTATGTGGCATAGAACAGAACCTCTTTCTTATGATTTCCAAGGCAATCACTCACATGTGATCACATTGAGTTGACTTGCCTAGGCACCATGATAAGGATGTCTGCTCCATGCTCACAAAGATATACACCGCAAACCTTGTTTTTTGGTCCTGAGACATAGGAGTATGAAAACTTGCTAGACAATATGATCACCATCATCACCTATTCCCGTCGTATATCCTTATTTCTTCCAGAAACTCTACCCAACTCATCAGGATATCCCTGTTGCTCCTAGGAACTCTATCCAAATTTCCCAGAAATACCCATAGTACTTGTTTCTCCCAAAAAACTCTGCCCAAATCACCCAGAAATGCCCAGATATACTTGTGTCCCCTAGAAACTCTATCCATATTTCTCAGAAATACCCAAAATACCAGTTTCTCCTAGAAGCTCAGTCCAAATCAACCAGAAATCCTTATTTCTCCTAGAAACTCAAATGACTTCTAGAAATTTCTCCGAATCTTCCAAATCCATGTTTCTCCCAGAAACTCTATCCAAAATTCCCGAAGTATCCCGGAAATCCCTGTTATCCCTTGGTGATCATACTGGAAAGTAAGGTTAGCACACTCTGTATGGCTAGGACCTTATTTGTTTAACTGCTATTTGTTAGAAGTAGGGCCATCATATAGATTAGGGCTTGCATCCGCATGCTTGTCTCATGTGCATACACAATTCGTGTTAGTCTACATGCACGCACATCTCGTCAGTCTCACATGTGTCAGTCTCTACACATCAAATGCATACATGTCATCATCTTCACTCATGTCAATCGTTATATAGAGGTCATATACATACTACGACTGTCATTAGTTCACATCGATGAATCCTTCAAAACTCTGATCATCTCTCCCCTAGGAGTCCCTAGAAGTATTTTGTGCCTCTGCTAATTTGGGCTTTTACTTCTATTTGCAGAAAAAAAACTTAGCCCCGGGTAAGCGCACCTCTATACCTCCTAGAATTCACTTTCCTAATCGAGGGCTAGACCATCACCGATCCACCAATGGCCTACAAAGCTCTGGAAGAAAAAGTGAACAAGCTACAAACCACTGTTGAGCAGTTCAGTTTAAGGGTTAGTCGATTTGGTAAAATGGCAAGGAGCATTAGCAAAGAACTGCTTGAAATGGGGACTAGAATGGAGGATACCATCATAGAAGAAAATTTCAAGAATGATGAACCCCAACACCAGTCCAAGAGGCCTAAATACTCCCGACACTCCCTGGATGTCAACGCCCTACGCAGCCAACCTATGGCATACCCTCATCGGCCATACCAATCCTTCAACCAAACCACTAGTTGCCCTTACCAGAAAAAGCAACCCCGTACCTTTGCCAAACTAGATATCTCCCCCTCCATAGCCTTAGGCCGTCTGCTAAAAAAGGGACACCTCTAACTCCTTCAGCCTCGTGCCGATCCCCCACCACCTAACTGTGATCTGTCCAAACGATGTGCCTACCACCAAGGCCCAGTCCATGACACTGACCAGTGCATACGTCTCCGCCATGATATCCAGGACCTCATCGACCAAAACATCATTGAGCCACCACCCATTCAACCCCGTGTCACCTAAGCCCCTGGCTTACCTACTCGAATGATCCCCTTCGCTGAGGACCATGAATGTTGAACTTGTGCCGATGAAGTGATGGTGTTTGGGACTCTTCCTAGAAAACCAAACGAAGATGCTCTTTAAAAAAAAATAAATAAAAAGAATAAGTGAGTCACTGTGACATTCCATTTGAGACCAGGTCGAGTCTAGTCGAGTCTGTTGTATGTTTATTCTTGTGGTCGAGTCTGTTTGTCATCGAGTTGTTAATGAGTCTGTAATCCTTCTCTATAAATGGAATGAAGTCTCATTTTGCCTAATCTGATGTGTTTAGTCATAGATTCATGAATCGCTGAACTGAAGTGTTACTTTTCAAATTACCATGGATATTACTGTGCTAAAAAAAAGGTAATTTATTTTTTCAAAATCCTGAAAGGTCAAAGTCAATTTTGCGCCGACACCGATGAAGAGCCGAGAATTGAATAGTCTTACTTTAAGAATTTAAAGATGCTCTTGCCTCAATCTTGAAAAGACATACTTGAAACTGACTTGGGGCTTGCCCAACACCCTTTTTCCACCATTTCAAAGCCTTAAGCCCAATCCAATTGGAAGCCATGCAATCTATCCGATTGAAAGCAATACAGACTTAGTCCTTGATGGTAGCCAAACATTTTAGCATGTTTCATCTCCACTTTCACAAAAAAAAAAAAAAGAAGAAAAGAAAAGAAAAGAAAAGAAAAAGCTCGCTAGGTTGAAAACCCGAAAGGGCACCTAGGCAAAAGTTAGAGCCAAAAAGGTATTGATTTCCAAGATCTAAACTTAGCCAGTCAAAATGATGGAGAAAATGAAAGAAAGAAGATTTTAGTGATACAGAGAATTGTACACTTCAAGGTACATCATGAGAATGTGTCTAGATCATATTTCAAAAGGCTCGGAACAACCATAAGTAAATTCTGAGAGCTGACATGCACATTCCGGAATTCTGAGATTGCAGTCAAAAGGTCTCACAAGAATCAACTACATGAAAAGTAAAATTGACTGGCTAGGAGAAAGTGAAAAGGATCGATCCTCAAAATAAATAGAAAAAAAGAAAGAAAAAAGGGGAGATCAAAACTGAATCTTCTTATTCAAGGCTACCACAAGTGACCTAAGTTTGACTTCTTTGACGATTGGTTTGAAAAACCCTCAACCCCCCTTTCTTCAAGCCTGGCTTTGAACTACGCTCGACCTGATTCCCACTCGGGGATACGTAGGCAACCACATCGGTTCGGTCGACACCATCATAATCAAACCAATTTCTTTCAAGACCTTGCTTTGAACTACGCTCGACCTGATTCCCACTCGGGGATACGTAGGCAACCACATCGGTTCGGTCAACACCATCATAATCAAACCAATTTCTTTCAAGACCTTGCCTTGAACTACGCTCGACCTGATTCCCACTCGGGAATACGTAGGCAACCACATCGGTTCGGTCGCTCCACCCATAAAAATAGCCCAATTTCTTTCAAGCTTCGGCCCGAACTACGTTGGACCTGATCCCCACTTGGGGGTACGTAGGCAGACTTTCAAAAAGAAAAGAAGGATGGCTCTCTAGGTCGAAAATCTGAAAGGATGCCTAGGCAAAATTAGAGCTAAATCCAAGGTGAGCAATAACAAAAGAGAGAAAAGAGCTCGTTAGGTCACCTCACTGGTGCCTAGGCAAAAGTTATGAGCATTTGAGAGATTAAAGTCACGGTCCTTGCCTCAAGCCAGAAATCACCTTCCACCCTAGGGGCAAACTTCGGCTACCCGCCTCGTTCGCCTAACTTTTACTATCTACCCTTCATACAAGGGGCAAACTTCGGTCACCTACCTCGTTTTCCCAAAACCTCCAATGAACCTTCCTCCAAACTAGGGGCAAACTTCGGTCATTTACCTCGTTTGCCTATCAATCCCACTTCATGCACTTCAAACTAGGGGCAAACTTTGTTTGCCACCCAATCCCTATAAGCCTTCAAGTCACAAGCATTGTCTTGAACAGATGGAAATGGAGCATCTTTTATTCCATAAGCTAAGGCACTAATTCAAAGCACATCTTGGGAGAAGCAAAGAAATTGATTAGATCAGTAGGGAGGAATTTTCAAAATAAGATTCACCATCAAAGTGATGCCACGTTAAGGTGAAAAGTAAACACAAAAGAGAAATGGTACATCATTTATGACAAGAGCACATTAAGTTTTGGCAAGTCGAGCTTGTTTCATTTCAGTGTCGAATGTGTCGCCCTCGCGCGTCGGTGTCTGTCAGTTTCTGAGTCTGTCATAGTCTTTTTCAGAAAAAGAGTCTGTCATAGTCTCAAATGTACAAGTCAATAGTGACGAATAATGAATTTTTCAAATCAAGTTATAAAGAGCATTCTAATGACAATACAAGCAGGAGTACCAAACACTATTACTGCACCAGTCAAGGCGTCAGCATGAGAAGCGTCCAAACTTGGGGAAAATTTCATCCCCTTCCAAACCGCCAAAAGTTAACCATCATCTTCTAGCAACATAAGTCCATGAGTGGCTGTTGATCTTTCATCTTTCTTCATGCAACATAAGTCCATGAGTGGCTGTTGATGATCTTTCTTCTTTCCTGCAACATAAGTCCATGAGTGGCTGTTGATCTTTCTTCATGCAACATAAGTCCATGAGTGGCTATTGATGATCTTTCTTCCTTCCTGCAACATAAGTCCATGAGTGGCTGTTGATCTTTCATCTTTCTTCATGCAACATAAGTCCATGAGTGGCTGTTGATGATCTTTCTTCCTTCCTGCAACATAAGTCCATGAGTGGCTGTTGATCTTTCTTCATGCAACATAAGTCCATGAGTGGCTGTTGATGATCTTTCTTCCTTCCTGCAACATAAGTCCATGAGTGGCTGTTGATCTTTCATCTTTCTTCATGCAACATAAGTCCATGAGTGGCTGTTGATGATCTTTCTTCCTTCCTGCAACATAAGTCCATGAGTGGCTGTTGATCTTTCATCTTCCTTTGTCCTAGCAACATAAGTCCATGAGTGACTGTTGATCTTTCTTCATGCAACATAAGTCCATGAGTGGCTGTTGATGATCTTTCTTCCTTCCTGCAACATAAGTCCATGGGTGGCTGTTGATCTTTCATCTTTCTTCATGCAACATAAGTCCATGAATGGCTATTGATGAGCTTCCTTTCTCCTAGCAACATAAGTCCATGAGTGGCTGTTGATCTTTCATCTTCCTTCATCCTAGCAACATAAGTCCATGAGTGGCTGTTGACTGTCTTCCTTCGCTCTGTCCAACATAAGTCCATGAGTGGCCGTTGATGACCTTCTTTCATCCTAAAGCAACATAAGTCCATCACCCTCCTCTTTCAATATCAAAACCTTAACTGCCACAGAGATTCCCCGAGAACCCCGCATCATCCCCCGAGGACAGAAGCAGAAAGATACCGGCTCCCGGAGGCCCCAACCGGCCCGCAAGATTTGATCAAGAGAAGCAGTTGAAGAGAGATCCCAGAAAGAGTCGCTTCATCCCCAGCAGATTCAGATTAATCCTCAGCGGACTCGTACACCGTCAGTTCAATCACAGTAGTCCATTGTCGGCTCATCATCTCGATTCAAACATCGTCGGTTCATTAATCATCATCGCTCTCATTCAAGATATGCCATGGCTTCTATCAATGGGGCTTCCATGTTCATCGCGTGACATCTCAGGATTTTGTGATCATTCCTTGACTTCTGTGTCCGTCTCTTAATTTCCAGGGCTTCCGTGTCCGTCGGTTATTTGCCAAAAGGTATCTTCGATTGTAGTCCTCTGTGACCCCACACCCAATTACGTTCGCTTACGAAGCACACTTCCCAAAATTTAGAAGTTTGCCCCTAGACTCAGAGCCTTCTAAAATCTTGGTATCCCTATTCGGGTCAATAACTGCATCATAGTCAGAAACACCAGCACGACACCAGCCCACTCGGAGTGGCACACCCTACAGCATACTAGGATTAAAACACTAGGTATGATAGGACTCGTGACACAATTCATATCACATCCATGCATTGCATATCATCCTCATAGCATAGCATCTGCCTGTCTCGTTGTGCATGTGTGATTTGTTCCTTTATCCCCGAACTACGTCCTGGTCTGATTCCCCTTGGGATACGTAGGCAGCTCACGCAGAGGACGACCAGCATTAGCCTCAGCATCATTGCATCGTTTGCAACGCTTTTTTTTTATCCTAAATCTATAGCCTCCAAAAGACCTGTCTCTTCAAAGCTTTGGCACTCGCTTGCGACATGCGTTGCCTCGCAAGTTCATGCCAAAGAGGGGCAAACTGTAGACACCCCATTTTGTCGGCTATCAGATTTAGGAGACCCATAGCTTGGTGGTTCACAATGATCGAAAAAGACTCAAAAAGGACTCCTGGAAGTTAGCTCTATTTCTCAAAATGCTCAGAATGACCAAAACGCCCCTGAAAGCCCAAAAACTCCCAGATTTGGACCGAAAGTTCTGGAAACATGCTACGAGTTTTTAAGTAAAACCGGAAGATATCGTCAGCTCCCAGAGACCCCCGGAAGTCCCGGAAGTTCCCCGAAAGTCCCCGTTGACCGATTTGACCAGGTTTGACCAGAGTTTGACCAAGTTTGACCAAAATCGTCCAAATTCACCGGAATCATTAGAAAAGTATTAAAATGAGTTTTAAAAGAGAATCGAGCAAAAACGTCGGCTCTTGGGAGCTCCCGGAGGTTCCCAGAACTTCCAAGGAATCCCAGATTTGACCAGTTTGACCAAGATTTGACTTTGGAATCGGGTCACCGAAACAATTTTCAAATATTTTTCATGGATACTAGAGGTCAATAGCTTTCCAACGGTATATCGCACATAATTCCTGGATTTAAAACGAATTTATTTTGAATTTCCGAAGGCGAAAAAGGCGACCAAATTAGCTTTTATCGCGAATACCGCAAAACTTTTCAAAGTGACCTATCCCCGAACTATTGTTTATGTAAAGTAGACTCCATTAACTTTCCAACGGTATATGACAACCTCAATTTGGAGTTCATATGCATTTTCTGTGAATTCTGGACAAAATAGGGCCTTTTCGCGAATACCGGAACCTCTGGGGGCCTAAACATAAATTTTTGGGCGTCTGAGGAGCAGTACCGCCGCGGCACTCAACCCTCGCAGAGTCCATTTTTGTATTTTTTTGGGGGTCCAATTTGATTAATTGAAAACCAAAACGACGTAGTTTTATGTTCACAGATGTTTGGGACCAATGGGAACACTTCTAAAATCCTAAAACCACCCCAAATTGGCCTATATAAACCCCCCATTGCTTTTCATTTGGGGGGGGGGGGGGGGGGGCAAGTGCAAAAGCTTGAAAAGTTGTAGCGAAGAAGAGAGATAGAGATAGGTTTAGAAGAGAGAAAAGGAGCTTCCTCCTACTATTTTGCTATAGAAAGTGAGTTTTAATCTTGTGTTCTTCCATTACCTCTCTTATACTTCACATTCCAAACACCCCCAATCACCATTCTTGAGCATTCTTGAGTTATGAACTACTTCCATGTCCAAATGTCAAAATCTATGAGTGAAACACCAAGCTACAAGTCTAAAATCACATTGATTATCATCTATTGATTGTTATTTACTTACTTGTTCATATTATGTTCATCTCTTCTTGCCTCATTTCTTTTTGATTTTCTTTATTTACTTACTAGTTCATCATCATCTAAGTGATGACATGAAGTTTGAGGTGAGTGAATCCTTATGGATAGTAGCTCTTGACCTCAAAAACATGTTTCATAGATGATGATCATAACTTCAATACCTCCAAGGTATTCTTGAAGTGTATTGAAGTTATGTTCTAATAAAAATAAATCTTTCCAACAATCTTGGAGGTTCTTGATGATGAGTTTGATGTTGAAATTTCAAGTGGCTATAATCTTCATTGAGTATTGAAAATATGCTTTCAAAACATCTACTTCAAAACCCCTCTTAAAACCCCTCATTTTAATCTCAAGAAAGAAAACTCTAGTTTTTCCCAAAACTTTCAAAACAGTGAGTCAAAACAGTGAATAATCTGAGTTCAAAGATTTTCCTAGAACTCAATACTCAACATATGGATGCAAGGCCACTTGGAAAGTCTTCCTAACCCATTGGAGAACACCTATGATTTTTGGTTTGACTTGGAAGTACTTGGAAATGGTCCATTTGGATCCAAACATTCCTTCCAGACATTCTGTTTTTGCTGTCACAGCAGCTAGGTCCGCTTCCAACCTCTTTTTTAGAAAACGTTTCCAAAAGGGGTAGTCCTAACTTATTTTTAGATTAAACTTCAATGTCTTAGGAAACGTTCTGTATAAAATGGGCCTCTAGATCATTCGTTTTCATTTTCTAAGATTTTCTAACATTTCAGTCGACAGTACGGACTCTGTTTCTGAGTGACCTTTGTTGTTTATGTGATTTCTCTCAATCTGTAGTAGTTATTAAAGATTGGCTTTTTGGGTTGTGTTCTAGACACAATAAGAAACATCTCCATAAAACATCATGCATTGAAAACATTCCTAACCCCTCTTTTCAACTTTCCAAAGATCTAGTTACTGTTCTGTCCACTATTCACAGCAAGCACATTTTAACTTTCATTCTTTGATTTGATGTTTATATGCCTTCCAAATTAGTTCATATCTTAGGAATTAGTTCATACTACATTTGTACATATCCCATGATGATTTCATTCATTCATTCATACACATTATAGACTTCTAAGTCATTCTAGGAATCCATGAACACAAAGCACGCTACAACCTTGGCACATTCTAGATACATACATTGCATCCATGCAAGATTTGGGGCCTTCATGGCTCCTAATCTAAGAAGATTATAAGGAATGAACTTGATCACACGTTCATGCTTCCCCCGATCTAATCATCCTTTCTCATCCATCCCGGGGATTGAGAGGTCTTCTTTTCTCAAAGATTAACATGCATCATACTAGCTTGCTAAGCATATTTTGATTTCTTTGATCATTTGCTTCAAGAACAATTCATGTCCCCTTCAGATTAGGAAGTCTTGATTATTTGATACATGATTGGACGATTTTTCCTAGGTTTATTTGTGTGATCTTTCACTTTGCATTGTGTGATATTTGGCCTAGATCTTATGAATGATATCTTATCTTTAGATCTTTCATTTCAAATTTACTTATGTGATGTAATATACTATCATAATAGTAATTGCCGAACCACACATAGTATAAGATGATTATTTGGATGCTAATTGAGGCCCGTCGAGAGATGGGGCGAGTTGAGGGTCTTTTAGTCGTGACAAAGGCTCCTTCCTCTCTCGTACCAAAACCCCGAGCCAAGTTCTTTGGTTATGAAGGGCCGGTGCCCTTTATCCGTTTGTGTGAGTTAAAATTAGGTTTCTTGGTTCCTTAAAGACCAAGTGGCGACTCTGTATCTATTTTCAAAAGACCTTCTTTTCTTCGAAATCAACCTCTTGTTTTCTTTCAAATCAATTTCAAAACAAAGGAAAATCAATTCCGAAACCCCGGAAACAAACAGGAAAAACTGGGAGTGGACGACGGATTCCACGTGTCCACAATCTGGAGACTCTGCTGGGGATTTTTATTTTCAAAACAAAATAATACAGAGGTTTGACTCATATGAAGCATCCTTAAAATCATCTTTTTACTGTGTCTGGTTCACCGCATTGCACTTCTGCATTTCCCCCTTTCGACTGTGTCTGAAACGCGGCGCTGACATTGTTCAGGTCTTGCTGTGCCAGGGCACAAGTCACCGTTGATACTGTACCTTCCAAGGTATATCAAAAAGAGTAAAAACCTCCGTACTGTCTCCCTGACGGTATATTGGAACTCTCGTCAACGGACCCTCTTTGACTAAACCCAGCCTTTGCATATAGATTCCTGTAGAACCTTTCATAGGACTGTTCATTTATCTTTTCAGATAGGACAATGTGATATAACTGCTGTATGCCCTGACGGGATTACCTGCGCGGTGTAGACACTTATGTGGCATAGAACAGAACCTCTTTCTTATGATTCCCAAGGCAATCACTCACATGTGATCACATTGAGTTGACTTGCCTAGGCACCATGATAAGGATGTCTGTTCCATGCTCACAAAGATATACACCGCAAACCTTGTTTGTTGGTCCTGAGACATAGGAGTATGAAAACTTGCTAGACAATATGATCACCATCATCACCTATTCCCGTCGTATATCCTTATTTCTTCCAGAAACTCTACCCAACTCATCAGGATATCCCTGTTGCTCCTAGGAACTCTATCCAAATTTCCCAGAAATACCCATAGTACTTGTTTATCCCAAAAAACTCTGCCCAAATCACCCACAAATCCCCAGATATACTTGTGTCCCCTAGAAACTCTATCCATATTTCTCAGAAATACCCAAAATACCAGTTTCTCCTAGAAGCTCAGTCCAAATCAACCAGAAATCCTTATTTCTCCTAGAAACTCAAATGACTTCTAGAAATTTCTTCGAATCTTCCAAATCCATGTTTCTCCCAGAAACTCTATCCAAAATTCCTGAAGTATCCCAGAAATCCCTGTTATCCCTTGGTGATCATACTGGAAAGTAAGGTTAGCACACTCTGTATGGCTAGGACCTTATTTGTTTAACTGCTATTTGTTAGAAGTAGGGCCATCATATAGATTAGGGCTTGCATCCGCATGCTTGTCTCATGTGCATACACAATTCGTGTCAGTCTACATGCACGCACATCTTGTCAGTCTCACATGTGTCAGTCTCTACACATCAAATGCATACATGTCATCATCTTCACTCATGTCAATCGTTATATAGAGGTCATATACATACGACGACTGTCATTAGTTCACATCGACGAATCCTTCAAAACTCTGATCATCTATCCCCTAGGAGTCCCTAGAAGTATTTTGCGCCTCTGCTAATTTGGGCTTTTACTTCTATTTGCAGAAAAAAAAAACTTAGCCCCGGGTAAGCGCACCTCTATACCTACCAGAATTCACTATCCTAATCGAGGGCTAGACCATCACCGATCCACCAATGGCCTACAAAGCTCTGGAAGAAAAAGTGAACAAGCTACAAACCACTGTTGAGCAGTTGAGTTTAAGGGTTAGTCGATTTGATAAAATGGCACGGAGCATTAGCAAAGAACTGCTTGAAATGGGGACCAGAATGGAGGATACCATCATAGAAGAAAATTTCAAGAATGATGAACCCCAACACCAGTCCAAGAGGCCTAAATACTCCCGACACTCCCTGGATGTCAACGCCCTGCGCAGCCAACCTATGGCATACCTTCATCGGCCATACCAATCCTTCAACCAAACCACTAGATGCCCTTACCAGAAAAAGCAACCCCGTACCTTTGCCAAACTAGATATCTCCCCCTCCATAGCCTTAGGTCGTCTGCTAAAAAAGGGACACCTCCAACTCCTTCAGCCTCGTGCCGATCCCCCACCACCTAACTGTGACCTGTCCAAACGATGTGCCTACCATCAAGGCCCAGACCATGACACTGACCAGTGCATACGTCTCCGCCATGATATCCACGACCTCATCGACCAAAACATCATTGAGCCACCACCCATTCAACCCCGTGTCACCTAAGCCCCTGGCTTACCTACTCGAATGATCCCCTTCGCTGAGGACCATGAATGTTGAACCTGTGCCGATGAAGTGATGGTGTTTGGGACTCTTGCTAGAAAACCAAACGAAGATGCTCTTTAAAAAAAATAAATAAAAAGAATAAGTGAGTCACTGTGACATTCCATTTGAGACCAGGTCGAGTCTAGTCGAGTCTGTTGTATGTTTATTCTTGTGGTCGAGTCTGTTTGTCATCGAGTTGTTAATGAGTCTGTAATCCTTCTCTACTGATGGAATGAAGTCTCATTTTGCCTAATCTGATGTGTTTAGTCATAGATGCATGAATCGCTGAACTAAAGTGTTACTTTTCAAATTACCATGGATATTACTGTGCTAAAAAAAAAAAGGTAATTTTTTTTTTCAAAATCCTGAAAGGTCAAAGTCAATTTTGCGCCGACACCGATGAAGAGCCGAGAATTGAATAGTCTTACTTTAAGAATTTAAAGATGCTCTTGCCTCAATCTTGAAAAGACATACTTGAAACTGACTTGGGGCTTGCCCAACACCCTTTTCCCACCATTTCAAAGCCTTAAACCCAATCCAATTGGAAGCCATGCAATCTGTCCGATTGAAAGCAATACAGACTTAGTCCTTGATGGTAGCCAAACATTTTAGCAAGTTTCATCTCCACTTTAAAAAAAAAAAAAAAGAAGAAAAGAAAAGAAAAGAAAAGAAAAGAAAAAGCTCGCTAGGTTGAAAACCCGAAAGGGCACCTAGGCAAAAGTTAGAGCCAAAAAGGTATTGATTTCCAAGATCTGAACTTAGCCAGTCAAAATGATAGAGAAAATGAAAGAAAGAAGATTTTGGTGATACAGAGAATTGTACACTTCAAGGTACATCATGAGAATGTGTCTAGATCATATTTCAAAAGGCTCTGAACAACCATAAGTAAATTCCGAGAGCTGACATGCACATTCTGGAATTCTGAGATTGCAGTCAAAAGGTCTCACAAGAATCAACTACATGAAAAGTAAAATTGACTGGCTAGGCGAAAGTGAAAAGGATCGATCCTCAAAATAAAAAAAAAAAAAAAAGAAAGAAAAAAGGGGAGATCGAAACTGAATCTTCTTATTCAAGGCTACCACAAGTGACCTAAGTTTGACTTCTTTGACGATTGGTTTGAAAAACCCTCAACCCCCCTTTCTTCAAGCCTGGCTTTGAACTACGCTCGACCTGATTCCCACTCGGGGATACGTAGGCAACCACATCGGTTCGGTCGACACCATCATATTCAAACCAATTTCTTTCAAGACCTTGCTTTGAACTACGCTCGACCTGATTCCCACTCGGGGATACGTAGGCAACCAGATCGGTTCAGTCGACACCATCATAATCAAACCAATTTCTTTCAAGACCTTGCCTTGAACTACGCTCGACCTGATTCCCACTCGGGGATACGTAGGCAACCACATCGGTTCGGTCGCTCCACCCATAAAAATAGCCCAATTTCTTTCAAGCTTCGGCCCAAACTACGTTGGACCTGATCCCCACTTGGGGGTACGTAGACAGACTTTTAAAAAGAAAAGAAGGATGGCTCGCTAGGTCAAAAATCTGAAAGGACGCCTAGGCAAAATTAGAGCTAAATCCAAGGTGAGCAATAACAAAAGAGAGAAAAGAGCTCGTTAGGTCACCTCACTGGTGCCTAGGCAAAAGTTATGAGCATTTGAGAGATTAAAGTCACGGTCCTTGCCTCAAGCCAAAAATCACCTTCCACCCTAGGGGCAAACTTCGGCTACCCGCCTCGTTCGCCTAACTTTTACTATCTACCCTTCATACAAGAGGCAAACTTCGGTCACCTACCTCGTTTGCCCAAAACCTCCAATGAACCTTCCTCCAAACTAGGGGCAAACTTCGGTCATTTACCTCATTTGCCTATCAATCCCACTTCATGCCCTTCAAACTAGGGGCAAACTTTGTTTGCCACCCAATCCCTATAAGCCTTCAAGTCACAAGCATTGTCTTGAACAGATGGAAATGGAGCATCTTTTATCCCATAAGCTAAGGCACTAATTCAAAGCACATCTTGGGAGAAGCAAATAAATTGATTAGATCAGTAGGGAGGAATTTTCAAAATAAGATTCACCATCAAAGTGATGCCACGTTAAGGTGAGAAGTAAACACAAAAGAGAAATGGTACATCATTTATGACAAGAGCACATTAAGTTTTGGCAAGTCGAGCTTGTTTCATTTCAGTGTCGAATGTGTCGCCCTCGCACGTCGGTGTCTGTCAGTTTCTGAGTCTGTCATAGTCTTTTTCAGAAAAAGAGTCTGTCGTAGTCTCAAATGTACAAGTCAATAGTGACGAATAATGAATTTTTCAAATCAAGTTATAAAGAGCATTCTAATGACAATGCAAGCAGGAGTACCAAACACTATTACTGCACCAGTCAAGGCGTCAGCATGAGAAGCGTCCAAACTTAGGGAAAATTTCATCCCCTTCCAAATCGCCAAAAGTTAACCATCATCTTCTAGCAACATAAGTCCATAAGTGGCTGTTGATCTTTCATCTTTCTTCATGCAACATAAGTCCATGAGTGGCTGTTGATGATCTTTCTTCCTTCCTGCAACATAAGTCCATGAGTGGCTGTTGATCTTTCTTCATGCAACATAAGTCCATGAGTGGCTGTTGATGATCTTTCTTCCTTCCTGTAACATAAGTCCATGAGTGGCTGTTGATCTTTCATCTTTCTTCATGCAACATAAGTCCATGAGTGGCTGTTGATGATCTTTCTTCCTTCCTACAACATAAGTCCATGAGTGGCTGTTGATCTTTCTTCATACAACATAAGTCCATGAGTGGCTGTTGATGATCTTTCTTCCTTCCTGCAACATAAGTCCATGAGTGGCTGTTGATCTTTCATCTTCCTTCGTCCTAGCAACATAAGTCCATGAGTGGCTGTTGATCTTTCTTCATGCAACATAAGTCCATGAGTGGCTGTTGATGATCTTTCTTCCTTCCTGCAACATAAGTCCATGAGTGGCTGTTGATCTTTCATCTTTCTTCATGCAACATAAGTCCATGAGTGGCTATTGATGAGCTTCATTTCTCCTAGCAACATAAGTCCATGAGTGGCTGTTGATCTTTCATCTTCCTTCGTCTTAGCAACATAAGTCCATGAGTGGCTGTTGACTGTCTTCCTTTGCTCTGTCCAACATAAGTCCATGAGTGGCCGTTGATGACCTTCTTTCATCCTAAAGCAACATAAGTCCATCACCCTCCTCTTTCAATATCAAAACCTTAACTGCCACAGAGATTCCCCGAGAACCCCGCATCATCCCCCGAGGACAGAAGCAGAAAGATACCGGCTCCCGGAGGCCCCAACCGGCCTGCAAGATTTGATCAAGAGAAGCAGTTGAAGAGAGATCCCAGAAAGAGTCGCTTCATCCCCAGCAGATTCAGATTAATCCTCAGCGGACTCGTACACTGTCAGTTCAATCACAGTAGTCCATTGTCGACTCATCATCTCGATTCAAACATCGTCGGTTCATTAATCATCATCGCTCTCATTCAAGATATGCCATGGCTTCTATCAATGGGGCTTCCATGTTCATCGCGTGACATCTCAGGATTTTGTGATCATCCCTTGACTTCTGTGTCCGTCTCTTAATTTCCAGGGCTTCCGTATCCGTCAGTTATTTGCCAAAAGGCATCTTCGATTGTAGTCCTCTGAGACCCCATACCCAATTACGTTCGCTTACGAAGCACACTTCCCAAAATTTAGAAGTTTGCCCCTAGACTCAGAGCCTTCTAAAATCTTGGTATCCATATTCGGGTCAATAACTGCATCATAGTCAGAAACACCAGCACGACACCAGCGCACTCGGAGTGGCACACCCTACAGCATACTAGGATTAAAACACTAGGTATGATAGGACTCGTGACACAATTCATATCACATCCATGCATTGCATATCATCCTCATAGCATAGCATCTGCCTGTCTCGTTGTGCATGTGTGATTTTTTCCTTTATCCCCGAACTATGTCCTGGTCTGATTCCCCTTGGGATACGTAGGAAGCTCACGCAGAGCACGACCAGCATTAGCCTCAGCATCATTGCATCGTTTGCAACGCTTTTTTTATCCTAAATCTATAGCCTCCAAAAGACCTGTCTCTTCAAAGCTTTGGCACTCGCTTGCGACATGCGTTGCCTCGCAAGTTCATGCCAAAGAGGGGCAAACTGTAGACACCCCATTTTGTCGGCTATCAGATTTAGGAGACCCATAGCTTGGTGGTTCACAATGATCGAAAAAGACTCAAAAAGGACTCCTGGAAGTTAGCTCTATTTCTCAAAATGCTCAGAATGACCAAAACGCCCCTGAAAGCCCAAAAACTCCTAGATTTGGACCAAAAGTTCTGGAAACATGCTACGAGTTTTAAAGTAAAACCGAAAGAAATCGTCAGCTCCCAGAGACCCCCGGAAGTCCCCGTTGACCGGTTTGACCAAGTTTGACCAAAATCATCCAAATTCACCGAAATCATTAGAAAAGTATTAAAATGAGTTTTAAAAGAGAATCGAGCGAAAACGTCGGCTCCTGGGAGCTCCCGGAGGTTCCCAGAACTTCCCGGGAATCCCAGATTTGACCAGTTTGACCAAGATTTGACTTTTGAATTGGGACACCGAAACAATTTTCAAATATTTTTCATGGATACTAGAGGTCAATAGCTTTCCAACGGTATATCGCACATAATTCCTGGATTTAAAACGAATTTATTTTGAATTTTCGAAGGCGAAAAAGGCGATCAAATCAGCTTTTATCGCGAATACCGCAAAACTATTCAAAGTGACCTATCCCCGAACTATTGTTTATGTAAAGTAGACTCCATTAACTTTCCAACGGTATATCACAACCTCAATTTGGAGTTCGTATACATTTTCTGTGAATTTTGGACAAAATAGGGCCTTTTCGCGAATACCGGAACCTCTGGGGGCCTAAACATAAATTTCTGGGCGTCTGAGGAGCAGTGCCGCCACAGCACTGGCCCAATGCCGCCGCGGCACAGGTCCAGTGCCGCCGCGGCACTCAACCCTCGCAGAGTCCATTTTTGTAATTTTTTTGGGGGTCCAATTTGATTAATTGAAAACCAAAACGACGTAGTTTTATGTTCACAGATGTTTGGGACCAATGGGAACACTTCTAAAATCCCAAAAACACCCCAAATTGGCCTATATAAACCCCCATTGCTCTTCATTTTGGGGGGGCCAAGTGCAAAAGCTTGAAAAGTTGTAGCGAAGAAGAGAGATAGAGATATGTTTAGAAGAGAGAAAATGAGCTTCCTCCTACTATTTTGCTATAGAAAGTAAGTTTTAATCTTGTGTTCTTCCATTACCTCTCTTATACTTCACATCCCAAACACCCCCAATCACCATTCTTGATCATTCTTGAGTTAGGAACTACTTCCATGTCCAAATGTCAAAATCTATGAGTGAAACACCAAGCTACAAGTCCAAAATCACATTGATTATCATCTATTGATTGTTATTTACTTACTTGTTCATATTATGTTCATCTCTTCTTGCCTCATTTCTTTTTGATTTTCTTTATTTACTTACTAGTTCATCATCATCTAAGTGATGACATGAAGTTTGAGGTGAGTGAATCCTTATGGATAGTAGCTCTTGACCTCAAAAACATGTTTCATAGATGATGATCATAACTTCAATACCTCCAAGGTATTCTTGAAGTGTATTGAAGTTATGTTCTAATAAAAATAAATCTTTCCAACAATCTTGGAGGTTCTTGATGATGAGTTTGATGTTGAAATTTCAGGTGGCTATAATCTTCATTGAGTATTGAAAATATGCTTTCAAAACATCTGTTAGCCCCTTCCATTAATTGAATGGATAATTTTGATGATTAACAAACTACTTAATAATGGTTTCTAATTATCTCAAGTTGTTTAAGTTGCAGGGACATTGATCATATATCTTTTCCTCGTTCATGGTGACTTTTGTTCATTTATCCTAAGCCAAACGGAGCCTTACAAGTTGAAGTATCTTGATATAATCACTGTTTTAGGACACTATGTAAGCAAATTGTTTATGTGAACATCTTACTTAAGGGCTCAAATTTAATTGAATAAGGTTTCACTTAATTAACCCAACCTTTCCTTTAAAAATCTGCATAGAGCAGTCGACTGTGACATCGTTTCAGTCGACTGATAAACCAGTCGACTGTATGGTCGACCTGGGTACACAGAGTTTTCATAAGGGTACAAAACAGTCGACTGCCATCGCGACACAGTCGACTGATCTTCTTATTTTAGTACATCCTTTTGATAAGCAGTCGACTGCCCTGAGAAGACAGTCGACTGAATCACTGCGATAAACACTGTAACGGCTAGTTAACTGCATTTAATGCAGCATTTATTACTCCCAACCACCCCCAACGGTTGGAAATTAAAAGGAAGTTATAAATACATTTATTTGAACTTCATTAAGCCCTCTTTTTGAAAAAATCTAACCTAGAATTTCATCATATTAATTTCTTGAGCCCTAGTTTGGTGAGATCATAAATTCTATTTGCTCTAGCATTCATTTGTAAATCTTGAGAGCAATTTATATGTGAGCTTAACTCTTGTATTTATTCACTCTATTGAGAGAGTATTCCATTCTTGTATCAAAACCTATTTATAGAGGAAGTGTGTTTTAAGGGTTGGTGTAACCCTTGTTCAAGTGAAGAGGATTTTCTTCCTTGAAGAGATTGTAAGGGTTTAATCTTCACCCTAAGAAGATTGAAATAGTGGAATCCTCAAGAGGTGTTCTTGAGGGGTGGAAGTAGGGCGCGGCGTGCGGTTTCCCGAACCACCTAAAAATTGGTTTGCATTGTATCTCTTCCTTTTCTCTTTACATTGCTTTAGTTATTTTATTTGATTGGGCAATCAATTTGAACTATTTCAAAATTAATTTTTAAAACCTTATTCACCCCCCCTCTAAGGTTTCCTTTCTGGGCCAACAATTGGTATCCGAGCCTCGGCTCAATTTCTAACATTTTTGAGTTAAAGATTAAATGGAAACCACCTCTAATACTATCATTTATAGTGAGGGACAATCCTCAAATAGACCTCCTTGTTTTAATGGTTCAAATTATGCCTATTGGAAAAATCGTATGAGAATCTACATGATTGCTCAAGATTTTGATCTTTGGCAACTTGTTGTGAATGGGCCTCACATTCCCATCAAGATTGTAGACGGTGTTGAAATTGAGAAAACTATTGAGGAATACAATGACATTGATAAAAGGCTTATCAAAATGAATGCTAATGCTATGAATATTTTATATTGTGGATTAGACCCAAATGAGTATAATAGAATTTCTTCATGCGAATCCGCAAAAGAAATTTGGGATAAACTTGAGGTTGCTCATGAAGGTACTAATCAAGTTAAGAAATCTAAAATAAATCTACTTGTTCAAACGTATGAGATGTTTAAAATGTCTTCAAATGAAACTATTAGTGAAATGTTCACTCGCTTCACCATTATTATCAATAGTCTAAAAAGCCTTGGTAAAACATATACTAATGAGGAGATGATTGAGAAATTGCTTAGGTCTCTTCCAAAGCCTTGGCAACCTAAAGTGACGGCAATCCGAGAGGCCAAGGAACTCTCAACACTCTCATTGGAGCAACTCTTGGGCTCTCTTGTTACTCACGAAATGGAGTTGGCGGTATTTGATAAGGAAGACAAGAAGAAGAACATTGCTCTCAAAACATCTCAAGCAATGAAGAAGATAGTGATAGCAATGAAGATGATGAGATGGCTATGATCACTAGGAAATTCAAAAGATTCTTGAAGAAGGATAAGAACTTCACTAGGAGAACTCCTAAGGCGATAGAAGCTAAAAAGGATCCTATTATATGCTTCAAATGCAAGAAGCCGGGCCATGTCAAGGCCGATTGTCCTTTAATGAAAAATAACTACAAGAAAACCAAGAAAAGGGCAATGAAGGCTACTTGGGATGATTCCGATAGTGATTCGTCAAAAGATGACTCAAGTGATGAAGAAGTGGCAAATATTTGTCTTATGGCTCACTTGAATGAGGTAAATGATTCTACTTCCGATGCTTGTTTTGATTCTCAAAAATATGATGAACTCCAAAATGCTTTTGAGGAATTACATCAAGAATTGGAAAACTTGGGAGCAAAGTATGTTTCTCTTAAAAAGAATTTTTCATTACTTTCAAATGAACTAAGTGATTTGAAAATTCAAAATGATCGTTTAAGAAAAGAAAATGAAGCTCTAATTGACCTAAAATCTCAAAACGATTTATTGAGAAACACAAAGGAAGAGCTTTCATTAAACGATTTCTCTTCAAGTATCTTAAAGAAAGAAAATGAAGATTTGAAGAAGCAAGTGGAAGATTTAACCAAAACAATAACAAAATTCACTCTTGGGGAACAAAATCTAAATATGCTTTTGGGAAAACAAAGATGCGTTTTTGAAAAAGCCGGTCTAGGATTCAATCCTACCTTTAAAGAGAAGAAATTCAATAACTTATTTTCAAAAGGTACTTCCACTAGCTCCAACAAAAATCAAGTGAAACATTCTCATCAAAATTTCTTTGTAAAAGAAGCCTCCTCAAGTATGACCAATCCTAATATTACATGCCACTATTGCTTGAGAAAAGGACATGTAAACTACAAATGTCCAAACAAAAGAAAACTCAATATGGTATGGATTGAAAAGGGAACAACACCTCCCTTTGCTAACAAAGTTGGACCCAACGAATATTGGGTACCAAAGAGGATCACTTAAGCTCATTTTGTAGGTTTGTCTCAAATCTTCAAGCAAGGATAGATGGTTCTTGGATAGTGGTTGCTCAAGACATATGACCGGAGACAAATCCAAGTTCTCTTCTCTCTCTCTAAAGGATGGAGGAAATGTCACATTCGGAGACAACTCTAAAGGAAGAATTATCGGTATAGGTAACATTGGTAAGAATTCCTCATTAACTATCGAAAATGTACTTTTGGTTGAAGGTCTAAAACATAACTTGCTTAGTATTAGTCAATTGTGTGATAAAGGGTTTCAAGTTGTGTTTGAATCAAATTATTGCATGATTAAGTATGCTAGTTGCAATAAAACTTTGTTTATTGCTTATAGAGAAGACAATGTGTATACAATTGATTTTGATGATATTTCTTCTCAAGATGTTAAGTGTTTTGCCGCTTTGAATGAAACAAGTTGGCTTTGGCATAGAAGATTGGGTCATGCTAGCATTGACTTACTTTCAAATTTATCTAAAAATGAATTGGTCAAGGGTTTACCAAAAACAAAATTTGTTAAAGACAAAGTTTGTGATGCTTGTCAACTTGGAAAGCAAATCAAAACATCTTTGGTATCCTAAAAATACTTCTTTTGAATTAACAAGTTTTTCGGATGCGGATTTTGCCGGCTGTAAAATTGATCGCAAAAGTACAAGTGGCACATGTCATTTCTTAGGACACTCACTTGTCTCATGGTTTAGTAAGAAACAAAACTCGGTTGCTCTATCCACTGCCGAAGCCGAATATATAGCTGCTGGAAGTTGTTGTGCTCAAACACTTTATATGAAACAACAATTAGAAGATTTTGGACTTTATTATGATCATATTCCTATATATTGTGATAATACTAGTGCCATATGTTTATCCAAAAATCCTATCCAACACTCCAGAACTAAACACATTGAGATTCGTCATCATTTTATTCGCAATCTTGTTCAAAAAGGGGATGTTGATCTTGTCTTCATCAACACCGATCGTCAATGGGCTGATATTTTCACAAAACCCCTTCCCGAAGAACGTCTTTGTATTATTAGAAGAGAATTAGGCTTATCCTATTTGAATGATCTGCTTTAAAACTCTGTATTTGAAATTTTTGCTAAAGCAGTCGACTGCCTTCCCGTCGCAGTCGACTGGTTCTTTTTATTCTCCCTTAATCCCTTATTTTTGACCACATCAGTCGACTGATGCGTCGACTATGACGTCGACTGTTTTTCAACAACCAAAACCCTGCTCACTCGCGTCGACTGAGGCGTCGACTATTTTTCTACATTCAAATCCCTGCCTACTCTCGTCGACTGAGGAGTCGACTGTTTTTATCCCTGTCTCCTTCAGTCGACTACGGCGTCAACTGAGGCTCTGATTGCCCCAAAATTTTTGAGCCCTAATTTGATGATCAGTCGACTGCTTATGCGACGCAGTCGACTGTTTTCTTATAATCTATATATATCGCGGCCTTCTCTTCTTTCCTTCTTCATCTCCTTTTCCTGCGGCGATTTTTTTTTCTTTCTCCTTCGTCTCTTTTCTCCTTTCTCTCCCATTTAAATCATTCATCCTCTCCCTTCGTTTTCTTCTTCCTCCTCTCCCTTAAAACACCCTGAACCTCTTTTCCCTTCCCTGAACCTCATATCTCATTCTCCCTCCTCTTCCTTCCTCTGTGACCCTTTTTCTCTCTCCTATCTGTCGCCATCTACTTATCATGGCTCCCAAGCTCAAAAGGAAAACCCCTGCTAGTGGATCATCCTCAGCCTCTCAAGCAACCAAGGCCAAGCATTTCCCCACTCAAGAGGAGCAAGAAAGCTTTGACGAGGTTTTCTCCCACAGGAATGTGGTGTTTGGTAAGATTCTTCCCATTCCTTTTTCTAAATCTGCTAATCTTCGATTAGGATTTCTTCTGGAACGCTTAGGATGTCATCTCTTTACTAGTCTTAGCGAACCCTGCTATCCCACACTCGTTAAGGAGTTTTACTGTAATATGACTTTTGGATATCGTGCTGACACCATTAATTCTTTCGTTCGCGGTGTTAAAATTCATTTGGATCCAGACTCTGTTTCTTCTATTTTTCATATTCGTCGTGGAAATATTACTGAATATAATATTAATTCTTGGAATCAAGGGCACGGATTCGACCCTCTCATTGCTTGCCGTCTCATTACCGGCAACAATGAGTTGTCTTATCCCGTGAAGCCCAAGGCTTCTGCCCTCACCTTTGAGGCACGTCTTATTCACCATCTTCTCACTTATACCCTTCTGCCCCGTGCTGGGGGTCGTGATTCTATTTCCTTCTTGGATGTTTTTTTAATCTGGTGCCTACTTGAAAATAAATCCTATGATTTACCGTACCTCTTTTGCCGCCACATTTGTGAATGCCAAAAGAAGTCTAAATCTAGTTCCTTACCTTATGGCTTCGCCTTAACTACTGTTTTTCGTCACTTCAAGGTTCCCTTGGAGGACGAATTTGATTGACATGACCCCATTTCTACTGACTTCTACTCTTCTACTATTCTATCCCTTATGGGATACAAACTCGTGGGAAATACTTTTGTTCCTAAGGTCTCTACTGATCCCACAACCCCTACTGCTTCTACCCCTTCCATTCCTACTCCTTCTTCTCATCCATCTTCATCTTCCACTCCTCCTCCTCCTCCTCCACCTACCATTGATACACCCTCTCATGACATTTTGGAGCAGCTCTCCGTTATCTCCGCTCAGGTCTTGAGCCTCTCTACCTCCATCTCCTCTCTATCTGACTCTCACTCCCAGTCTATTCAGACTTTGCAGGCTTCCTTATCTTCCTCACAGCAGGAGGCCCTTGAGCTTTATCAACGCGCCATCGCATCATTACGAGCCGATGTTTTTGAGATTGGTGGGTCGTTGGATACTTTGCGCACTTCTACTGCTGCTACTCAGGAGCTTCTTGATCGTCGTCTATCGTCTCTTCAGGCTTCTGTTGATGATGCACGTGAGGAGATCCGTATTATCCGGACTCGCTTACACTTTTGACTATGTAGTTCTTGGTTTATTGGACATTTTTTTTTGGGGTAAATGGATGGTCTTTGTAATTTTGCAAATTTACTGATCTTACAATTCTTTTTGGATAGTGACTAGATTTTGTATCTGTTGATAGCTGCTTATGTTTGACTTTTGACTGTGTAGATAAATTACAGTGTTTATATGACAAACTTCAACGTTAATGCAATCTTTGTATGCATCTTGGTCTTGATTCTTGGCCTCCTTATCTGTTTTTTGTTAATGACAAAGGGGGAGAAAAAGTGGTTTGGGCACCCATGAGATCATTATATTCTTCTTTGGGCAACAAGTGGTTTGTCATCATCAAAAAGGGGGAGATTGTTAGCCCCTTCCATTAATTGAATGGATAATTTTGATGATTAACAAACTACTTAATAATGGTTTCTAATTATCTCAAGTTATTTAAGTTGCAGGGACATTGATCATATATCTTTTCCTCATTCATGGTGACTTTTGTTCATTTATCCTAAGCCAAACGGAGCCTTACAAGTTGAAATATCTTGATATAATCACTGTTTTAGGACACTATGTAAGCAAATTGTTTATGTGAACATCTTACTTAAGGGCTCAAATTTAATTGAATAAGGTTTCACTTAATTAACCCAACCTTTCCTTTAAAAATCTGCATAGAGCAGTCGACTGTGACATCGTTTCAGTTGACTGATAAACCAGTCGACTGTATGGTCGACCTGGGTACACAGAGTTTTCATAAGGGTACAAAACAGTCGACTGCCATCGCGACACAGTCGACTGATCTTCTTATTTTAGTACATCCTTTTGATAAGCAGTCGACTGCCCTGAGAAGACAGTCGACTGAATCACTGCGATAAACACTGTAACGGCTAGTTAACTGCATTTAATGCAGCATTTATTACTCCCAACCACCCCAAACGGTTATAAATTAAAAGGAAGTTATAAATACATTTATTTGAACTTCATTAAGCCCTCTTTTTGAAAAAATCTAACCTAGAATTTCATCATATTAATTTCTTGAGCCCTAGTTTGGTGAGATCATAAATTCTATTTGCTCTAGCATTCATTTGTAAATCTTGAGAGCAATTTATATGTGAGCTTAACTCTTGTATTTATTCACTCTATTGAGAGAGTATTCCATTCTTGTATCAAAACCTATTTATAGAGGAAGTGTGTTTTAAGGGTTGGTGTAACCCTTGTTCAAGTGAAGAGGATTTTCTTCCTTGAAGAGATTGTAAGGGTTTAATCTTCACCCTAAGAAGATTGAAATAGTGGAATCCTCAAGAGGTGTTCTTGAGGGGTGGAAGTAGGGCGCGGCGTGCGGTTTCCCGAACCACCTAAAAATTGGTTTGCATTGTATCTCTTCCTTTTCTCTTTACATTGCTTTAGTTATTTTATTTGATTGGGCAATCAATTTGAACTATTTCAAAATTAATTTTTAAAACCTTATTCACCCCCCCCCCCTCTAAGGTTTCCTTTCTGGGCCAACAACATCTACTTCAAAACCCCTCATTTTAATCTCAAGAAAGAAAACTCTAGTTTTTCCCAAAACTTTCAAAACAGTGAGTCAAAATAGTGAATAATCTGAGTTCAAAGATTTTCCTAGAACTCAATACTCAACATATGGATGCAAGGCCACTTGGAAAGTCTTCCTAACCCATTGGAGAACACCCATGATTTTTGGTTTGACTTGGAAGTACTTGGAAATGGTCCATTTGGATCCAAACATTCCTTCCAGACATTCTGTTTTTGCTGTCACAGCAGCTAGGTCCGCTTCCAACCTCTTTTTCAGAAAACATTTCGAAAAGGGGTAGTCCTAACTTATTTTTACATTAAACTTCAATGTCTTAGGAAATGTTCTGTATAAAATTGGCCTCTAGATCATTCGTTTTCATTTTCTAAGATTTTCTAACATTTCAGTCGACAGTACAGACTCTGTTTCTGAGTGACCTTTGTTGTTTATGTGATTTCTCTCAATCTGTAGTAGTTATTAAAGATTGCCTTTTTGGGTTGTGTTCTAGACACAATAAGAAACATCTCCATAAAACATCATGCATTTAAAACATTCCTAACCCCTCTTTTCAATTTTCCAAAGATCTAGTTACTGTTCTGTCCACTATTCACAGCAAGCACATTTTAACTTTCATTCTTTGATTTGATGTTTATATGCCTTCCAAATTAGTTCATATCTTAGGAAGTATTTCATACTACATTTGTACATATCCCATGATGATTTCATTCATTCATTCATACACATTATAGACTTCTAAGTCATTCTAGGAATCCATGAACACAAAGCACACTACAACCTTGGCACATTCTAGATACATACATTGGATCCATGCAAGATTTGGGGCCTTCATGGCTCCTAATCTAAGAAGATTATAAGGAATGAACTTGATCACACGTTCATGCTTCCCCCGATCTAATCATCCTTTCTCATCCATCCCGGGGATTGAGAGGTCTTCTTTTCTCAAAGATTAACATGCATCATACTAGCTTGCTAAGCATATTTTGATTTCTTTGATCATTTACTTCAAGAACAATTCATGTCCCCTTTAGATTAAGAAGTCTTGATTATTTGATACATGATTGGACGATTTTTCCTAGGTTTATTTGTGTGATCTTTCACTTTGCATTGTGTGATATTTGGCCTAGATCTTATGAATGATATCTTATCTTTAGATCTTCCATTTCAAATTTTCTTATGTGATGTAATATACTATCATAATAGTAATTGTCGAACCACACATAGTATAAGATGATTATTTGGATGCTAATTGAGGCCCGTCGAGAGACGGGGCGAATTGAGGGTGTTTTAGTCGTGACAAAGGCTCCTTCCTCTCTCGTACCAAAACCCCGAGCCAAGTTCTTTGGTTATGAAGGACCGGTGCCCTTTATCCGTTTGGGTGAGTCAAAATTAGGTTTCTTGGTTCCTTAAAGACCAAGTGGCGACTCTGTATCTGTTTTTAAAAAGACCTTCTTTTCTTCGAAATCAACCTCTTGTTTTCTTTCACATCAATTTCAAAACAAAGGAAAATCAATTCCGAAACCCCGGAAACAAACAGGAAAAACCGGGAGTGGACGACGGATTCCGCGTGTCCACAGGTACGTGTTCTCAATCTTGCGACGATTATGAACACAGACTGTGGATCTGGCTGCTTTGATTTACCAATCAGTGATGTCTACAGAAGATTAACACCTGGGTATCTTGGGTATGTCATGTTCATAGGGTTGTGAACATATATTGTCAAGACAGAATCCACCCTCTGTTTCAGAGTAAGCATTCCCTTGAGAATGTCACCAAGCCGATTACTTAGTACTGCAGTCTTGTTGATAAGAGTTATCAACATGTTTGGTAATCATGAGAGGTGAATGGGACTCAAGGAATACAAGAAGTAATCATGATTCAGGTTGATAGTAACAGTTATCCGACTACCTGAATATGATTACGAATGCTGAAGGTAGAGGGACATTAGTACAACATACAAGTCTAGTTATCGCTTCGGATATGTTCTTTTGCATTGGAGTTCAATTGTCATTTTGTAGTGGAGTAAACGTTAACTGACCAGTTAGTTAGTTTGCTGATCAAAGAGTTTGGTCACGGTGATTAACAAACTAGTCTGAGCCAACAATAAAGAGCCTAAGAGGTCCCACTCTTAGCTTCGATAGGAAGCTTGGAAGGGCACATGAGGATCATGTCAAGGCAGGTTCGATCGATCGAAGGAGTTTCAATCGATTGAAGTCTAGGCAGGTTCGATCGCTCGAGGGTTGTTCGATCGATCGGATACACTTCGATCGCTCAAAGGTTAGGTCGGTTCTGGGAATCTATAAATAGGGCAGCTGCGTACTGAATGTTTTTAATCGTCATTTTTATACGTAGAAGCTGCAGAAACTATTTAGGTTTTCCTAAACCTTCCCAATCCTCTCCATTAGGGTTCCCACCAATCCTAGTCCTTCCTGCGAGCATCCATAGGAGTCATAAGAGTGAAGGCCATCTAGTGGAGGCTGCTGGAAGTTGAAGATTTTAGAATTGGGTTCAAGACACGAAGGTATAATACTTGTCCCTTCACTAGTTAGCACGCATCTATAGAATTGATGGGTAGTAGATTCGGGCATGCCAATAAAGTTTCATAACTTGACTTTTCCACTGCGCGTTTAAACTTTTAATTTAAACCATTTTTTCATCAACTTTCGGGTTTTATTAAGTGAACCCGACCCGTTTTTCTTTAAAATGATATAACCCTAATACAAACGGGTTTATACCACTCTTCATGATGGTTTACAAGCATATTAAGCGTCTAGGGTTCCGGCCTTCTTCTCCGACGAGACAAGGTCGCCAGAAAATCGGGGCTCGCCAGAAAAACTTCCAATGCTTGTTTCTCTCTCGTCTCTCCATCAAAATGCATGAATCCAATGGCAAAGTGACCAGAATTTGGTCCTCTACAACATAATAGGAGCTTAAGACTGGGTCTATTCATCTTGGGGTCCTACCAAGTGATTATTTTCTCGGTCAAAATTGAGAATAATGGCCTGCATGGCTGGCCGAACATTGCCTATTTCAAAAGCTGCTATTATGGGGGCCTATCTAGGTTTATTAGGGTCTGTTTGGTATAATTAAAGGGGTTTTATCATACTTTCCAAATCAAGCTCCAAAGGTGGGGCTTTAATGGCGATCCAGAGTGGCCGAAAGCCTTAGGCTCTGTTTGGGGCCTTGCATGTGGTCCTAAGGTCATCTAGTTAACATGCAAAGAGTTAAAATGCAGAGGGGAGGTTGGGTTTTACCTCAAGGATTTCAGATCCTCTACTCTTCTTCGACCACTTCTTCTCTCTCCACTATGAGTCTCTCTTCTCCTTCTACCTTCTTCTTCTTGCTTCTAGGTCGTTTGAGGGTGTGTGTGTAGAGAATGGACAGAGAGAGAGAGAGAGAGAGAGAGAGAGAGAGAGAGAGAGAGAGAGAGAGAGAGAGAGAGAGAGAGAGAGAGAGAGATAGAGAGAGAGGGTGAGTGTGGGTGAAATGTGTAAGCCAAAAGTGTGGTGTGTGTGTTGATCTCTACTAACTCTCTTTCACTCTCAGGTCTCTTTCTCTAAATAATCTGTATAAACAGATTGTGTGGGTGAGTGTGGGTAATATTAGAGTGAGGGTTGTGTTGTTTTTATAGAGGGAAGGCCAGGGGGAATGATTGTATGTGTCCAAGCATTTGGGTGTACAATAATGTGCGCAAACATGTGTATTACGTGTGTGTCCAAGGGTAGATATTAAGGGGACAAAAGGTGGTGGTGAATGCATCGTGCATGGCTGCCACATGGTAGAGTGTGGTCCATCCTCGGGTTAAGTGCACAGGTAAGCGTGCCAGAGCTCTAATGTACATGCACATGTGTGAAAGTGAATGCCGTAATAGGAATACAGATGTACGAGGCTATGAACGAGCCTAAGCTCAAGCCCGTTAATCTATCCTATATAAACTTAAAGTTGAGGTTTCAAGTCCTAAAGTAGATTCTAGGTCAGAACTAACATCGGCGTCGTCAAGACACTCACTAAGGATCCTGATAAGGGCTCCTAACTACGGTCATCCGAATGGATCTTCTGTAACCGTACCATGGTGATGTCATCACTTTCAAAATTCTAGGTGGAATTTCTGGGGAAAATTTAAGGTGTTACAAATCCCAACATGATTATAAAGAACTCATGACTAGGTTCAATGTGAGACAAATTATCCTAAAGCTAGATCCTAACTACAAGTACCAATATACATGGATGAATGCATGGATATAAATGACAAGCGGGGGTATTTGTAAAATACAACCGCGCTAAAAGAAGAAAATGCACTGATTTAGTTTGCAACTCCCTAGTTATCTGCAGTTTGTGTTATAATGCCAGTTAACTTATAATGTAACAAATCTGTGATTAGTTGTGTTATTTTAGCTGTTGTTGGTGCAGATTGCTGTTGTGCTGTGTCCAGGAATAAATGACAGATATAGGATAAAGCTGAATTACAAGCAAAACAAATAAAAGATAAAATGTTGAGTTCGAGCGATCGAGGATCATTCAAGCGATCGAACTTTCAATCGATCGACGACAATTAAAGCGCTCGAAGATTCCGGAAGTGCGATCGATTGAGAAAGGTTCGATCGATCGAACATGGCTTTTATCAGAACTTACGTGCACGCAGCGGGGACGTCTTTTGTAACCTTTGCCGTAGGTTTTTCTATATATACCAGTTATTTTCACGTCCACAGGATGCCCCATTTTTGTTTTTCAACAGTTTATAGAGAGTAGAGAGCTTTGTTCTTAATGTTTTTGTAGGTTTTCAAGGATTGCCGTTGTTTGGCTTGGATTCTCAATAGTTTAAGTAAAATTCTTCATTCCATGTTACATATTATCATTCTATTTATTGTTTACTTGCAGTTTATCATAGTTTAATCTATTAGATCGTAGCATTGCATGTTAGAATAGTGTTAAACCATTAGTTTTCATAGATTTTATGCGAAAATCATAAATAAACAGGACTTTAATGAATATTTATCTCAAAAACGAATCTGTGACACTCCAAACCATGTCTAAGTAGTCCCCAGGTTCGGAGATCATGATGAAACTGTGATCTCAAGCCTCTGCCATGCAGCAAAATAATTTTTGTGTTCGATCGATTGAAGTTGTTTCGATTGATCGAATCAGAAGACAGTCAAGCGATCGAAGACGTTTCGATCGATTGAGAGATGACGATGTTCGATCGATCAAAAGCGCGTCGATCGATTGAACTGTCAGATTCTTGAGTAGTCCTTTTGCAGTATTCCAAGACCTTTTGCTTTTGAGATTTGTTATCAAACTGTCCCCGAATGCTCAGTTTGTCAAAACAATTTCATTACTTTAAGCCTTAAGGCATTTTTCTTCAATAACTTTTGCAAACCATTTTGAATGCTAACACCATTCAGAATTCGAGACTCAACTATTGATTTAAACCGCTTTCATGTGTTTCAATTTAACTGTGATGACATAGTCCCAGCCATGAAAGGACTATTGATTCTTATCTTAGGGAAATATGGTATACTGTAGAGAGATACACTCCTTAGAGCTTAAATGTAACTGCATGGTAGATGGCGTGATTGCTGCGGATTCGTGTGACCCCAACATTCCTTTTATATAAAGAAAATCATTTTTAAAATATTGCTTTCGTTAATTAGTTAATCATTAGTTTACCTTAATTGCTCTAGTAGTTATAGTCTATAGAACTTCGTGTTCTACACTTTGTTTTCCATCTTGAATTTTCCTTTACCTTTAGAGTTTAATGTAAGTTTTTAGTTTAACACCTTCCCTGTGGGATCGACCTGGTCTTAACCAAATTACTACTTGCACGATTACCTACACTTGGGTATAGCACACAAGCGCACACAAGATTTTCAGCATGTCAAGTTTTTGGCGCCGTTGCCTGGGAAGGCGATAAGTTAATACTTAAATTACCTCAATCTGTCTTTTCTATTTCTGTTTTCTTTGAGTTCTTTAGAATTAAAAAAAAATCTATTGAGGAATATTTTCCTTTTCATGTCCAATAATTCCATTAAAGGAATTTTTGGAAATCCATTCTACTTAGTCGATTCCTCTGATTCTATTAATCCCGTAGCCACACCTACCAATTCAATGGCCGATAATCAAAGTGAAAAATGGTGAGAATGTGGTTGTACCAATTGACGATTCGATTCGTCCTTTGTGCGATTTCATGACACCCGAACACGCACCTACACCTTCTTGTATTCTCATTCCACTACATGCAAGCGAATTCCAATTTTGCAATGGAATGATTCAACTCCATCCAACCTTCCATGGAATGGAGAGCGAGAAGGTATATCTACATGTCAAAGATTTCGAGGATGTCTGAAAAACATTCTCACAAAATTGTCCCGTAGATGTGACACGTCTAATGCCATTCCCCTTCACCTTGAAGGATAAAGCAAAAGCGTGGCTACTCACCTTAAAACCAAATTCGATCTACACTTGGCATGCAATGGACACTGCATTCTTAAAGAAATTCTTTCCACCTCGCATGACCACTGAGCTAAAACGACAAATAAACTCTTATAAACAAAAGAGCAATGAAACCTTTACCCAAACTTGGGAGTGTTTTAAGGATTTGCTTCTCTCATGCCCACATCAAGAGTATGAGAAATGGCGAAACATAAGCTACTTTTACGAAGGGTTAAATGGTGAAACTAAAATATTGGTCGAAACCATGAGTTCAGGGCCATTTCTTCGCAAAAAACATTGAAGAAGCTGAAGCTCACTTCAAGTGGCGAGCTGAACATGCTCATGAATGGTCCAATTCTGAAGATGTCCCACACTCACAGATATCCTGTGTAGAAGAGAAAAGTCTGTACCAATTAAAAAGTGAGGATCATCTAATAAACAAATATGAGGAACTAGTTAAGAAAGTAGAAGAGTTAGGAATGAAAGGAGAGAGCTCTAGGCAGGTTTTACCTGAAGAACCATGCGGCATCTGCAACATGTTGGGACACACTAGTCAATACTGTCCCAATGTGCCATACTTTCAAGAATAAGCCCCCATGGAAATGAATGCCATGCAAGGGTATAGGGGGGGCGGGGAATTCCTATAACAATCATAACTCGCAAAACAATAACAATCGATGGAATCACCCTAGTTTTGATTGGAAAAACGATGCTGGGACCCAAAATCACTACCAACAACAATAACCCTGCAATAACAATAATCACTATCAAGGGAAATACAATAGGCAGCCCCAGCCATTCAATCAAAATAGATCACACAACTACAACCAAGCTCAAGCCTCTAACAATCAGTAATCAAATATTTACATGCCACCTCACAAAAAAGTGCAAGAGGAAGATCCACTCTCTGATATGAATTTAACGCAACAGTTAATTCAAATGATGAGTAAAATGTCTGCAACATTAAAGAGAATGGATGTACGACAAGAGGGGTCGAGTGGAACGTTTCTTACCCAACCACTTCAAAACCCTAAGGGATTCAACAATGGTCCCAATAATCATGAACAGGCAAAAGCCGTGACTACTCTGAGAAGCGGCAAGATTACAGGGTGCAATACACCTCTCTCTACTCCCGAGGAGTATGAAGAAGATAAAGTGGTAACTAAAAACAAATCATCCACTCAAGAGGAGGAGCATGTCACACCCCGATTTTTAGACAACCAAATACCCATTCAATAATATCCCAACCAGTATTTAATTGCCCAAAAATCTGAGAGTGAAAAAAAACAATCAACTTGTCACACATTTGAAATAGTAAACTTTGCTAAAAAATGTTCCTCTTTAAAATAATTCACAAACTTTAAGTAACAAAAAAAAAATCATTTTCATTGAGATCTCCATGATAAAATTCTAAACTACAACTTACAATAATAAAGAGAATTCTGTTGCCATAACAAAATAAGAAATCCACATTTTTACAAAACTTGAATCAGAGCTACTACAATCGTCCCATAACCCCAAAATAATAAAATACAACATGGCCCACAATGCCAAGAAATAAATAAATCAAGATCACGAAGCAAAATAAATAACAATTAAAATCCACTCGTAGATCTCTGAATCACAAAATTTACTCCAACCGCTAACACGAACTATTCCTGTAAATAAGAACCCGGCTACGCGCCACGAAGAACGCACCCGGTGATAAAATCACACGGGTCAGTACACACGGTACTGGTGTGAGTTAAATAAATAACATAATAACGAAGTCTAAGGGATAACACACAGTCCCTTAGAATACCACACTGCAAAATAAGAAATTTATCGGGCAAGAGAGTAGTTCCACTCACACTTCAGGACAAGCAGTAGTTTCCTTCAATGTGGTGGCAGTGGCTCCAACCCTGAATAAACACAACTGAATACTTACCGGTCGGATATCTATGGTGAGTCAGCCCTGCATAAAAGTTAGTGGACCCACCATCCTGTAATATATAGTTATCACAAACCAAGCAAATAAGTCAGTAAACAACATTTCCACATTCTAACTGAAACGTCGCATTCATTATTCCAAACTTATCAGTCTTATGAAATACTCCATTGTCATTATTTATTAGCCTTTAATTATCTTTGTGTTCCCTAGGTTCACCCCTTGGCCACCCTCCATGGTACAGCCCACACATATATCCCATGTGTGCCCAGACATATTACCAACACCCACTCTGGTGCTAGTTTGGTTGGGGTATCAACCAAATCAGGTATACACAACAGACGGCTGGTCAATATGTCAAGACGTCTATACAATATAAGCCGAGCATAAGGCTTAGGCCAGCTTGATCACAAAGCCACTGGCAAATAGTACACTCAACAAGTCTTAAGCCAGCTTGATCACGAAGCCACTGGCAAAAGAGTGCGAGCTACCAAAAACAATAACACAACAACGGGGAGCGGTGAACACTAAAGAACTATGTTGCAATTATCACTTATCGTTCGTATTATCCCAATAATTGTGAATTTCACGTTTATCACATAGTTCCGTCTCTAAATCCAATCACATCTCTAACTTTTAGATGTATTCCAATTTCTGACAATAAAGGGTTTTATCAATTAACCCATACAATTCTTCCCTCAATAATTTCCAATCAAATTACAAGATTCCCAATATACTATTCAACGTATCTAATTTACTCCTTTTTATCAAAATGACCACACAATAAGGTCAGTTATTTCAGGTACAATAATCTCAACCCAACATTCAAAATTAGCCTACATGAAACCCATAATAAAAATTCAAATTCTCATATCGTAAAGTATTATAACAGTCGTTCCACAATATTTTCATCGGACTCAACGTTAATGACTATTACCCTTTATTTTTTATCAACATTATATGAGAATTCATGTATCTCTAAGTAATTTTCGTTAAATCAAACGAATGAATAAAAGAATAACACAACGAATCATATTTCTCCAATTTCGTACATTTTAATATACTAAAAACTGCTACTGAAATCTTCAATTTCTGCCCAAACGGTGCAGAATCATGAAAAATACCATTAGAAGAAAAACGTGCAGAATCACGTTTTACATAAGACACGCGGACAGAATGTTCAAATTCAAAGCCACGATTTTCTAATAATTTTCTAAAGTTTCTGCAACTGTGTGAATTACAAATAAAACGAATTTCACATATATTTCCTAACAATCATGAATATTTCACATATGGTTTTTATCAAACTAACGATTCACCTAACCCTTTCGAATACCCTAATGTCATGATCGCAAAGTCACACGAAGGGGAAAGAAACTATCTAAATTACTTCAACAATAGCGTGTATCCATTACAAAGATTTAACCCTAACAATTAAATTAAACATGTACTACTTTAATTTACTCTCATATACATATATACATACGTGTATATATATATACTCGGATACACAAAATTTAACTCACCTCGTTGATCAAAAATCGATACCCACGAATGCTCCGCGATTCCCCCCGTGCCCACGAACCCGAGACCATTCTCCTTTCTTCTTCTTCTTCTTCTTCTTCTCTCTCTCTCTCTCTCTCTCTCTCTCACACACACACACACACACATACACACACATAAACGTCTGTTCTCTCTTCTTCTCTCTTTTCTTCTCTTCCCTTTTTTGTTTTAATATGGGGGCTAGGGTTTTTAATATAAGTATATATGTACACTACACACACAACACATGCTAATAAAACACACACAAATATATAAATCCCGTTTTTCTTTTTATGGGCTCACAAAAGAGACTCATATGAGCCCAGAATGCAGTACACAGTGTTAAAATGAGTAGCCCAATGGGTACCCATGACCCCGGTACTAAGTTTTAATGTTAATTACATTATTTAACACATTCGCGGGCCTGTAAACACTATATAACAAAAATACATATCAACCCTTCACTTTTTTTTAACAAATATAAATTAATAAAATATAACTCCCAAACTAAACGCGCTCACTCATGATTTAATTGATATGTCCACCAAACACTTCAATTTTTCAAACACGTCTTACATAGGCACACTCATATAATATTGCTAACTAAAAATAATTATTAAAATAATTATTTACACACTTAAAAATTTTAGGGTTGTTACAGAGCAATTCAATAATATTAAACCATTAGAATCAAATGATGACGCTCCTAAAGAAGTTGAAGAAGTTGAGAGAAGGCCCGGGAAGGAGCCTGTCATTGATGAATTACCTAAATGCCCTTTCCCCGCACCTTACCCTCAAAGGCTTAAGAAACCCAAAAACGAGGCAAAGAATTAGGAGTTCTTGGAATTGTTTAAGCAAGTTAAAATCAATCTTCTACTCCTTGATGCAATCAAACAAGTGTCGGCTTACGCTAAGTACCTTAAAGACTTATGCATGGTCAAGAGGAGGCAAAGTGTGAAGAAATACGCTTATGTTGCTTGCCAAGCAAGCGCAATCATCCAAAATGAATTGCCTTTGAAACTCAAAGACCCCGGTACCCCAACTGTCTCGTGCCGAATTGGGAATCAAAGAATAGACAATGCCCTTCTTGATTTAGGAGCTAGCGTAAACATGCTGCCATACTCAGTTTATAAACAACTAGGGTTGGGTGAACTCAAACCTACCCGAGTTGCGTTACAACAGGTAGACATGTCAGTCAAATACCCTAGAGGAATATTGGAGGACGTTCTAGTGCATATAGATTTATTTTTCTTCCTAGTCGATTTTGTGATCTTAGACACTGAACCTGTGTCCAATCCATGTGCACAAATCCTGGCAATATTTGGACGTCCATTCCTCAACACCATAGATGCCACAATCAAAATAAGAAGTGGTATTATGACCATCGTATTCGAGAACATGACTTTAAATGTCAAGATCTTTTCAAATTCCCGACCTGAAGAATACGAGGATGAGGAAGAAATCAACTATATTGAAATGGTCATTGAAGATGAGACCGACTTCGTTGATTATAAAGACCCTTTGAAGGTAGTAGTATCACAATTTGACACTATCTACAAACCTAACGATTCTACTCCATTGGGCACCATTTTAAATCACACCTGCCTCATGATGGAAACGAAAGAGGAGGATAGAGCTGAATGCATGTGGGTAATACCATATGAACCCCTACCTCCAAAAACAAAGTTAGTCATGCCCTCCAATTTTTAGTTTCAAGATCTGGAATTAAAGGAGCTTCCAGAAGAGCTCAAGTATGCTTTCCTGGCGACTGAAAAGACTTATCCTGTCATAATTTCATCCACTCTCAGTCTGGAACAAGAGGGCAAATTAATCCAAATGCTAGAAAAACATAAGGGAGTATTGGGATGGACCATTGCCGACCTCAAAGGCATAAGCCCGTCCGTGTGCACTCATAAGATATATCTGGAGGAAGACGCTAAACCTTCGTGACAAATGCAAAGGCGTCTGAATCCCAATATGCAAGAAGTAGTCAAAAAGAAAGTCCTAAAACTTCTTGACATTGGGATCGTATATCCTATTACTGAGAGCCCTTGGGTTAGTCCAACCCAAGTGGTGCCCAAAAAGGCGGGTGTAACAGTAATCCCAAACAAAGATGGAGAATTGGTACCAATACGCATCCCCACAGGATGACAAATGTGTATTGATTATCGAAAATTGAACATGGTGACCCGGAAAGACCACTTTCCATTACCATTTATGGATTAAATGCTAGAACGAGTGGCGGGTCATAAGTACTATTGTTTCTTGGATGGATATAGTGGCTATAATCAAATTGAAATTGCTCCTGAAGATCACGAGAAAACAACTTTCATGTGTCCATTCGGTACATTCGCCTACCATCGTATGCCTTTCAGTTTATGCAACTCACCTGCTACCTTTCAGTGGTGCATGTCGAGCATATTTAGTGATATGGTCGAACAAATACTTGAGGTCTTTATGGATGATTTTTCAGTGTTCAGCCATAGTTCTGAAAATTGTTTAGATAATCTGGAATGTGTGCTAACAAGATGTGAGGACAAACACTTACTACTAAACTGGTAAAAGTGTCACTTCATGGTGACCAAGGGAATTGTCCTCGCCACATTATTTCTGATAAAGGTATCCAAGTTGATAAAGCAAAAATTGAAATAATTTTAACCTACCAGTCCCCCGTATAGTCAAAGACATTCATTCTTTCCTGGGACACGCGGGATTCTATCGTCGCTTTATCCAAAATTTTAGTGCAATTTCCCGACCACTGTGTCTATTCTTAGTCAAAGACATACCATTCGAGTAGTCAAAAAATTGTCAAACATCTTTTGACGCATTAAAGGAACACCTTACCTCCACACCGATAATACAGGCACCCGACTAGAGTTTGCCTTTTGAACTAATGTGCGATGATAGTGACTACGCTATTGGTGCAGTCCTAGGACAAAGGAAGGATAATAAGCCCTATGTAATCTACTATGTTAGTCGAACACTTAATGAAGCTCAAATGAATTATACAACTACCAAAAAAGAGCTATTGGCAATAGTCTTCGCTCTAGATAAGTTCAGGTCATATCTGATAGGGTCCCCAATCGTTTATTTTACAGACCACTCGGCCCTCAAGTACCTGTTATCTAAGAAGGACGCGAAGCAAAGGCTTACTCCTACTCCAAGAATTCGATATCACAATCAAGGATAAAAAGGGAGTAGAGAATGTGGTCACTGACCATTTATCTCGGTTAACATTCACTGACAATACTGAACCCATACCAATTAAAGATGAATTTCCAGATGAGCAACTGATGACTATTTCCAGTTTGCCTTGGTATGTGGATATAGTAAATTATCTTGTTACGGGAGAGACCCCGAGTCATTGGTTAAATCAAGACAAGAAACGGTTCTTCTCGTTCGCACGTTATTTCTTTTTCAATAACTCATACTTATTCAAGTATTGTGCTGATCAGGTCATCAGACGTTGCATTCCAAATGAGGATATAACCGTGATTTTGGCATCTTGCCATTCTGAAGCTTGTGGAGGCCATTTTTCTTCGCAGAAGACCGCACAAAAAGTCCTACATAGCGGTTTCTACTGGCCCACCGTGTTTAAGGATGCTTATTCTTTTTATAAATCATACCAATGCTGTCAAAAGCTAGGTACAATTTTAAAAAGGAACTCTATGCCCTTAACTCCCATTATCACAATTGAAATATTCGATTGTTGGGGCATAGACTTTATGGGCCCGTTTCCAAAATCAAACAACTATGAATATATACTCCTAGCTGTGGAGTATGTATCAAAATGGGTAGAAGTGATACCGACAAGACACAATGACCACAAAACGGTTATGTCCTTCTTAAGGAACATATTCTGTCTCATTTTGGAACCCCAAGATCACTTATAAGTGACCAAGGCAATCATTTTTGCAATAGACCTTTGGAGTCACTCCTCAAGAAATATGGGGTAAACCATAGGATCGCTCTAGCTTACCACCCATAAACTAACGGGCAGGTAGAGTTAGCTAACCGTGAAATCAAGCATATGCTTGAAAAGACGGTTAGTTTCAACAGAAAAGACTGGGCTTACAAACTGACTAATGCTCTATGGGCATACCGTACTACCTATAAGACAAACTTGGGGATGTCCCCATATAGGCTAGTGTATGGCAAGGCATGTCACCTTCCTGTCGAAATCAAGCACAAAGCATATTGGGCAACACGCTCATTGAACTTCAACATTAAAGAGGGAAGTCATCTATGAAAACTCCAGTTGGCTTAATTGGAAGAAATACGTCGAGATGCATACGACAATGCTAAATTACACAAGGAAAGGTTGAAAGCTTGCCACGATAGAATAATTTTTCAAAAATCATTCGAGCCGGAGTAGAAAGTCTTGCTGTACGACTCTCGCCTTCACATATTCCCTAGAAAACTCCATTCTCAGTGGACAGGACCATTTATAGTCAAATCTGTCTTTCCACATAGGGCAGTGGAACTCATAAATTCCAAGAACAAAGATTGTTTCAAGGATAATGGCCAAAGGTTAAAACTGTTCTTGGAGAACTTCTAACCAGAAGCTGAGCACATCGAGCTAGATGAGCCCAACTATTCCTCCACCTAAAAACCCTAAAGTGTGTTTACACGTTGTTGTTGTATACCTTTACTTTTACTGCACTTTGTGTTGTTTCATTTATTTTTGTCTCTTTTTGAGTGTGACTTCGATTTTAATCTGCTATTCCATTTTATCTCTCACCTGCAGGCTATTAAAAATATGAGGGATGACGACGTCCATTCAATCGGGTCATGGGCTGATTCAGAATATCCTAATCCTCCATGGAATACTGAGGAGATTTCATTCTGCTTGTCTCCTTATCAAGGGCCAGGAGCAGATGATGTCATTGACTTGACCCAAGGGTGCATCCCTTATGATACTACACTCCTCCACATTAATCCCGTCGCACATATGGACTTCCCTGAAGAGGAAGGCTAACCAGAGGGGTATTTAGTTGGGGAAGTCGATGATGCCCTATTAGAATAATGGGAGAACGATTCGATGTGGGAACCATGGGAGGAAGACGATTTATAGGATGTGGTACCTGAACGCCACAATGCTGTCTTCACTTTTGTTGATGACTTCCTTGTCATCGAATTGGTTTTGTACATTTATGTGCACATGAGTTACTTGCTATTCCGGCTATAATTCCCTATACTTACTAGTGTACATGGTTATATCATGCCAATAGTGAGGATTTTCACTATGAATCAAATGTTACCGCCACTGTTCCTTCTGCATCAGCTGTTCCATGGATTTGGACCATACAAAAGGTCCCCGGGTACTCCACCGCAAGAGAAAAGTCCATTGCGATATTACACGCCGTTATCTTTGTCTCCATCTGGATCACCCCTTGCCTGTGCAATCAATTCCGTAGAGATTTCAAACTCACTCGATGATGTCCTTGCTGCTTTTCGACTGTTCTGGGAAAGGGAATCATCAAGTTTGGAATTCACACTCAAAGATGTGGTGGAGAAAGAAGCAACTGTGGAAGATGAAATATTCATATTTAAAAATTAGTGTTCCACTTCAACTACGTTTTGGCATTTGGTCTTTCTTTCATCATTTGAAGTGTAATGCTGGACAAAGGATTGTCATTTGTGTTTTTAATATTTTGAGTTTTTCTTTACTAATAAAGTCTTAAGTACCATGGTTGCGGGCAACAATTTTGCAAAAGTAGATACTATTACAAAGTTAAATCTATAAATTTGCAATTTCATATTACCTTGTTGATGATGATTTTTTTTTGGCTTGCATGTCACGTAATGAAACTACTTTTATGATATTCTGTATGCCCAGATCAATTTCGGTTAGTTGGGGGTATACAGTTGTTCTGTACAAAGATTTCTGGTATTTTTCTTGTTCGATCGATCGAACAACCCTCAATCGATCGAACATGTCCAATCCTCGAGTGCTTGAATAATTTTTGATCGATCGAACATTAGATCGATCGCACCTGTTCGATCGCTCGAGCCTCTTATTTAAACGAGACGTCTCTATCACACCTCTTCAGTTTCTCTCCCTCTCCCTCACTCTCAATCGCTTAAGCACAGAGAAACTTAGGGCAATTTCCACCCCTAACTAATCACACACACAAGTTGGAGATGCCAAGCATCCCCAAGGACATCATCATCATCACCCTTATTTCTCTCCTGCGCTCAAACCAAGTTATGGTCCCGAGACTCCCCTCCTTTTCATTTTTATTCGAATTCTTGTGGGGGTGCTCCCCATTGGTCCTAAGACCTAATTATAACCTTAGAATCATTAGGTTTGTGTTTCTATTGTTTCTTTTGTTTTTTTGCGAAATCTCGTTGTGCTCGATCGATCGAGCTGGTTTCGAGCGATCGATGGCAACTATATTTCAATCAATCGAGCTGGTTTCGAGCGATCGAAGGCAGTAAGTTTTCGATCGATTGAAAATTGTTCGATCGATCAACATGGGGCAGTAGCAGTTTCTTCTTTTCTTTTTAGTTTCCTATTTTAATTAGTTCTTTTTCCATTTTGGGGTTTCAACTATGAATCCTTTCACGGGGTACCACAAGTCCAAGCCCCTTAACCTCACTATTCCTGACCCAGTACCTGATCACGGGTTTCGAAATGACGAGGATTAGGTTTGGTTCACACGATACTTCCAGATGCGAAAGGTGATGTTAGAGCGCCCAGTTGAGGCTGTGTGGCTGTCCGCCCCGTGGTTTCTTGCAGGGATCCATGCTATGCCTAGATGGTTTGAGATGTTGCCGCAGTCTAAGAGAGTCAACATCAATTGGGTGCAAGAGGCATGTGCGACCATGATTAAGGATCTTGCAGCTCCGTTCACGTACTGATCATTCTTTTGGGGTCGCGAGATCATTTTCAGCCCAGCCACAGTTGTCGCTGCTTTGGGTGTACCGGAGACGCCTGACCAATATTACCCAAACATATCCGGTACACCCGAGACGCTACCCTCTGTCATTATCTAGGAGATTACCAGTAGAGTGATCCAAATCTGGAACGGCATTTCCCTGATTGAGGATCGGTTTCTAACTGAGCAGTATCATCTCCTCCACCTGGCGCTCGCCAATTGCATATTGATGACTTCTTAGCACTAAAAGGTGGCGCCATGGTATGCTCAGGTTATATATGCCATTGGGACAGGGTGGCGTGTTTGCTTGACCCGACTTTATATCGACTTCTTTGTCCAGCCCATGCGGTACATTGCCGCCAAGTGCCATCTGAAGGGTGCTTGGCCCATCCATTGGGTGATTGAGCAGGCTGGATTGCTCCCATTGGCCACTGACATGATTTTATAGGCCTCGAGTTAGTTTGGAGAGACAGTAGTGCACCATTTGGATGCACATACAAAGAAGAAGCTGAAGGAAAAGGTCAAGGTGGGAGCGAAGAGGAAGAGAGGGGGTGGCACCGACATAGAGGGTCCACCTTCTGGGATGCCTACCGAGGCTGAGGAGCTAGATTTGGATGATGAGGACCCCGTTGCTGCCGTGCAACAGTTCGAGTTGAGACAACGGTCTCAGGCTCAGGCCCAGGGAGAGTTGTCTTCCGTATCCCTCCAGACTCTACACTCATTGCTTCTTGAGGAGAGTGAGGTGCGGATACAACTCGAGGGTAAGATGGATTAGATGATGACTTTACTTGACGCGATTCTGATACAGATTGGGGATGAGTGACCTGGCGACGACTACTACTGTTGCTGAGGGTGGGGATGAGGATGCTCCTGCTGCATCGATCGTAGTTCTTTCTGATCTTGGGGATGATTAGATGATATCCATTCTGAGTGGGAGTTGTTGTTGTATTTTTGCTTATTACTATTTCTCTCTCTTCTCTCTTAGTTTCTTTTGGTTGGTTGGTTATGATGGGTTGTTTGGTGGTTTGGTTATGATTGGACATTTGTATCACTGTTCTGTACTTATATTGTTATATCATTCCGGTGATTGGGTGTTTGTATTACATATGGCCATTGCTTTATCAGTAATTATTATTTCTTGTGATCTTGGCTGCTTGGAGTTGATATGTCTTTACAGATTGCTACGCTTGCGGTGTTTGCTTTGCGTTATCAGGTGATATCTCTCTATTTATTTTGAAAATCAACTTCTGAGGACATCACAATTTTCAGTTGGGGGTGGAATGTTGATAGATAATTGCCTGCACATGTTTATACTTAGCAATCTGGATAACTTTATTGCACATATCATATAATCTCGATTAGAATTGGCTTAAACCTATAAAATAAATTGAAGAAATAAATTGAAGAATAATTCAAAAGCTAAAAAAATTTTAAGTTTCAAATTATTAAGGAATTTTTTTAACTTTATCGGTAGAACAACTTTGAATTTTCACTCCTATTTAGCTGTTATCAAGCTATGATACATTCATGTTAATCTCATCCTTTTATGGATTAAGTCCACGCATTTCTCTAGTTCTACTAGGATAATTGCATTTGTTGACCTTTCATGTATCCAACATACAATTGCACTAGTTGGTAGCTATGTTGAAAACCTAAAAATGAGTTAATATGAGTATTGTGCTAAAAGAACAAGTAGTAGAAACTATTTAACCCTTAGTGAGTTTTTGATCTAATCTTTGTTTCTGAGGAAATTTTCACATAAATTTGAATTGTCTTTCTTGATTACACATATTAAATTCGTTGAATAGTCTCTAATTCTTCATTTTGACTGCTTATTAGAGGAGAACGTTCAGAATTTACCAACTAAACTCAATGAACACTGAAGTACTAAAATTAAGAAGTTAAGAAAATGATTTAAGTCATCGTTATCTGTTCTTTAACCTTTTCATCTACTTGTATCAACATTCCAGAATCTGTGTTGTTCGCAACCCCACACCTAGTAAATACTGCCAAGTCTACTATGAAAATCTAAATCCCTAATCTTATACTTGGACCTCAATGAAACCCATTGCACATCTAACGTGATTAAATTATTGAAGTATGTGACGAGGAGGGAGTAAATGTAGGAGGGACTGCATAAAAGAGAAAAGGAAAGAAGAAGGAGTCCTGGTTAAAATAATAATAATAATAATAATAAACATATATGAGAATAGAGGATGGTTAGAATGAAGTGAAGAAAACAAAAATTATTAAACTCTATCACATGCTAAAGATGTGCGATTTTGTACCCCTCTCATTTCTATCCCACTATATAAAAAAAAAAAAAACCGAAAAGTCAAAGCCTTAATGATTTTTAACAACTTAATTTGAATATGAAAGTGTAATTTGAGTTATCCACGGTATTTCGCTCCTCTAATGAGTCGTATCCTTTTCATGAGACTATACTCTCTAAATGTTCGTCTTTTATTGAGTCATGTGTGAAAGCACTAGTAACCAAAATTTTATTCTTAATAAAGCTTTCACATCATGTGCGACCATTATTAAACCAATTTCTGTGAGATGTTCATTTTGAGAGTAAACCCATGTGAGAATTGAGTTGAAACTACAAGTTCTGAGAGAATAATAGTCTAAATAACTCTGAATAAGGTTGGATACATAGCTGTTAACTTTACACACACATGGATACATAATTGTGGTGCATATGTTATGTCTATCTTGATGGCATGAGGAGTAAGTGGGTTTCTTTCATGGTTTGCTTGAGGTTTATATATTTTTGTGGATCTAAGTTAACAGTTGAAGGGAAGAGAGTGTTTAAAAGTTTTTTCTATGTCTTTTTGATTTTAAAATTGAGAATTTTGTGGGTATTTTTCACTATAAACCCTCACGAGACAACACTCGTCCACTAGGGGGAACCTAGGGGTTTAACGGCTTGTTGCATTCACTAAATGCGACCGCGATTCCTGCAAAAGTGAGTTAGGCAGTTTCTCTTTCTATTTTAACTTAGTTTGCCTTAGTTTAATTTATCTTAGTCATTGTAGTAGCAGTTAGATTGTTTTCATTTTCGCTCTATTGCAAGGGACTAGCAATTCGCTAGTTAGGGGTTATGACAAGCAGGGGTATTTGTAAAATACAACCGTGCTAAAAGAAGAAAATGCACTAATTTAATTTGCAACTCCTTAGTTTATCGGCAGTTTGTGTTATAATGCTAGTTAACTTACAATGTAACGAATCTGTGACAAGTTGTGTTGTTTTAGCTGTTGTTGGTACAGATTGCTGTTGTGCTGTGTGCAGGAATAAATGACAGATACAGGATAAAGCTGAATTACAAGCAAAACAAATAAAAGATGAAATGTTGAGTTCGAGCGATCGAGGATCAATCAAGCGATCGAACTTTCAATCGATCGAAGACAATGAAAGCGCTCGAAGATTCCGAAAGTGCGATCGATCGAGAAAGGTTCGATCGATCGAACATGGCTTTTATCAGAACTTACGCGCACACAGTGGGGACGTCTTTTGTAACCCTAGCCTTAGGTTTTTCTATATATACCAGTTATATTCACGTCCACAGGACGACCTATTTTTGTTTTTCAACAGTTTATACATAGTAGAGAGCTTTGTTCTTAATGTTTTTGTAGGTTTCCAAGGATTATCGTTGTTTGGCTTGGATTCTCAATAGTTTAAGTAAAATTCTTCATTCCAGGTTACATATTATCATTCTATTTATTGTTTACTTATAGTTTATCATTGTTTAATCTATTAGATCATAGAATTGCATGTTAGAATAGTGTTAAACCATTAGTTTTCATAGATTTTATGCAAAAATCACAACCAAATAGGACTTTAATGAATATTTATCTCAAAAACGAATCTGTGACACTCCAGACCATGTTTGAGTAATCCCCAGTTTGGGAGATCACAATCAAACTGTGATCTCAAGCCTCTACCATGTAGCAGAATAATTTCTATGTTCGATCGATCGAAGTTGTTTCGATCGATCGAATCAGAAGACAGTCAAGCGATCGAAGATGTTTCGATCGATTGAGAGATGAAGATGTTCGATCGATCGAACTGTCATATTCTTGAGTAGTCATTTTGTAGTATTCCAAGACTTTTTGCTTTTGAGATTTGTTATCAAACTGTCCCCGAATGCTCAGTTTGTAAAAACAGTTTCATTACTTTAAGCGTTAAGGCATTTTTCTTCAATAACTTTTGCAAACTATTTTGAATGCTAACACCATTCAGAATGCGAGACTCAACTATTGATTTAAACTGTTTTCATGTGTTTCAATTTAACTGTGATGACATAGTCCCGGCCATGAAAGGACTATTGATTCTTATATTTAGGGAAATACAGAATACTGTAGAGAGATACACTCCTTAGAGCTTAAATGTAACTGCATGGTAGATGGCGTGATCGCTGCGGATTCGTGTGACCCCAACATTCCTTTTATATAAAGAAAACCATTTTTAAAATATTGCTTTCGTTAATTAGTTAATCATTAGTTTACCTTAATTGCTCTAGTAGTTATAGTTTGTTTTCTACACATTGTTTTACATCTTGAATTTTCCTGTACCTTTAGAGTTTAATCTAAGCTTTTAGTTTAACACCTTCCCTATGGGATTGACCTGGTCTTAACCAGATTACTACTTGCATGATTACCTACACTTGGGTATAGCACACAAGCGCATACAAGATTTTCAGCATGTCAATAAACAATAATGAGATATGAATTAATCATTGATTTGGATCATTTAGCCTCTGGATTTAAGTCCAATTAATCATTACTAACACATGGTTTAACTCTTAAGTCATGGAAAAGACATTTAAATCATTATTTACAAAGTTTATTAAAACTGTGACAGAGTTTCAGGAATTATAGAGAGCAGACCAGACTTTCAAAAATAGAAAAACAAAATATTTTCAACGGTTGGATCTTAATGAATTTTGAGTATGTTATGCATCTGTGAGTCTAGTTTCTAACCCATAAAGAAAATCAAAGATCCAACGGTTAGATATCTAGACAAAAGGAAAATACTAGACATCACTCAAGAATCTGCAACTCTCTGTCTAGAGTTTTTGTATGATTTTCTAAAAATAGTAAAAAATCAAAAACACTTTGATATTTTAAGGCTAAACTCCTAACACATTAAACTACTTAGAAAAAATTATTTGAGATTGATAAAACCTGATTAAGGCTCTGATTTAGTCATTTTAAAACGAACTTACTATTCTGAAATTTTAGACAGAGAGCAACCTACTCACAAAACACAAGACCAAACCATCCTAAGTATAAGATTTCTTCAAAACTAAGAGTATGGTGATATACATATGAGTTATGAATACCCTCTAATTGGTCTCACTCAATACTTATGGACCATGATTTAATTAAAAATCCTTGATCACAGTTGATTAGTGAGTTCACTACACTACTAATGAAGCAATGTTCATGGTTTTGAACAAACTTGAGTAACACTTAATTCCTCTCCCAAATATATGGTCCTTGAGGAATTTAGATTTGCTTTATTCAAATCTCCTCTCAAATCATAGGTCCTTGGAGACTAAATATGACTCAAATCTACATAAACCTCCATGGAATCATGGAGAGAATTCCATGAGATTTTAAGTTGAAGGGTCTAAGTCATGAATTGAGACTTGAACTCACCAACCATATATAGATATAACCATGATCAACCTTGGCTTCCATATGAATCATAGGATCATAGGAAATTAATGGATCAACCTCAAAAGGACTCAATGAGATGTGTAAAATCTCATGAATCTTAAGAGGAAAATAGAAATGAAGAATTAAAGTTTACTTAGAGAAGTTGGGACACAAATTCTTCAAAACCAAACTTATTTTAAACCCAAGACACCAATTAGATCCAAATTAATGAAGTACTATGAGATTCAATCACAAATTCTAATTGGTGTGTGATGAAATGGGGTAGGAAGAGAGGTTTTGAAAATGTGTAAAAGGTCCTAAACTATGAATTTGTGATTGAATTGGCCTAATTTTCGAGGAGATTAGGAGGTTACCTCCTAGTACATCAGGGAATTCTTGCTTTTTGGATGAAGATCTTCCATTTCTTCAATCTCTTCTTCTAATTCTTCAAATTCTTCAAGAACTTCTTCAAAGATCTTTTTGTTTTCTCTGTCAATTTTTTCTCTCAATTATTTGTATATCTCATATATATATGAATATGATTTAAGTAAAAGTCTTCAAGTCCCCCCAATGTGAAGATAAAGATCTATATATATAGGCCTTTATCATAGGGCTAAATGAGTAAATTCGGGTAGAAACCCATGTGCAAAGATTATTTCTAGAACATATGAGAGAAGCAGTCTATTACAGGCTGCGACACTCGCTGACTTGTCTGCGGCATACACTGAGTGCCGACGCGGCACTCAGCGAGTGCTGCCGGATTCGTCGTGTGCCGCAGCTAACAGAATTCTTCTTTGTATTTTATTTATTTCTTTTTCTTCTTCTTCTTTTTTTATACCATATACTTTATACTAATACTAATATATACTAGTATTATTCAAAATGTACTTTTGTACACATGTAATTTGATAGACCACTAGTACATATACTTTGAAAGCTATTTTCTTTTCAAGAAACCTTTCATTTTCTTTTTCTTTTATTTTCAAAATTACTTTCTTTCTTTTTTTTTTAAAACCCTTATATTCTAAGTTATCTTTGCACATACCATCTTTTTCGAAAACTCAATTTCCCCCTTTTTATTCTAAAAAACTTTTGAAGCTTGAAGAATCTTTTTGAAGAGCTTTGAATTGAGAAATCTTCAAATTTTGTCGGGCAATGTCATTATCGGTCTTCGAAGGTAACCAACCCTGGATTCAACGGTTGGTCAAAATTGGGGTGTCTATAGTTTGCCCCTATTCGACAGAGCTTGTAAAGCAACGCGTATTAAAAGTGAATGTCGAAGCCTGTGTGAAAGACAAACCTTTGACCAAGCTGTTGAATCCAGGCAAAAACAAAGTGCGTTGCAAAAAACAAGTGTGCATAGATGATCAAGTGTTTGTCATGCTCAAGGTTGAGCTGCCCACGTATCCCAAAAGGGAATCAGACCAGGACGTAGTTCGGGCACAGGATCAAACACACGTAATCACAAATAAGCATATGGATGAATGCACGTATCATATAATGATGCACATGTTTAAGCAAATTCATGCTCTATGCTCTCGGGTTAAATGACTTAGGACAATGTTGTCCCCTTTTAATAGTAAAATGCGTCTTTTGCCTTAAAATTATTCTATGCCAATGACGTCCTATCTTGGGAAAGTCATTACTATCATTTTTATGAGTTACTTAATTAAGTACTGATCGACTGAGATGCGCTTTGCGTCTTATACTCCGGTGCCGAATCAGGAAATGTGCCAAAAGACTGAGATGCGGTTTGTGTCTTATACCCCAGTGTCTTTTGGGGATCATCTGATTGAATGAGATGCGCTTTGCGTCTTATACTCTGGTGCTGAATCAGGAAATGTGCTGAGAGTCTGAGATGCACTTTGCGTCTTATACTCTGATGTCTTTTGAGGATCATCTGATCGACTGAGATGCACTTTGCATCTTTTACTCTGGCACCAAGTCAGGAAGTGTGCCGAAAGACTGAGATGCACTTTGCGTCTTATACTCCAGTTTCTTTTGAGGATTATTTGATCACTGAGATGCGCTTTGCATCTTATACTCCGGTGTCGAATCAGGAAATGTGCCGAAAGACTGAGATGCGCTTTGCGTCTTATACTTCGGTGTCTTTTGAGGATCATCTGATCAACTGAGATGCGCTTTGCATCTTATACTCTGGTGCCAAGTCAGGAAGTGGCTGAAAGGCTGAGATGCGCTTTGCGTCTTATACTCCGGTGTATTTTGAGAATCATATGATCGACTGAGATGCGCCTTGCGTCTTATACTCTGGTGTCGAGTTAGGAAGTACGCTGAAAGACTGAGATGCGTTTTGCGTCTTATACTCTAGTGTCTTTTGAGAATCATTTGATCGACTGAGATACACTTTGCGTCTTATACTCCGGTGTTGAATCAGGAAGTATGCTGAATGACTAAGATGCGCTTTGTGCCTTATCCTCCGGTGTCTTTTTGAGAATCATCTTATCGACTGAGATGCGCTTTGTGTCTTATATTCCGGTGCCGAATCAGGAAGTATACTGAAAGACTGAGATGCGCTTTGCGTCTTATACTCCGATGTCTTTTGAGAATTATCTGATCGACTGAAATGCGCTTTGCGTCTTATACTCTGGTGCCGAATCAGGAAGTACGCTGAAAGACTGAGATGCGCTTTGTGTCTTATACTCTGGTGTCTTTTGAGAATCATTTGATCGACTGAGATGCGCTTTGCGTCTTACACTCCGGTGCCTAACCAAGAAGTACGCTGAAAGACTGAGATGCGCTTTGCGTGTTATACTCCGGTGTCTTTTGAGAATCATCTGATCGACTGAGATGCACTTTGCATCTTATACTGCGATGCCGAGCCAGGAAGTACGCTGAAAGACTGAGATGCGCTTTGCGTCTTATACTCTGTTGTCTTTTGAGAATCATCTGATCAACTGAGATGCGCTTTGCGTCTTATACTCCGATGCTGAATCAGGAAACAGGAATTGCGGATCCATCACACCCTTGCAGCAAAGGTAACGCTGGCTTAATCTAATTTCAAAATTCCCAAGATTCAGGAGTCCGTTAGATTCATCCTGGAATTAATTTCTTGACTCGAAAAATGCTCAGAGTTGACTTCAATTCATTTTCTAAGATTGGGAGTCAATTTGACTCAAATCAATTCAATTTTCAAGAATCAACAGTCAATTTGACTTGAATCAATTCATCTCTTCAAAATTAGGAGTCAATCAGACCCAAGTTAATTTATTTTTTCCAAAATCATAGTCATTCAAACTCGAATCAATTCATCTTTTTAGTTTGATTTCTAAAATTAGGAGTCAGTCAGACTCAATTCATTTCAATGTTCATAATCGGGAGTCAGTTAGACTCAATTCGATCAATTCAATTTAGTTCAATTTCTAAAATCAAAGTCAGTTAGACTCAATTCTATTCAAATCCTGAAATCAGGAGTCAGTCAGACTCAAAGAATTTCTTATTTCCAAAAATCATGAGTCAGTCAGATTCAAACGAATTTCTATCTCCAAATAGGGAGTCAATTCGACTAAAAAAATTTCTATTTCAAAAGGGGAGTCACACTGACTTGAAGAATTCACATTTAACAAAAGGGGAGTCATATGATCTTGAAAATTCACATTTCCCAAGCACGGAGTCATATGGACTCAAAAATTCATTTTTTTTTTACAAACACAGAGTCATGCGGACTCAAACATCTATTTTTTACAAATACAGAGTCATGCGGACCCAAAACATTCTTATTTTACAAACACGGAGTCACGCGGACTCAAGAACTCAATATTTTACACTCACGAAGTCACGCGGACTCAAAATTCATATTTTACAAACACGGAGTCATGCGGCGGATTCATGTGGACTAAAAAAACATTCTTTCATATAATCAGAGTCACACGAACTCAAAACTTATATTTCACATAAATGGAGTCACGCGGACTAAAAAAATTCATATTTTACACAAAAGGAGTCATGCTGACTCAAAAACTCTCTTTTTTTAAAAAAATTTATTTTTTTTATTTTATAAACACGGAGTCACGCGAACTCAAGAACTCAATATTTTACACTCACAGAGTCACACAGACTCAAAATTCATATTTCATACAAATAGAGTCACACGGACTTAATAAATTTAAAATTTACATAAATGGAGTCATACAGACTCAACAAACTTCACAGAGTCATACGGACCCAACAAATTCGCTTTTTATACAAGTGGAGTCATACAAACTCAACAAATTTTTTTTTTATACAAATGGAGTCATACAGACTCAACAAATTTACTTTTTATATAAATGGAGTCACATGGACTTCAAGAGTTGGTTTAACAAAGATGGGGAGTCCTTAGACTCTAAGAAAAATTTTATCAATGGGAGCCATCCGGGCTCAAAGAATCAAATTTCTTACAAAATGGAGCCATTCGGGCTCAGAGAATTGGGATTTTTTGCAAGATGGAGCCTTTGGGGCTCAAAGAATTGGATCTTAAAAAAGAGATGAATCAACTTACAAGAATCTAATTTCAAAATCAAAGTCAATTCGACTCAAAAGAATTTTGGATTTCCGCAAAATCGGAGTCATGAAGACTCAAAGAATCAAAGGAGGCGGATAAGGTTCAAGTATTTGATTGGCTAATGATGACGATGATGATGATGATGATGATGATGATGCTGATGATGATTTGCCATGGAAGTGGTCTTATGAGGTGTGTTTGCCACAAAGTGGGCTTATGCATATGAACTTGCCATGAGCATTGGTTTAGCTAAAAGAGTGCCACCGGGGTGGACTTACATGGATGAGGTTGCCATATAAATGGGCTTGTAACGAGAGTTGCCCCGAAAGCAAGCTTTTGATGAAAGAATGGGCTTATGATGGGGTTGCTGTGAAAGTGGGCTTATGATGGTGGTCACCACAAAAGTGGGCTTTTGATGAGATGGTGCCATATTAAATGGGCTTTTGAAGATAATTTCCACAAAAGTGGGCTTTGGAGAAAATGATTTCCTGCATTTGCGGACCATTGAAAATTTTGTTTTTGTTTTTGTTTTTGGTTTTGTTTTTGTATTTTTTGTTTTTTTTTTAAGAGGGAAGCCACCTATGTCCCTAGTCTTGGACCATTCATATTTCCACTTTAGCATTGTGTTGTGATAGTGTTTAAAACTCCCGCTTGCATTGCCCTTGGGATGGTCACGAATACTGTCCAAACCTTTATTCATCATCTTAAACCCACACATTTGAGACCATTATTGATCCATACAAGACGATTGACTCAAACTCTATATTATTATGAATCAATGTACTTTGATTGTGAATAATGTATCATCTCACCTTTCATTTATTCATCATCTTATAATGGTAGTACTTCATTGACAAATCTAAACTTTGAAGATTCTCTCTTTTCAGGTTAGCTGATTCTTTGCCTATCCAGGGTGTGCTTCAAATTAGTGCTTTAGCTTAAAGAATAAGAGACATTCTATTTCAATCTATTCAAAACAAACTCGATTACTTAAGAACTTGTCTCTGACATAGAAGGGTTTTGGCAAATGAAGTTTGCCCTTAGTTTGAATATGACTCGGAGGCATTGCTTCTAGGATAAAATGAGGTGTTCAGCAAACGAAGTTTGCCACTAGTTTGGCGATATATATGTGGCTTCAGGAAAAATTACGCAAGTTTGCCCCTAGTCTGAAGGAAGGAAACCAAATGCATAAAGGGTGATGCCTACAGTTTAGGGATGGTTATGGATCAAGAACCTTGGGAGGTTCGCCTACTTATCACCAAGTGGGAATCAGGTCCAAGGTAGTTCAGTTGAGGCTTGAAAGAGAAATATCATGTGGTGCAACAATGTTTGTGACCGAACCGCACATGCTGTCTACGTATCCCGAAGCGGGAATCAGGTCAAAACGTAGTTCATGAACTCTGGAGGTCTTGAAAGAATAAGGCTTCAAGAATTTGTGGGCTTTTCGAACCATGTTTCCATATGGGTCCAATGAGTGCTATTTCTTGAGAAGATTTTTAAAAAGGTCCCCTTGTGGTAGTTTTTGAACATGTTGATGAGAATATGAACTACTTCTATTTTTTATTGTTATTTTTTTTTCTATCTTTTCTTTTTTGGTGGTTGATTCTTTTCACATTTTCACTAGCCAGTCAATCTTTACAACTGCCATAATGCATCATTTTTTATTCATACTCTATCATACTCACCAAGCAATATCAACCCTTCCAAATCACTCTTCAAAGATATCTTTGCATTGTTTTAGGCTCATTTAGACATTGAGCCTTGATTGGGAGAGAACAGATCCTAATTATATGCCTTAATTCACATTTGTTAGCATATTTTATCCTATTTTTATGTATTTTTATTTTGTTTTCTATTTTAGAGCAGGTTTTGGAAGAAAACACTAATCCAGGTTAAATAGGGAGAAAAACCAGGAAGAAAGAAGCTGAAAAAGGCACCTCGCTCGCGCGACCCGCTCGCTCGGAAGTCCAAAAATCGCTCACGCAACCCGCTCGCGCGACTTCCCAATATTGCGCTTGCGCGGCCCGCTCGTGCGACCTGTGTAAAAATTAAATACATGTATTTCAGTGTACTGAAGACTCCTACGCGAACGAAACTGCCTAATTACGTCTGGAAAGCTAAATACAGCAGTTTTAGTGCGAATTGGGTTAGGAAAGCTTCCAAAACGTTGCTACTAGTCTATATATACCCTATTTTACTTCAATTTAGGGGTTGGCAATTATTATACAAACAATATACAACCACACTTTCAGCCATTGAAGAGAGGAAAGCAAGGAGAAGAAGAAGAAGACTAAGGATTCCCATGGCCTCCTCCATCAACTGCTTGCCATCCGCCGCATCTATGGACAACTACACTCTAGATCTAGGGTTTCAATGAAACCCTAGCCAAGTAATAGGATGTATTTTTTGTTTTTATTTTAGTTTTACTCCCTCCGTCCCATTTTGTGAATCCAATATTCCATTTTGGGATGTCCCAAAATTGTGTCCACTTTCCTAAATTTTATGTACAATTTTTACTTACTTTCCAAAACCATCCCTCCTTGAAATCTACTGTTGGGAATATGCCCTCAAACCAGTTAGTTGGACAATGGAATATCATAATGCATTTATGCATGTTAGTTCATGAGATGAATATTAGACTGGAATCCTTAAACAACATTGTATGTGGTTCATTTGTGTATGTGATTACACATGTGAGATATGAATCACAAATCCTTGTTGTTTCAAATAAGTCACAGTGGATGATAAGTCTGGATAACTTATCAGGTATACATTGTAGCATGATTAATGTCTATGGGGTAGAATGATGAATCTCATTCATAAGAGTCTTTGACTCTTGGTTAATATGCTAGTGCACTCGGTGCATTGACGGACCTGAGTTAAACCTATTGACACCTAAACGCTGTCACCGTCAATAGGAACTCAAAACTTGTATAGGGATACATGTCCTCAATCCTGAGACAGTTATGGACGCAAGTTGTATGCTTGGTTGCTTTGACTTACCAATCAGTGAGGTCTTGCAAGATCAACACCTGGGTATCTTGGGTAATCAAGTATGCAATGTTGGGAACATATATTGTCAAGATGGAATTCTACCCTCTTCTATAAAATGAAGAGTAAGCATTCCCTCAAGAATGTCACTAGGAGTGATTACTGAGAGCTGGCCAGCCTTGTCAACAAAGTGTTATTGATGACATGTTTAGTAATCCAAGCGTAGTGAATGATACTCGAGGAATATAAGATGTACTATCTATTGGGTCGACAGTATCTTGAAACATACATCCCACTGATAGATACGAATACTGCCTGGTAGAGGGACATCCGTATCATATTATACAAGTCTAGCAATCGCTTATGTATGTGTGATTATGTTCTTATGCACTGGAGTGCAATTATCATTTTATAGTGGCATTAATGATAATTGATTAATTATTGATTCCTTAGTCAAGAGTAATGACTAGATTGGATAATAATTAATCGGAGCTAGTAATTAAGAACCTAGGAGGTCCCACTCTTAGCTCCGCCAGTATGCTTGGAAAGGCAAATGAGAATGCTGTCAAGACTGGTTCGATCGATCGAAGTTGTTTCGATCGATTGAAGTCTAGACAGGTTCAATCGATCTAACGTTGTTCGACCGATCGAAAGCTCGATCGATCGAAGTCACTTCGATCGATTGAAAGTAAGGTCGGTTCTGGGAATCTATAAATAGGGCAGCTACGTCCAGAAATCGTGGTTCATCGTTTTTAACGTACCAGTTGCTGCAGAACCTGTTTAGAGTTCCCAAACCTTCCATATTCTCACTATTAGGGTTCCCACCAACCCTAGCCACTCTGGGAGCATTCAAGGAGACATAAGGGTGAAGATCTCTTAGAGGTTGCTGCTGCACATTGAAGGAGAAGGACTAAATCAGAATTGGGTTCAAGACCATAAGGTAATGCACCTGTCCCCTCTCCTGTACGCATCTATAGAGTTAACGAGTAGTAGATCCAGGCAACCAATAAAAGTTTTGAACTTTGTTTTTTCCGCCGCGCATTTAAACCTGTTTTTCCTACATCTACACCAAGACAAAATTTTAAAAGTTGTTGTAATGATTAGGGACAATTGTGGAAAGTGATCGGGAGAGAACTAGTCCTAATTATACGCCTTAACAAACATTTGTTAGACCATTATATCCTGTTTTTGTATATTTTTACTTCGTTTTCTATTTTTTGACAGGTTTTGGAAGAAATCAAGTAAACCAGGCTAAACAGGGTGAAAAAGCACAAAGAAAGAAGCTGAAAAAGCCAATTCGCGCGCGCGACCCGCGGGCGCAAATATCCGAGAATCGCTCGCGCGATCCGCTCGCGCGAGATCCCCAAAATCGCTCGCGCGATCCGCGCGCGCGAAGTCCAAATGTCGCGCGAGCGCGACCCGCTCGCGCGATATGTGTAAAAACCAAAGTTGTGTATTTCAATATACTGAAGACTCCTGTGCAAACGAAACTGCTGAACGACGTCTAGACTGTAAATTACATCAGTTTCAGTTCGTTTCGGGTTAGGAAGGCTTCCAAAACTTGTTGTAAATCTATATATACTCTATTTTACTTCAATTGAAGGGTTACACACCCATACATACACATTCTACAACCATACTTCCAGCCATTGAAGGGAGGGAACCAAGGAGAAGAAGAAGAAGACCAAGGGTTTCCATGACCTCCTCCATCAACTACTTGCCATCCATCACTTCCATGGACGGCTAGATCATAGATCTAGGGTTTCAATGAAGCCCTAGACGAGTAATAGGGAGTATTTTGTGTTTTTATTTTAGTTTTATTATGTATGGATGACAGTCACATGTTTAGAGGATTTTTATAAATAAATCGTACTTCTAGTGATTAAATCATTACTTTCAGAATTTATTCTTGTCTTAGATCTATTTTGACTGTGATGTGCTCAACGATCTATGCTTGCTGTGCTTGTTTAGATTGTTTACATGTGATGGTGCTTTATTGATTCGTGCTATCAAGTATCCGAATAGTCCATGCCTAGGTTAGACGGATTAGATCGCAACCCTAGTTTAGTGTGGGATAATTCGTGCTAACCGAAGATGGATTATGTTGGTGCTTGAACCATGATTATCTTCTTGTCGGAGGAATTGGGCTTGCAGTTACAATTCCCCATATTCATCCAACGTAATAAGCTAAAGTAATTCATAAATATTCCTATTATGAAACTAGTGGTGGATTTGCAATCCTAGGTTTCCTTTACATATTCATTAAAAACACTTTTAATTGCTTTCATAGTTTAGATTTACTTTTATTGTTATTAGTTTAATTAAATTCAAATCAAAATCCGTTTTTATAATTAATTAGATTTAGGTTTTAAGATTAAAACACGGTAGTTAATCAATCTCTGTGGGTTCGACCTTTACTTCCACACTGCAAATCTGTTGAAAAGTAAAGAATACTTTTTATATCTTGATTTTGACAACATCAATTTTTGGCGCCGTTGCCGGGGATTGCATTACTACCTTTAGTTTTATAATCTTAGTTTAGTTAATTCGTAAATATTAGATTAGTTTTTTTTTTCTTTTTTTCGCCTTATTTTCTGTTTTTATTTTAAATTACTAACTTGTTCTTTTATTTTATAGGTTTTCGAGTCATCAAATCCTAACGTTTCCGAGTGGATTAGCTAAGCACATCAAAGGAGCTTATGCAAATAAAAAATAAAAATAAAAATTAAATAAATTGCTCTTGTGAAATTCGCTTTAAACCACTGTAAGTCAGGGCGCTGTGACGCACTATTTGCATTAGTTTAGGGTTAATTGCACTGCATTAGCTAGGAAACCCGGGGCGCTGGGCTTGACGCGGTCATTGCATTACAGGATAATATTCATGCATCATAGTAGTTGTGTGCTTGTCGTCTTATTTGCGTGATTGCTATTTGTTTTTTTTATTTATTGAGTCAGTTTTTGTTTTTAGTTTCTTTTCTTTCTTTTAGTTTATGTTAGGTACACGTTCAAATAAACCGGAATTAAAACCTTTCGACTCTCAACTTGAACGCACCCTAAGAGTTAATAAGTCTTCAAACTTAACTTCTTGAACAAGGTTTTTAATAGACGACGATTTAACACCAAAACCAACGTCTTTATTTGAGTCCGAAATACGTAGTACCCTTCAAAGACTAAAGAAACCACGCTTTCATAACATAGAACCAATTAAAATGGCAGACATTGGAAATAATAACGAAAATAACCAAAATAACAACGGAGCTAATATGAATAATCTTAATATACCGCCACCTCCTCCACTTAAAGATTATTTTATTCCGACGACTTACACGCCACAAACATGTATTGAATTACCGGAGGCGACAGCATCTCACTTTGAGATAAAGTCGTCTACCATCTCGCTACTTCCATCTTTCTATGGCCGTCTAAATGAAGATCCCTATAAACACTTAGGAGATTTTCAGGACATATGCTCCACTTTGAAAATTCAAAATCTTACTGATGATGAATTAAAAATGCGGCTCTTTCCATTCTCATTAAAAGACAAAGCTAAATATTGGCTCCAATCTTTGGAGCCAAACACAATTAGAACATGGGAAGACTTACACACCGCATTTTTACAAAAGTTTTTTCCTATTATGCGTACAAATCAGATAAGAAAATCTATAACAAACTTTGTGATGCAAGATGGGGAATCACTTTACGACACGTGGGAAAAATTAAAAGAATTATTACGTTCGTGCCCACATCATCAGGTTCCCAAGTGGCAATTGGTTCAAGTCTTCTACGAGGGGCTTATTCCCTCTGTTAGGAATACCATCGATGCCGTTTGTGCGGGTACCTTCTTGCACAAAAGCGCCGACGAGGCTTGGAAAATTTTTGAAACTTTGAGCGAGAATTCGATGCACCAAGCGGTGTCGGTACGTTCGGAAGGATATCTTCTTACACCCAAATGAGAGGTGAAGTTTGAGTCGAGTCATTCTATTGAATTTCAAGAATTATCTAAAAAACTTGACCGACTTATGACAATGAACCAAACGACAGTCTCACCCGCTCATGAAATTTGTGCATTATGTTCTGATCCTTCACATTCTATCCTTGCATGTCCATCGGCAATTCAATTTCCGGAATTCGTGGAGCAACACATTAATTCTATTCAACAATACCCACGAAATAATTATAATGCAACTACTAATAATCCGGATGTGCCATGGAGAAACCATCCTAACTTCTCGTGGAAAAATAATACTAATAATCTTAATGAGGCAACTAATTTTCCAAATGCATATCGACCTCAGGTTCAACTTAATCAATACCAACACCCGCCTCCTAATTCGAATCCTTCAAGGGGTAATGCTTTTGAGGAAAAGGTGTTGGCGTCCCTTAAGACTATTGAAACGCAAGTACAGGCACAAGCACAAATAGTGCACTCACACACACAATCCATTGCAAAGCTTGAATCCCAAATGGGACAACTAGCTACTGTAGTGAGTCGTAGAAATGAGGGGACGTTGCCTAGTCAAACAATTCAAAACCCTAAGGGACAATATGAGGTTAAGGGGTCGAATGAGCAAGTAAACGCCGTATCAACTAGGTTGACTACACGAGAGGAAGAGGTATTAGAAATTCCGAATGAGAATGTGAAAGATATGAATATCAACTCTAATACGAAGAAGGGTGAGGACGCGAGCCAAAATAAGAAAGAAAAAGAATCGGACCCAACGAATTATATTCCGAGAATGCCATATCCACCAAACGTTGAGGGATCGTCACATTTGCCCAAGAAAGGGTCGAAAATGGAAGATATACTCGAGGTATTTAAACAAGTTAAAATCAATATTCCATTCCTCGATGCTATTAAACAAATTCCCGCTTATGCTAAATGTTTAAAAGACCTTTGTACACAAAAGCGCAAATTACGTAGTCATACTCCGAAAAAGGTCTTTCTCATGGAAAAAGTAAGCTCTATATTCCAACACGCTCCTCCGAAGTATAAGGATCCTGGTACGCCTACGATTTCATGTGTCATAGGTGACACTATCATTCATAGGGCTCTCCTTGACTTAGGAGCTAGTGTTAACCTCTTACCTTATCATGTCTATAAACAACTAGGTTTAGGTGAACTTAAGCCTACGGCCGCTACTATTCAATTAGCGGATCGTTCTGTCAAAGTACCTATGGGAATCGTCGAAGACGTCCTAGTAAAAGTTGATCAATGTTTTTATCCTGTTGATTTTATGGTCCTTGACACCGAACCAGTGATAGATGCTAGAAAATACACTCCTGTTATTCTTGGTCGTCCATTCTTAGCCACGGCCAACGCACGTGTCAATTGTAGAACAGGGGTGATGAAAGTGTCGTTCGGGAATATAAAATTAAAATTAAACGTTTTTAACGCTGTCGATCAACCTCCTAAAGACAACGATAACCTATGTGAGGCGGAAGGTGAGGTAAGACGGAATATTGAGCCTACCAAAGAAATAAATGTGAGTAACGAAAAAGATATAGCGGATGATGAGTGGATGAACCCTAATACTTCGGACCCTAGTGATGAATCTACTCGGAAGGTAAGAAATCGATTTGAACATAATGACGAACCATCAATCGAATTAATTCAAAGCGACGTGATTTCTGCGTACCACCGAGCTCTTCTTGATATTATTAGGGGTACCAAATCTGGTTTTCAGCCTCCATAAAATCTTGAGCTAGAACGGTCTAGCTAAGGACGTAAAAGATAGCGCTTCTTGGGAGGCAACCCAAGCTTAATGTCGTCTGTTTTCTTTGTTTTTGGGTCCTTTTGGTCAGTTTGTGAGTTTTCTGGACAGGTTTGGGGGGTGGAGTACATTTATTTTTAATTTATATACATAACAGAGCAAGCAAAACGAGAAATACCCTTCTCGCGTGCGCGAGGCCTCGCTCGCGCGGCCCGCTGGCGCGAGAATGTGCCTTAGTGTTTTTTTCTTTCTTTTTCCTTATATGAGCCCTCAGGTTCTACTCGCGCCTAGCCTCGCGGGCGCGAGGTAGCTCGCGGGCGCGAGGGGGGGTCCCGCTGGCGCGATTTCAGAAAAAAAAAAAAAAAAAAAATTTGGGATTCGCGCGCACGACGGCCGTTCGCGCGATCTCCCATTTTTCTGACATTTTCTTTTGTTTTCTATATCTTTCCCCCTACCTATTTTATTTGTGTTTCTTTTCTGTTTGTGTTTATTTGGTTCAGTTTAGTTCGTGTTCGTTGTTTTCCTTGTTATTACATGTATAATTTTTCATTTTATTTCTTTTCCATTTGATAGTTTAGTTTAGTTTAGATTAGTTTTTAAATTTCTATTTTATATTTCTGTTTCATTTACTTTTAATATTGTTTTGTTAGTTCTTTTCTTTTATCTAGTAGTAACAGGTAACATTGAAATTTATTGACATATTCCATTGTGTTCACCTGTTTGTCATTGCCGTGATCGAGGTACTATCGTTCCTTCCGTACGTACTTTCCGTTCTTTCATTTTATTGTTTCATTAGGGACAATGAAAGGTTTAGGTTTGGGGGTATGCACTCACACATGCACATTAGTTATGCAAAATTTTAAAAAAATTTTTAAAATTTTTCAATAAGTGTGTTTAAATAAACGATGTTACCAACGTTTGTGCAATATCAATTTAATCTTAATTTGATACTTCTTGTTATGTAACTTTGAATTTTTATAGAAGGATAAACAAGAGAATATGTGATTAAACATTTGCTGAAGTTATGTTGAAATGTTTTAAGTTATGTATCGTTTGAATCGTAGTTTTATATCATAGTTTTGCACAAAAACTTATGCACTGCACGTAGTCGCTTGAATACATGTTGGTTGTGAACTATAATATGATTCGGATTTCTAGATAACACAAGGTGGAGACTAAGCCCAGTGAGCTTTTGAGCCTATCTTTTCTTCATTGAGGGTTATAAATACATTGTGTTTGTCAAATTTCACTTGAAATAGAGCATCTATTAGTTGCTTAGTCTCATTATTCTTGTTTTGGTTGATAGTCAAGTTAAAATATTTGTTACCATGCTAAATAATCTTCCATTGTAAACATTGAAGAACCGTATTACCCTAGGAAATGAGTTTAGGCCTTCTTTGTTTACTACCGGCCGATAAAAGATAAAATTTCCTTAGTTCGCCCCTTTGAGCCGTTACAATGCCTCTTTTTCTTTGGTCACCATTATCCTCTGTAAAAGCTCCAACTTGATCAACTTGGAGTATACCACTGAAAGAGTGATCAACTTTGAGTAGTATTAAGGCGATGTGTTGTTTGAGAAGAAGAAAATAAGATGCTATTGGGGTAGTTGCTTGGTATTCAATGCATAGTCATTTGAGAAGCGAGAAAAGGAAAAGGAAAAAAAAATAAAGAAGAGGAAGGTTGAAAAAAAAAATGAAAGAAAAGAAGAAAAATGAATGAAAAGGAATGAAGAGAAAGAAAAGATGAAAGTTTGTAGAAGAAGAATGAAAGAAATCGAACATGCCTTACAATGCCATTCTAAACCTACCCAATTAATCCGTTCTATCATTTTTCATTGCTTGAGCCACATTACAACCTTTGAAAAGTCCTATCTGATCCTAGGAAACATGGTTCAGATATGAAAATGATGGGAGGGGGATTAAAACATGGTAATAATTAATTTTTCTGGATTATTGGCATCCTATCCATGAGACTACTGTTCTTTCGTGTTATGCGTCTTTTTCGTGTCGTATGTGAGCGTTATTCGTTTTGAAAACATATTTTCTTTACTCACATATTTTAGAAAAATTACACCTATTTCTGAGTGTTTTATTTGAGAGTGTAATTCATTGTGAGATTCGTAGTCGAGACATAGTTGGATGGTTATCCGAGTTATATTCCAAGTTCATGACATGCGCGTGTTCACTTGACTACCATATCACACACGTGCAATTTTATGAGAAATTCTATTGATTTTTACGATGCATGTGCTTGAGATTGTTTTTCATGATGTAGGTAGACGTTTGATTCTGTTTCTTCTTGTTCGTTATTCTATTTCGAATCGTTGTTTATAATAAGGAGTATTGTTTATTTGTGTAATAAAACTTTTTAAATTTCTAAGTTAATAAAGATGGTTGTGGGTAACTTGTTGACGAGAACCCTCACGAGACTTCACTCGTCCGACTAGGGACACCTAGAGGTTTAAAAGGCTTGTTGCATACGCTAAATGCAATCGCAATCCATGCGAAAATGGAGTAGTATTTTATTAGTAGTTAGTTTTTATTTTAGTTTTGCTCGAGGACTAGCAAAATGTAGGTTTGGGGGTGTGATCGGGAGAGAACTAATCCTAATTATACGCCTTAACGAACATTTGTTAGACCATTTTATCCTATTTTTGTATATTTTTACTTCGTTTTCTATTTTTTGACAGGTTTTGGAAGAAATCAAGTAAACCAGGCTAAACAGGGTGAAAAAGCACAAAGAAAGAAGTTGAAAAAGCCAGTTTGCGCGCGCGACCCGCGGGCGCGAAAATCCGAGAATCGCTCGCGCGATCCGCTCGCGCGAGATCCCCAAAATCGCTCGCGCGATCCGCGCGCGCGAAGTCCAAATGTCGCGCTCGCGCGACCCGCTCACGCGATATGTGTAAAAACCAAAGTTGTGTATTTCAGTATACTGAAGACTCCTGTGCAAACGAAACTGCTGAACGACGTCTAGACTGTAAATTACATCAGTTTCAGTTCGTTTCGGGTTAGGAAGGCTTCCAAAACTTGTTGTAAATCTATATATACTCTATTTTACTTCAATTGAAGGGTTACACACCCATACATACACATTCTACAACCATACTTCCAGCCATTGAAGGGAGGGAAGCAAGGAGAAGAAGAAGAAGACCAAGGGTTTCCATGGCCTCCTCCATCAACTACTTGCCATCCATCACTTCCATGGACGGCTAGATCATAGATCTAGGGTTTCAATGAAGCCCTAGACGAGTAATAGGGAGTATTTTGTGTTTTTATTTTAGTTTTATTATGTATGGATGACAGTCACATGTTTAGAGGATTTTTATAAATAAATCGTACTTCTAGTGATTAAATCATTACTTTCAGAATTTATTCTTGTCTTAGATCTATTTTGACTGTGATGTGCTCAACGATCTATGCTTGCTGTGCTTGTTTAGATTGTTTACATGTGATGGTGCTTTATTGATTCGTGCTATCAAGTATCCGAATAGTCCATGCCTAGGTTAGACGGATTAGATCGCAACCCTAGTTTAGTGTGGGATAATTCGTGCTAACCGAAGATGGATTATGTTGGTGCTTGAACCATGATTATCTTCTTGTCGGAGGAATTGGGCTTGCAGTTACAATTCCCCATATTCATCCAACGTAATAAGCTAAAGTAATTCATAAATATTCCTATTATGAAACTAGTGGTGGATTTGCAATCCTAGGTTTCCTTTACATATTCATTAAAAACACTTTTAATTGCTTTCATAGTTTAGATTTACTTTTATTGTTATTAGTTTAATTAAATTCAAATCAAAATCCGTTTTTATAATTAATTAGATTTAGGTTTTAAGATTAAAACACGGTAGTTAATCAATCTCTGTGGGTTCGACCTTTGCTTCAACACTGCAAATCTGTTGAAAAGTAAAGAATACTTTTTATATCTTGATTTTGACAACATCAGAAAGTAGGTGTAGATTCTTTTTGTCCCCTTAATAATTTGAGTTCCCAAAGATGGACTCACAAAATGGGATGGAGGGAGTATTATTTATGGATGACAGTTACATGTTCCGAGGATTTTATAAATAAATCGTGCTTTTATTAATTAAATCGTTACTTTTAAAGTTTACTCTTGTCTTAGATCTATTTTGATGGTAGTGTGCTCAATGATCTATGTTTGCTGTGCTTGTTTAGATTATTTACATGTAATGGTGCTTAAATTGAATTGTGCTATCAAGTATCCGAATAGTCCATGCCTAAGTTAGACGGATTATACCACAACCCTAGTTTAGTGTGGGATAATTCGTGGTAACCGAAGATGGATTATGTTGGTGCTTGAACCATAGTTATTTTCTTGACAGAGGAATTGGGCTTGTAGCTACAATTCCCCATTATCATCCAACTTGATAAGCTAAAGTAATTCGTAAATACCCTTATTAAGAAGCTAGTTGTGGATTTGCAATCCTAGGTTTCTTAAACTTATTATAAAAATAACTATTTAATTGCTTTCATAATTTAGATTTACTTTTATTGTTATTAGTTTAATTAAAATCAAATCAAAATATGTTTTTCTTAAATTAGCTAAATTTAGGTTTTAAAATTAAAGTGCGGTAGTTAATCAATCTCTGTGGGTTCGACTTTTACTTCCACACTGCAAATCTTTTGAAAGTAAAGCATAAGTTAAGCATACTTTTATATCTTGATTTTGACAAGATCAATTTTTGGCGCCGTTGCCGGGGATTGCATTACTACCTTTAGTTTTATAATCTTAGTTTAGTTAATTCGTAAATATTAGATTAGTTTTTTTTTTCCTTTCTTATTTTTTCGTTTTTGTTTTAAGTTACTAACTTTTCTTTTATTTATGTAATTTCTTAGGTACTCAAAATTCTAGCGTTTCGAGTGGAGCAGCTGTGCATGTCAAAGGAGCTTATGCAAAAATAAATAAATAAATAAATAAAATTCAAGTAAATCGCTTTCTTTGAAACTTCGCATCAAATCACTGTAAGTTAGGGCGCTGAGACGCAATTACTTTCATTAGGTTAGTTGTGGAGTGAGCACTGCATTAGCTAGGAAACCCGGGGCACTAGGCTTTGATGTGAATCACTGCATAAGGATAATTACATGCATCGTAGTAGTACTGTGTGCTTGCCTGTTGTCTGATTTGCATGATTATTTTTGTATTTGTTGAGTCAGCCCTTATTTTAATTTCTTTTCTTTTTAGTTTATGTTTGGTACGCGTTCAAGTAAACCTGAATTATTTTCTATCGATCCTGAACTTGAACGTACCCTTAGAGTCAGTCGGACTCCGAAACTGTCGTCGTTATTTCAGGCCGAAATTCAAAGTACCCTTAAAAGGTTAAGAAAAACTCGATTTATTAACATAAAACCTATTCCAATAGCCGACGGCGAAAACAACGTAAATAATGGAAATAATCCTAATATACCTCCACCTCCTCCGCTTAAAGATTACTTTATTCCGACGACTTACACGCCACAAACATGTATTGATTTACCCGAGGTGTCGGCATCTCACTTTGAGATAAAGTCATCTACCATCTCGCTAATTCCTTCTTTTCACGGCCGCATTAATGAAGACCCTTATCAACACTTGGGAGATTTTCAAGATATATATTCTACTTTAAAAATTCAAAATCTCACTGATGATGAATTAAAATTGCGGCTCTTTCCATTCTCTTTAAAAGATAAAGCTAAATACTGGCTCCAATCTTTGGAGCCAAACACAATTAGAACATGGGAAGCCTTACACACCGCATTTTTACAAAAGTTTTTCCCTATTATGCGTACGAATCAGATAAGGAAATCCATAACAAACTTTGTGATGCAAGATGGGGAAACGCTTTATGATACTTGGGAAAAGTTTCAAGAATTATTACGCTCATGCCCACATCATCAGGTTCCTAAGTGGCAATTAGTTCAAGTCTTCTACGAGGGACTTATTCCCTCCGTGCGTAATACCATTGACACCGTTTGTGCGGGTACCTTCCTACACAAAAGCGCCGACGAGGCCTGGAAATTTTTTGAAATATTAAGCGAGAACTCGATGCATCAGTCTGTGTCGGTACATTTTGGAGGATATCTGACACCACCAAAAAGAGAGGTAAAAGTTGAGTCCAGTCATTCAATCGAAATACAAGAATTAAATAGAAAACTTGACCAACTTATGAGGATGGGAAATAGGTCCAATTCGCCTCCTCATGAAGTATGTGCATTGTGCTCCGTCACATAATATCTTTGCATGTCCTTCTGCATCTCAATTCCCGGAGTTTGTTGAGCAACACGTTAATTCTATGCAACAATTCCTACGGAATAATTATAATTCTAATTCGAACAATTTTTCTAATACTTATCGACCCCAATATCAACAAAGTCAATACCAACACCTACCTCCTAATCCTAACCCTCCAAGGGATAACGCTTTTGAGGCTACGGTGTTGGCATCCCTTAAAAACATAGAAACTCAAGTCCAAGCACAAGCACAAATAGTGCACTCTCATACACAATCCATTGTGAAGCTTGAGTCCCAAATGGGACAAATAGCTACTGCGGTAAGTCATAGAAATGAGGGGAAGTTGCCTGCGCAAACTGTTCAAAACCCTAAGGGACAATACGAAAAGGGGGGGTCGAGTGAGAGTGTGAACGCTGTTTCGACTAGGACGACTACTCGAGATGAGAAGTTGTTGTAATTCCGGATGAGGTTGAGAAAGATGAAAATATAAATTTGAATAAGGAAAAGGGTGAGGACGTGAGTAGGAAGAGAAAAGAAAATGAACCGATCCCAACGAATTATATTCCGAGAATGCCATATCCACCAAACGTTGAGGGACTGTCACATTTGTCTAAGAAAGGGTCAAAAATGGAAGATATACTCGAGGTGTTTAAACAAGTAAAAATTAATATTCCATTCTTCGATGCTATAAAACAAATTCCCGCTTACGCTAAATGTTTAAAAGACCTGTGTACGCAAAAGCGCAAGCTGCGCAGTCATATTTCGAAAAAGGTATTCCTCATGGAAAAAGTAAGCTCCATTTTCCAACACGCTACTCTGAAATATAAAGATCCAGGTACGCCTACAATTTCATGTGTCATAGGTGACACTATTATTCATCGGGCTATCCTTGACTTAGGAGCTAGTGTTAACCTCTTACCTTACCACGTCTACAAACAACTAGGACTAGGTGAACTTAAACCTACGGCCACTACTATACAATTAGCGGATCATTCTATTAAAATACCTAGAGGAATCGTCGAGGACGTCTTAGTAAAAGTTGATAAATGCTATTATCCTGTTGACTTCATGATCATTGACACTAAACCGGCGCTAGATGCTAGGAAACACACTCCGATCATCTTAGGTCGTCCATTGTTAGTGACTGCTAAAGCTTGTGTTAACTGTAAGACGGGGGTAATGAAGGTGTCATTTGGGAACATGAACTTAAAATTAAACATTTTTAATGCTGTGGATCAACCTCCCAAAGACGATGATTACCTATGTGAGTCGGAGAGTGAGGTAAGGTGGAATACTGAACCTAATATAGGAATAAATACGTTTAAGGAAAATAATATGGTTAGTGATGAGCGGACGAATTCGAATAATCTGGACCCTAATGATGAATTTACTCGAAAGGTAAGAAATAGATTTGAACATAATTCGGGAGAACCGTCGGTCGAATTAATTCAAAGCGACGTTATTTCTGCTTATCACCGGGCTCTTCCTGATATCCTTAGGGGTACAAAGTCTAATTTTCAGCCTCCATAAGTCCTGAGCTAGAATAGTCTAGCTAAAGACGTAAAAGATAGCGCTTCTTGGGAGGCAACCCAAGCTTTATTTTGTCCGTTTCTTTTAATTGTGAGTGTTTTTGGTCATTTTGGATCAGTTTTGAGTCCTTTTTGGGTCATTCTGGACAGGTTTGGGGGTCGGAGTAAACTTATTTTAAACTTATATACAAAAAATAAAGAAAAAGAGGAAAAATGGCAACTTGCGCGTGTGGCTTGCTCGCACGAGCTTTCCCCTTAGTGAATTTTTTTAAAAACCTTATGTGATATTTAGCCTTAGTATCACCTCGCGCCGGAATTCGCGCATGCGAGGAGGTCGCTCGAGCGGCCCGTTTGTGCGATCTGGGGACTTAGAAATCTTTCTGTTATAAAATGTAAAACAAGCTTCTGCTTAAACTCGCAGAGGGATTCGCGCGCCCGACGCTCGCTCGCGCGAGGTGGGGATTTCTCAATTTTTCTCTTTGTTCTTTGACCTTCTGTTTCCCCAACCTATCTAGTTGTTTTTCATTTCTGTTTGTTCTTTTCAGTTCTTTTCGTTTAAGTTTATCTTTGTTTCCATAGTTCTAGTTTTGTTTTTCTTTATTTCCGTTACGTTCTTTTAATTCTAGTTTAGTTTCTATTGTTTACAAAAAAAAATAAATAAATAAATAACAAAATAAAAAAAAACATATGTATGATATAATAGCTTTTAGGGCAAATTGCATTTTGCACCCTCCAACTATACATGCTTTGGCACTTTGGTCCCTAAACTAAAATTTTTCGCAAACTCCTCCCTAAACTATTGGTCCTTGGCATTTACCCCCCTCCATCCAACTTTTATGTGAAAAGAGACGTTAAGTGATCACGTGCCCAACACATGAACAAAACATGAGGCTATTTTAGTCTTTTTCAATCCAAACCCAAATCCCCGAAGGAAATCCCCAAATCGAGCTGAAATGGAGGGTTTGGGTTCCAATCAGGCAAAACGATCGCAGCAAGAATAATCAATAAGGGTTTGGGTTCCTTCTAATTTGGGTTCATCAACCAAAGAGTCTATGCAGTTGGTCTGATTAGAGTTTCAAATGAATCATCCATCAACGATGAGCCAACGTGATCTGAGCCTACGCGATCCGAGTAAGGAGAATGCACCAACATATTGTGAGTTACCATTTTCCTTCACTTTGTTGACTTTTGTTTATATTAAACGATTTCTGCTATCTTGTTGGCATCTTGCATGTGGGGTTTCATGTTTTTTGAAGCATTGTTTGATTAATATAAGTTAGGGATAGTGGTCCCCTCTTTGGTATTTAGATTCTTTGATTTATATACAAAACATGTGGGGCTTCATGTCTCCTTCACAAGGACACTGTGTTGTCATGCATCTAAACCAAGCTATTTTATGGTTTTCTGCAGCAAATAGTGATCTGTTTACTATACAATACCATCATGGGGGTAAGTTCGTGAATACACCAAAGAAAGTTTATCGAGGTCGTAAAGTTTCTTGTTATGACTTCTGTGACCCTGATGGTATATCCATGCTTGATATTAATGAGATGATTGAATCTTTTGGACATGGAGGATTGGTATCTTGTAACTACAAAGTCCCTGGAATGGATTTGGATTGTGGTTTGATGCCTTTGGAAAGTGATGGAGAGGTAATGGAAATGGTGAAGATGGTGCCACCAAGTAGGGTTATTGACGTATACTTAGAGCATACGATTGCAAGTGAAGATGGAGATAATATTTCTGATGGTAAAACTGAGTCTGCAAATTATATTGATGGTGAAGATGAAACTGAGGATGATGATTACGTTGAAGAGTCAGATTTTCATGATAGTGATTATGGAGATGATGAATTATTTGAAAAAAACATTGATAAAAGTGTTGAGTGGGCTGGGTTGGGCAAAGACAGTTCCACAGTAAGGTCTGGAGATGGATCATTCTGTATCCCATCTGAGCTGAATATGTCAAATCATGAATACTCAAATGAGTTGAATACTTGCAATAATGAGGCAAGTGATGAAGAAATGATAACAAGACCCAAGTATATAGAATTTAGGGCGGATATTGATATGAGAGATCCTAAATTAAAGGTGGGTATGTTGTTTAAGGATGCAATAGAGTTTAGAGCAGCTGTAAGGGAGTACTCTATTAAGCATGGTAAGAATATAACGTTTGTGAAAAATGAGAGAAAACGGGTGAGAGCAATATGCAAGGAAGGATGTAACTGGATGGTATTTGCTTCATTGATGGGAAAGGAAAAAACAATGCAGATCAAGACATTTAGGGATGAACATAATTGTGGCAGGGAATTCTACAACAGAAATGTGAAATCTACTTGGCTTTCAAAAAAGTATGTTGAGACGATACGATCTAATCCTGAATGGCCTATAGAGTCCTTTAGGCAAACAGTGAGACATGACTATATTGTTGGTGTTTCTAAGGATCAACTATATAGAGCAAAACAAAAAGAAAAGTTGTTGATTGAGGGGTCACATGAAGACCAATATAGTAAACTCTGGGATTATTGTGAAGAATTGAGGAGGACCAATCCTGGTACAACTACAAAATTGAAGGTAAGAAGAGACAATATGGAAGGTAAACCAATATTTGAAAGGCTATATATATGTCTTGGTGGATGTAAGGCAGGTTTTTTAGCAGGATGTAGGCCTGTGGTTGGTTTGGATGGCTGCCATCTCAAGGGACCGCATGGTGGTCAGTTGTTGAGTGCAGTTGGAGTTGATGCAAACAACTCTACTTTTCCAATAGTATATGCAGTAGTTGAGAGTGAAACAAAGAGTAGTTGGACCTGGTTTATTGAGCTTCTTGTTGATGACATTGAGATAGTTAACCAGCATGGTTGGACTTTCATTTCAGATCAGCAAAAGGTATTCACAACAAGGATTGATTACATTTTATTCTTATATGTTTTGCAATTTGGTTTATTGTGTTGCTTACATTTTATTCTTATATGTTATCACAGGGATTGATTCCAACTTTCCACGATATTCTCCCTGATGTAGACAATAGGTTTTGTGTAAGGCATTTATATGCCAACTTCAGAGACATTGGAAACTTTAAAGGGAAGTCATTGAAGGATGTGATGTGGAATGCTGCCAATGCAACAACTGTTCCATTTTTTGATGAACAAATGAGGGAGATGAAGAAGATGGATCCAGCTGCATTTGACTGGTTAGCAAAGAAGACCCCATCCACTTGGACCAGGTCACATTTTAGCTCATACCCAAAGTGTGACATCCTTCTAAACAATTTGTGTGAATCCTTCAATGGATTTATCATTGAGGCAAGAGATAAACCCATACTAACAATGTTGGAAACAATAAGATCATTGTTGATGGAAAGAATGCAAGTGAGAAGGGAGAAGATGAGGAAACATGAAGGTACCCTATGTCCAGCAATCCAAGAAATATTAGAAAAGAATAAGGTGGATTCTGGTGGCTGCATTCCCACATGGTCTGGGGATAGCAACTTCCAGATTGTGTGTTCAACTGGTGCTCAATATGTGGTTAGTCTTGATCAACATTCATGTGGCTGTAGAAAATGGGACCTCACTGGAATTCCTTGCTGTCATGGAATTGCAGCCATCTTTTGCAAAAGTGAAAACCCCGAAGACTATGTCCATTCTAACTACAAAAAGGAGACTTACATGAAGATTTATGAGAATAGCATCCAACCAATGAATGGATACAAGTTGTGGCCAACAACGGGGTTAGAACCTGTTTTACCTCCAATTTATCGTAAGCCGCCTAGGAGGCCAAAGAAGGTTAGAAGAAGAGAAATGGATGAGCCAAGTACTCAACGCAAGCTGGGAAAGCATGGCATAATAATGACTTGTAAAAAGTGTGGTAGGATTGGGCACAATGCTAGAACATGTGGCAAGAGAGGGAGTCAAACAACAACAGGGCAAGGGAGCCAAGGCAGTCAAGCAACAACAGGGCAAGGGAATCAAGCAAGAATAGTGCAAGGAAGTCAAGCAAGAACATGGCAAGGGAGTCAAACAGGAACATGGCAAGGGAGTCAAACAGGGCAAGGGCAAGGGAGTCAAACAGGGCAAGGGCAAGGTAATCAGACAGGGCAAGGGAGAGAGTTACTGATGTGGAGGGGCAGGTTGGTGCGTACTATGGGGCAGGGAAACACTGGAAGTCCTAGCTTACCCAAGTGATGTGGACTGATTAGTGTGGTTTTCTTTTCTTGGGATGGCCTATGTAGTGGTTTTAAGTCTCTTAAATGTGGCCAGTAAATAGTCTATTTTGCTTTGCTTGTTTGTAATCAAAACTTTAAAATGTGGGCAAGGTTGGCACAATAGAGAAGTTGCCTTTGGCTTTTTTGTAATGAATTGCTGATATGCAATGAAGTTGCTTATATGTAATGAAGTTGCTTTTGCTTTTGGTTGGCACAATACAGAAGTTGTTTTTTCACAGTTGATTTTATTGTTGGTTGGAATGAAATCTCAGAACAATGAACATGCTAAAGCTGATTATATTACTTCAAGTTTGGTTCTACACCAAAATACATTCCAAGAGAAGGTTCTACACCAAAATACATTCCAAGTTTGGTTCTACACCAAAATACTTCCACTTACAGCAACACACTTATAAAATCAAAATGACACAAACTTTTTTCAACCCATTTACATGAGATGCATCATCTCTCCTCCTTTCCCATTCACATTTCCACTTGAAGTCATCTTCCAAATCAGTATCTATGAGGCAATCAATAACACCCACATCACTTTTTCTTTTCTCTGGTATACATTCACCTGTTGTTCCAACTTGTTCATACGGTTAAGGAGACCTGGTATAACCCCTTTGGATCGCTAGCACATAGGAGGGTCATACCATTGAAAAAATCCACAACCTCCATGTCCCTACAACCAAGATTCACATATAGGCTTATACATATGATGAATTCCAGTGGATTTTGATGAACTTTTACCACTTACCTGAGATCTTTCACAAGTTAGAAACCTTCTGCCCGGATTTCTTTCTGTCCAAGAAGTCTTTAATTTGGTCATATTGCCACAGTTGTAGTCTCGAAATGCCATTGACATTTTTAGCTTTGATTTTTCCCTTTCACTCTCTTCTATTCTTCCTTTCTCTTTGCTCTGTTTTTAGAATGTTATCTCTCACCAGTAGTATATATATAGTGTGTATATATTGGGCTATAAAATGGGTCACATTTCCCTCCAAAAAATGACTGTTATTTGGTTGTGATGACTAATATACCCTTGTATTTGGCTTTTAACGTCTCTTTTCACAGAAAAGTTGGACGGAGGGGGGTAAATGCCAAGGACCAATAGTTTAGGGAGGAGTTTGCAAAAAATTTTAGTTTAGGGACCAAAGTGCCAAAGCATGTATAGTTGGAGGGTGCAAAATGCAATTTGCCCTAGCTTTTATTATTTATTTGTTTGTTTAATTTTCTTTTGTTAAGTATTAACATGTTGTTTGCACCTAAAAAATACATTTTTTAAATAAAAGTTGGTAGAGGCCGTTTAAGATTTTTTAATCGGACTCGTGAGACCGATGATAAAAATTAATGACTGACTGGTCAAAAGTTGATCGGGCTTATTACAGTCGGGCTGGTCATCATTATATCGGGCATCACTGAAATCGGACTTACAAAATTCAAGGCCGGCCTAGGCCTTGTTTGGCAGTCCGATGTAATCGGACTTCTACTATTTACTCAAACGGGCTTCCTTTGTGTTCATGTCATCGGGCAGGCCACATTTCCAAACGGGCTTCTCTATAAGGCCCATTAACAATTTCCAACGGGCTGCTACTTGATGGCCCAATCCGTTTGCACGGCCCAATGCTGATCAAGTCAAAATATGGCGGAGCCCGATGGTCATTCAACAAAGTCATCAACCCGTCTATTACTTTGGTTTCATCGGGCTCTACATAGATACAGATTAGGCCATTTTGGGAATATATATATATATATACGTGTATATATATACAGAGAGTCCATTATGGCAGGTTACCAACTCTAAAAGGTCTCCTAATGGATGCTTCTATATTGTGATAAGGAAAGTTATTGATTGATATTATCACTTATGGAATCATATTAATTTGGAAGATAATATCAACATATTTATGGGAGTTATCTTTTACTTGGAAGCCAAGTCAGTCGAATGAAGCCACAAAGGGGACCAGGTTCAAGCTATATATATACATATATGTATATATTTGAAGATATGGAAGGCTTTATCAGTTTATGGAAATAAACTGGTATTTTTTACCAGATTATTATTCAAGAGCTTTTATTTCCTAATCAACTTCAACCTCCATGGCCGCTATAAATTAACAGGCAGGCCAAGCTATTAAGCACTCCGCGTCTCTTCGATACACCGCATTCAACCGCATCCCAAATGCATCCTTTAGCATTCTTAGTTTAGGCAAATATAGCAGTCTTTTATTTTCCTAGTTTTTCAATTACTTCTTGTAATTTCTTTTCTTTAATTAAATAAAAGTCTATTTTATTTAATTCATCTTTCATCACTTGTATGGCTTGTGTGCTTCAATACTGCCATAGGATCTTAGGCCAAGGGTACTTTCCTACTTGGCCATCACAATCGTTTTGATAGAAGTCAGATTTCCAAACCTTGTGTATCACTCACACAAGTGACTTAGGAAATTTTGTTTTATTAGTTTGGGCCTACCTAACAAGGCTCTGGCACGCCCAAATAAATATTATAGCAAACAATTTGGCACGCCCGGTGGGACCGCCAAGTGATGAGCCAAGCATACCGTGAGACATGGCTGTAATTCTACCGCGACCAGGTTCGTTGCAGGGACGAAAAAATAAACCTTCTTGAAGGTTTAATTTCTCATCTCAACTTCAAAAGGATGATGCTCCATTGCGATTCATTCTGCCAAAAATTTGGATCGCCATGGGATTCGCAGCTGGGTCATCGGCTTAGTCGTGAAATAAGCCGATATGAGGATGAAATCGGTCAACTAAAAACTGAGATTGACCGATTAGAGACCGATAGACAATTTTTCAACAATGAAATCGGTCTCCTTCTTGCCGTAAGTAAAGCAGAAGAGCCAGCACCTTATGGAGAAAATTTCATGTCCATGGAAGATTTCTTAAACGGTAGCTGGAGGGAAAATCCTAGCAGTTTTCCTAATTTGCCGCTCGGGGGGCAAGAAGACGGCGAAAAAATAATTTCTAAGGAAAGGCCGAATAATCTTAGATCGGCCATAGACCCTCCTGCTGTTGAAGAGGACGATGAAGCGCTCGGGGGGCAAATTCAAGATGAGCCTCAAAATTCTGTTGAGGCCGAGGAGGACGATGATGAAGACCCCATTATTGAAATCGGTGATGAACCGCTCGGGGGGCAAGCTTCGCAGAGACCGATTGACTCTAAATCGGTCCATGAAGTTTTTAAAAATATTCCTTTGAGGAAACTTAGCCTCAAGGAATTGTTCAAATATATCGGTCTCTTTGTAATGACCGTTTATTATTTTTATTTTAAGCCAATTAATTATTTGGCTTGGGTTGATTTACATCCACGATGGCTGTGTGGATGTCACCAAAAACTTACGGTTATTTGGTGGCTATTTTTACAACAATGGTATTATCAAAAGACTGAAAAGGTGCTGAAGACCGGACTGAATTAATTTAGTCAATAGGCTATTCGGACTCACAAGGCCGAAAGCAAGAAATAATAATAATAAATAAAGTGATGCTAGATGGATGCTTGAGATGCTGAATCGGACATAGAGGCCGATGGTGTAGTGTCAAGTGGTTGAGCCCGATAAAGTAATTACATGTCTCAGTCAAGCTACAACGTGAGGTGTCAAACGGTCTCATGGGCAAGCCCGATCGCAGTCTAAAGGTAATCGGGCTAGATAAATATGGCCATTCAAAATTTCACTTGCTTTTATTTTAAACGGCCAGGGGGGCAATTGTTTGCACCTAAAAAATACATTTTTTAAATAAAAGTTGGTAGAGGCCGTTTAAGATTTTTTAATCGGACTCGTGAGACCGATGATAAAAATTAATGACTGACTGGTCAAAAGTTGATCGGGCTTATTACAGTCGGGCTGATCATCATTATATCGGGCATCACTGAAATCGGACTTACCAAATTCAAGGCCGGCCTAGGCCTTGTTTGGCAGTCCGATGTAATCGGACTTCTACTCTTTACTCAAACGGGCTTCCTTCGTGTTCATGTCATCGGGCAGGCCACATTTCCAAACGGGCTTCTCTATAAGGCCCATTAACAATTTCCAACGGGCTGCTACTTGATGGCCCAATCCGTTTGCACGGCCCAATGCTGATCAAGTCAAAATATGGCGGAGCCCGATGGTCATTCAACAAAGTCATCAACCCGTCTATTACTTTGGTTTCATCGGGCTCTACATAGATACAGATTAGGCCATTTTGGGAATATATATATATATATACGTGTATATATATACAGAGAGTCCATTATGGCAGGTTACCAACTCTAAAAGGTCTCCTAATGGATGCTTCTATATTGTGATAAGGAAAGTTATTGATTGATATTATCACTTATGGAATCATATTAATTTGGAAGATAATATCAACATATTTATGGGAGTTATCTTTTACTTGTAAGCCAAGTCAGCCGAATGAAGCCACAAAGGGGACCAGGTTCAAGCTATATATCTACATATATGTATATATTTGAAGATATGGAAGGCTTTATCAGTTTATGGAAATAAACTGGTATTTTTTACCAGATTATTATTCAAGAGCTTTTATTTCCTAATCAACTTCAACCTCCATGGCCGCTATAAATTAACAGGCAGGCCAAGCTATTAAGCACTCCGCGTCTCTTCGATACACCGCATTCAACCGCATCCCAAATGCATCCTTTAGCATTCTTAGTTTAGGCAAATATAGCAGTCTTTTATTTTCCTAGTTTTTCAATTACTTCTTGTAATTTCTTTTCTTTAATTAAATAAAAGTCTATTTTATTTAATTCATCTTTCATCACTTGTATGGCTTGTGTGCTTCAATACTGCCATAGGATCTTAGGCCAAGGGTACTTTCCTACTTGGCCATCACAATCGTTTTGATAGAAGTCAGATTTCCAAACCTTGTGTATCACTCACACAAGTGACTTAGGAAATTTTGTTTTATTAGTTTGGGCCTACCTAACAAGGCTCTGGCACGCCCAAATAAATATTATAGCAAACACATGTGAACTAGTAGCTCCATTAGGAGCATTTGAACTTTCCTTCCAGATTCATATACTTCACTTGTTTGTGATTGCCGAGATCGAGGTATTGTCGTTCTTTCCTCATGTACTCTCCTTTCTTTCCTTTAATTGTTTCATTGGGGACAATGAAAGGTTTAGGTTTGGGGGTATGCATGAACATGCACATTATTATGCACTAATTTTTAAAAATTTTCGATTCCTGTTATGTAACTTGGATTGTTATAGAATGGTAAACAAGAGAAGATGTGGTTAAACATTTGCTGAAGTCATGATATGACGGTTTAGGTCATGTATCGTTCGAATCGTAGTTTTATATCATAGATTTGCACACAAACCTATGCACTGCACGTAGTCGCTTGAATACATGTCTGATGTGAACTATAATATGATTCGGATTTCTAGATAACACAAGGTGGAGACTAAACCCAGTGAGCTTTTGAGCCTATCTTTTCTTTATTGAGGGTTATAAACACATTGTGTTTGTTGAATTTCATTTGGAATAGCGCATTAACTTGTTGTTTTGTCTCATTATTCTTGTCTTGGTTGATAGTCAAGTTAAAATATTTGCTACCATGCTAAATAATCTTTTGTCGTAAACGTTGAAGAACCATATAACCATAGGACATGATTTTAGGCTTTCTTTGTTTGCTATTGACCGATAAATGATAAATTTCCTTAGTTTGCCCCTTGAGTCGTTAAAATGCCATTTCTTTCTTTAATTACCATTATCCTGTTTTTGCTCCAATTTGGCCAACTTGGAGTTCACCCCCTGAAAGATTGATCAACTTTTAGTGGTGTTAAGGCGATGTGCGATTGAGAAGAAGAGGAAAATAAGATGATGTTTGGGGTGGTTGCCTTGTTATTTATTGAATATTCATTTCAAAAGCAACGAGGAGGAAAAGAATAGAAAAAAGAAAAGAAAAAGAAAAGAAAAGAAAAAAAAAGAATAAGGTTGAAAAAAAAAAGAAGAAAAAGAAACAGAAGGAGAAAAAATTGAAAGGAATGAAAAGAAGAGAATGAAATGATGAAGTTGGTGGAAGAGAGAATGAAAGAAATCGTACATGCCTTACAATGCCATTCTAAAATTACCTAATTAATCCTTTCTATCCTTTTTCATTGGCCGAGCCACATTACAACCTTTGAAAAGTCCTATTTGATCCTATGAAACATGGTTTGGATATGTAAACGATGGGAGGGGGATTAAAACGTGGTTATGATTAATTTTTCTTGATTATTGGCATCCTATCCATGATACTGTTGTACTTTTGTGTCGTGCGTCTTTTCCGAGTCATATGTGAGCATTTATCGTTTTGAAAATATATTTCCATTGCTCCCATATATTAGAAAAATTACGCCTGTTTTTAAGTGTTTCATTTGAGAGTGTAATTAACATTGTGAGATTCGTAGTCGAAACATAGTTAATTGGTTATCCGAAGTATATTCCATGTTCGTGACATGCGCGTGTTCATTTGACTACCACATCACACACGTGCAATTGTATGATTCTATTGATTTATACGATGCATGTGCTTGGTATTGTTTTTCATGATTTAGGTGGATGTTTCATTATGTTTCTTTATGTTTGTTATTCTATTTCAAATCTTTGTTATATGATGAAAGAGTATTGAATATTATGTTCTTCGTTTTTAATAAAACTTTTTAAATTTATAAGTTAATAAAGATGGTTGTGGGTGACTTGTTGACGAGAACCCTTACGAGACTTTACTCGTCCGACTAGGGACACCTAGAGGTTTAAAAGGCTTGTTGCATAAGCTAAATGCAATCGCGATCCATGCGAAAATGGAATAGATTTTTATTAGAAGTTTTATTTTTATTTTCTTTTTGCTCGAGGACTAGCAAAGTGTAGGTTTGGGGGTGTGATCGGGAGAGAACAGATCCTAATTACATGCCTTAATTCACATTTGTTAGCATATTTTATCCTGTTTTTATGTATTTTTATTTCGTTTTTCTATTTTAGAGCAGGCTTTGGAAGAAAACACTAATCCAGGTTAAATAGGGAGAAAAAGCAAGAAGAAAGAAGCTGAAAAAGGCACCTCGCGCGCGCGGCCCGCTCACGCGACCTTTGTAAAAATCAAATACGTGTATTTCAGTGTACTGAAGACTCCTACGCGAATGAAACTGCCTAATTACGTTTGGAAAGCTTCCAAAAACTTGCTACTAATCTATATATACCCTATTTTATTTCAATTTAGGGGTTGGAAATTATTATACACACAATATACAACCACACTTTCAGCCATTGAAGAGAGGAAAGCAAGGAGAAGAAGAAGAAGACCAAGGATTCCCATGGCCTCCTCCATCAACTGCTTGCCATCCGCCGCTTCTATGGACAACTCGACTCTAGATCTAGGGTTTCAATGAAACCCTAGCCAAGTAATAGGGTGTATTTTATGTTTTTATTTTAGTTTTATTATATATGGATGACAGTTACATGTTCCGAGGATTTTTATAAATAAATCGTGCTTTTATTAATTAAATCGTTACTTTCAAAGTTTACTCTTGTCTTAGATCTATTTTGATGGTAGTGTCCTCAATGATCTATGCTTGCTGTGCTTGTTTAGATTATTTACATGTAATGGTGCTTAAATTGAATTGTGCTATCAAGTATCCGAATAGTCCATGCCTAGATTAGACGGATTATACCACAACCCTAGTTTAGTGTGGGATAATTCGTGCTAACCGAAGATGGATTATGTTGGTGCTTGAACCATAGTTATTTTCTTGACAGAGGAATTTGGCTTGTAGCTACAATTCCCCATTATCATCCAACTTAATAAGCTAAAGTAATTCATAAATAACCTTATTATGAAGCTAGTGGTGGATTTGCAATCGTAGGTTTCTTAAACTTATTATAAAAACAACTATTTAATTGCTTTCATAATTTAGATTTACTTTCATTGTTATTAGTTTAATTAAAATCAAATCAAAATATGTTTTTCTTAAATTAGCTAAATTTAGGTTTTAAAATTAAAGCGCGGTAGTTAATCAATCTCTGTGGGTTCGACTTTTACTTCCACACTGCAAATCTTTTGAAAGTAAATTATAAATTAAACATACTTTTATATCTTGATTTTGACAAGATCAAGCCTCTCAAAAAATTTTGAGACTATTTGTTAATTTCAAATCTCTCTTTTTATTTTCAATTTCTTTTCTTTGTTTAGAACAATACCAAGTCTTGGGATAATTTATGTGCCAAAAATGTACTTTGAAGTGCCCAAAAATTCTCAATCTTATTTACTCTTTGCCTTTTCTTTTCTCTTTCCTTTCTTTTCTCTATCTCACTATCCCTTACTCTCTCCATGATTTTGACTGGCTAGGATTCAAGTTTTGAAGTCAACACGCATCTTATTTTTGCTCTAACTTTTACCTAAGCGCCCTTTCGGGTTTTCATCCTAGCGAGCTCTTTCATCTTCTTCTTTTTCTTCTTTTTTGTGCTCTCACTTTTGCTTAGGCGCCCTTTCGGGTTTTCATCCTAGCGAGCTCTTTCTTCTTCTTCTTTTTCTTCTCTCTTTTATTTTCTTCTTTTTTGTGCTCTCACTTTTGCCTAGGCGCCCTTTCGGGTTTTCATCCTAGCGAGCTCTTATTATTTTTTTTTTGGAAGAAGAAGTTCATTTAAAATATTTGGCTACCATCAAGGATCAAGTTATGGCTTTGGACTGTGGGCTCATCTTTAGGCTTGGTATTTGGGAAAAGGGGATGGTGAGCAAGCCTCAAGTCCCAAGTTTATCTTTTAAAGATTGACCAAGAGCATCTTTAAATTCTTAAAGCAAAGCTAATCAATTCTATACTCCTCTGTGGTTTTGGCACATAATTTGCTTTGATCACTTGGGGATCCTTTTCAATGCAAAGATTTATTAACAAAGTATTTTCCATGATCATTTGAAAAAGTGATTTTTTTTTATATTTTTTTGGCTTAATGATCTATCATTCACGATTTAACATATTGAATAAAGCGAAATGAGATTTTATTCAATTAGTAGAGAAAGAAGATTACATCACTCGACTCAATAAAAAGAGACTTGAAAAATAAACTCGATTACCAACTGACTCAAAGACTTGACTGGACTTGACACTTGACTCCTACTTGAAATGACTCGATTACCAGACTAGACTTGACTTGGTCTCAACTGCAGTGTCACAGATGATTTTCAATTTACTCGATTTCCAAGAGCATCCACATTTACCTTAGTAGCAGTATTTCCAAACACTATCACTTCACTAGCATTTCCTTCAGGTTTGTCATTCCCCTTCTACATCTTTGTAGGAACATCATCTGCCCTTATGACCCATTTTTCAGTCAAATGACCCCCTTCTTTGACTCATACTGAGCATTATCAATGCCTTTTTTTCATTCTGTTGATTGGGTCAGGGCCAATTGGTTGTTGCGCATTCGTGGAGGTAACAAATCCCTTGAGAGTGCTCAGTAATGGTTGTGATTGAAAGGATTGCATGTCATGCCAAATGCCACTTGGTGGGTTCAGCAAAGGAGTGATGATTCTATGCTCAATAAGGCCTTGGATATCATGGCGTAGCTTTATGCAATGGTTGGTCGTGTGGCCAGGGGTCTGGTAGTAGGCGCAGTACAAAGATAAGTCACATTTGCGAGGTAAGGGATTTGGTAGTGACTTTGGATCCAGGAGGTTGAGGTGGCCGCTCCTGGCAAGGTGACCAAAGGCCATGGATAATGGCATGCCAAGGTCGGTGAAGATTCTCAACTTACGGGTTTAGCTTGATTTCATATTTGACTTTGAGCTTGAGCCAGCTTTTAAGTTTAGGCTAGGATTTCTTGAGTTGGGATGTTGGCTTAGATTTGCTTTTTGGCTAGGTGGGGTCAGGCTTGGATATGGGGTTAAGATTGGACGTGGGCTTTGCAGATTGGTCAGGTACGACTGCAGGATTCGGGGATTGACCAGGTATGAGCTCTGGTGATTGATTAGGCTTGGGTGTATGGTTTGATTTGGATATAGGCATTGATGCTTAGGTGGGTTTGGATATGGGTATTGATGCTTTTCTAGGCGATCCATTAATCTTTTTTCCAATTGATCCATTTTCTCCCCATATTGGCCATCTGATCTTTCAGCAATTGAATAAACTCAAGCATTACCTTTTCCAATTCCTTCACCCTCGAATCTTGTTGCTCAACAACGGCTTGCAGCTTATTTACTCTTTCCTTCAAGGTTCTCAAGGTCATTGGCGGATCAATCTCAAGATGATGGTCCATGTTCTCTAAAATCAAGGAGACGAATCCAAGAAGATTAGAAGTGTCCTCACTAGGGGATCTAGTTGTTCCACTCTTTCTATAAATTCAAAAACATAGATAGGTAAAAGGTCCGCATGCAGAATTTATTTTCAGGAGGCAAGAAATTTTGAGGAACTATTGGATTATTTTGTGAATTTGTATTCTACATGCATGTAATGACATTGACTGATATGACGAGAGTGCCAAAATGTACATGCTTTGATGATTTGATGTGGCTAAATGCATGCACCACACACATGGCACACAGATGAAATGCAAGTGTATGTGTGTGCCTATTCTATATGTAAAAGAAAGGAATCTAGTCCTAGTACATACAACACATAAGCACATAAAATCCTCCCCCATGTCAAGTGCGCCAATTTCTCTTATCATTGTGATCCTCGTTACTCTTTTGAAGGTTGGACATTCCTTCGGGAAGTATATCTTAGATGATAAAATCTTTTGAAAACAATTTTCGAGAATTCTTTTGAGAATGAGGATGTTAAACATTCCTCATCAAAGATGATTGGATTGAAATTTTTCTTTGAAATTCATTTGAAAAGCATTTCTCCCAAAATAATTCCCAAGATTTTTGGATTTTTCCTTTGAAGATGATCATGTGAAAATATACTTTAACAAAAATTAGTTTGGAGCTTTAATAAAAAAAGTGAAGAACTCTAGAGAAAGAGCGATTGAAACCTTTGGAAAAAAGATGTAAAAAATCCATTTGCTTTTAAAGATGGATTTAAAATTCTTTGGGTAGAAGGATCACATGATCGAATTATTACCGTACTTTCTATGAATTTTGGATACATACAAGGTCAATGATGCTTAGCTAACAAGATATAAGGGATGTAATCTTGCAATCAAGATTCAGCATGTTCCCAAATGTCGTGGGACATGAGAACGGATTGCTAAAAGGTGATTAAAAGATTATACATCCTATATCAAGCAAGCATCGTCATTATCTCAAATGATCCCTTCCGGGCACACAAAACTCCTTAGCACATAATCCTAATGGAGAATTGATTTCCTATGAAAGGTTCTATAGAAGCTATTATGCAAAGGCCAGGTTTTGGTCAAAATAAGGGACCCTTGACATACACCCGATAGGATGCTTCATATACCAACACATGGTACGAGATCATGGGTGATCACACAGTCCCATGATGGCTTGACCGTTCGGGTTTCCCGGAGCCTCCAAGATCATAGTTCCGTGCAATCGACTGGCGAGACATGCAAGTGCAATGTAACAGGCACACAAAGATTAATTAATTTGATTAAAATGATGCTTTCAAATTTAATCCTCGAGTGAACCCAAAATAAGAAATTCTAGTCTGCGAAACCAGAGATTCTGGGTTTGATCCCCAACAGAGTCGCCAGATTGTGGATACCGGCATTTGGGCCCACTTTTAATTTTAAAATAATTTTTAATTTCTTCAAATTTCAAATACAAAGAGTCGCCACTTAATTTTTAAAGGAAAATTAAAAAAACCATTTTAATAGCAAACAGATCTTTTGCGAAACCAAAGATAAACTAGGTCGGGGGATTATGGAATGAAAGGGGAAGGGCCCGGTGAATTAAAACACCCCCTTTCATCCTATCTCATGATAGGCCTGTACTCAACATTCTTTTTAATCAAATTATTAATCTAAGCATGCTCTCAACTAATACATATGTATATACATTACAAAAGCATGTCTAAAAGGGTGCGGGTGAAAAATTGCTAACGCTAAAATATCGTTCAAAACCATGGAATTTAATTAGCAAGCAATATGCAAATAGGGAACTAGAGAAGTTACCCGGGATCCAACTGCAAATATTAAACATGCAATGCATACACACAAAAATAAAACCTAAGAAAAGGTCTCTAACACATATATACACATAAGGCAAGACCTAGTCTAAGGTGTCGCACATGGAGTTGAAAATCAATAAAATCAAGAGATAAATAAACTAAAGAGGGGTTGAGAAATTGTACCTTGGAAGCGCTATAAAACAAGGGTTAGTCCAGATGCTTTAGACAAGATATATGATATCAAATAATCATTCTTAAAAATGTCTAGCTTAAATCTATCAAGCATGGAAAGAATTGACCTATTTATGGATTCCTTCTAATTAGTTGAAAACATATCACCTCTATAGATATGCAAGTCTCAACTAGGAGCCAATGCAATGTCCACATAGAGGTAGTATAATTCCAACATGATTATAAGGAACTCATGACTAGGTTCAATGTGAGACAAGTTAACCTAAAGCTAGATCCTAACTACAAGTACCAATATACATGGATGAATGCATGGATATAAACAATAATGAGATATGAATTAATCATTGATTTGGATCATTTAGCCTCTAGATTTAAGTCCAATTAATCATTATTATCACATGGTTTAAGTCTTAAGTCATGGAAAAGACATTTAAATCATTATTTACAAAGTTAAATAAAACTGTGACAGAGTTTCAGGAATTACAAAGAGCAGATCAGACTTTCAAAAATAGAAATAAAATACTTCCAACGGTTGGATCTTAATGATTTTTTAGTATGTTATGCATCTATGAGTCTAGTTTCTAACCCAAAAAGAAAATCAAAGATCCAAACTATTAGATCTCTAGAAAATAGAAAAATACTAGACATCACTCTAGAATGTGCAACTCTCTGTCCAGAATTATTGTATGATTTTCTAAAAATAGTAAAAAAAAAAATCAGAAACACTTTGATCTTTTTAGGCTATCTTCCTAACACATTAAACTACTTAGAAAAAATTATTTGAGGTTGAGAAAACTTGATTAAGGCGCTGATTTACTCATTTTAAAACGAACTTACTATTTTAAAATTTTAGACAGAGAGCAACCTACTCACAAAACACAAGACCAAACCATCCTAAGTATAAGATTTCTTCAAAACTAAGAGTATGGTGATAGACATATGAGTTATGAATACCCTCCAATTGGTCTCACTCAATTCTTATGGACCATGATTTAATTAAAAATCCTTGATCACAATTGATTAGTGAGTTCACTGCACTACTAATGAAGTAATGTTCATGGTTTTGAACAAACTTGAGTAACACTTAATTCCTGTCCCAAATATATGGTCCTTGAGGAATTTAGATTTGTTTTATTCAAATCTCCTCTCAAATCATAGGTCCTTGGAGACTAAATATGAATCAAATCTACATAAACCTCCATGGAATTATGGAGAGAATTCCATGAGATTTTTAGTTGAAGGGTCTAAATCATGAATTGAGACTTGTACTCACCAACCATATATAGATATAACCATGATCAACCTTGGCTTCCATATGAATCATAGGATCATAGGAAATTAAGGGATCAACCTCAAGAGGACTCAATGAGATGTGTAAAATCTCATGAATCTTAAGAGGAAAGTAGAAATGAAGAATTAAAGTTTACTTAGAGAAGTTGGGACACAAATTCTTCAAAACCAATCTTATTTTAAACCCAAGACACCAATTAGATCCAAATTAATGAAGTACTATGAGATTCAATCACAAATTCTAAGTGGTGTGTGATGAAATGGGGTAGGAAGAGAGGTTTTGAAAATGTGTAAAAGGACCTAAGTGGTGTGTGCCAACTTCTTTTAGTACCTCAGGGAATTCTTGCTTGTAGGATGAAGATCTTCCATTTCTTTAATCTCTTCTTCTAATTCTTCAAATTCTTCAAGAACTTCTTCAAAGATCTTTTTATTTTCTCTCTCAATTTTTTCTCTCAACTATTTGTATATCTCTTATATATATATATATGAAGATGATTTAAGTAAAAGTCTTCAAGTCCCCCTAATGTGAAGATGAAGATCTATATATATAGGCCTTTGTCATAAGGCTAAATGAGTAAATTAGGGTGGAAACCCATGGTCAAAGATTTCTTGTAGAACATATAAGAGAAGCAGTCTGTTACAGGCTATGGTACTCGCTGACTTGTCTGCAGCAGTCACTGAGTGCCGTTCCGGCAGTCACTGAGTGCCGGCGTGGCACTCAGCGAGTGCCGCCGGCTTCGTCGCGTGCCGCAGCTAACAGAATTCTTCTTTGTATTTTATTTATTTCTTTTTCTTCTTCTTCTTCTTTTTTTTATTTATACCATATACTTTATACTAATACTAATATATACTAGTATTATTCAAAATGTACTTTTGTACACATGTATTTTGATAGACCACTAGTACATATACTTTGAAAGCTATTTTCTTTTCAAGAAACCTTTCATTTTCTTTTTCTTTTTCTTTTATTTTCAAAATTACTTTCGTTCTTTTTTTTTTTTTAAACCCTTCTATTCTAAGTTATCTTTGCACATACCAGCTTTTCTGAAAACCCAATTTCCCTCTTTTTATTCTAAAAAACCTTTGAAGCTTGAAGAATCTTTCCGAAGAGCTTTGAATTGATAAATCTTCAAATTTTGTCGGGCAACGTCATCATCGGTCTTCGGAGGTAACCAACCCTAAATTCAACGGTTGGTCAAAATTGAGGTGTCTACATATATATTAAGTTACGATCGTGTATGGATTAACTTTGACGATTCTTATGGATGTTAATACTTGGGCCTTTTGAACTCTTGAAACCTTAGAAGGATTTGAGAAGCAGCAGGATCGAGCACTCAAGTCAGTGGTTGTGCTTGAGGCACGAGCGCTCGAGCTTAAAAAGGGATAAAATGACTATTTTGCCCCAGGGTCTCAAAAAGTCTATAAATACCAGCATTTCTCAAAATTTTTGGGCGTAGAAACTCTGTATTCTAAAGAGTTCCTTTCAGAGAGAGAGAGATAGAGAGTTTGTGAGTTATATGCATTTCATACACAAACACACACTTATATATGCTTGCATGGCTTCCATTTTATGATCAACACCCACAAACACATGTATCACATCTTCTATGAAGTCTTGGAGTTGAAAGCTTGAGGATCTAAGAAGTTTAGAGGAGGATCAAGGCCTTGATCATGCTTTAAAGTGAACTTGGAGCTTGTACTTGGAGTTCTTGAAGATCACACACACATTTAATCATATTTGATCATCTAGATCATCTAGATCTTAACTGAGTATACTTACTCACTCAAATTATGGTTTCTTAAGTTTAATTCATAATCTAGACGCATACATATGACATGCATAAAGATCCAAGATGAAATTTGAGTTGCTATGTCACGCCCTAGTGTAGCAAAGTAGAGAAAAATTAAAATTTCTGCCTTTAGACCTGTAGATACGTGACTAGTTTGAGGATCACATGCTTGTCCATACAAGAAAGAACCAAGATAAAAACAATAACAATAAACAGAAGCAATAATAATAAGCATGGTGGTACTAGGCTTACCTAATATCAAACATCATCAGAGTCCTAAATCCATTATTATAACCCACAGAAAAAAAATAGGGAAAGATAATATTATCTTGGGGGTAAGGCCCTACAAAAAAAAAGAAATGATAATAAGATCGGCATCTAGTGCCTCAACTACTAACAAAAGATAAATAAACAAAAGTCTTCACTTCCGCCAGCTAGCTCGCAAACCCATATCCTTCCTCGGCATACTCCTTGTCTAGGAAATTAGCCTCTACAAGATCTAGACCATTGATTGTCCAGGACATGAAAATCGTCAACTTTACTGTAAGTTGAGTGAGTAAACCTACTACATTGAACAGGCTCAAAAAATACTTATTAATCCATTAAGAAAGTAAGCATTCCATTTTCTCTTCTTGAATGAAAACATGTCTTTAAGTCTCGATTATTCTAATCTCAAGGTAATGCATACATTTGGGAAACGTTCAGTGATATTACTTGGATCTTTGAAACACAACTGACATCGATTGACTAATCACTTTGGATTGTCGGTTCAATCTTTACAAACTCAACACTTTACTTTGAACCATAGGTTCAATCTTTACAACTCGACTCTTTGGATCACTGATCCAATCTTTGATCATAGGCCCAATCTCTTACTGACTCGACTCTTGCATGCATCCAACATGAATGTCGTTGCCCTAGAATATCGCCACTTTCCATTTTCTACTTTCTGGCACGAATGCCATTTCCCAAATGTACCCATTACCTTGAGATTAGAATAATCGAGACTTAAAAACATGTTTTCATTAAAGAAGAGAAAATGGAACGCTTACTTTCTTAATGGATTAACAAGTGTTTTCTGAGCTTGTTCAGTGTAGTAGGTTTACTCACTCAGCTTGCAGTAAAGCTGACGACTTTCATGTCTCGGACAATCAAAGATGTTTCCTGGATGAAGAGTATGTCGAGGAAGGATATGAGTTTGCGAGCTAGCTGGCGGAAGTGAATTTTTTTTTTGTTAGTAGTTGAGGCACTAGATGCCGATCTTATCATTATTTCTTTTTGTAGGGCTTTAGCTTGGGATAATATAATCTTTCCTTTTCTTTTGTAGGGATTGTAATAATGGATTTAAGACTCTGATGATGTTTGATATTAAGTAAGCCTAGAACCACCGTGCTTATTATTATTGCTTCCATTGATTGTTATTGTTTTTATTTTGGTTCTTTCTTGTATGGACAAGCACGCGATCCTCAAACCAGCCACGTATCTATGGGTCCAAAGGCAAAAATTTTAATTTTTCCCTACTTTGCTACACCGGGGCGTGACAATTATGCCTAGGCAAATGGACAAGAAGAGTCAACCAACAAAATCCTAGTTAAATATTCAGAAGATGGTTGATAATAACCCAAGAGTTTGACATGAATTATGGTCTGAAGTCCTTTGGGCATATAGGACTTTAAAGAGGTTAAGCATAGGAACCACGCCATTTGCGTTGACTGGGCATGATGTAAATCTGCCACTAGAGATAATAGTAAGATCATTAAGGGTGGCAAGACAAAATGATATGGAGTTTAATGGTTATAATCAAGCCATGCTAGCAGAATTAGAGGACCTGGATGAGATCATGCTGATGGCTTTAGACCACCTCAGACTATAAAAACGTACAACCAAAAAAGCCTATAATAAAAAGGTGAAAGCCAAATCTTTCTCTATGGGAGAATTAGTCATGAAGGCCATTTTACCACTTGGGCTCAAAGACCATAAACTAGGCAAATGGTCCCTTAATCAAACTCACAACAGGGTTATAAATGGTAAGTACTTAAAAAAGCTTGTTCAGTTACATGCCTTGTATGTGGGAATCATACTTGTGGCAGTTAGAAGCACGATTAGGAGAGAAAGGATGAAATTCAAAGCATGCAAGGAGAAGCTTGTTCACTTTGTCCACTTGTTGGACTGCCTCATAAGTCTTAAAAATAATACAGACAAAGAGATCTGGGTTGGCTAATGGGGATAAGGAAGAGCTTGGGTCAAGCCAAATTGGCACGCTCAATAATTTGGAAAATAGGATTCCATACTGCCTTGGTTGTTGCCTAAGCTCTCTTTCATCACACAATGATGGAAGTCTCAAGAAGTAAGATAGTATGCCCATATTTCAGGGTAACTATTTGGCTCAGTGAAAGAGGCCTTAAAAAAAACTGGCCCATAAAGAGGAGGATGAGAGGGCAAGAACCTAGAGGGAGGTGGAGTCCCGAGGGAAAAGAAAAAGCTCAAACAGTTGGAGAACCTGAAGGAACTAGGAGAGAATGTGGCCAAATTCTGGCCATAAATAGAGGGGTTGGATACGGTAGTGCAAGAAGGGCTAATCTCAGGAAAGTACGGGTGAAGCTATAATTGTAAGATCCATAGGGGGCCACCCCAGGTATCTAAGTTACTATTTATCAGCCTAAAACAACCCGTATATATCTGAGCTAAAAGGAAATGGCCTAAGGCGAGAACTTGGCCAGAAACCAGGGCTAAGGCCAGGGGCAGATCATATTTGACAACCTTAAAAGAGGGTGGGAAAGTCAAGTATTTGCTAATCAAGAAAGTAAGGAAAGCAAGATATTGAGCATCAGTCAAAGGTCCATCAACCTTCTTATGCTCTAGAATGAAGGACTGATAGATGGTGTTCTTTTCAAAACCAACAGTAATGGGGGAAATAGAGTAGGTCCACTAGGATAATAGGGCATTAATAGGATCACCATCTAGCCTCATCCCAATTAGGGCAACACTCAGGCCAAGAATAGGATAAGTAAATTGGAATTGTTTCAAGGTCTCTTGTGCCCGCGACACAGGATTATTGCAATCTCCACTGTGCTGGGGGATGAAGTGGATTCTAGTAGAATTTCAGCCATGAGAGCTAGAGGTTAAGAGCTCGAAGATGTAGAAAGAGATTGAGGGTTTAGAAGATGGTGACAAGAAGTGTGATGCCAAAAGAAGTTGGCACATATTTAAATTGTAGAGTTATAAGAGGAAACGGAAGGGATTTGGAGTTGGAATTTGATTTAAATTAAATTCTTCCTAAAAAAAAGTGTTGGTTTCAAATTGGAATTCCCTAAGAATGGGGATGGAAGTGAGACAACGGTGCAAATTAGCATTAATAGGCATAAAGTTCGCGTCTTTTCAAGAAGAGTATCTTTACTCTTGAGTTGCCAGCTCACTGATTTTGAAAATAGCGGTTATAAAGAGGAATGGGGAGGATGACTTCTTTAAATGCAGTTTTTTTCGTTTGGATTTGGTGGGCCAATGTTCCATTTGGCAACATCCCTTTAAGTATTGGTTTCTTGAACTTTTACTTGAAAGGGATGTTGAGGGGCATTGTTTGCACTATGAAATAAAAATTAAAATGGGCCTACTAAATCCAGTTAGGTATTATACGTGGAGAGGATGTGAAAGCAGACTGATGGGAAAGGCAGGCTGATGTGACATAATGAATGCCATAACCCAGTACGTCTGCCACGTCAATGGTAGAACGGTTATTGGTAGTTATTTCTATGTAGGTCAATGACACACACAAAGTGAAGATCGTGATTGATGTAGTTATGGATGAAGACCTATTATGCCCAAATTATGAATATAGTGGGCAGTTTCTCAAACTGCTAGACAGCGGTTGTCACTGCGATCTATACAAAGACGGAAAGTTATAGAAAGAGGAGATCCCCGATCAATCAAACACTTAGCATTTTTCTATATCTCGCACTGTTATTTTCCTTTCATTTGTCATTTCCAATTTACTTTCCTATTTTAGGAGTAGATTAATAGTTAGAAGATGAATTTCCACTTCTAATTGAACCTTGTTTTGTAAGAGATTTAATAGAAATCCATTTATGTTATTTCTTTGATCATTCTCGGTGTTTCTCATATTTGAAGTCTATAATCTTTGGTTAAAGCAAGTAGAACCTATTTGGAGAAATTTCATTCCTATTTCTCTCTAATCGTCTGATTTTGTCAAATTGTTCACAATTCAAGAGGACATTTGTTTGGCATTCCCACACTCTTATTATTATAGATTTTCTACCACACAATGTGCTATTTTGTTCTATCATGATTTGTAGTAAAGTGGAATTGTTTAAATTATCATATTCTATTTCTTCTATATATCTAATACTCATATAATAATTTAATAGGTAACCAAGTTGAGAAATCAGGCTCTCTGATACCAGTTTGGTGGAAGGTGGTACTAAAATAACATGGAGTTAAAATGGAAAAAAAAAAAAAAGGAAAAGAGGTTAGTATGAAATCTAAGAAAACATATGGGGAGCCTATTATAACTCCTTCAACTGCTAGGGTTCTAACTACTATTATTTTTTAGGTCAAGGGATTAAATTGACATACTAATGAAAGTATAAGGACAAAATTGAGACAAATGAACCTTCAGGGACAAAAATGAAATTGGGTCCTACAGGGGTGAGAAATGTATTTTACCCCAAAAAATATATAGGATTTTAGCTTCTACAACTAAAATCCCAGGGATTCTAAATTTTCCTACTTTATGTACTATTATTTTTCTAGGTCAATTACATTTTACCCTCCTTTGGTTAGACTCATTTTCACTTTATTCAAATGTACTTCAAAAGTGGACACTTAACACATTGTAGTTTCAGACTAAAGTAATACTTTTAAAAAAAATCCTTCAAAATTGATGAAAATTCTAAAATAGGCAAAAATTTATTAGCACACGTCCCTTGTAAGGTTAATTATGGGGTTAACTCCCCTATTGAGAATAATGCTGCCATTTAATCCACCTATTTAGGGCTAATTTTTTAACATTTAACCCCTTGTGGGTGATAATTTTGGAATTAATTGTCTATGTGAAGTTAATTTTGACACTCAAATGCTCCTACATGGGGCTAATATTAACAATTTGACTTTAGTACAAAAATCACATGGTATTCATTTTTGAACCACAGGGGGGTAAAGTGAAAATCGGACTAACCACATGAGAGTAAAATGTAATTAAACCTTAAATTTTTTTATTTATTATGTAATAGTGATTAGATTAAGGGTCCATTTGATAAAACTAAAAATTTAGGGCTAAAATTTAAGTGCTGAATTTTAAGTACTGAAAATTTTAAGCGATTGAATTTGCAATACTGAAAACAGTGTTTCAAATGCTGAAATAGACTACACTCGGTGTTTATTTTTAGTAAAAAAATTTCACTTAAAGTTTTCAGTGGATTTTTGGCTGCTTTTTCAATTAAGTAATGCATTATCAAATGCACAGACTAAAATAAGTGCTGAAAATAAAAATTTTCAGCACTTAATTGGGTAATCAAACATACCCTAAATCTCTATGAGATCAAATTGCTTAAATCTAGGGTTGTACTTGAGCGAGCTTTTCAACCTCAAGTCGAGCTTTAAGAGTTGGCGGATGCTCAAGCTTGAGTTTGGCTCGTTTATTACCGAGTAGAGCCAAGCCAAGCCGAGCCGAGCCGAGCCTAACTGTTATCGAGCCGAGCCGCGGGCCCTTGTTGAGCGGCTCAACTCATGTACACCCCTAGTAGCAAGTTTAAGTTACTAACCACAACCACAGACCAAGCTCAATGCTTGACAGTTGACATATATATATGGGAATTTTATTGCCAGTCCATCATTGAACCAAGGCATTCCATGGTACCACTCAGAGCATGTGGTACCATGTATGTAATGCATGACATGCATGGTACATATGTCATGCCCCCAGAGTAGTAAAAATAGAGAAAAATCAATTTTCTTTTTGGGTCCATAGGGAATGATGGGTTAAGTCACTAATTTATCCACACCACACAGTATTAGTCAACTAGAAGAAACAAGAACAGTAATATAACCAACTGACTACATATTACAATAGTTCTAACTATTACTAAATCATCAAAGTGCGGTACAGGAATTATAAAAGGTCTAAAAGCAACAAATTCCTAAGTACCAATTGTTTCAAAAATCCAACAGTAATGTAAGGTAGAAACGTAAGCTAATATCCATCGTCATATCTTTAGCTGGCGTAAACATAGTTGTCAGCGTAATAGTCTTCCCCAGTATAACCATCATCGGTGGGGTCACTCTCTGCATACTCTTCCTCCAGGTAGCAGCCATCATCAAAAGCTCCATTACCTGTATCAATAGGGACAGGGTAGTCTGGAAAGGAAATATCTAGGCATAAACGATGTCAGCTTACTTCGGCTGAGTGAATAGAAATTAACAGGGTACCAACTATATAACAAATTAATAATTTATGAACTGAATAAGATATAGTGTTACAATAGTATCTTCATCTTTATGAAAATGCATCGTAACCAACCCTTATTGTCTGATTATTCCAAGGTCGACAACCAATATTGTCACGCCCCGATGTTGCGAGAATTAAGGGAAGCAAGCTTCCTTATCGGACCCATAGGCTCGTAATAAGTTACAGATCGCATGATTGTCCAAATTACTAATAAAATAAAATATCATAGTAATAATATCAGCGGAAATGAATCTAAGTTCAGCGGAAGTATTATCAAAGTCTTATAACTTTAGTTATACATACTTAAATATTACAGATCTCCAAATTCAAAAGGAATAGAAGTTTAAGGCTAAATAGCCAATAACAACAACAATAACATAATAACAGATATATAATAAATTCCCCAGTGGGAATAAACAGCTTCATCACAAGCTCTTCTTCAACTTGCGAATCCCCAGCCTTCCTTGTCTACGTGCTCACCATCAATAAACGCATTCTCTGGAACATCTCCAATACCTGGAACTACAACAGCTGGACACGGGTGTCCAGGGCCACATGCCCATCAGCTGAAAGCTGAGTGAAATACTACAATTCACAAACAATATGAATATAACACCATTTATGTTACTACTAAATAGTTATCGCGATATTATGCAAGTTTTCACCCAAAACCAATGTTCTTTCTGACCATGCAACATCAACAATGCTACAAAACACACATAGATCCACTGTGCCAAAAAACTCACAACTTGACAGTACTAGTTTCTATCAACACACAACACAACACTAGTAGTACTAGCTTTTGCCCACAATCACGACGATACTACCTTCCGTCACACATAACACACAACACAAACCCAGTTCGGTCATAAACTCATAAACAAGCCTAATTTGGCCACAAACTCAACTCCTAGCCCAATTCGGCCCTAACTCGACACCAAGCCCAATTTGGCCAATCATATACATTCCAAGCCAATTCGACCACAACACAATTGCCTAACCCAATTTGGCCCTAACTCAATCGTCCTAGCCCAATTCGTCCCAAACTCAATGGCATAAAAATCACATAACATAACTGTAACATATTGGCAACAACACCTCATGAACACAACTCAACTGACAACAAGGCCATTAAAGTCAAATGAGCATCTACATTCAACCACAGAACAACCAACATGGTTAATCAACACGACCGTGCAACATAACCATGCTATTGTGTCTGTCAACATACTTATTCATTTAAGCATATTATTCGCATATTATAATTGTTACAACGTTAATGATTTGGCCCGACGCATTTCCATTATTCATCAGAAAATTGATCGTAATAATAGTCTGACAACAATACATAATTAATATATTCGGAGAATCAACATATGAAGAATGTTTAATCGATCTAATAAGCATGGTACTATTAAGCAAGCATATAGTACAACTATAGAATTGATAAACTTGATCATCTATAACATATACAAATTCCAGGTTCCGTTAACAAACTCTATAGTACAACCGTATAAGCTTCAATCATAAAAACAAACAAGGGATTAAAATACTATCAAACTCAAGCACTCTAACCACTTGGGTGCTCCAGTCTTAAGTGCTCCAGGCTCGAGCGCTCGGGTTTAGCAATTCAGAATAGTGTACATTTTAGCAGCTTCAAAACAACTACGAATTTAACATATAAACTTCAAGATTCTTAATTAAACTCATATGCAACATGCTAAGCATATCATACATGTTCATATGCACCATATATATATAGCACCTGAAATTCTCCAGAAATTCTCATTCCTGTTTAGTACTAGTTGATTCTGATTTCGAGGACGGAATCCTATAATAGGTTGTGGAAGATGTAACACCTGTAATTTTCATTCATTAATAATATCAACTTTTTGAATTTTTGTATTACACCGGCTATATTATTATATTATTATTTTAGTTGGGTGACAGCTTTGACGTATCATAGGATTACTGATTAGACTGTAGTAACCGTACCGACTTGACCGTAATAAGATTTAACGTAGTCCCATACCCGGACTCAGACATTAGAAGTAATACTCGGTTACACGTAAATTGAGATCGACATGTATATCGAGGAACTTATGCACGTAAATAAAAAAAGTGGCACAAAGCCCAAGGTGGGACCCACATGGCCGGCCACATGGCAAGTCCCATGCATCATCCCCTACACTTGTCATCACTCCATGTGACATTTGTCCACTAGATGGACACATGGCCCTCCATGCACACATGCAAGGATGCATGGAGACACATGCCCATCCTCCCTTACTATATAAACATACACATGCACTCATTTGACATTTTTAGTATCCATAATCTGCACTAAGATTAGAAAGAGTTCTGGGAATTTTAGTTCATAAAAAGAAAGAAGAAAGTTAGGAAGAAAAATTAAGGGTTCATCTCCCTCTCTTGCCTACACCTTCACATATACACCTATACACATCCATATACTTATATATGCCATCATGGGGACTTATAATCTGTAATAAGAAGTTTTAGAAGAACTAAAAAGAGTCCCTAGAAGAAGAAGAAGTACACAATCAAGAGTAGAAGAAGAAGAAGAAGTTCATCCTTGAAGTTTGAAGTTCAAGCTCCATTAAGCTAAAAAGCAACATCCAAGCTCAATTTCAAGCTTTGGTGAGTAATTGTGAGTACTCTAACTCAATTCAGAACATACATAGTAGTATTAATGTTTATTAGGAGTTAGATATTGTTGTGTTGAAGTTTTCATGACATGTAAGACAAGTGCTTTAAAACTGAGAAACTGAAACTTCCAACAGAATGTAGTTTAGTTAAATGAACGTTTTGGGGAGCTCAAAAATCAGAATTAAGCTAGGTTTTTTTGTGGTGAAAGCTAACTCATTTATCTACAAATAGCTCTTCTATATCTTGGTCTGAAAATGTCACGCCCCGACGTAGCATAATACAGGAAAACATTTAATTTCCTTTATGGACTCGTAGGTCGTGACAAGTGAGTACGACCAATTGTCCCTGCAACAAATAACTTAAACAACATTTCTAAAGAAAGGTTACTAATAAAACATAAGCTCCAAAATTAAAACTTACTAAACTGTTACATAAGTCCAGGTCTTAGGCACAAAACGCCCTTATTCAAAACTAGCATAAAGTCTATTACAACTCCAAAATAAAGACATAAGAAATATAAAGCAGCCTCCTGGAAAGTCCCCTGCCTTTAACTAGCATAGTCAAAAAACCCTGGCTGCTCCTGCTCCTGAAAATCTGGACATACAGTCCAGGACGCATCAACGCCGTCAGCTTATGCAAGCTGGTGAGCAAAATAAACAAGTGCTCGCAATGTATATATAAGCAAATAAACAGCGGTGCAATTTAACTTTAAAAGCAATAGATTCAAGGTTCCAATTTCAACATAAGTCACGGGGGAATAAAGTAAGCAATAAATATGCGACCGTGCATGAAAAATATAACATCTCATCTTTCTGACTCTTTTCTCTCAACAAGACTCGACTCAACCAACCCATAACCTCAGATACCAGGAATAATATCTAATCGATATCTAAGTCGTACACAACACTATCGCCTCCAATACCAGGAATAATATCCGATCTATATTGAGGTCGCACACCACGCTATCTCCTCAGATACCAGGAATAATATCCGATCGATATCTGAGCCGATCACGACCAACCATCGCTTCGGATACCAGGAATAATATCTGATCGATATCCGAAACGAGCGCCTTAGATACCAGGAATAATATACGATCGATATCTAAGCCGTACTCAATACCATCGCTTCGGATACCAGGAATAATATCCGATCGATATCCGAAATGAGCGCCTTAGATACCAGGAATAATATCCGATCGATATCTAAGCCGTACTCAATACCATCGCTTCGGATACCAGGAATAATATCTGATCGATATCCGAAACGAGCGCCTTAGATACCAGGAATAATATTCGATCGATATCTAAGCCGTACTCAATACCATCGCTTCGGATACCAGGAATAATTTCTGATCGATATCCGTAACGAGCGCCTTAGATACCAGGAATAATATCCGATCGATATCTAAGTCGTTCGCCTCCAATAACAGGAATAATATCCGATCGATATTGAGGTCGCACACCAGACCGCCACTCTTTACTCTTTTCACGCTTTCTCACACACATGCATGTAGATACAACCTCGACCCTAATAAGTATGGCAATGTTCACAGTTTGTTGTAACAGTTATTAATCTCAAAGCAGGATGCTCGTTCAACATAGATCTCTGCCTTAATTGCTTCTTATAAGTCCAATTTCTAACAGTGAGCCTTTAAAACAGTGTATTTGTCAAATAGTTCTTTAAAAACTTTAAAACCATTTCCAAATAGTCCCTTATAAAAAATACAAAAACTGCTCAAAAAATGCCCAGGTCGCGCGAGCGAGGGAGAGGGTGGTCGTGCGAGCGGGTCGCGCATGCGAAGGGGGGGATAGGTCGCGCGCGCGAATGGGGGAATGGGTCGCGCGAGCGGGTCGCGCGCGCGAGTTATCACAGTTTCATCACCTTCTTCGTTTTTCCCTTGTTTTTGATTTTCAAACTGTATTTTTACCCATTTCTGTTTTCTATTTCAATTATGTCATGCCATATATGGATTTCTTCGTCTTTCCGCGTAGATTAAGAATATGCGATCAATTTAAACAAATATGGATTATATCTCTAGATATTCGCAATTAAAGTAAGGGTGTCAAAACTTTAAATCGACGGTACGTCGCGATATGAATAAATTACTTTGTAGGATTCGAACTGTAGCTTATTGGTACTAAGATCTGTCATTCCCAATTCACGGATTTCATTTTGGTTAACTTTTGTAAAACTCTAATTTTCAAAGCTTTAATGGTGTATCTATATATATACACATACACACACACATATACACTGAAATATACATATATATAGGTTGAGAGTGAGTTTATAATACTCACTGAGGTTAATTATTCTGAGAATTGAGACCGAGTGTTTCCGCCGTTAAATCCGCCGTTTGAGAATTTCTCCATTCTTCTCTAGATTGAAATATATATATATATATCTATTTAGCTATGTGTGTGACTGAATATATATAATCTGTATGTGTGTGTGTAATTAGAGAGAGCAATAGAGAAATAAAGAGAGATTGAGAGTTTTAGAGAGTGAGAGATGAGAGACTGTGAGAAATTTAGAGATGCACACACATATATAAACTGTGCCCAAATTTGGACTCCAAGCAAGGGAAGGATTTTGCTCGGTGTGGTTGAGCTCACGTGCTCCCACACCCAAAACGCGGTATAGTTGCAGCTTTAAATCAAAACTGGTATTTTACGGTTGAAACAAAAATACAGAAAATTACTATTAGCGTAAAGAATAAATTCCGGTTTATATAAAAATATACATATTGATTTTGAAACCATAGAAAATATTTCAATATTTAAGAAAATTATGGTTTGACCCCAAATAAATATTACAAAGAGAAATTAAAAGTGAAATATCCATTTATTAATGAAAAAGAAATAACAGGGTGTTACACTCTACCCACCTTAACAGAGATTTCACCCCGAAATCTGAGCTAACTAATCCTGTAACAACTCGGGGTACCTAGTCCTCATGTCCGACTCTAACTCCCACGACGCTTCTCTCTCGTCATGATGCCTCCACTGAACCTTAACCAAAGGAACGTCTCTTCTTCTCAGCCTCTTGATACTCTGGTCAAGAATCCTCACAGGTCTATCCTTATAGACAACATTCTGACTCATCTCAATATCATCAAAATTAACCACATGTGAAGGGTCCCATATGTATTTCCTTAACATACTAACATGGAGCACGTTATGAACACCAGACATCTTTGGTGGCAACGCGAGCCGATAAGCCACTATCCTAACACGTTCAAGTATCTCGAATGGTCCGATGAAACGAGGTGCCAACTTCCCTCTTTTCTGACCAAAACGTACTACTCCCCGAACGGGTGAAAGTTTAAGGAGTACATGATCTCCGACACTGAACTCCAAATCCTTTCGTCGCCGATCCGCATAACTCTTCTGTCTACTCTGTGCAGTTTTCATTCTTTCCTTGACCAATGAAATCTTCTCATTGGTCTCTCTTACCAACTCTGGTCCCAACAATTCTGTTTCTCCCACTTCAGCCCAACACAACGAAGATCGACATGGCCATCCGTACAAGGCTTCTAACAGTGCCATCCCAATACTCGAGTGATAACTGTTGTTATACGTAAATTCAACCAACGGTAAGTGTGTCTCCCAAGATCCTTCAAAATCGATTGCGCAAGCTCTCAGCATATCTTTCATAATCTGATTAACACGCTCGGTCTATCCATCAGTCTGAGGATGGAAAGTAGTACTCATCTTGAGCGAAGTTCCCATAGCCTTCTGCAGACTTTCCCAAAATCTTGAGGTAAAACATGGATCGCGGTCTGATACAATCGACACAGGCACACTATGCAGTCGCACCACTTGTTGTAGATACATTCGACTCATCCTTTCTACTAGATAAGTCATATTGTACGCGATGAAGTGTGCGGACTTCGTCAGACGATCCACAACTACCCAAATCGCGTCACGGTTTTGTTGTGACCGGGGTAGTCAAACCACGAAATCCATAGTTATGTGTTCCCACTTCCATCCTGGGATAGGTAAGGGTTGCAACAATCCTGAGGGTCTCTGATGTACGGCCTTCACTTGTTGACAAGTCAAACATTTAGACACAAACTCGGCTACTTCTCGTTTCATCCCTTCCCACCAGAAGTTTCTCTTCAAATCTTTATACATCTTTGTTCCTCCTGGGTGTACTGTCAGTCTCAATTTATGTGCTTCTTTGAGAATATCTTTTCTCAAATCTTCGAAATCTGGCACACACAATCTGTCTCGATATCGGTATCCTCCATTGGTCCTAACCTTCCATTCTATAGGGTCCTTTTCTGACATCTTGGCGAACCATACTTAAAACTTCTCGTCTTTCTTTTGGGCCTCGATAATTCGACTCACAAGTGTTGGTTGTACCATGAGACATCCAAAGTGTTGCCCGACACTTCCCTCAGAACTCTGCATATCAAATTCTGTGATTGTCTCCAAGGCTTTCCATTCCCTCAACATCAATGAAGCAATCATTCCTTGAGGTTTCCGACTTAAGGCGTCAGCGACTACATTAGCCTTACCAGAGTGGTACTCTAATGTAAAATCGTAGTCCTTGATCAGTTCCATCCATCGGCGTTGCCTCATGTTCAGCTCTTTATGAGTAAACAAATACTTGAGGCTCTTGTGATCTGAGAATAAATCAAACTTCTCCCCGTAGAGGTAGTGTCTCCAGATCTTAAGTGCGAACACAACTGCTGCTAGCTCCAAATCATGAGTTGGGTAGTTCAATTCATTTGGCTTCAACTGTCGTGAACCATAGGCGATAACCTTACCGTCTTGCATAAGGACACATCCCAATCCTTGATAAGAGGCGTCACTAAAAATAGTGAACTTCTCACCATCCTTTGGTATGGCAAGCACTGGCGCTGTTTTCAATCTCTCTTTTAATTCCAGAAAAGCGCGTTTATGCTTATCAGTCCATTCAAACTTCAAATATTTCTTAGTCAAACCAGTTAACGGGGCTGCTATCTTTGAGAAACCCTCTAAAAACTCCGATAGTAACCAGCGAGTCCCAGAAAACTTCTGACTTCTGTAGCATTGGTTGGCCGGGTCCAATTCGCCACTGCATCGGTCTTTGATGAGTCAACCGCGATTCCTTGTTGAGAGATCACATGCCCGAGAAACTTAACTTCCTGAAGCCAGAATTCACACTTGCTGAATTTAGCATACAGGCGGTGATCCTTGAGAGTCTGCAACGCGATCCATAGATGTTGTTCATGCTCTTCCTCTGACTCGGAATAGATCAAAATATCGTCGATGAAGACAATAATGAATTGATCTAAGTATGGCTTGACTACTCTGTTCATCAAGTCCATAAACACAGCCAGAGCATTCGTCATCCCAAACGGCATCACTAAGAACTCATAGAGTCCGTACCTCGTCCTGAAAGCAATTTTAGGTATGTCTTCCTTCCGCACCCTCAACTGGTGATACCCTGACCGTAGATCAATCTTAGAAAAGGTCGTGGCTCCTTGCAATTGATCGAACAGATCGTCTATCCGAGGTAAAGGATACTTATTCTTAATAGTAACCTCATTCAGTTCCCGGTAGTCAATACACAACCGCATGGTCCCATCCTTCTTCTTCACAAATAACACTGGTGCTCCCCAGGGTGAAGTACTTGGACGAACAAAACCTAACTTCTCAAGTTCTTGAACTTGTTCCTTCAGCTCCAATAACTCTGTAGGGGTCATCCTATAGGGAACCTTGGTTATAGGTCGAGTACCTAGCACCAGTTCCACACAGAATTCTCTGTCCCTCTTAGGTGGTAATCCAGAAATATCTCGAAATACTTCCTTGAACTCTTTGATCACCGGTATTGATGACACTGTCACATCTGCATTGACGACCTCAATGTTTGCTAGGCATCTGGTGAGGAACATATCACCCCGAAGGGTTACATTGGAAATCGAAGAGTCGATTCCCATTATCCGTAAATGTGATCCTCTTCCTTGCACAATCCAACTTCGCATGATTCTTCTCGATCCAATCCATTCCCAGGATTATATCGAACTCCTTCATCGACAGAACCACCAATCTTGCCAAAAGTTCACAATCTCCTAACTGTAGAGGACAATCCTTACATACATGTAATAACTTGACGGTGGTCCCTAAGGGTGAGACAGCACTCAAAGCTTCACCTAAACATTGCGGTACTATTCCTAACTTCCGAACCATTTTAACAGATATAAAGGAATGTGTAGCACCAGTATCAAATAAAACTTTAGCATAAGAGTTAAACAAGGTTAGAGTACCTTCCACTGTCTGTTGCTCGGGCAGTCCCTCCTCATAAATACCTTCTTCATACTCTATTTCTTCATAACCAACAGCCTTGGGGATATCGGCATTCAGGCGGGCCTGTCCTTGCTGACCATGATTACCTCTCCTAGGAGCCTTGCATTCCGGACTTATGTGACCTGACATGCCACAATTATAGCACACAACTCCCGGACGATCAGCACGCCTAGTTACTCTGCAATCTTTAGCTCGGTAATCGGGATTACCACAATTGAAGCAGTTGTTGTTGTTGTTGTTCCCTCCTGTTGCTCGAGGCGGATACTGCTGTACTACTTGTGTCTGTTGAGATTTCTTCCCTCCATCCTAGGTCCTTTTTTGTCCCTAAGGGTATCCTGGTTTCTGTCAAAAATAACCCTTCTGCGGAGGTCGATTTCCCAATGGCTTCAAATTCTGACAACCATCATTCTCCAACCCCATAGCCAATCTCACTAGAGCTTCAAATGACTGGCCCAGATGTCCCATAGTCAGATGTTAGAGAGACAAGTTGAGACCCCGGTGATACTTCTTGATTTTCCTCTGCGGTGTGTCCACCATATGTGGAGCAAAGTGAGACAGACGTTCAAATCAAGTAGTGTACTCACGGACAGTCAGATTCCCTTGAGTCAATTCCATAAACTCTTTCTCTCTCTTATCCTTCTCTTCTTCAGGAAAATACTTCTCCAGAAATCTTTCCTTGAACACCACCCACGGCATTCTCCTTGCAGCTTTTTCCCCTATGGTCGCCTTTTTAGCATCCCACCAATCAGCCGCTGCATATGACAGCTGAAAGATAGCTAGACGTTTCTTTTCCAGATCAGTGCACTCTATGGTCTCAAAGATACGTTCCATCAGGCGTAGCCACTATTCCACTTGCCAGGGTTCATCAGTCCCAGCAAAATACTCAGGTCGCAGAGCGCAAAACTCCTTGAGAAGCTTGTCTCTAGTCTGGTGGGCTTGCCTCCCATTCCCGTTATGATTCCCATTCTGATTATTGTTCATTGTATTCTGATCGCTAACCCTCTCCAACCTCCTTACAAAAGCCTCAAACATTCCGGTTGGGTCTACTACCGGGGGTGCAGCTTCAATAGTGGGACGATTCCTGAGATTTCTTCCAGCCATATAATCGAGAGAACGGTACCTATTCATCAATCAACAGAATTCAGTCAATCTCTCGAGAAGAAAGAAAACTCTCACCGATAGAAAGCGACTAAACACGGAATGAAGTCGAACTATCTTATCTTAATTCTATCTTAACGGGAGATCCTATGTGTTCTGGACAATTAGTCGAGCCAAAACTTGGTTCTGATACTAAAAAGCCTGTCACGCCCCGACGTAGCATAATACAGGAAAACATTTAATTTCCTTTATGGACTCGTAGGTCGTGACAAGTGAGTACGACCAATTGTCCCTGCAACAAATAACTTAAACAACATTTCTAAAGAAAGGTTACTAATAAAACATAAGCTCCAAAATTAAAACTTACTAAACTGTTACATAAGTCCAGGTCTTAGGCACAAAACGCCCTTATTCAAAACTAGCATAAAGTCTATTACAACTCCAAAATAAAGACATAAGAAATATAAAGCAGCCTCCTGGAAAGTCCCCTGCCTTTAACTAGCATAGTCAAAAAACCCTGGCTGCTCCTGCTCCTGAAAATCTGGACATACAGTCCAGGACGCATCAACGCCGTCAGCTTATGCAAGCTGGTGAGCAAAATAAACAAGTGCTCGCAATGTATATATAAGCAAATAAACAGCGGTGCAATTTAACTTTAAAAGCAATAGATTCAAGGTTCCAATTTCAACATAAGTCACGGGGGAATAAAGTAAGCAATAAATATGCGACCGTGCATGAACAATGTAACATCTCATCTTTCTGACTCTTTTCTCTCAACAAGACTCGACTCAACCAACCCATAACCTCAGAAACCAGGAATAATATCTAATCGATATCTAAGTCGTAAACAACACTATCGCCTCCAATACCAGGAATAATATCCGATCTATATTGAGGTCGCACACCACGCTATCTCCTCAGATACCAGGAATAATATCCGATCGATATCTGAGCCGATCACGACCAACCATCGCTTCGGATACCAGGAATAATATCTGATCGATATCCGAAACGAGCGCCTTAGATACCAGGAATAATATCCGATCGATATCTAAGCCGTACTCAATACCATTGCTTCGGATACCAGGAATAATATCCGATCGATATCCGAAACTAGCGCCTTAGATACCAGGAATAATATCTGATCGATATCTAAGCCGTACACAACACTGTCGCCTCCAATACCAGGAATAATATTCGATTGATATTGAGGTCGCACACTCGTCCGCCACTCTTTACTCTTTTCACGCTTTCTCATACACATGCATGTAGACACAACCTCGACCCTAATATGTATGTCAATGTTCACAGTTTATAGTAACAGTTATTAATCTCAAAGCGGGATGCTCGTTCAACATAGATCTCGGCCTTAATTGCTTCTTATAAATCCAATTTCTAATAGTGAGCCTTTAAAACAGTGTATTTGTCAAACAGTTCTTTAAAAAATTTCAAAAACATTTCTATACAGTCCCTTATACAAAATACAAAAACTGCTCAAAAAATCCCCAGGTCGTGCTAGCGGGTCGCACGAGTGAGGGAGAGGGTGGTCGTGCGAGCGGGTCGCGCGGGCAAATGGGGGAATGGGTCGCGCATGCGAGTTATCACAGTTTCATCGTCTTCTTCATTTTTCCCCTATTTTTGATTTTCAAACTGTATTTTTACCCATTTCTGTTTTCTGTTTCAATTATGTCATGCCCTATATGGATTTGTTCATCTTTCCGCGTAGATTAAGAATATGCAATCAATTTAAACAAATATGGATTATATCTCTAGATATTCACAATTAAAGTAAGGGTGTCAAAACTTTAAATCGATGGTACATCGCGATACGAATAAATTACTCGTAGGATTCGAACCGTGGCTTATTGGGACTAAGATCTTTCATTCCCAATTCACGGATTTCATTTTGGTTAACTTTTGTAAAACTCCAATTTTCAAAGCTTTAATGGTGTATCTATATATATACACATATACACACATACATACACTAAAATATACATATATATATATACATTGAGAGTGAGTTTATAATACTCACTGAGGTTAATTATTCTGAGAATTGAGACCGAGAGTTTCCGCCGTTAAATCCGCCGTTTGAGAATTTCTCCGTTCTTCTCTGGATTAAAATATATATATCTATATAGCTATGTATGTGACTGAATATATATATAATCTGTATGTGTGTGTGTAATTAGAGAGAGCAATAGAGAAACAGAGAGAGGTTGAGAGTTTCAGAGAGTGAGAGATGAGAGACTGTGAGAAATTTAGAGATACACACACATATATAAATTGTGCCCAAATTCGGGCTCCAAGCAAGGGAAGGATTTTGCTCGGTGTGGTTGAGCTCACGTGCTCCCACACCCAAAATGCGGTATAATCGCAGCTTTAAATCAAAACTAGTATTTTACGGTTGAAATAAAAATACAGAAAATTACTATTAGCGTAAAGAATAAATTCTAGTTTATATAAAAATATAGATATTGATTTTGAAACCATAGAAAATATTTCAATATTTAAGAAAATTATGGTTTGACCCCAAATAAATATTACAAAGAGAAATTAAAAGTGAAATAACCATTTATTAATGAAAAAGAAATAACAGGGTGTTATAGAAAAGCAATCCTTGATGGGTGAAATACATGTACAATGCAGTGTTATTAATCTGGGAAACAGAAACTTTCAGCGGAATGTAGTTTAGTAAAATCAATGTTTGGAGCAGCTCAAAAATGATAAAGAGGCTAGATTTTTTTGTGGAGAAAGATAACTCATTTATCTACAAATAATTATTCTATAGCTCAGTCTAAAAACCCATCCTTCATAGGTGAAATTCACGTACAACACAATGCTATAAATTTGGGACATAGCAGTCCGAAAATATAGAAATGTCTAGGTAGAATAAATATTTTGAGCAGCTCAAAAATGTAATTGAAGCTAGATTTTTTTTCTACATGAAGATAATCCTATTATCTACAATGTTTTAGTTTTGAGTTTGATCCACAAAGTAATTTATCATGCCCAAATAGATCATGTTAATTCAGTCAACACAGTAAAAATATATCCTGGTAGATTGTACAACTTTTTGTATGATGTTTTGTTTATGCATGGTGTTGATTGTTGATGCTAGTTTTCTGGTACCTGTGTTGTTATGAAAATATCCTGCTATGGTAGTGCTATCGTATAGATGAGTATGTTAAGGGTTTCATCTGTATGTTTATTGGTATTAAATCCATGTTAAAAATCCATGAGCTACGTGCTATATTTTCCATTGTTATGAATATAGTTTAATGACCATTGAAAGTTCATACCCAAGCTTTAATTATGTTGTACAACATGATTATTGCGTTGATAATGATTGGGTAAGTTCTCATCGTAAGTATATTGAGGGGTAAAATGGAATGTCGGATGTATAGCGAAATCTTGATGGTTGCAATTGGAAGCTATTAATGAACTAAACTACGAAACATACGAACGTGTAAGTTAACGATAAAGCCTTCAATAACAAATTTTATGCAAATAAGGGACATTGGGCCTCGTTTCTAGTCATGTGACTACTGATCAAAGTTGATTCGTGAACTTTCGTGTCATGTTTGGATATTTCTTGCAAAATTTATCTTTCGGTAATTCCATGGTGTCGATCGGAGAGTTATGTTTTGTGTTCTTGATCTGAGGATCGGCATGACGTGTTCGGTCAAGTGCAGATGACTTGAGGATCGTCATGATGTGTTCGATCAAGTGGTTGATTATTTTTCCGCACCCTTGAATTGAGGATCGACATGAAGTGTTCGGTCAAGTACAGGTGACCTGAGGATCGGCATGACGTGTTCGTCCAAGTGATTGTTAATATCCCGTACCCTTAGTCTGAGGATCGGCATGACGTGTTCGGTAACGTGCGGGTGACCTGAGGATCGACATGACGTGTTTGACCAAGAGACTATTAATATCTCGCACACTTATTCTAAGGATCATCAATAATGTGTTCAATCAAGCGGTTCTTTATCGAGTGTTGTTCTTTCTTGACCAGTAAATACGTTTGGAGTTAAGTCTTCTTTCAGTCAATGTCGTTGGTCAGTTCAATTCTGGGTTAAGTTTCGAAAAGAATGATTTGGTTTAAACAAGGCATAGTTTTGAGAATAAGAAAAGATTAACAAGGCATAGTTTGAGAATAAGAAGGAATGAAGAATAACTTACTTTGGTGGTGGTAACCTTAAGGGGACCCTCACTTAGCTTAACCGCGAACGGCTTTTCATGCTGCTGGACCTTCCACGTCCAGCCTTTACAGGTCCAGACGAAGCCGGCTACGATCAAGATATAGATTTTACTACTAAAGACTATGCTGATGAAGATTACTACGAGGAAGGCTATGGTTTCGCCAGCTGAAGAACTTGGAGTTTTTCTTTTATCATAGTTCTGTTATTAATATGTTCAATGATGTAATAGCTTAGTTGAACTTGTAATATCTATCTTTTGGATATCTTTTGGTCTGTAATATACTAATCATATAAGACTTGAAGTTTTAAATTTATGCTACCACTGAACTTAAGCATCTTCCTGTATTACATTATTGTTATAAGTATGTTTGGACAATCAGGTGACACTCACAACCAGTCACGTGTCTACGAACCCATAAAGAAAATTTATTTTTCCCTATTTTTGGTACTTCGGGGTGCGACAGGGATTTTTGGTATCAGAGCTTTAGGTTTAGACTCACTCACTGATTGTCCTACACCTTAAGTTATGAGCATAAGATTTACCTTGTATTAGTACTGACACTAAGTTAGCTCCTCTTGTAGGACTATGCAGCCGATCTTTGTTCACGATGATTTCAGAGGGAACTATATTCTCGACAGCCGTATCTAGCCTATTGACCCCGTACTATATCAACAGCGGATCCTCCTGAGGCGAGACACATCTTGGAGGAGGACATGCGGAGAGCCATGCTTACCGATGCATTGCAGTATCCGGATCGGGTTCAGCTCGAGTCGATCCATGCTTCAGAGACTACCATACTTATTCACTAGGAGCTTATCAGCATGGCTCAGGACGAGGCATTATAAGATAATGTACTTTTTCAGATTATCATGGCAGCATCGGCACCGCCATTCTCTCCCGAGCCCATAGCAGAGCCAGATGAGGATTCCAATCCCATGGACATGGATAGCCACGATGACCTAGCGAGTTGAGAGGATTCTGTAGGCAGCGACCACTCAGCTGATGACCCATCTAATGGTGATGACACAGATGACAACGATGACCTGACAATTGAGGACGATCTGGCGAGTAGCGACGACGAGCCGATCGAGAAGGTTGACCCAAACAGATGATCTTCAGAAAGTAGGGGATGATGTACACGACCATCCAGCACCACCAGTTGACGGGGACAAGATGATACCAATGCCTAAGCAGAACCACGAAGTAGATCCAACTGACATCGAGGGGGAGGAGAAGGACCCTGAGGAGGAGTTCTTAGAGGATGACCCATAATAGATAATAAGAGGCAAATTTTACCTTAGATATGGTAGGCGAGTACCATAGTAAGCAGTCATATCCTTTCTACTCATCCCACTCCTTTTGAGTAAATCGATGCCTTCTATTCTAATGGCCATTTTTTCTAAAAATGGTATCTATATATTTTGTAAAGTTGCTCTGATTGCCAGCAATAACTATTGTGATACACTCCTTGATAAGTAATTCATTTCCTTGAATTTTTAGAAATTCCCCAGTCAACGAGTCTTGAGTATGTACCTTGATCATCCGATTCTTGACAAATTCTTTTGAGAACAAGTTCAATCACTAGTACTGGAAAGTCATTCTTTTGACTTATTATTCTTTGAACTAAAATCTTGAAAGTTCATTGTCTTTGAAATTATTCTAAATAAATTTGATTACTAATATTGCAAAGTCATTCTTTTTGACTTATTATCCCTTGAACAAATTCTTACAAGTTCATTTCATTTGAAATAATTCTAAATGAGTTCTCTGTTCTTGGTTTTGTTAGGAACTCAAAAATGTTGTACTTTATGTACATCTTGACCTCTTATTGTCTCTCTCAGTTGCTACCTTATTCTTTATCAGTAGGGATTCGTTTGGACTATTTCGATTATAAAAGACCTAATTCTTATTTCATTCGTTGAAGGCCTTATGCCATCAGTTACTTTCATTTCCTACAAATCTTGAGATACTATGATTACATTTTATTCTTGAATGGATCACATTATTCTACTATCTATGAGGATTCATATGTCTTTTCGGATTTGGCTTCATTTTGGGTCAATCTGTTCAATCGTTTCAATCATTGTATTATAGCTACCGGGATTATGATGATAACCATAATGTGAAATATAATAGGTTATGATTGCTTTGCATAAGGTATGATAGAAACCTTATAGACATGAACTCATATGTAGGAACGTAAGAATCTTCTCAATCTCTGTAATGAATGAATCATCTCAAACAACTGAGGACCATTCCAGAAGGCTAGGCAGCATAATACCTAAGGAGATCGATCCCACTAGTATATTTGGAAGACTAATACAAGACTTATGGAAGACCGTAGACAGCTCTAGCACAAGTGACTACAGAGACGAATTGTTTAGACACCTCCATATTGCCCATTCAAAATCGCTTTTGAGACCACTCAAGCCACAACCTGTTACACTACTAAGGTCAACCCTACTACAAGGACAACTCAAAATGACGAACAATGATCATGGTGTTTGTTTCAACTATGGAAACCCTGGATGTCTGGCCAAGGAATGTCAAGCTCCCAAGACCTATAACCAACAAAATGTTATCTGCTACAGTTGTCGCAACAGAGGACATTTGAGCAAGGACTGTAAAGCACTTGAGATGGACGCTATAGAGCACATGTAGCTCAGAGAAGGCCAACGCAATACCACTATCCCCAATGTAGCTGGATTAGGCAAAGAGGCACAACAAAGACTGAAAGAACACATGAGGAACAAGAGAAAGTCCGACACAACAATAGCATCGGTCCAACGCAAAACATGCCAACGTTGTTTCAAATGCAAAAATCGCAGACATCACTTCGACAAATGCCCAACACCGAAACAAATTAGAGGACATGGTCGCGATGTTATAAATGTGGTGGAATGGACCACATCCGCAAGGGTTGCGAGACAATGAAGAACATCAATCAAGATCTGTTGATGAACTTGGAAGAAGAAGGGAAGTTGATAACCTATGCAATCGATTATGCAAAATTTTGACTTATTACTGAATCTAGTTTTGTGTATCTAATATTATTGTAATGATTAGTGTCCCGATATATATATATATATATATTATAGGAGAGGTACAACAAATTGGCAGATAATAACTATAAGTATACAACAAGCATGGCATCCCACCTTTAAACTGATGGTCAAACCAGACGCGCTAACCTAACGATAAAAGACATCTTACCAGCTCACATCATCAACACATCATCAACAACAACAGAGACACATGGAAAATTTTACAACATCAATTATGAAAGCTCGTGGCACATCAGGAATGAAAATACGAGAGAAAACACTCGTCACTGATCAAAATGTTTGCCAACTACGACAAAGTCAAGCATAGGCATGACGTCACTCGAGGTTCTATATGGAAGGCCATGTCAATCATCATCACGTTAGATAGATCAAAAATGAAGGAAGAACCTACAGTTTAAAGTCGAAGATAAAGTACCATTAAAATATCGATCGCTTGAGGCAACGTGCTATTGAACCAAAAGAAAGGAAGCTCTCACTATGACACATTGGAGTATTTATGATCGAATCGCCCACCAACTCATGTATGTTATCACAAACAGTGTAGTAGATCACAATGCTTTTTGAGTGGATATACTAATCCACAACGTTCTTCGTACTAACATGCTGAGGGATACATTCATGACCCCTACAAGTTATAGAAGACAATCGTGAGACCAACTAGACTTCTCAACCATCGCATCAAGAAGCTGAGAGGTAAGAATCTTTCCCAATTAAAGACGCAGAAGAAACAAACCAGTATCCCGATCAACTACTCGAATGTAGTCCACAATCATTGAGGAAAACTCTAGATACATCAAGAATCATCACAAGAGGCAAAGAAACAATGAAAGAAAAGTTAATCAGACTACTGTTCAGACACATCCAAAGCAACGTGATATCTGCAATAGCTGCGGAATATATAGACATCACTTCAAAAAATACATAGCACCCAAACATCTCACAAGTTGATAGGTACAGTGCTTCAATTGTGGAAAGACTGGACGTGTGCACAATGATTGTCTAGAACGAGGAATTCAGAACATGGTTCCACCATAAAGAAGGTCCCAAAACAGAGCTCGCAGATCATCAAATTAATGCCAGCATTGAACTAGACAAAAGACCAATGGTGCCATATTCAATGTCAGAACTTTGAAATTCACATGGTGTTGTTTAGAAAAGAAGTTTGGACGTTCGAAAGAATTGGTGAGAAGATCTGATTAGCTAGCTAGTGGGAACCTCACAACCTTAAAATCTGAGATATGATTAGTACCTTGTACTTTCTGAGACCTAACAAACCCTAGATTTCAAGGACAAAAGCAGGTGACACTCACAACTAGTCACGTGTCTACGAACCCATAAAGGAAATTTATTTTCCCTATTTTTGGTACTTCAGGGCGTGACAATATATGAATCATAGCACTCAAAATGGTGATCAAACTAATTAGATGATGATTATGTATGTGAACTTGAGAACAAATGAGATGATGATGATGATCTAATCTAGACTTTGCTAAATCATACACATGCAACCAAATTTTATAACTTATATATGTAGATAAACACATTATAAGTGAGTTATAATACTCCCAAAGATCAAAATCAACTATATGATGATGAATTTGTTGAGAAAGAAAGAAGATGATGATGATCATGCTTCAATAACCACACATGTCCTCCTTTGATTCTTCAAGACATTAGCTCCAGCATCTCAATATAGTTGAAATGTGTATGTATGAAGGTTTGAGTATGATGGAGGAAGCCACGCAAGCATGTTCATGTGAGGATTTGTGTATAAATATTTGAATGCTCAAGAATTCCTCTCAAGGATCTCTCTCTATATAACTCAGTTTTTATTCATCAAAAATGCAGAAATGGACAGGTATTTAAAGAATTTTAGGGCCCTAGGGACAAAAAGGTCTTTTCACTCATTTTTAAGCTCGAGTACTTTGACCTCGAGCGCTCTCGCTCCTCGAGCACTCGGATTTGCTGAATAAACAAAGTTTTTGTTTTGTTATTAAAGGATTATGATATGAAATGCATGAACACTCATGATATGTCAAGCATTCTCAAAATCTAATTTATATATATGGAAAATGTTAATAACAAATATCCTAAAATTAAATTATCAATGATAGAAATTACGGGTGTTACACCTCTCCACCACTTATAAAAGGATTTTGTACCTGAAATCTGAGCTAACTCGTGTCAAACAACTCCAGATACATAATGTGCATCCCAGATTATAATTCCCATGAAGCTTCTTCTACGTTGTGGTGATTCCACAAAACTTTCACCAACGGGATCTCCTTGTTCCTCAGCTTCTTGATCTCCCAGTCCAAATCTACACTTTCACTTCTATGTCTCTAAAATCTATCACATGTGGCGTAGTACCCTAGTGACACTCCTTTAGCATACTAACATGAAAGACTTTATGGACGCCTAACATCTTCGTTGGTACCACTAGTCTGTAGGTGACTTTGCCCACGCACTCCAAGATCTCAAACGGTCCAATATAGTAAGGTGACAACTTTTATCTCTTCTGTCCAAACCCTACCACATCTCAAATCAGAGACACTTTGAGCAAGACATGCTCTCCCACACTAAAATCCTTTCCTCTACAGTGTAAGTCTGCATAGCTCTTATGTCGGTCTTGTGCTACCATCATCTTCTCTCTGACAATTATAATCTTCTCATTAGTTTCCTGAACTAATAGGCCTAGAAGCTTACCATCTCCAACTTCTACCTAATACAATGATGATCTACAAGGTCTTTCATATAACGCTTCGAAAGGCACCATTCATATTCTTGAATGGTAGCTGTTGTTGTAGGCAAATTCTATCAATGGCAAATGAGTCTTCCATGAGCTTTTGAAGTCTACCACGCAAGCTCAGGGCATATCTTCCATTACTTGGTTTGTTTGCTCTGACTGCCCATCGGTCTGAGGATGAAAAGTAAAACTCAGTCTTAGCAACGTTTTCATGGCTATTTGAAGACTTTCCCAAAACTCTATTATGAATTGGGAGTCCCAGTCTGACATAATGGTGACTGGCATACCATACAGATGCACAATCTACTGCAGATACAATCAGATAAAATTTTCCACTGAATATATCATATTATTGGTGATAAAATAAGCTAACTTAGTGAGTCTATCCAAAATCACCCAAATAGAATCATGGTTCTGCTGAGATCGAGATAATCCCAGCACCAAATCCATTGGGATGTGCTCCTACTTCCACTATAGAATCGACAACGGCTGCAAAAGTCCAATAGGGTTTCAGTGTTCTGCCTTAACTTGTTGATAAGTCAAGCACTCTAAAACACACTTGGAAACTTCCTTCTCATGCCTTCCCACCAGAAATTCCTCTTTAGATCTTTGTACATCATTGTCCCTCTGGGATGTACAGTTAGTCTTGATCTGTGCGCTTTTTCCAAAATTTCCTTCCTAATATCATTCGTAGCTGGCACCACAAGTTTGTTCTTGAATCTGAAACCTTTGTCGTTCCCAATATTCCAATTGTTTAGATCCTTGGCCGTCATCTTGTCGAAACACTGGTATAGTTCTACATCTTTCTATTGAACCTTTATGATTCGGTCGACAAATGTAGCTTGAACTACCAGGCATCCCAAAAATCTCCCTTCTCCTACTGTAACGGGCTAAACCTTAAACTCTGCCACTGTCTCAAGAGCTTACCACTCTCTAATCATAAGTGATGCAACAGTACTGTGAGGCCTTTGGCTTAAAGCGTCTTCAACTATGTTTGCCTTACTAGGGTAGTATTGCAAAGTAAAGTCATAGTTTTTTAACAACTCCATCCACCGTCTTTGCCTCATGTTAAGCTCCTTTTGTGAGAATAAATGTAACACCGGCCTTTTTACATGTATTTATCAGTATATGGATGTATTTTAATATTTCAATATTTGTATATGTTAGTTATGATCATGTATGGATTAACTTTTTGATGATTAGTTCTTATGGATGTTAATACTTGGGCCTTTGAACTCTTAAAACAAAGGAAGGATTGTTGAACTAGGAGGCCCGAGCGCTCGGACCTTGAGAGCGCTCGAGGCGCGAGCGCTCAAGCTTAAAAAGGGTTGAAATTATAGTTTTACCCTTGGGTCTCATAAAGTCTATAAATACCATGCATTCTTAGTATTTTGTGCATTGGAAACTCAGAAAAATAGAGAGCTCCTTTGAGAGAGAGAGAGAGAGAGAGAGAGAGAGAGAGAGAGAGATCGTGAGTATATACACATCTCATACACAAACACACTCATTCATGCTTGCATGTCTTCCATCTTATGATCTACACACAAACACTTATATTACAACTATCTTGAAGTTCTAGAGTTGAGTTCTTGGAGATCAAAGTAAAGAGGAAGAGCTTGAAGTGGAGTATTTGGAGCTTGATTAACAACACACATATACATTTTCTTCATCTTAGCACTAGATCATCATCTAGATCTTGGTGAGTATACTTACGCACTCAAAACATGTTTCCTTAAGTTTAATGCATAATCTAGACTCATGTATGTGACATGCATGAAGATCCAAGTTGATATTTGAGTAGTTCAAGTACATACACACATTCTCATCATATTTTATAATCTAGACCATCTAGATCTTAAGTGAGTAATTCTACTCACTCAAATCATGTTTTATAAACTTATATTGATGACCTAAGGCCATGCATATAACATGCATTGAGATTTGAAGGTTAAAATCTACTGCTAAATTAGTTATTGTTTGGAAACTATTGAACTCGAGCACTCAGACCAAGCGCAAGCACTCAATCTTACTGAACAGGCCAAGTGCGAGCGCTCGTGCTAGGGAGCATTTGTAAGAATGGTTTGTTATATATATAAAGAGTTATGTTAAGGTTGGTTATACCATAAGTTATAATAGTTGTACCTTAGATTGTATTGGATATACATATATATACTTGCATATACTTGCTATAAATTGTACCTTATGTTATTAGAGTAGTACCTTAGTAATGTATACCTTTTATAAGGATAAGAAGTAGATGTTTTCTTAACATGATATTACGACTAATTAGTAGAACTTATGCAGATGACGTACGAGAGCAACGAGAACAGTAATGTGATGTACTTAAGTTCGCGGCCCTAAGAATAATGTGCTTTAACATCTTGTACCACACGCATTAGATGTTAATGATGCAGAAAATGCAAAATGTTAATAACAAGATGTCGTATCTGTCGGTCTATTCCTTGCATGTCGTTCATTTGCTTGGTCAGTTCAAAAAAGAGTGAAGAGTTTGGGTTAAGTCGTTGAGATGGTTAATAGCTGATGGCATGACGTCAAATATGTGGTCATTTAGGCAAGAGGATGAATTAACTAAGGCCATATGGAATAAGATTGGGATTACCAAGGAATGAGGCCATAAGGAAGATGTCAATTAGCCATTTAGGTACAATGATAAGAAAAAAGGTGTCAATTGGCCGTTGGGCTCAATGACAAGATGGTAACCCATGATCGGAAAGCGGCGATATTCCAGGCCAACGACATTCGTGCCTGATTGCATAAAAAGAGTCATATTTGAAAAGATTGGGCATATAGTCCAAAGATTGGATCCAAAGAGTTGATTTGTAAAGATTGAACCTATGGTTTAAAGTAAAGTGTTGAGTTTGTAAAGATTGGACCGATAGTCCAAAGTGATCAGTTAATCGATGTCAGTTGTGTTTAAAGATTTGAGTATTACCATCAAACATTTCCTAAACGTACGCATTACACCGAGATTAGAATAACTGAGACTCAAAGACATATTTTTATGAACGAAGAAAATTGGAACGTTTTGACTTTTTTAATGGATTACCAAGTATTTTTTGAGCCCGTTTGGTGTAGTAGGTTTACTCACTCAGCTTGGAATAAAGTTGACAACTTTCATGTCCTGAACAATCAAACTCCAGATCATGCAGAGGTTGATTATCCGGACGAGGAGTACGCCGAGGAAGGCTATGGGTTTGCGAGCTAGCTGGTAGAAGTAAAGACTTTTGTTTATTTATCTTATGTTTCAGTTGAGGCACTAGATGCCAATTTTATTATTACTGTGTTGTAGGGCTTTACGCCCACGATAATATTATCTTTCCTTTTCATTTCTGTGGGTTATAATAATGGATTTAAGACTTGGATGATGTTTAATATTATGTAAGCCTAGAACAACCATGCTTATTATTAATGCTTTAGTTATTGTTTATTGTTTTTATCTTGGTTCTTTCTTGTATGGACAAGCACATGATCCTCAAACCAGTCACGTATCTACGAGTCTAAGGGTAGAAATTTTAATTTTTCCCAACTTTTCTGCGTAGAGGCATAACAAGGATTTTTTGTATCAGGGCACTAGGCTTAGTCATGCTCATTGATTGTCCTACACATTTTTGGGCCTTAAGATACCTTGTGCTAGTATTGACTATAACATAGTTTCATTCTCAGGTCAGCATGGAGCCAGTTTTCATTGAGGATGCATTTGGTGGATACTTCTTGTTTCCCGATCACCTTCAGCTTGCTAATCTAGAGTTGCAACTCCAGAGGGTTAGATCGCGTGCACAGCATCTCGTTGAGGATGACTTTTGGAGAGCTATACACATTGATGGTGTCTAGGTCTTAAAGAGGGTACGTGCTAAGGCTCTACACCGAGTACTCACTCTCTTACGAGTCGATCAGGAGATAAAAGCTTTATTATGAGATATTTTGCACTATCAGGAGGTTCTTTCTCGAGTCGCACATATACCACTAGTATATGTCGCTCAGCCACCACCACCAGTATAAAAGTACCTCCAGCACTAGTCATACCTAAGTTAGAGCAAGATGATGATGATGATGTTGACGTCGACCCAGAGGAGGATCCTATAGATGAGGGTGAGCCTGAGGATGATTCTGATGATGAGCCCGAGGATGAGAGGGATCACGATGACTATCAGGAGAACAAGCCTGAGGGAGACGAGGATGAACATGAGGGTGACCATGATGACGAGTAGGAGGGAGAGCCGGAGGATGACCCTGACGATGACGAGGATGAGGATAGTGGTCAGGAGGGAGAGGTCATGCCTATGAATGATACTAATAGTGAGAAGATTGAGGCAATTTAGGTACCTCATCGTAGTGGGAGGATGGCCAGCCAGCCTGACAAATACATGTTCGTAGGAAAAGTTTTTGAAGCGGTCTCCATAGAATCTGAATCTGATCCTACCACATACGAAGAGGCAATGGCTGATGTAGACTCAGCCCGTTGGGTTAAGCTATGAAGGCTAAATTGGAATCTATGGATTCCAATTAGGTCTGGGATCTTGTAGAACTTCCATCCAATATTAAACCCAGTGGTTGTAAGTGGGTCTACAAGAGTAAAAGAGGATCTGATGAAAAGGTTGAGACCTTTAAGGCAAGGCTTGTAGCGAAAGGTTATACACAGACAGAGGGCATTGACTATGCGGAAACCTTCTTGCCTATAGCCATGCTCAAGTCCATCAGAATACTCATATCCATTTCTATATGCCTAGATTATGAGATCTGGCAGATGGGCGTCAAGACTGCATTCTTGAATGGTAATCTTGAGGAGGACATCTATATGCAACAACCATAAGGGTTCATAGCTGGTGGGAAAGGGAACTTGCTATGTAAGTTACAAAAGTCAATTTATGGGCTTAAGTAGGCATCCAGAAGTTGGAACATTCATTTTGACCAAGCGGTCAAATCATTTGGTTTCATATAGTATCTAGATGAACCTTGTGTATACAAGAAATGTGAAGGAAAAGCGGTGGCCTTTCTTTTTCTTTACGTTGATGACATTCTACTCATTGGGAATGATGTAATGGCATTAACAACTATTAAGGTTTGGCTAGCAAGTACTTTCGATATGAAGGATCTAGGAGAGGAGAGCTATATCCTTGGGATAAAGCTTTTTTGAGATCACAAGCGAAAGATAATGGGATTGTCTTAAGCTGGTTATATCGATAAGGTGCTGATATGTCCCAAAATAATCTAGCCATGAAGCCAGCCTGCCACGTCACCAAGAGATGCCGGTTATTCCGGTAAGGGCGCCCATAGCCAAGCATTCCCGAGGTGTTCATTCAGACCGGGCGGTTCGTACCAATAGGCCGGGCATGACGGTCGATGTGTCCCGCGATCCCGACCTGTCCAGTAGTTTCCTAAACTGGCTACAAGTCTGCAAGATGGAATGTGGCAGTTTCCTAAACCACTTAGGAAACTTTCCCCAAATTATGCCAATCAAGTGTAATTAGATTAGGTTGCCTAATCCTATTAACTTACCATGTAAGGGTGGACTCTTGCACCTAGCTTACAAGCATTCAACAGAGAACTCACCATCATACGCATATACCAGGCCGGTATTACTGGTAGTGCCGCCCATCTTTGTTAGCTCACCAGGCCCGCCGGTGATCTGTTAGTGAAAGCGCACAGACGCAACCGTGGACGTAGGTCACCTCGTTAACAGGACTGAACCACATACAAATTATTCTTGTCTTATTTTCTCTCTAAACCCTCTTTACCAATTTTTGGCATCATCAGTTTGGCGCCATCTGTGGGAAACGACAGAGTTTTCACCAACAAATTCTTGACTGATCAACATGCCGCCAAAGACAGGTAAGGGAGCCGCTGTTCCGACCGGTCAGGGGAACTCGCAGCTTGAGCAACAGGCTTCCTTCATTACCGAATAGATAACGGCAGCACTGGCACAACTCTTGGAGGGTCAGCGCCGAACACAGGAATAGATGGAGGAGCTTTTGGCCCGACAGGAGAAGCGCCCTGGATCAGAGAATCAGCCTGAGAAGAGCGCCCCTATTCAGAGGCTCGCTCGGGCACGAAGGCAAGCCCGTTCCGCCCCGGCGTCCCCGCCAGACCGAGAATGCCCCTGTGATGGAGAGCGTAGCCAGGCAACTAGGCACTCGCAGAGACAAGCTCGGCCCAATCCTCGTCGGGTGGAGGACGCCAGAACCGGCGGCGTGCGGCCAGAGGGGAGGAGTCCAGACAGGAAAGCCCGGGAATCGGCCGAGGACCCTCAAGCACTGAGCTAGGGGGATCTTAGGCACACCCTTTCCCGGACCAGGAATGGGACCCTATCCCTGAGGTCAACGCGCTTTGACGAAGAGGCCTCGTCGTCCGACCCAACCTACCGCTCGAATACAGAGAGGAGAATCGGGCAGGATGATGTAAAGTCCTAGGTCGAGGAATTGCAGCAGCAAATCGAGAGGTTGAACCGCAAGTCCAGCCACGACCTCACCAACACGAAGACTGAATCACCCTATACCGCTCGGGTGGCACGGTTTCCTATCCCACAAAAGTTCAAAGCCCCTCACCTTAGCTCCTATGACGGTACAGGGAGTCCGCTGGACCACATCTGCACTTACAAGGCTCAGATGGCGCTGGTCACCAAGGTGGACGAGCTGTTGTGCCTGGCCTTTCCCAGTACCCTCAAGGGGCCAGAGGCACAGTGATTCCATGCTTTAAAGCCCCGGACGGTCGATGATTTCAAAACCCTCGGCAAGCTATTCATCAGCCAGTTTGTCGGGATGCTCGACCGGTCACAACCGGACACTCAACTGCTGACCATCAAGCAGCACAAAGGGCAGTCCTTGAGGGAATATGTGGACCGTTTCAACCTGCAAAGGCTCCAGATTCGCAATCTTAATGAAACGGCCACAATCATGGCCTTCTGCTCGGGAGTCCAACACACCAAGGTCACCACGTCATTCCATCGTGACCGACCGACAATCCTGGTGGAGCTCTCAGAGAGGGTCAGAAAGTACATTAATACCAAAGAGTTCCTAAGGGCGAAACGCGCCGGCCAGGTGGGAGACGAATCCCCGAAGGCCAAGCGCAAGCGTGAAGGATTCGAGAAGGGCTCGGGAAAGAATCCAAAGCAGGATCAGAAGGATGCCCGGGGTAAGAACTCGATTGCTTTCACACCCCTTTCCTGGCCCATACATAAAGTCATGGCTACCGCAGAGGCACAGAGGTTACTTTAGCAGCCAGCTAAACTCAGAGCCCCACCCGATAAGAGGAACCGGGACAAGTTCTGCTGCTACCACAGGGATCACGACCATGAAACGGAGGATTGCTTTAAATTAAAGATAGCAATAGAGAAGCTAATCGAGCAGGGACACCTTGCGGAGTTTGTCACAGTAGACAGATGACCTCGACAGGACACCCGAGCTCTCGATCAGCCACCACCACTTGGCCATATCTATGTGATCTCCGGAGGAACGTCAGGCGGAGGAGATTCACAGTTGACACGGAAGAGGCATGCTCAGGCATCCCGAGCGGATGTCTGGCAGGTCCAATCCACTGGCTCCTCCCCAACCGATGTTCTAACGTTCACGTCCGACGACTTGCAGGGCGTCCACTGCCCCCATGATGACCCGCTGGTAGTGACGCTTTCTATAGCCAACTATATAGTCAAGAGGGTGCTAGTGGACACAGGCAGCTCGTCCGACATTATGTTCACGTCGGCATTCGATCAGCTCGGGATCTCCAGGGATCAGCTCCGGCCAATCGCTACACCCCTGGTTGGATTCAATGGCTCTAACACACAACCGCTCAGGACAATCAAGCTTCTAGTTCTCATGGGGACCTACCCTCAGCAGGCCTCCGTGCTGACCAGTTTCGTGATTGTAAAAGCCCCGTCGGCCTACAATGTCATCCTTGGCAGGCCGACCCTCAACAAGGCCAGAGCAGTCATCTCCACCTACAGCTTAACAGTGAAGTTCCCAACTACTCAGGGACCCGGATGCCTCTGTGGAGATCAAACTACCGCCCAGAATTTCTATGTCAACTCGTTATGCCGGGAGGCTATCACTGAAACATTCAACGTTCAAGAGATGGATCACCGGGATCAGAACGACGCGGTAGGTCCGGTGGAAGAATTAGAAAGTGTGACGTTGAATCCAGAGTACCCTGATCGCATGGTTAGTATTGGCACCCTACTGGAGCCTGGCCTGAAGGAAAATCTGACCCAGTTCCTGAGGTAAGATCAAGACGTTTTTGCTTGGAGTCACGATGATATGCCCGGGATTGACCCCCGGGTAATGTCCCATCGGCTCAATGTCAGTCTAGACTGTAGGCCGGTGAAGCAGAAAAGGAGGGGCATAGCCCCCGAGAGACAGAAGGCAGTGAGTGAAGAGGTTGAGAAGCTCCTCAAAGCCCGTTCAATACGAGAAGTCCACTACCCCAACTGGCTAGCCAATGTGGTACTTGTCAAGAAAAGCAGCGGGAAGTGCAGGATGTGCGTGGACTTCACCGACCTCAACAAAGCTTGCCCCAAGGACTGCTATCCGCTGCCCAGGATAGACCTCCTTATGGACTCCACGATAGGTCACTCACTCCTCTCATTCATGGATGCTTACTCGGGTCGGGGTATAATCAGATCAGCATGTACCCCGGGGACGAAGAGAAGACTGCGTTCATCACTGACTAAGGCACGTATTGTTACAAGGTTATGCCATTCGATCTCAAAAACGTCGGGGCTACCTACCAACGCCTAGTCAACTACATGTTCAAAGACCTCATTGGAAAGTCTATGGAGGTATATGTGGATGATCTGCTGGTCAAGATCCGGGACGAGCCCGACCACCTGGAGGATCTGGCTGGGGCCTTCAGCATTTTGAGAAAATTCAGGATGAGGTTGAACCCGGCCAAATGTACCTTCGACGTCTCGTCTGGGAAATTCTGGGCCACCTGGTCAGCAGACGGGGGATTGAGGCAAACCCCAAAAAGATCAAAGCCATCATCAACATGCAGTCGCCCAAATCAACAAATGAGGTTTAGAGCTTAGCGGGACGGGTGGCCGCATTGAATAGATTTGTCTCCCGAGCTACCGACCGGTGCATGCCATTCTTCAAAATCCTCCGCAAGGTGTTCTAGTGGTCAGAAGAGTGTGAAGAGGCATTCTAGGAACTCAAGAAGTACTTGGCTTCCCCTCCTCTACTCTCAACACCCGTGCCGAGGGAAGAATTATTTTTGTACTTGGCTGTGTCACAATCCGTAATTAGCTCGGCACTTATTCGGGAAGAGCACGGGATACAGTTCCCAATGTACTACACCAGCCGGGCGTTACAGGGCGCAGAGAGCAGATACTCCTGCATCAAAAAATTAGCGTTCGCCCTTATCACCTCGGCCCAAAGGCTCCGCCCTTACTTTCAGGCCCATACCATCGTGGTCCTCACAGATCAACCTCTTTGCAGAATCCTCAGCCGGCCAGACACGTCCGGGAGGCTCGTTAAGTGGGCCTTGGAGTTGGAAGAGTTTGAAGTGAGCTACCGACCCCGGACAGCCATCAAGGGACAAGCTGTGGCAGACTTTCTGGTTGAGTTCAAATATCCAGAGGACCCGGTTGAAGAGTCCGAGCCACCGGCCTTATCGCCCGGGTTATACTCTGAGATCCCTACCTGAGTACTGCACGTGGACGGTTCATCCAGTCAGCAAGGTAGTGGGGCAGGAGTCATCTTAACTAGCCCCGACGTAATCCAGCTCGAATATGCATTGAGATTTGGGTTCCGCACCTCTAACAACGAGGCCGAATACGAAGCCCTACTGATCGGGCTGTAGTTGGCCATCTCTATGAGTGCACAACAGGTCCAGGGATATAGTGATTCCCAGCTCGTGGTCAACTAGGTTAACCAAGAGTACGAAGCGCGGGAAGACAACATGGTAGCCTACTTGGCCCTTGTCCGAGCGGTTTCCAAGAAGCTCCGAGGGTTCTCCATCATGCAGATACGCAGAGAAGAAAATACTAGGGCTGACCGGTTGGCTCGCCTCACATCGTCTTCTGAGTCAGACTTGCTCGGGATACGGATCAATATCTACCCGAGCCAAGTGTGATCAACTCAGAAGGCATGGAGGTGGATCCGGTCACCCTGGGACCCAGCTGGATGGACCCGCTCGTGACATTCTTAACAACAGGCGCGCTGCCAGACGACAAAGAAGAAGCCTGCCGGGTCAAGTACCGGACAGCCCGGTACCATCTTGTTGACGACATTTTCTACAAGAGGGGATTCACTATCCCGTACCTCCGCTGTGTTCATCCTGCACAAGTCCAAGTGATATTGTTTGAGATCCACGAAGGAGTGTGCGGGAACCACATTGGAGGCCGGGCACTCTCCAGGAAGGCCCTACTACAAGGTTACTACTGGCCAACTATGGCCCGGGATTCCCAGGAATATGTCAGAAGGTGTGACAAGTGTCAGAGATACTCTCCTATGATCAACCGACCGGGAGAGCTCCAGACTCCAATCCACAGCCCCTGCCCATTCGTCCAGTGGGGAATCGACATTGTCGGTCCCTTACCAATGGGAAAAGGACAGGTCAAGTTCGCCGTCATAGCTGTTGACTACTTCACTAAGTGCGCAGAGGCTGAGCCCTTGGCGACAATAATCGGATGGAAAATGGAGAGCTTCGTGGAAAAGAATATTCTTAGTAGGTTCAGCATTCCCCGGGTCCTGGTCAGCGATAACGGCAGGCAGTTTGACCCCCCTATATTCAGGCAGTTCTGCTCGGGCTACGGAATACTAAATCATTACTCCTCCCCCGAGCACCCACAAGCCAACGGTCAAGCCGAGGTAACCAACCGGACAATCTTGCAGTCAATTAAGACAAGGCTTGAAGGCGCCAAAGGGCTGTGGGCTGAAGAGCTACCAACCCTCCTATGGGCCTACCGTATAACACCCCGAGCGACAATAGGCAAAACCCCGTTCTCTTTAACCTACGGATTTGAGGCGGTGGTCCCCACAGAGCTCGGGTTGCCTACATACAGAGTGGCCAACTTCAGTGCACTAGATAACAAAGAAACCCTCCGGTCAGAATTGGATCTGGTGGAGGAGAGAAGAGACCAAGCCTACCTAAAGGTGGCAACCTACAAGCAAACAGTCTCACGGTATTATAATAGCAAGGTGAAGCACCGCAGTTTCCAAGTCGGAGACCTCGTCCTTAAAGCAGTTAACCAGTCTACCCGGATCCCGAGCCATGGAAAATTGGGAGCAAACTGGGAAGGCCCATATATAGTAACCCAGGTCAATCGACCAGGAACCTACTGGCTACAGAGCATGGACGGGCATGATCTCTCTCATCCTTGGAATGTGCAGCACCTCCGCAAGTAATATCAGTAGCATTGGGCCATGGGAATTTAGTATAGGTAGAAAAATTTGTTTTTGTAGCTCTGACTGAGCAATTGCAATAAATTTTTGTTTTTAATAAATTTGGAAAGTCTATTTTGCAAAAATTAATCCTGTCGGTACACCATGCAATGCTCTAAAGACCCCGGGTCTAACCCCGGTGCACCAAAGACCTTGGCTAACAACCAAGGCATAAAAAGACCTCGGACTCCGAACCCAGGCACCTAAAAGACCTCGGGCTCCGAACCCAGGCGCTAAAAAGACCTCGGGCTCCGAACCCAGGCATAAAATGACCCTACAACCACCCATGTTCCAGGTCAGTTTCCTATGGTCGCTCCTCAACATGCCCCCGCCTTCACAGGATGCTCGGGAGGCAAGGGGATACTAGACCTAAACAGAAAATTACATAAGGCTTCGCCTAGGTCCAACTGACGATGGGAACAAACCCCTAGGTGGCCGACGATGACAACCCTGCAACAACCCATGTTCCAGATCGGTTTCCTACGACTACTAACTCCCACACTCCCGCCTTAACAAAATGCTTGGGGGGTATGGGAATATTAGGCCAAAACAGGAAATCATACCGGTCACTAAAAGAACTTGGAAGATATTCCCAAGTGCTTACAGTGACCAGAGATAATATCCCGGACAGTAAAACAGGATACACCTATGATACACCGGGATATCCCGGACGAAAATACAGGGTATTCCTATAGTACACCGGGCGATCCCGGATGCTAAACAGGACAAGGTCCTACGGCAGACCGGGCAGTTACCTTTTAAACAGGTCAGGAAGACTAGTTGTTCTACTGGTTACGGTCCCAAAACATTTGCTAAGGCAGGTGTTAGGTTGGCCAGAAACCAAGTGGATACTTCCAATTAAAAAAGGCACAGTACAAAAAAAAAGAGACAGTTAATGGGAAGGAAATTTGACCTCAGGGGCCTTTTCATTAATTAAAATAAAACTGTACAAAGCCTGGGGAGCAGTTGTAGTAGCCTCCCCAAAAAAGAAAAAACTACAACAAAAAAAGGCTAGTCTACCACCACCATCTCTCCCTCCTCCGTGGCCTGCTCATCTACAGAGGGGTCCCTGGCCGGTGCAGCTTCAGCGGCGATGTGGATACCGGCATTTGGGCCCACTTTTTGTTTTTTTCAAAACAATTTCAAAATTCAAATTCAAATACACGAAGAGTCGCCACTTCAATTTTTTTTAGGAAAATTAAGAAACCATTTTGAAAGCAAACTGTTCTTTTGCGAAACCAAAGACAATCTGGGTCCGGGGATTATGGAATGAAAGGGGAAGGAGCCCGGTGGACTAAAACACCCCCTTTCATCCTATCTCGTGATAGGCCTCTACTCATCGTCCTTTTTAATCAAATTAATAATCTATGTGTGCCCTCAACTAATACATATATATAAATAATACATTACACAAGCATGTTGAAAAGGGTGCAAGATTGCTAATAATAAAATATCATTCATAAGCCACATAGTTCAAATAGCAAGCAAGATGATGTGAAAATAAGGAACTAGGAAACTTACCTGGGGTCCAGCTGCGAATTTAAACGTGCAATGCATACATATAAAATAAACCTGAGAAAAGGTCTCTAACGCATATAAACACATAAGGCAAGACCTAGTCTAAGGTGTCGCGCATGGAGTTGAAAATCAATGAAATCAACAAATGGAATAAACTAGAGAAGAGATGAGAAATTGCACCTCAAATGCGCTACAAAACAAAGATTAGTCCACATGCTTCACATAATAATATGATATCAAACAATCAATCTTAATTCTCTAGCTTAGATCTAGCAAGCATGAAATCCAACTTCGTCCAATTTCTAGTTCTAATCATAAGCATTAATGCACATGAATGAATGAATGTGAACAAGAATAAAACAATGATTTATTCACTAATTTGGATCACTTAGCCTCTGGATTTAAGCTAAATTATCATTATTCAAAATATGATTTGGGTCCCAAGACATTAGGAGACCATATGAGTTGAAATAAATAAGATTAGACAAAAATAGTAGCAGTTTTTTATGAATTACAGAGAGCAGACCAGATCTTAAAAAATTGGAAAAACCATACTTCCAACAGTTGGATCTTAATGATTTTTGGATATGATATGCCTCTATGAGTCTAGTTCATAACCCAAAACTAAAATCAAGGTTTTAACGGTTAGATCTCTGGGAATATAGAAAACACTAGACATCACTCAGGAATCTGCAACTCTCTGTCCAGAGATCTTGTACGATTTTCTAAAAATAGTAAATGAATGAGAAACACTTAGATATTTTTAGGGTATCTCCCTAACACATTACGATACTTAGAAAATATTATTAGAGACCCGGGAAACTTCATTAAAATTCTGATTTATTAATTTCAAAATAGATTTACTGTTCTGAAATTTTGGATAGAGAGTTGCATGTTTTGAAATCATAAGACCAAACCATCTTAGGCATGGAATTTCATTAAAACAAAAATCACAGAGGTACTTAGATGGGTTATGAACATTCTCCAATTGGTCTCATCCATTTCCAATGAATCATGACTCTATAGAAAATCTTTGATCACAGTTGGTTTATGGATTCACTGCACCTTTGTTAAGTTGATGTTCATAGTTTAAAACCAACTTGATCCATGATCCTAGAAAGGACTAGAATCAAGTTTAATTATGATTAATGAGACAAATGATGAAATAGGGAGAGACCCCTAGATTAAACCTTGATGGATTCCTATCCTAGATCACATAGTTGGAGATCTAGCAAGAGAATCCTAAGGTCTTACTTGATCTTATAAATTATGAAAGTCTACATCTAATTCTTCTTTCAAACATATGATCCTTAAGGAATATAGATCCATGAAACCTTATTCTCCTCTCAAGTTAATGGTCCTTGGAGAATATAGAGTCATATTATTATTTCTCCTACCAAGTTAATGGTCCTTGGAGACAAAATGAAATCCCAACTACATAAACCTCTATGGAATATAGCATGAATTCCATAAGATTTTTAGTGAGGAGATTTCAAACCATGAGTTAAGACTTAAATTCAACAAACCACATGTAGAGATGATCATAATCCACTTTAATCCCCATATAAATCATAAGATCATAGGGAATTAGAGGATCAAACTCAAAGAAATCTAATGAGATATTGAAGATCTCATAGATTTCTTGAGAAGAATATAAACAAAATAAAGGAAATCAAGATATTATTTGAAAATTTCAAGTTAACACTCTTTTATTCATAAATCCAAAGCTCTATTTTGGATCCAAATTAATGAAGCATTATGATATTCAATCACAAATTCTAAGTGGTGTGTGATGAAATGAGGTAAGAAGAGAGGTTTTGAAAATGTGTAAAATTTCCTAGAACTATGAACTTGTGATTGAGTTCTCCTAATTCTACAAAAGATTGAGAGGTTACCTCTATGACCTCAAAGAATTCTTCTATCTCTTGTGAAGCTCTTCCAACAATCTTCAAATTCTTCTTCAATTCTTCAAATTTCTTCAAGAAACTCTATCTTCTTTCTCTCAATTCTCTCTAATGTATGTATATAACTCTTGTATTCCTCTCTCTTAATTCAAGTATATCCCCTTGATTCAAGTATCTCCCAAAATGAAGATGAAAGTATGTTTATATAGACCATCAATTCAAGGTTAGATGCATGGGTAAATTCGGGTGAAAACCCATGTGCAAAGTTTTCTTCTAGAACATGTGAGAAAAGCAGTCTGTTATAGCTCGCAGCACTCGATGGCTTCCGGCGGCACTCACTAAATGCCGGGCGGCACTCACTGAATGCCGGCGCGGCACTCACTGAATGCCGGCGCGGCACTCAGTGAGTGTCGCCGGCTTTCCCGCGTGCCGGGACTAACAGAATTTTGCCCTCTTTTTTAATTTTCAAAATATACATTACCTCAATCTTAATTATCAACATAGTATGTACTAATGTACTTCTATTTGTAGTGTACTTTACCCATATACATAGTATATACTATCATTTTATTTATTTATTCCCTTTCTTTCTTTTTCTTCTTATTTTTCTTCTTTTTTTATTTTGAAAACTTCTTTTATACTCATCTCTTTTTTTATAAAAAAAATTCATATATATATATATATATATGTTTTTAGACTGATTTTCTCACATGTTCTTCAACATTCGGATTTTCCCCCGAGTACCCAATTCCCTTCTCTCTCCTTTACTTTGATTTTTGAACTTTGTTTTGAAGAATCTTTGAAGAATTTGAATCTTCTGAGAAAATCTTCAAATTTTACCAGTCATCGTCATCATCGGTCTTCTAGAGGTAACCAATCCCTGGGTTTGACGTTTGGTCAAAATCGGGGTGTCTACAGGCGACCTCAGAATCAGTCTGGCCTTCCATCCAATAACTAGACTCTGCCCAGGAATGCCCGGATAGGTCCCAGTCAGGGTGGTCAGCAGCAGCCCGCTTCATCAGGTCAGCGTAGCCCGTGAGGAACCCAACCTCAAATTCCTCCTCAGCTTCCTTGGCCTCAGCGTCCCGAGCAGCAGTGAGCTCCGAGAGCGTGGCCGTCATAGCTGCAAGATCCTTCTCAGCAGATATCCTCCTGGCCTTCGCGGTTGCAGCTTTAGTCTCTGCAACCTGCTCGGCGGTGATCCTCCCGGCCTCCGCTGCTGCAGCCTTAGCTTCCACAACCTTCCGGGCAGCCCGCTCGGTTGACAAAGTGTCACGGACCTCCCCAAGCTCCAGGGTAGTTGCCCGGGACTTTTCTTCTTCCATGGTGAAGGCAAACTCCGTGGACTCCCGAGTAGCCCTCTCCACGGAAAGGTTGGCTTCTATAGCGGCCAACCTCTCAGCAATGCCGGGAAGGGTGGTCTCAGCCCCGGCCACAATACAGCTAATCTGCAAGAACAAGACAACGTCAGTACAGGTAAGGAAGAAAGGCTAGGGTTCATGTTACAAAGAGACTTACCATGTGGCTGATGCTGTACAACCAACTGATGATGACCTCGGGGCTTAGCAGAGTGCACTTGTCGATCTGGCTCTGCAACAGCCCGGGACGTACCCTTCTGCGGACGTCGTCCGCCGTCTCGACCTCTGGCCTAGAGGAGGGGCCCGCGCGAGCAGTCTCCTCTATGCTCGGGAAGGGGACCCCGGTCGGTTTTCCAGCAGGAGGAGGTGGAGGTGGTGGTGGTGCAGCAATTGTTACAGCGGGAGTGGAGGTAGCAGCTGCTTCCTTCTCAGCCCGGATGGATATTCCCCGAGATATCCTCTTTAGGGGCTGGCCCTCAGCGGGGTCCGGCTTCTTCCTCTTCTGGCCAGCCCGGGCCATCAAGGCTGCCTCCTTCTCCTTCAACGCCGCCGCATTCTTGGGAACCATTTCTGCAAAACCAGAGAGCATGTTAGTTTAGCAAAGTACCAAATGAGAAGAAAATCGGACGGGCAAGAGATTGTATTTACCAGGAATAATCGCCGGGAGGATGGGAGGTGTGAAGCCCTGGGGCTTATAAGAGATCTTCGGGCTCCCCGACCGGGTCAGCACCTTATTAATATCGGTCGGGTCGTTTACCAAAAATAGGATCCTCGCTTGCAACTCGTCCGGAAGGCTGGGCGAGTCAACTGATCCCACTGCAAGATAAACGCACCAGCGAGTTTGTCATGACAAAATAAAGAGACTAAGCAAGAAATAAAGAGTGGTCGGGCTTACTCCTTAGTTCCCCCGCCCAGGAGGTCCTCAACTGAATACCTGATGCCTTCTCACACAGCCCCAGGATAGACACTTGGAAGAATTTTTTCTTCCATCCTTTATTATTGCTCGGGCAGTTGACAATTATCTTCCGCCCCTGCCTGGCCCCGAGCGAAAAGAAACCAGACTCCCCATGGACTTTGAAGGGCTGGTGAGTCCAGAAGAACTCCTACAAGGTCAGCTCATACCCGAGGACTTGGGGCCACAAGGATATGCACCCTATTAGATATCGCCAGCCATTCGGGGCGAGCTGCCCAGGAGAGATCCCGAGGTAGATGAGCACGTCCTGGACAACTGGGTGGATAGGCAGGCAAAGGCCCGCCATGAAAGCGACCTCGTATAAAGTGACGAAGCCCGACTCATGGAAGTGAGCTCTGCCATTATGGATAGCAACAGAAAAGGGTCCAAGAAGGTCATACCTATCTCTGATCTGATCCAAGTCAGGGCCGCACAGGATACTGACTATGGACTCGCATGAGAAGACGACCCCGGGACTGTTCGGTACAGACCCCTCGTCACCCGAACCCCGAGATGTCGAGGCCGCAGGAGAATCCCGGCGCATTTCCTCGGGAGATGCCCGGGCAAGGATTATCCCCTCACTCTGTTGATCAAAGGGGCCAAGGAGGGAGGGTCTAAGCTTACGCTTGGGGACCCTGACCGCAACTGATCGTCTTCCGACCGGGAGGACGAGTTGAAGTTGGAATGGCTCATGATTAAGTCTGTGGAAGACCTAAGGGACAGATGACCTAAGAACGGGTCAAGAACTCTTAGTCTGATGTACAGAGGAGGTAGATCTAACAACCTAAAGGGCAGGTCATGCAAAACTCTAGAAGAAAGACAGCACTTTCTCAAGACTCTCCCAAGAACTCCCGTTCGGTCAAATTACTCTAGTGTACCCCCGGAATGAAAGAAGTGACAAAAACAAAAAAAGAAGAAATCATAGGCTCATTCTAACTCGAGTGGGCTCACTCCCTCCAACTTTGTTCAGAAAAGGAGAAGAGAATGAAGAACTGAAGACAGAAAGGAAGGACTTACAAAATTTAGCGCAGAAAAGGACTCGGGAATCTTGCTCGGGAATCTTGTATGCTCTCAAACCGCTCGGTAAATCTCTCAGTTGATAGCAGGAACTGAAGAAACAAACAAGTGTTTCTTATATAGAAGTAGCGGACGGTCCAAATCAATCAGATCCAATGGCTCAAGAGTTTTCCCGCCAAAGTCGTCACACAGCTGTCACCTCGGGCACGTGAAGGGTCGCCTCAAAATGCGCGTGCATTAAATGCATGACATGATGGTCTGGTTATCACATAATTGGTCGGTTACATCCGAACCGACTTCGCTGGACCCTGACTAGGCCAGTTACTCCCTGACATGTGGCAATACCCACACCCGAGCTCCTACCTGTACCGGTCGGTCCCTCCATAGGGGGAATCTGGAGCGTGGGCCTAATCTCGAGCAGCATTCTTGAAGGACATCTGGACAGTTTCTAAGGCAATACTGATTTTTGAATCCTCACTCGATGAAGCATCTAGTTAGTTCCAAAAATGGGGGGGGGCTGATATGTCCAAAAATAATCTAGCCATGAAGCCAGCATGCCACGTCACCAAGAGATGCCGGTTATTCCGGTAAGGGCGCCCATAGCCAAGCATTCCCGAGGTGCTCATTCAGACCGGGCGGTTCATACTAACAGGCTGAGCATGACGGTCGCGGTGTCCTGCAATCCTGACCTATCCAGTAGTTTCCTAAATCAGCTACAAGTCTGCAAGATGGAATGTGGCAGTTTCCTAAACCACTTAGGAAACTTTCCCTAAATTATGCCAATCAATTGTAATTAGATTATGTTTCCTAATCCTATTAACTTACCATGTAAGGGTGGACTCTTGCACCTATAAAAGAGCCCACCTACCCTGTCAATAGGGATCTGATCTAGAAACAATTCTCTAGCTTACAAGCATTCAACAGAGAACTCACCATCATACGCATATACCCGACTGGTATTACTGGTAGTGCCGCCCATCTTTGTTGGCTCACCAGGCCCGCCGGTGATCTGCTAGTGAGAGCGCACGGACGCAACCGTGGACGTAGGTCACCTCGTTAACGGGAACGAACCACATACAAATTGTTCTTGTCTTATTTTCTCTCTAAACCCTCTTTACCAATTTTAGGCATCATCAGGTGCTAACTATGTTTTTAATGGATAATTTGAAGAAAGGTTTATTACCTTTTAGCATGGTTTAGTGTTCTTTAAGTATCATTGTCTAAAGACACAAGAGGAGAGGAATCGCATGGTAGGAGTTCCGTATGCTTCAGTAGTGGAAAGTCTCACATTTGCGATGTTGTACACTAGACCAGATAGCTGCTTTGCTGTTGGCATGGTTAGTAGATATTAATCAAATCCAGGTCCAGAGCACTGGACATCCGTTAAGCACATTCTTAAGTACTTGAGAAGGACTAAAGATTACATGCTTATATACGAAAGTGATGAGTTAATTCCAGTAGGATACACTGACTCAGACTTTATATCAAATAAAGATTCGAGGAAGTCAACGTCCGGACATCTCTTTACCTTGGGAGGTGGTGCTGTTAGTTGGAGAATCATTAAGCAGAAATGCATTATAGACTCAACCACATAAGTTGAGTATGTGGCTGCTTGTGAAGCCGCAAAGGAAGCTGTTTGGCTCAAGAAGTTCGTTATGGAGCTTGAGGTGGTACCAGCATTGCTGTCACCTGTTACCCTTTATTATGATAATAGTAGGACAATGGCTCATTCCAAGGAGCTAAGGAACCACAGAAAGGGAAAGCACGTAGAGCAGAATTATTATCTAATTCGAGATATTATTCAATGTGGAGATGTGATTGTCACCAAAATTGCCACCACTAACAATCTTGCTCATCCGTTTATAAAGGCTGTGCCACATAAGGTCTTTGATCGTCATCTAGATAGTTTAGATCTCAGATGTAGTCTTGAATGGTTTTGAGTGCAAGTAAGAGCTTGTTGGGTTTGTGCCCTCAAACCATTTCTTTATGTATGAGACATTGACATTTTAATATATGGATATCAGTTTTACATTTCATTATGTATGTTTCTTTCATGAGATAATTGTTAATCCTTAAGTATAATAGTAACTAATTCGTGTATGTATGAGATACATACAAGTGAGATACAGATTAATATTCTTTGATACTTAGAATTTGTCATAGTGGATGATGAGACTGGATATCTCATCAGGTTTACACTATACCATGATTAACTACCATTGGATGGAGTGATGAATCTCAATCACTAGAGTGTATCTCTTAGTTAATATGCTGGTGCTTATAGTGCATTGACGGACCTAAGCTTTCCTATTGACACTCAAGACTGTCAATGGTCAATAGGAACTCATAACTTATATAAGGTACGTGTTCTCAATCTTGAGACAATTATGAACACAGACTATGGATATGACTGCTTTGACTTACCAATCAGTGAGGTCTATAAAAGATCAACACATGGGAATCTTGGGTATGTCCTGTTCACAGGGTTGTGAGCATATTTTGTCAAGATACAATCTACCCTCTGATTCAGAGTAAGGATTCCCTTAAGAATGTCACCAAGTTGATTATGGAGAACTTCAGTCTTGTTGATAAGTAGTTATTAACATGTTTGGTAATCATGAATGGTGAATGGGACTTAAGGAATATAAGAAGTAATCATGATTCAGGTTAACGGTAACAGTTATTTGACTACCTACATATGATTACGAATGCTGAAGGTAGAGGGACATTAGTACACTATACAAGTTTAGTTACCACTTCAGATATGTTCTTTTGCATTAGAGTTCAGTCATCGCTTTATAGTGGAGTAAATGTTAACTGATCAGTTGGTTAGTTTGTTGGTCAAAGAGTTTGGTCATGGAAATTAACTACTGATTTGAGCCAACAATAAAGAACCTAGGAGGTCCCACTCTTAGCTCTGCTAGGATGCTTGGAAAGGCACGTGAGGATCCTGTCAAGACAGGTTCGATTGATCAAAGTAGTCTCGATCGATTGAAGTCTAGACAGGTTCGAGCGATCAAAAGGTGTTCGATCGATCGAAGCCACTTCGATCGGTCGAAGGTCAAAGTGGGTTTTGGGAATCCATAAATAGGGCAGCTACGTATAGGTTTAATAATCATCATTTTTCCTATACAAAAGTTGCAGAGACTATTTAGGGTTTCTTAAGCCTTCTTATCCTCCCCGTTGGAGTTCTCACCAAATCTAGCCTCTCTGGCAGCATTCGCAGGAGACAAAAGGGTGAAGACTACCTAGTGGAGGTTGCTACATCACCAAGGAAGAAGAATATCATAATTGGGTTCAACACCTGAGGAATAATTATTGTCCCCTCTTGTTATACGCATTTATGGAATTGACGAGTAGTAGATCCTGAGCTACCAATAAGTTTTTAAAACTTAACCTTTCGCTGTGTGTTTAAAACAAACTTTAAACCTATGTTTCCTTCAATTGGTATCAGAGCCACGCTTGTTTGGATCTATAGATTGCATTTTGGAACACTAGTTTTGATTTGCATGTTGATTTTAGAACTATTTTGACAACTGCATTGTCACAGATCTATTTCTGTAGCATTCTCGCAGCTGAATACAAATCTGTGATTGCATTGAATGCATGGTGGGTTTGATCGATCGAAGTATGTTCGATCGATTGAATATGTTTCGATCGATCGAGATCGATTCTCTGTCCAGATATTCTTTTCACAATTTTAATGTTTCTAAAATTATTTACTTTAATTTTAAACTTTTCTGTAAAATTTTTTCAAAACATTCTGTGAAAAAGAAAGTTCAACCGATTGAACTATGTTCAATCGATCGAAGGTTCGATCGATCGAACTTCTGTCAATTGATCGAAGCATGACAGAGAACAAAGATGTTGTTTTAAGTTCTAATTCAGCACGTAAAGAGTTTATGTACTGTGTGAATCAATTAGGGGTTCCGATAGTTTCATATATTTGTTATATATGCATGGATGCGCGTACGACTAACCTTTTTGCAGCAAATCTAGTCCACTATCTCCCATGGCATCAAGTTTTAATAATTTAAATTGTTGTATTTAAATTTTGAGATTGGTGTATGATGTATGTTTTAATTATTGGTTTGGTTTTAAGGCATGCGTAAAGGGCGCTGTGACTTCAATCATACGAAAAGGAAAGACACACCGGTTTTCCTATCCTTTTAATTTTTATTATTGCTATTTCTTTTTTTGAGATAAATTGCAAGCTTTGAAAGAAGCATAGGATGAATGTAATAGATTTAGAAAGTCCATGACGATGGAGCAGCAAGCCGTTGTCCAAGAAGATGGAGCTGGAGGCAATCAAACTAAGAAGGAGGTTCTATGGTTTGTGATTGGCATTTAATTATATCATTACAACTTGCATGCACGTAAAACAAGTTTTCTAAAATAAAATTCAAAAACCGTTTCAATGCATTAGTAAACATTGGATGTTTATGGTTAATGTGTGGAAACATTTTTTTTCTTCCAAAAAGCAAAATCCTTATTTACCAAATCTAGTGGGAGAGGGTCTTATTAACATCACCCACAATCTTCCATTAACGGTTCACTGTAAGATGAGTAGTGCATTCTGTGTCACCTTGCCAGGGGTGATCATTCCATACGGAGGGTACCCTACTCATTGGTTACTAGATGTGAACTCCCTATGGATAGGATCAATTAGATATATTAGAGGGTGACCACCACACAGAGGTGCTACTTGAGGCGGTTGTGATTAGATCCTAGTTAATGGTGCACACTAGCTAATCTATGGATAAGGGATCCCACACGGGGCATTATTCAGAAACTTAGAGATCAAAAGGGTTTGGGAGACATAACTTGTTTTTCAAAAGTTGCATAGCGGACAAGTCATAATTAATCGAAAGATCTAACATTAACCACCACACGGAGGCTTTATTCTTTTGTTTCGATATTCTGGCGACTTTGTTTTAAAATAAGAGTTTTAAGGATTCTTTTATTTCAAACTGTCAAATTCTGATATCCATATTTATTTTGTCTTTTGATTTTTCAGTAAATCATAATGTCTGGATCTGCATTTAGTCCACTTGCCACTATACTCACTCAGAACAAGTTAACTGGAAATAACTACACAGAATGGAAATGAAACCTTGACATCGTATTAACTAAAAAGGATCACATATATGTCCTCACCACCCCATGCCCCAAAGAACCCGCGGCAAATGCTTTGGCAGCTGCCAAAAGCGAGTTTAATAAATGGAAGAAGTCGAATGGTATGGCCCGTTGCTATATTCTGGCCTTAATGGATGGTGTGTTGCAATACCAATTCCAATCGAACAATTCTGCCAGTGACATTATCACATCCCTGAAAAAGATGTTTGGGGAGTATGGTAGGCCTGCCCGACAGGTAGCCATGTAGAAGATAATAAGTGCAAAGATGTCGGAAGGGACTCCAATCAAAGAGCATGTTTTAAAAATCATTGGTTATTTAAACGAACTGGAGACCTTGGGAGCCAACATCGAAGCACAGATCCAAGTTGATATGATCCTCAACTCGCTGTCGCCTTCATTCACTCAATTTAAACGTAACTACAACATGAATTAAATGAATATTTTAATGAGTGAATTGATGAGTTCTCTTTTGGCAGCGGAAGGAGTGATCAAGCCTGGGGTCAATGTTTTGAACATTGAGAAAAGCTCTTACTCATCCCGATCTATGCCGAAAGAAAAGAAAGGGAAGAAGAACGCTGGCACTGGTGGTCCAAATGTTGGACCGGTTCCTAAGATTGCAAAATCTAAGGGAAAAGGTAAGGGAAAAGGGAAGATGGGTGGCCAAGGCAAAGGAAAGTGTTTCCAATGCGGTGAGAAGGGCCACTGGAAGAGGAACTATCCAGAATTCTTAGCTACAAGAGTTCGAAGTATGATTTAATCACATGTGATTGAAGTAAGTTTTATTACGGATACTTCAAACACTTGGTGCATTAATTCTGGTGTGACTAACCATATCTGTAATTTGTTGCAGGGGTTCAGATCAACCAGGAAATGCAGTGATGGGGAAATCGTGCTGACTCTGGGTTCTAGCATAACCGTTTTCGCAGTTGCTATAGGAGTAGTAGTTTCAGAGTTTTTGGACAATAAGACAGTGGTTTTATCAAATGTACTTTATGTCCCTTTAATGATACGTAACTTAATTTCAGTTTCAAATTTATTAAATAATGGTTATTCTTTTCATTTTGGAACAAAAGTTATCATTAAAAGAAATAGTTCTTTTATATGTTCTGAACCTTCTACTATTCCAACAAGGCTTTGGCATATAAGGCTTGGCCATATCAATCTAAATAGGATTGGCAGACTAGTCAAAGAAGGGGTCTTAAATGATTTGGTTCTCGAACCAATGAAAGTCTGCAAGTCTTGTTTAGAGGGTAAAATAACCAAAAGGCCCTTTCCAATAAAGGGAAATATGACCAATGTATTTTTGGAATTGGTTCATACTGATGTGTGTGGACCAATAAATATTATAGCAAGGGGTAGTTATGAGTATTTTATAATATTTACTGATGACCACCCTAGGTATGGATATATGTACCTAATGCAGCACAAGTCTGAAGCCTTTGAAAAGTTCAAAGAGTTTAGGGCTGAAGTGGAGAAGTAATTATGAACACACATTAATGCCATTCGATCTGATCGAGGTGGCGAGTACCTCTCTAATGAGTTTATTGATCACCTCATATAGAATGGGATTCTGTTATAGTTGACTGCACCTGGTACGCCTCAGCAGAATGGTGTAGCAGAGAAAAGGAATCGGACTCTTTTAGACATGACTAGGTCGATGATGAGTTATTCCGAGTTGTCATTATTCCTTTGGGGTTATGCTTTGGAAACTGCTACATATATACTAAATCTAGTATCAAGCAAATCTGTTCCCAGACACCACGAGAGATGTGGATTGGGCGCAAGCCTTCTTTACAACATTTTCGGATATGGTGGTATCCGGCACATGTGATGAAAGGAAAGATGAGCAAGTTGGATTCTAGATCGGAAGTATGCTATTTTTTAGGGTATCCAAAGGGTACTTATGGATGGTATTTTTATGATCTAAGAGAACAGAAAGTGTTTGTTAGTACAAATACTATTTTCTTGGAGGATGATTATATCATGAACCATAAACCTAAGGGAAGGATAGATCTTAGAGAGATAAAAGGAGAGCCCTTAGTCCCACCCACCATTAATAATGATGTAACATAAGAAAATATCACCTCTTCACCTATTCTCGCACCGGTACCTCGTCATAGTGGGAGGATGGTCAGCCCGCCTGACAGATACATATTCTTAGGAGAAGTTTTTGAAGCGATCTCCATAGAATTTAAATATGATCCTACCACATACGAAGAGGCAATGGCTGATGTAGACTTAGCCCATTGGGTTAAAGCTATGAAGGCTGAATTAGAATCTATGGATTCTAATCAGGTTTGGGATCTTGTAGAACATCCATCCAATATTAAACCCATTGGCTGTAAGTGGGTCTATAAGAGGAAAAGAGGATCTGATAGAAAGGTTGAGACCTTTAAGGTAAGGCTTGTAGAAAAAGATTATACTCAGAGGTAGGGCATTGACTATGATGAAACCTTCTCTCCTGTAGCCATGCTCAAGTCCATCAAAATACTCTTATCCATTGCTGCATGCCTAGATTATGAGATCTGGCAGATAAACGTTAAGACTGTATTCTTGAATGGCAATCTTGAGGAGGACATCTCTATGCAACAACCAGAAGGGTTCATAGCTGGTGGAAAAGGGAACTTGGTATGCAAGTTGCAAAAGTCCATTTATGGGCTTGAGCATGCATCCAGAAGTTGGAACATTCGTTTTGGCCAAGCGGTCAAATCATTTGGTTTCATACAGAATCTGGATGAACTTCATGTATACAAGAAGTGTGAAGGAAAAGTGGTGGCCTTTCTTGTTCTTTATGTTGATGACATTCTACTCATTGGGAATGAGGTAGTGGCATTAACAACAGTTAAGGTTTGGCTAACTAGTACTTTCGATATGAAGGATCTAGGAGAGGCGAGTTATATCCTTGGGATAAAGCTTTTTCGAGATCGCAAGCGAAAGATAATGGGATTATCTCAAGCTGGTTATATCGATAAGGTGCTAGCTAGGTTTTCAATGGATAATTCAAAGAAAGGTTTATTACCTTTCAGGCATGGTTTAGCGTTCTCCAAGGACTAATGTCCAAAGACACAAGAGGAGAGGAATCGCATGTCAGGAGTTCCCTATGCTTTGGCAGTGGTAAGTCTTATGTATGTGATGTTGTGCACTAGTCCAGATATCTACTTTGCCATTGGCATGGTTAGTAGATATCAATCGAATCCAGGTCCAGAGCACTGGACAGCCGTTAAGCACATTCTTAAGTACTTGAGAATGACTAAAGATTACATGCTTATGTATGGCAGTGATGAGTTAATTCCAGTAGGATACAATGACTCGAACTTTATGTCAGATAAAGATTTGAGGAAGTTGATGTCCGGACATCTCTTTACCTTTGGAGGTGGTACTGTTAGTTAGAGGAGCATTAAGCAAAAATGCATAGCAGACTTAACCACAGAAGCTGAGTATATGGCTGCTTGTGAAGCCACAAAGGAAGCTATTTGGCTAAAGATGTTCCTTATAGAGCTCGAGGTGGTACCAGTGTTGCTGTCACCTATTACACTTTATTGTGACAATTGTAGGGCAGTAGCTCAGTCCAAGGAGCCACAGAAAGGGAAACCACGTAGAGCGGAAATATCATCTAATTCGAGATATTTTTCAACGTGGAGATGTGACTGTCACCAAGATTGCCACCGCTGACAATCTTGTTGATCCGTTTACAAAGGCCTTACCACCAAAGGTCTTTAATCGTTATCTAGATAGTTTAGGTCTCAGATGTAGTCCTGAATGGAAATGATTGCAAGTGGGAGTTTGTTGGGTTTGTGTCCTCAAACCATTGCTTTATGTATGAGACATTGACATTTTAATATACGGATATCTGTTTTACATTTCATTATGTATTGATGATGCCAAAAATTGGTAAGAGAGATTCAGAGAGAGATATTGGGACACAAGAGTTTACATGTGGTTCGATCCCGTTAACGAGGTGACCTATGCCCACAGTTGCGTCAGTGCACTTCAATAGCAGATCACCGGTGGGCCTAGGGAGCCAACAAGTTAAGTAACCCTGCCAGTAACACCGACCGGGTATATGCATATGAGTGTGTATAAACTGCTATTCTCTAGGTTCAGAATGCCCCCCATAGTGGGGGGGGGGGGGGTAGGTTGTCTCTTTTATAGATGCAAGAGACCCCCTGTACATGGTAAGTTCTGCATATTAGGAAGCCTAATCTGATTACAATTATCTTGCGTAAATTTAGGGGAGTTTCCTAAGTGGTTTAGGAAACTACTATATTCATTCCTTTAATCTTCTAACTGGATTAGGAGACTGATCAAAAACTTGTTAGTCAAGCTGAATTCACTGAATGCCGCCCTATGCGCCCGGGCTGTGCGACCCTATACCGAGTGGTTGTAGTAAGCAAGCTTGGGATCACGGAATTGTACGCATCTTCAACGGAGTCCTCGGGGATCCTCTGATGATGTGGCGACTTGACTCCATGACCTGATAATTTTGGACATATCAACTGCCACCCATTTTGGGAACTGAGGCGAGGCCTCATTGGATAAGATTCAAAAATTAGTATGCCCCGGGGGACCGTCCGGTAGAGAGGTCGGGTACCTGCCCCAGGTTATACCGGACGCGTCGGTCAGCCGGGGTCCATATCGATCGGTGGCCGTGCGGGACCATGGTTGGCATCTGCCATGTGTCAACTGATAGTTGGCCTGGTTAGGATCCAGCAAGGCTGGTCTAAAAGTAACTGAGTAGTTACGTGATAACTGAACTGTCTCATCAAGCATTTAATGCGCGCGCCTTTTGAGGAGACGCTTCACATGCCCGAGGTCACAGTTGTCAGGCAGTTTCGGCGAGAAAGTGCCTGAACCATTTGATCTTCTTTGATCTTGGTCGTCCGTGCTCCTTATATGAGGAACACTTGTCCATTTCTTGAATTCCTGCTGCCAAGACGTATATTCCTTAGCGGTTTGAGAGCAAAAAATTCCCTGCCAAGATTTTCGAGCCCTTTCTTGCGTTGATTTTTGTAAGTTTCTTTCCCCTCCAAGTTCCTTCTTCCCCCTTCTCTTATTCTTTTTGAAAACGAGGTTGGAGGGAGCGAACTCCCTGGGATTCGAGCAGAAGTGGGAATTTTTCCTCCTTAGGTTCTGTTCTTTTTTTAGGTTACGAGGTACCTTAGGCCACTTGAACCGAGCGAGTGTCCCCGGAGTAGTCTTGAGAGAGTGCCACCTAGTGTTGAGGACCATTTACTCTTTGCCTTTTTGGTTAGTGGCCCTGCTCCCTTTGTATGTCAGGCTCGGGGCCTCTGACCCATACTTAGGCCGTAACCTACTTCCTCACCATACTGTAGGAGTACCAGAGATGGAGCATTCTGACTTCGATTCTGCTTCCTGATCAGAGGGCGAGATGTCCCAGTAGGGAACGCCTGACACCAGCTTGGATCCACCTTCTGCTTTCCCATCTGACCACCAGAGTGAGGGCAGGATTCCTGTTTGTCTATCTGATAGTGAGTCTGACCAGGAGGCCCCCGTTGTTTTTGTTTCCCAGGGCTCAGGTGATGAGACACCGGGGAGACCTGACCCCGAGGTGGTGTTTGCCTGCGAGTCTACCTCCTCTATCCTGCGCTCCCAAGATCTCGTGAGCATTAGGGAGAGGTATTATCTCTGTTATAATTGTTCTTTAGCCGTTAACTTCGGCGGAGTGCACCTCTGCCAGCCAGACTTCGTCACCCTGTTTGAGGATGCACTGATGGCTAGCCTCCGCCTTCAGCTTCACCCAATCGCCAAGGACATCCTGATTTACCTCGGGATTACTCCTGGGCAGTTAGCTCCCAATGGGTAAAGGTTCTTGATGGGGTCAATCTCCCTTTGGCCCCAAGCCTTCAGGTATAAACTCACCCTTCAAGAGTTCTTATGGGCGCACCGTCCATTCCCAGTACACCAGAAAATTGGGTTCTTCTCTTTTGCAGCCCGACAGGGCAAAAAGATCATTGTCAACTGCCTGAACAATAACAAGGGGTAGAAGAGCAAGTTCTTCTAGGTGTTTACCCTTGGTCTTTGCGACCCGGCCCCGGGAACCCAGCTAAGGACTTCCTGGGTGGGGGAATTGAGGGGTAAGGCCGCCCAGTATGCCTCTTTTTGCATTCCTTTACCTTGGAAGTTGTAAATCTGCTAACTATTTTCATGTTTTTGGTTGCAACTGGGTCGAATAACCCTCCAAGGATCCCCGTGGAGTGTCATGCCAGGGTCTTAGGTTTGACAGACCTGCTTACCAACATCTGGAATGTACTGTCCCAGACGGGTGATTTTGTCAAGTCCTACTCGTCAGAGGAACCCGTCTAAGCTCCTACCTTCTCTACAATCATTCCTGGTGAGTGTCTGGCCTACCTGTCTTCCCGTTCCACATTTCCCTTTTTGCTGTCTCCTCTGTTTTCTGACTGGGAAGTTTTCTTTTCTGCACAAATGGCCCCTAAGAGGGATCTGGAGTAGCTGAGGGCCAGACAGGCCACTGTCACCGCCGCCCGGTTAGTAGTGCCACAGGGAAAAAGGCCTGCTACTGAGGCCTCGAGTAGCGAGCGTCCCCTCAGGCGGATCCGGCACGGGACTACAAATCGTTCGGAACCCGTGGGGATGTCAACTCCCCGAGTGGTGGTGGTAGAGGAGACATGACCCCAGGAGGATGCACCTTCTGCCTTGCCAATAGGGGGACCCGCTGAGGTTAGGGAGAGGGTTAAGTCTGCCCTAATACCTAGCCAAGTGGAGACATACACAGGCCTGTCTCCCGAAGACTTTCAGGGATGGCTCTACAGCCTATCTCATCTGGTGAGCTTCTTCGCCTCCCGCACAGTTGCTTTTCTTCTTTTACTTTTGCCTTGTTGACTGACCAGACTTTTTCCTTTCATCGCAGGTTGGCTGCATGGCCGCCGGGTTTGAGTCTCTCCTATCTTCTTTGGCCGGGAAGGGCAACACTGGCGAAACTGCCTTGTCAAAGGAGCGGGCGGAATCGAAGGCCGGGAAGACTGCCCTCACAGCGACGGCTGAGGCCCGAGCAAAAGCCGCAGCTGAGGTGACGGTCGCAGGGGCCACAAAAGAGGTGTTTGATGACAGCTTCTTCCAGGGCTATGAGGATCTAAAATGGAGGGTTGCTTGGGATCACCTCGAGTGGGACATCTCGTCCTATGAGGGGTTTGATTTGGATAACTGGGACAACGGTCTCGCGGCTGGTGCGGATCCTGTTGCTGGTGCTGGAGCTGCTGAGCCAGCCCCAGGCGGGGGCTCAGGAACTGGAGATGGAGCTGGCCCAGAAGAAGAGGCTGGGGAGACTGAAGATGTGGTCAAGGTAGATGACTAAGGTCCCCGACCTGTTTTCTTTTTGTGCTGTAGTTTTTTTTTTTTGGAGACTACTACAACTGCCCCCCAAACCCTGTACAAATCATTTTTATTTAATGAAAAGGTCATTGGGACCAACTTTTCCATTATTTGTTTACTGTTTCTGCACTTGTGCTTGTGTTTGCCAATTCCCGACCGGTTTTGACCGATCTAACTCCCTGCCTTAGCAAATGGTTTAAGACCGTAACCGGTAGAATTCTTGATCTTTTTGACCCATTTTAAAGGTCCCACCCAGTGTACTTTAGGAGCTTGTCCTGTTTTACTGCCCGGATGGTTTTCCTCTGATCACTATAGGTACTTAGAATGTTAGGATTCCTAGCCCTGTTAATGACCGGTGTGATTTCCTATTTTGGTCTGGTTTCTCCCTGCCCCCCAAGTATTTTTGCTAAGGCAGGTGTCTAGGAGTGAGAGACCGTAGAAAACCGACCTGGAACATGGGTGGTTGCAGGGTCCTTTAAAGCCATCATTAGCCACCTAGGGGGTTTGCCCCATCGTCGGTTGGGCCTAAGCGAAGCTTTATGTGATTCCCTATTTTGGTTGGGTATTCCCTTGCCCTCCAAAGTTTTGGCCAAGAGGGTGTGTGTGGAGTACCGACCGTAGGAAACCGACCTGGAACAGGGTGGTTGCAGGGTCCTTTGAAGCTTGCCATCATCAGCCACCTAGGGGGTTTGCCCCCATCATCGTTTGAACCTAGGCAAAGCCTGTGCCTCGGGGTTAGGCCCGTGGTCTTTTGTGCCTCGGTTTTGAGCTAAGGTTTTTTATGCCTCGGGTATAATCCCGAGGTATTTGGAGGAGCTTCAGGGTTAGGCTCGAGGTCTTTCAATTTTTCACGGAACACTGTTAGGAATAATTTCACGAAGTAAAATAGAAAACCTTTATTTTGTTTGAAAATTTATAGTGATTACTCAAGTAGAGCTACAAAAAGTCCTAGCCAGTGCTAACCCGCTCACCCCTGAGCACAACTGCAAGTATTTACAGAGGTGTTGTATGTAACCAGTAGGTGCCCGATCAGTTGATCTGGGTGACTATATACGGTCCTTCCCAGTTTGGTCCCAGCTTCCCATGGCTCAGGACTTTGGTAGACTAGTTTTCCGCCTTCGGGACGAGGTCTCCTACTTGGAAACTCTGATGCTTGACCTTGCTGTTATAGTACCGGGAGATTCTTTGTTTGTATGCTGCCACCTTTAGATAGACCCGGTGTCTTTTTTCTTCTACCAAGTCAAGTTCTGTTCTGAGGGCCTCTTCGTTGCTCTGATCACTGAAGCTTGCCACCCGGTAAGAGGGCAACCCGAGCTTTGTGGAGACCACCGCCTCGAAGCCGTAGGTGAGTGAGAATGGTGTTTTGCCTGTTGTCGTTCAGGGAGTTGTGCGGTAGGCCCACAAGAGTGTCGGTTGTTCCTCTGCCCATAGTCCTTTAGCGTCTTCAAGCCTTGTTTTAATTGACTGAAGAATAGTCTGGTTGGTCACCTCAGCTTAGCCATTGGCCTGGGGGTGCTCAGGGGATGAGTAGTGATTGGATATCCTGTAGCCCGAGCAGAACTGCCTAAATACCGGGGTGTCAAATTGCCTACCATTGTCACTAACTAGAACCCAGGGGACGCCGAACCTGTTAAGGATGTTCCTCTCCACGAAGCTTTCCATTTTCTTCTCAGTAATAGTTGCCAAGGGCTCGGCCTCTGCCCACTTGGTGAAGTAGTCCACGGCTATGACGGTGAACTTGACTTATCCTTTCCTTTCGGGAGAGGATCGACAATGTCAATACCCTACTGAGCAAACGCCCAAGGGCTGAGGATTTGTAATACCCTGTATTTTTGTAATATATTATATAACTAGACCATGTATGTTTCTTTTAATACTTGTATGAGCTTGGCCTTACCCTTGGTATATTTTGGATACCAATCGATTGGCAAGTATATCAATCGATTGCTTATACCAATCGATTGAACTTTATCTCAATCGATTGATTGTTTCAATTGATTGACACTATGTCAATCGATTGGAGGCAGCTGGGCAGATTCTTTTGCTCTGGCTAGGGAGAAGCCACGTGAACACTCCCTCTCTATATATACCATCCCTTTTTCTTGTGTTTTTCCCTTTAGAAAAATCAGAGAGAGTGAGAGGGAGGGTTTTGTGTGTGTGTGTTATATATATACACTCATATATATACTCACATATATACATATATTCATACACACACACACACAGATGGACTGAGAAGAAGAAGAAGAAGACCAGAAAGAAGAAGAGAAGAAGGAGAAAGAGAAGAAAGAAGACAGAGAGCAGAGGAAGGAGAGGGAGGAGCCACCATTGAAGCTCCAAGCTTCAACACACATTCCCAAACACACCCTTAACGCCTAGGTGAGTTCTAAACTCACTTGGTAGCCTTACACTGATGTTATGACATGTTTGAATGAAGAAATGGAAGAGAAACCACGTATTCCCGTTTATATGTTGCTGGGCAGTCTTCTCTGTGAAGAAGACGAAGTGTCAATCGATTGACACTATATCAATCGATTGACATCTTTCATGTCTCAATCGATTGACATTTTATGCAATCGATTGACATGGATTGTGATCCAATCGATTGAACTTTTTATCAATCGATTGATTCTACTTTTATACCAATCGATTGACATCTATATCAATCGATTGGCAGTTACAGTTTACTGTTTTACTTGTTTAGTTAATGTAATAACTGTTTAGTTGTTTATTTACTGTTCAGTACTTCCTAGTATGCTTTATCATTGTAATACAGACATGATAATGAATTAATGCAGCGTAGGGTCGTAGTAACAACAAGATTAACAGATAATGTTTATAATGTTAGATAACGGTATAGTCGTGAATCCTTTGGAGTTAACGTTCATTTCATTCAGAGTAGTCGGGCCACATCGGGATTGTCATGTATCGGTAATAGAGTTGAACTTAAGTAGGTTTGCTAAGATTCGGGAACCTTGCGTGGGCGGGCTTTGGTCGATCATATGTTCTTAAAAGCGGTAGACAGATGAAGGTGTCTATGACTTACGGTGAACCGGACCATTTGCCCTAAGATAGCCAGATGATCTAATCATATGTTCTTAAAAGCGGTAGACAGACGAAGGTGTTTATGACATGCGGTGGACCGTGATCACTGGTAGACGTCGCTAAGTCGTGGCATAGAATGATGTACTGTTGTTTAAAGCATTATATCCCTGACATGCGGTGAACTGTGCATATGTTCTTAAAAGCGGGGGATGGACTAACGTGGTATCCATGACATGCGGTGAACTGTGCATATGTTCTTAAAAGCGGTGGATGAGCAATGGTGTGTTATAGAGTTGAGCTACTGTCGAGTCTGTTCCCCTCTCTAGACGTGCTATCGGTCTTAAAATGAGTAAAACGTTAGTAATCGGATCATTGGTTTGATTAAAGGAGTTACCCTTACTAAATTCTAATTTGATTACGGTTTATAACTTGTAATAATATCAATAGTCGATACCCTGTTAGTATCTAACTCACTCGGCTTTCATTAAGCTGACGGCGTTTATGCCGCTGGACATTTCTACGTTCCAGCGCATTCTGGTTATGACTATACAGGTGAAGGGCCTGCAGGAGAGGACTACTATGCCGGTGACGGAGTCCATGTGGAGAATTTACCCGACGGAGGTCAGACCGAAGAAGACTACTACGCCGAGGACTACCCATATGCCAACTGAAGACTAGACTAGATTTGTAACTAGTTGTCTTTACCGTTTTAGAATCTTTTTGTAGTCAGGCATATGTTGCCTTGGCATTTGTACTTCCGCTGCCTTATATTTGATTCGAGACTCTGATATGTAATAGTTAGTAACTTCTGTTGACTTTATGTTGCTTTGTGATTAGAACCTAGACTTCATTCCTGTTACACTATTACTTCTTGTTGCTTAGTACTGCGTGGTGTGGACAATCATGTGACTTCACCCTTCATTCCCTATGGACCCATAAAGGAAATTTATTTTTCTCTATTTATGCCGTTCCGGGGCGTGACAGGATTTTTGGTATCAGAGCCTAGGTTGTATACCTTTTCGCTCACAGATTGTCCCACACCATCTGGTCCTAGAACCTTGAGATTCTATAGATGAGTATTAAGATTAGTTCTGACGTAAGATAGCCCCTTTTCAGGTAGCATGGCACCGCCGCTGTTCGTTCCAGACGAGTTCGTAGGACACTATGTGTATGAGAGTAGTATTGCACCAGCAGATCCAGAGTACTATGCCTGGAAGGTCAGACAGAGAGCTATTGCGGAGACAGAGCGAGACATGCGGATCGAGCAGCAGAGATTTGGGACCCAGGACCCAGAAGTGATACGTCAGGAGATGATCTACCGCAAGGAGACCTTCAAACGCATCGAGGAGGATTCTCTACTGATGTTACGAGACCGTTCTTCGTACCAGGTTCTACTTGCACAGGTTAGAGCAGCACCTCCACCCCCACCGGAGGAAGACATGGCTGATGCACCCCCAACAGATGAGGACCCGGAGGATGATGATGAGAGCGATGACGACGATGAGCCAGAGGATGACGACGAGGAGATGGAGGATGAGGAGGACGAGGACACCGATGACGAGGAGCCAGAGTATGATCCAGAGGAGGAGGACCCCGTGGACCCAGCCGGTATGGACGTGCCAGTTGGCGTAGATATTGTGGTTACAGAGGGTTATCCGATAGAGGAAGAGGAGGTAGCCACAGACGATGATGCAGTAGTACCAGTCTTACCAGGAGGAGTTATAGCACAGCTAGCAGCTGAGTGGGCCGCAGAGATGGCTGCACATCCCCATGGATTTGAGATCGGAGCACCGGAGTTGGCACAGGCTATGGTACAGGCTGAGGCACTTGCAGCTGCATTTGATGCAGCCCAGGCTGACTTGGCCGCTGATGCAGGAGATTTGGGAGCTGTTGTGGAGCATGATGGACCCGAGCTGATCGAGGATGTAGTGATAGAGGATGAGGACATGATGGATGACGATGACATGGATGAGGATGATGTTTCGTCTGAGGTTGCCCCAGAGGATGAGGCTTCCATCTATGGATCCGATGTGGACAACTTTTGAGTCCAGTACCTTTACGACTTAGACTTTTTTGCGTTTGACTTTAGGACATGTTGTCCACTTACTTTTGACGCTTACATAGACAGCTATTGACCGTAGCCTTTTTGTATAGGTAGCCACCAATAGTGGTTTTGTGTATATCTTCTTTTGTTTAGATCTTGTATAGGATCATGTACTACGCGGTACACAGATGATCTATTGTGTACTCCGCTGTACATCTTTTGGGTATATATATATGGCAGATCGTTTCTCTTGATTATTTCTGTTATCATCTCATTGTTATGTTATGGTTGTGATGTTGATTCATGTTAGGATTTCTGTTATTTAAGTATGATCATTTCCCCGAGGAGATTGTCAGCTAATCGTTAGATCCTTCATAGGTACACCTCACACGGATCACTATGGTGGGACCCACAAGGAACCAAGCACGACTGGGAGCACCCATTCCTGAAGGTATGGACCCAACTGGAGTCTTCGAAGCTTTCATGCAACGGATGGAGCACATCGGCGATACCTACAATCATGCCACCAACGACAATGGCAACAACCACTTTGTCCCTCCAAGGCAGACAGGCGATAAGCTATTGGAACGATTTCGTGGCCTGCGACCCGAGAAGTTCGACGGCATGGCAGAGTCCTGGAAAGCAGAGCAATGGATACGAGAGTTGGAGCTAATCTTTGAAGCCCTGGAGTGTAGTGAGCTTGACAAGAGACGTCTAGCCGCATTTCAACTGACTTACTCCGCCGCGGACTGGTGGGAGGCCGAGAGAGCCACGATTGGGATTGACGCTGCAAGGAGAATGCCTTGGGAAGCATTCAAGACTCGATTTCTCGAGAAGTACTTCCCTGAGGACGAAAGAGATCAACAAGAGAGGAATTTCCTGAGTCTAACCCAAGGAAACTGGACAGTCAGAGAGTATACTACACAATTTGAGCGACTTTCCCGTTTCGCTCCGCATATGATAGACACCTCCGCCAAGAAGGTCAAGCGATTCCACCAAGGACTCAACCCACACCTCCGGCACATGATGATAGGCCATCTGGGCCAGTCATTTGAAGGGATTGTCCGTCTTGCTTCAAGTTTAGAGAAGGATGCTTACCCTGTGCAAGGACCACAAGTGAATCGACCTCCACCCAGGACCTTCCAACCAAGGAACTTTCCCGCGCAATCATCGAGGAACAATCAAGGATGGAAACCCCAGACCAACAACTATCAGGGAACCAAGCGCACATGGGATGGGACAAGGAAGCCCCAAGCTAATTTTCCTCGACAACAGAATCAACAGCGAGGACCACCTCAGGCACAGCCCGTTGCCCAGCGACAGAACACTGATGGATGTTTCAACTGTGGAGTGCCCGGACATATTGCAAGGTATTGCACAGCCCCCAAGACCAACCGCCGTAATGACCTCGTCTGCCGCAATTGTAACAAGCCTGGTCACATAAGCAAGGATTGTCGAGCACCACGTGGAGGCTACTATGGAGCGCCTGCTCAAGGACAGCAAGGACAGGTTAGGGTGAATGCCATCATTCCTGACAATGCAGGGTATAATGCAGAGGAACAGCAGAACTTGGAAGGTACACTCATTTTATTTCACTGTCAAGTTAGAGCTTTGTTTGATACCGGTGCCGCCCGTTCTTTCATAGCTATTAAGATGGTACGTGATTTGGGTTTGCTACCCCTAACACTTGAGCCGACCCTTAATGCCATTTCGCCCTTGGGAGTATCCGTTAAGTTAGGTAAGGTGTGCAAGGATTGTCCCTTGACACTAGAGGATAGGAATTTTCCAGCAGACTTGATAGTCCTGTCAATGTCTGAGTTCGACGTGATCCTAGGAATGGATTGGCTTACTAAGTATGGCGCTAACCTGGATTGTGTTAGTCGGACCATTGTCTTTTCGACGCCTGGTTGCCCGCAGATCAGATTTCAGTGCCAACCGTTGAGCGACATGTTTATCACAAGCTGCCTAGCCACGATTAAGACTTCAAGCACGGAGCTTACTATCAAGCAGACCCCCGTTATTCAAGATTTTGAAGATGTGTTCCGAAGTATCTCAGGACTTCCACCGAAGAGAGAGATAGACTTCTGCATTGAGTTAGCACCCGGAACGTTGCCGATTTCCAAGACCCCGTACCGGATGGCGCCAATAGAAATGCTAGAACTGAAGAAGCAAGTTCAGGAACTTGAAGATTTAGGTTTTGTTCGCCCGAGTACATCACCTTGGGGAGCACCAATTTTATTTGTGAAAAAGAAGGACGGAGAGCTACGACTCTATATCGACTACAGGGAGCTGAACAAGGTCACAATCAAGAATAGGTATCCACTTCCCCGGATAGACGACCTGTTCGATCAACTACAAGGATCAAGGATATTCTCGAAAATTGATTTGCGTTCAGGATACCATCAATTGCTAGTTCGACCGAAAGATATACCGAAAACTGCCTTCAGGATGAGATATGGACACTACGAATTTCTAGTGATGTCTTTTGGATTGACTAATGCCCCGGCAGTATTCATGGACCTAATGAATAGAGTATTCAGACCCTATCTGGATCAATTCATTATAGTATTCATCGACGACATTCTAATTTATTCAAGGACGGAAGAAGAACATAAGAAGCATCTACAAATTGCTCTACAGACTCTCAGAGACAACAGTCTGTATGCGAAATTAAGCAAATGTGAGTTCTGGCTTCAGGAAGTTAAATTCCTGGGACATGTGATATCACAGGATGGGATTTTCGTAGACTCATCTAAGATCGATGCAGTCTTGAGCTGGAACAGACCAACCAATGCGATCGAAGTTAGGAGTTTTCTTGGATTGGCTGGATATTATCGGAAATTTGTGGAAGGATTCTCTAGAATCGCAGGACCGTTGACAAGCCTAACTAGGAAGGAGACGAAGTACGAATGGACCGATAAACATGAGGATGCATTTCGGGAATTGAAGGAGAGACTAACCTCAGCACCCGTACTTGCGATACCTAAGAGTGGTGAACAATTCATAATCTATAGTGATGCATCACACCAAGGACTTGGTTGTGTACTAATGCAAGAGGGAAATGTCATCGCATACGGATCGAGACAATTGAAGCCGCATGAGAAGAACTATCCGACGCACGACTTAGAACTAGCTGCAATCGTGTTCGCCCTGAAGATTTGGAGACACTATTTGTATGGAGAAAAGTTCGACTTGTTCTCAGATCATAAGAGTTTAAGGTACCTGTTCTCTCAAAAGGAGTTGAACATGCGACAACGGAGATGGATGGAACTACTCAAGGACTACGACTTCTCTTTGCAATACCACCCGGGTAAAGCAAATGTTGTAGCCGACGCTCTGAGCCGGAGGCCGCGCCTTTTGGTGTCTTCGATTTTGATTAGGGAATGGCGAGCATTGGAGACGTTAGTCGAATTCGATCTTCAACCAGTGGAATCAGGAGGAGGACAACACTTTGGATGTCTTGTCGTGCAACCGACTCTCATCAGCCGCATCTTGGAAGCTCAACAGTCGAACGAAGATTTAAAGTTATGGTTTGCCAAGATGTCCGCAAAGGAACTCGAGATATGGAGTATTAGTACGGACGGAGCACTGAGATGCAAAGGTAGACTCTGTGTGCCAAATGACGATGGACTCAGGAAGAACATTTTGGACGAAGCACACAAGTCAAGGATGACTATCCACCCAGGAGGAAACAAGATGTATAAGGACTTGAAGAGAAACTTCTGGTGGCAAGGAATGAAGCGAGAAGTGGCCGAGTATGTATCGCAATGTCTTATTTGCAAACAAGTAAAGGCAGAGCATCAGAAACCACCTGGACTCCTACAACCGCTACCGATTCCCCAATGGAAATGGGAGCACATCACCATGGATTTTGTGGTTGGATTGCCGAAATCTCAACAAAACCACGACGCTATTTGGGTAGTAGTGGATCGACTCACCAAGTCAGCACATTTTATCGCCTATAGCATGACGCACCCTGTTGAAAGATTGAGCCGGATGTATCTAGAACAAGTAGTGCGACTGCACGGTGTACCCGTCTCAATAGTTTCAGATCGAGATTCACGCTTTACCGCAGAATTCTAGAAGAGCCTTCAGACAGCAATGGGAACTTCATTAAATTTGAGTTCAGCCTTTCACCCACAGACAGACGGTCAGACAGAATGAGTCAATCAAGTGATGGAAGATATGTTGCGAGCCTGTGTCATTGAATTCGAGAGTTCATGGGAGAAGCATCTACCTTTGATCGAGTTTGCCTACAACAACAGCTACCACACGAGCATAGGGATGGCGCCGTTTGAAGCTTTGTATGGAAGACCTTGCCGATCGCCGCTGTGTTGGGCCGAAGTCGGAGATACTCAACTCCTTGGACCCGAGATGATTCGAGAAACCAGTGAGAAGATCCAGATTGTACGAGAGAAGATGAAGACAGCACAATCCAGACACAAGAGCTATGCCGACAAGCGACGGAAAGATCTAGAGTTTGCAGTTGGAGATCACGTGCTACTCAAAGTCTCGCCAGTTCGAGGTATCGTCAGATTCGGACAGAAGAAAGGCAAGCTATCGCCGCGATTCATCGGACCGTTCGAGATCCTAGAACGCGTTGGGGAGGTTGCTTATCGACTTGCATTGCCGCCAAAGATGTCAGGAGTGCACAACGTTTTCCACATCAGCATGTTGAGGGCGTGTGCCCACAACCCAGCGCACGAGATCAATTTTGAAGATATCGAGGTGAACGAGAACGTGACATACAACGAAGGACCAGTGCGTATTCTAGACCGAGGAGTGAAGAAGCTCAGAAACAAGGAGATTCCGCTAGTGAAGGTTCAATGGAAGCACCACGACGAAGGAGAAGCTTCATGGGAATTGGAGTCGGAGATGCGAGAGAAGTTTCCATTTTTGTTTTAACCCAGTTTATTTCGGATTTCGGGGACGAAATCTTTTATGAGTGGTGGATGATGTAATACCCTGTATTTTTGTAATATATTATATAACTAGACCCTGTATGTTTCTTTTAATACTTGTATGAGCTTGGCCTTACCCTTGGTATATTTTGGATACCAATCGATTGGCAAGTATATCAATCGATTGCTTATACCAATCGATTGAACTTTATCTCAATCGATTGATTATTTCAATCGATTGACACTATGTCAATCGATTGGAAGCAGCTGGGCAGATTCTTTTGCTCTGGCTGGGGAGAAGCCACGTGAACACTCCCTCTCTATATATACCAGCCCTTTTTCCTGCGTTTTTCCCTTTAGAAAAATCAGAGAGAGTGAGAGGGAGGGTTTTGTGTGTGTGTTATATATATATACACTCATATATATATACTCACATATATACATATATTCATACACACACACACACAGATGGACTGAGAAGAAGAAGAAGAAGACCAGAAAGAAGAAGAGAAGAAGGAGAAAGAGAAGAAAGAAGACAGAGAGCAGAGGAAGGAGAGGGAGGAGCCACCATTGAAGCTCCAAGCTTCAACACACATTCCCAAACACACCCTTAACGCCAAGGTGAGTTCTAAACTCACTTGGTAGCCTTACACTGATGTTATGACATGTTTGAATGAAGAAATGGAAGAGAAACCACGTATTCCCGTTTATATGTTGCTGGGCAGTCTTCTCTGTGAAGAAGACGAAGTGTCAATCGATTGACACTATATCAATCGATTGACATCTTTCATGTCTCAATCGATTGACATTTTATGCAATCGATTGACATGGATTGTGATCCAATCGATTGAACTTTTTATCAATCGATTGATTCTACTTTTATACCAATCGATTGAAATCTATATCAATCGATTGGCAGTTACAGTTTACTGTTTTACTTGTTTAGTTAATGTAATAACTGTTTAGTTGTTTATTTACTGTTCAGTACTTCCCAGCATGCTTTATCATTGTAATACAGACATGATAATGAATTAATGCAGCGTAGGGTCGTAGTAACAACAAGATTAACAGATAATGTTTATAATGTTAGATAACGGTATAGTCGTGAATCCTTTGGAGTTAACGTTCATTTCATTCAGAGTAGTCGGGCCACATCGGGATTGTCATGTATCGGTAATAGAGTTGAACTTAAGTAGGTTTGCTAAGATTCGGGAACCTTGCGTGGGCGGGCTTTGGTCGATCATATGTTCTTAAAAGCGGTAGACAGACGAAGGTGTCTATGACTTGCGGTGAACCGCACCATTTGCCCTAAGATAGCCAGATGATCTAATCATATGTTCTTAAAAGCGGTAGACAGACGAAGGTGTCTATGACATGCGGTGGACCGTGATCACTGGTAGACGTCGCTAAGTCGTGGCATAGAATGATGTACTGTTGTTTAAAGCGTTATATCCCTGACATGCGGTGAACTGTGCATATGTTCTTAAAAGCGGGGGATGGACTAACGTGGTATCCATGACATGCGGTGAACTGTGCATATGTTCTTAAAAGCGGTGGATGAGCAATGGTGTGTTATAGAGTTGAGCTACTGTCGAGTCTGTTCCCCTCTCTAGACGTGCTATCGGTCTTAAAATGAGTAAAACGTTAGTAATCGGATCATTGGTTTGATTAAAGGAGTTACCCTTACTAAATTCTAATTTGATTACGGTTTATAACTTGTAATAATATCAATAGTCGATACCCTGTTAGTATCTAACTCACTCGGCTTTCATTAAGCTGACGGCGTTTATGCCGCTGGACATTTCTACGTTCCAGCGCATTCTGGTTATGACTATACAGGTGAAGGGCCTGCAGGAGAGGACTACTATGCCGGTGACGGAGTCCATGTGGAGAATTTACCCGACGGAGGTCAGACCGAAGAAGACTACTACGCCGAGGACTACCCATATGCCAACTGAAGACTAGACTAGATTTGTAACTAGTTGTCTTTACCGTTTTAGAATCTTTTTGTAGTCAGGCATATGTTGCCTTGGCATTTGTACTTCCGCTGCCTTATATTTGATTCGAGACTCTGATATGTAATAGTTAGTAACTTCTGTTGACTTTATGTTGCTTTGTGATTAGAACCTAGACTTCATTCCTGTTACACTATTACTTCTTGTTGCTTGTACTGCGTGGTGTGGACAATCATGTGACTTCACCTGTCATTCCCTATGGACCCATAAAGGAAATTTATTTTTCTCTATTTATGCCGTTCCGGGGCGTGACAGGATTGGCGTCTGAAGTTCTCCCGGATGGTTGATCATGGGAGAAAATTTTTGGCATGTATCATACCTCTTGATATATTCTTGAGAGTCTTTGGCCATGGTCGGCTAATAGTAACCTTGCAGCAGGGCTTTGCGTGAGAGTGCCCGGCCTCCGATGTAGTTCCCGCACACCCCTTCATGGATTTTCGTACAGTATTGCTTGGACCTGTTCAGGGTGGACATAGTGGAGGTACGGTATAGAAAATCCCCTTTGTAGAGGATGACATCAATGATGTGGTACCTTGCTGCTTGGTATTTAACCCGGCGGGCTTCTTCCTTTCCGTCTGGTAATGCGCCTGTGGCCAGAAATGCCATGATTAGGTTCATCCAGGTAGGATTTGAAGCGACCAGTTCTACCTCCATACATTCCGAGTTGAACACAATTGGCTTGGGTAGGTACTCTATCCTTATCCCGGCCAAGTCTAACTCAAAAGATGATGTAAGGCAGGCTAACCGGTCGGCCCTAGTGTTCTCCCCTCTAGGAATCTGGGTGACAGAGAACCCCTGAAGCTTTTTTGAAACTGCTTGGACAAGGGCTAGATAAGCTATCATGTTATTCTCTCGAGCCTCATACTCTTGATTGACTTGATTTACCACGAGTTGAGAGTCACTGTACCCTTGAACCTATAGTGCACCCATTGAGGTTGCCATTTGTAATCCGACCACCAGGGCTTCATACTCAGCCTCATTATTAGAGGCCTTGAATCTAAACCTAAGCGCATACTCGAGCTGGATCCCATCGGGCGTGGTTAGGATGGTCCCTGCTCCACTGTCATGTTTGTTAGAAGAACCATTCACATAAAGTACCCAGGTCGGGATATCTGACTGTAATCCGGGCGGTAAGGCCAGTGGGGCGGGCTCATCAACTGGGTCTTCTTGTTATGTGAATTCAACAATGAAGTCCACTACTGCCTGTCCCTTGATCGATGTGCGGGGTTTGTAGACCACTTCAAATTCCTCTAACTCCAAGGCCCACTTGACGAGCCTTCCGGACGTTTCAGGCTTGCTCAAGATCTTACGGAGGGACTGATTCGTAAGGACCACGATGATGTGGGCCTAGAAATACGGGCGAAGTCTCCGAGCTGAAGTGATGAGAGCGAAGACGAGCTTTTCAATGCAGGAGTATCTACTTTCTGCACCTTGAAGTGCTCGACTTGTGTAATAGACTGGGAATTGTATCTCGTACTCTTCCTGAATGAGTGCCCAGCTGACCGCCGAGCATGACACTGCCAAGTATAAGAATAATTCCTCGCCTAGCGCGGGCGTTTAGAGTAGAGGGGGCGATGCCAAGTACTTCTTGAGTTCCTGGAACGCTTCCTCACACTCATTTGACCATTGAAAGGCCTTATGAAGGATCCTAAAGAATGGCAGACACTGATCGGTAGCCCAGACACGAATCTGTTTAGGGCAGCCACCTGCCCGGCCAAACTCTGTACCTCTTTGGTTGACCTGGGTGACCGCATGTTTATGATGGCTCGAATTTTTTCAGGGTTTGCCTCAATCCCCCGCCTGCTGACTAGGTGCCCAAGAAACTTCCCAGACGAGACACCAAATGTGCACTTGGCCAGGTTCAACCTCATCCTGAACTTTCTCAAAATGCTAAAGGCCCTGACTAAATGCTCAAGATGGTCAGACTCGTCCCGGCTTTTAACCAGCAGATCGTCAATGTAGACCTCCATGGATTTTCTGATCAAGTCCTTAAACATGTGATTGACCAGGCGCTGATAGGTTGCCCCGACATTTTTTAGGCCAAAAGGCATGACTTTGTAGCAGTAGGTCCCCTGATCTGTGATGAATGAGGATTTTTCTTCGTCCCCGGGGTACATGCTGATGCTGACAAAAATTGTTAAGAGAGATTCAGAGAAAGACACTGGGACACAAGAGTTTGTATGTGGTTCGGTCCCGTTAACGAGGTGACCTACGTCCATGGTTGCGTTGACACGATATTTATTTTGTGTGCGCTTGTGTGCTATACCCAAGTGTAGGTAGACGTGGAAGTAGTAATCAGGTTAAGACCAGGTCAATCCCACAGGGAAGGTTATCAACTAAATACTAACTTAGATTAAACTCAAGAAGGAAAATAAAAATTCAATGTATAAGGAAAGTGTAGAACTCGGAGTTCCACAATTATCAACTACTAAAGATAAAGCAGCTAAATTAAATTAAACTACTGATAAACTAATTAACTAAAATGATATTTTAAAACAGTGTTTTTACTTAATAAAAAGTGAAATGTTGGGATCACACGACTTCACAGTGACACAGCCATCTATCATGCAGTTGCATTAAAGCTCAATGGAGAACATCTTCTACAGTATTCCGTATTTCTCTTAAAATAAAGAATCCATAGCCCTTTCATGACCGGGACTATATCATCATAGTTAATTTGAAACACATGAAAGCGGTTTAAAACAACAGTTAAGACTCACACCTACAATGGTGTTAGCATTGAGGGTGGTTTACAAAAGATATTGAAGAAAAATGATTTAGGGCCTTAAGTTCTGAGATTGTTTTGACAAACTGAGCATTTGGGGACAATTTGATAATAAATCTCAAAAGCAGAAAGTCTAGGAATACTACATAGGATATTCTCAAAAATGAGAGATTTCGATCGATCGACGGGCTTTTGATCGATCGAGCCTCATCAACTTTCAATCAATCAAAATGTCTTTGATCGCTTGACTGTATCCCTACTCCGATCGATCGAACTAACTTTGATCGATCGAGCATAGGTTTCAAACTGCTGCATTGTAGAGGCTGGGAATCACTGTTTCATCGTGATCTCCCAACCCCAGGACTGCTCAGACATTGTCTGGAATGTCTCAAATTTGTTTTTAACGTAAATCCTCATTAAAGTCCTGTTTGGTTGTGATTTAAACATGGAAAAGTTATGAAACTATGATTTAATCACTATGTACAAGCAAAACCACGATTCTAATAGATTGTAGCTAATGAAACTATTGAACGAATGTAAATAACATAATGTAACAGAACCTGGGATGTTGTATTAAGATCAACTCGTATAAAATCCAAGAAAACAAGCAATATCCAACTTGAAACCTACAAAAATAATGTAAAACTCTCTAAAACTGATGAAAGCAAAGTTGGGCGTCCTTATGGACATATACAAAATGAATATAAATAGTAAAATCTAGAGCTAGGGTTAAAACTCCGTCTTCGCTGCGTTCGCATAAGTTCTGATAAAAGCCATGTTCAATCGATCGAACATCACTCGATCGATTGAATTCTGGAATCTTCAAGCACTTTAATAACCTTCAATCTATCGAACCTCGATCGCTTGAAGGGTCTTCGATTGCTCGAACTTCACTTTTAATCTTTGAATTTCCTTTCTTATAATCCAGCTTTCCTTTTATCCCGTTATTGATTCCTGCACCCAGCAAAATAGTAATCTGCACAGATAAGAGCTCAAAACAGCACAACTTATCAAAGATTAGTCATATTGTATAAAAAATGGCATTGTAATCCAAATTCTAGATTTACAAGGGAGTTGTAGACTAAATCAGTGTATTTCTTTATTTTAGCGTGGTTGTATTTTACAAACACCCCTGCTTGTCACAACCCCCAACTAGCGAATTGCTAGTCCCTAGCAATAAAGCGAAAATAAAAACAAGCTAAACAATTACTACAATGACTAAGATAAAACAAAATAAACTAAAACAAACTAATCTAAATAGAAAGAGAAACTTCCTAACTCACTTTCGCAGGAATCGCGGTTGCATTTAGCTAATGCAACAAGCCGTTAAACCCCTAGGTTCCCCCTAGTGGACGAGTGTTGTGTCGTGAGGGTTTGCAGTGAATATACCCACAAAATTCTCAATTTTAAGCTCAAAAAGATATAGAATAACTTATAAATACTCCCTCCCATACAACTGTCAAGTTAGATCTACAAAACATATCATTCTCATACAGACCATGAAAGAAATCCACATGCTCCTCATGTCACCAAGATGAATATAACATATGCATCACATCCATGTATCCGTGTGTGTGTGAAGTTAACATCTATGCATCAAACTTTATTTAGAGTTGTTTAGACTATTATACCCTCAGAACTTGTAGTTTCAACTCAATTCTCACATGGGTGTACACTAAAAAATAAACATCTCACAGAAACTTGTTTAATAATGATTGTACATGGTGTGAAAGCTTTGATAAGAATTGTATGTTGGTTACTAGTGCTTTCACACCTGACTCAATAAAAGACGAACATTTAGAGTGTATAGTCTCATGAAAGGGATACTACGTACTAGAGGAGCGAAATACCGTGGAAAACTCAATTTACACATTCATGTTCAACTAAGTTGTTAAGAATCATTAAGGCTTTGGTTTTTCAGTTTTGAATATCTACATACCACAAAAGAAAATAACAAGAGAGGAGAGAAAATAAAAATAAACAAAATACAACAAAACTCCCACCCTCAACTGGTAGAATCTAATCATCCCCAACATTGGATAAAATCACGATAGGTGCAGCAGGATCATCCTCATCTCCCCGGCAACGGCGCCAAAAACTTGACACGATACAACACAACTGAAGTGAGTCACTAAACTTCAAGCATGAAAATTCCATCTTCCCCAATTGCTTCTTTCTCCGCCAAGTCTTCATAGTTGGAGGCCAAACGCGATAATTCAAGATTCCAGAAAGATCTGAAAGCATCCAGAATATCATTAACACATCGGAATCTTCCAAAGAGTTGATTGCACAGGCAAGAGATGATTCAGATGGAGACATTGATAGAGGAGAATAATTTCTCAGCTACTGCTCTCTTACGGCAGAGTACCAGGAGACCCTATGTAAGGTCTAGGTCCATGAAACTGTTGGTGCGGAAGGAACACCGGCAGACCATTGTGGAACTTAGTGATAATCCTAGATAAAGGAAAACAAAATAGAAAGGAAGGAGGTAAATAAAACAAATGAAAGAACAAACAGAAAGGAATAAACAAAACACGACGGAAAGAAAATGAAACGTGACAAAGCGTTAACCTCACTATTGGCGTGATAAAACCATGCGCACTAGCAAGTAGGGGGCATTGAAGTCGTAACAACAAATAACTCATGTGCACAAAAATATATGGAATCTACTCGATAACAATGAAGTCATCCACATATGTGAAGATAGCGTTATGGCGTTTGGGTACCACATCGTGTAGATCTTCTTCAACCCATGGTTCCCACATTGAGACGTTCTCCCATTGTTCTAAGAGTGCATCATCTATCTCCCCGATGAAATACCCTTCTGGTTCTCCTTCCTCTTATAGAAGGTCCATATTCGCAAAAGGGTTAATTTGGAGGAGGGGTGGATTGTAAGGGATGTACCCTTGAGTCAGGTTAACTACATCATCAGCATTCGGACCTTAGTACTGTGAAAAGCAAAAATGCAATCTCATCAGCGGTCCATGCAGGGTTTTGGTCTTTCGAATCAGCCCATGAACCAATCGAAAACATGGATCGTGTACCATCATGTTTTCTCATTTTAAATAGCCTGCAGGAGATAGATAATAAAGAATAGTGGTTTAAATGCAATGACACATTCAAAAAGGACAGAAATGCATAGAACAAATAAAGTGCAGCAAACGGAATAAATACAACAACAGTGTGAGAACACTCTTTAGTGTTTTAAGTAGAGGAATAGCTGGGCTCATCCAACTGGATGTGCTTAGCTTCTAGTTGGAAGTTCTCCAAGAACGATTTTAATCTTTGACCATTGACCTTGAAACTTTCATCGTTCTTAGGATTTATGAGCTCAACGGCCCCATTTGGAAAGACAGATTTAACAATGAATGGTCCTGTCCACCAGGAGCGGAGCTTCCTAGGAAATAGGTGAAGGCAAGAGTCATATAATAAGACTTTTTATCCTGGCTCAAATGATTTACGAAAGATCATTCTATCGTGGTGAGCCTTCAACCTTTCCTTATGTAATTTGGCATTGTCGTACGCATCTCGATGTATTTCTTCCAGTTCAGCTAACTAGAGTTTTCGGAGATGACCTCCCTCTTAAATATCAAAGTTCAATGAGCGTGTCACCTAATATGCTTTGTGGTCGATTTCGACAGGGAGGTGATATGCCTTTTCGTATACTAGCCTATATGGGGACATTCCCAGATTTATCTTGTAAGCAGTATGGTATGTCCATAGAGCATCGGTTAGCTTTGCCCAGTCTTTCCAATTTAAACTAACCGTCTTTTTGAGGATATGTTTGATTTCTCGATTAGCCAGTTATGCCTGCCTGTTAGTTTGTGGGTGGTAGGCTAAGGCAATTTTATGGTTAACCCCATACTTTTTGAGAAGTGACTCCAAGGGTCTATTGCAAAAGTGCTTTTCTTGGTCACTTATTAATGCATTTGGGGTTCCAAAACGCAAAAGAATATTTCTTTTAAGAAAGAAATCACTGTTTGATGATCATTTTGCCTTGTTGGAATTGCCTCTACCCATTTCGAGATATACTCTACAGCAAGGAGTATATACTCGCAGTTATTTGACTTTGGGAATGGACCCATGAAATCTATGCCCCAACAGTTAAAAATTTTAATTGTGATTATGGGAGTTAAAGGCATAGAATTTTGTTTTGAAATTGCACCTAGATTTTGACAGCGTTGGCACGATTTACAAAATTCGTGAGCATCCTTGAATATGGTTGGCCAATAGAAACCGCTATGTAGGATTTTGTGTGCGGTCTTCTATGAAGCAAAGTGGCCATTGCAAGCTTCGGAGTGGCATGAAGATAAAATCACGGTTATGTCTTTATTTGGAACGCAACGTCTGATGACCTGATCGGCACAATACTTGAATAAGTACAGGTCATCGAAGAAGAAGTGACGTGCGAACGAGAGAAATCATTTCTTGTCTTGAGTTGACCAATGACTTGGGGTTTCTCCTGTAACTAGATAGTTTACGATATTAGCATACCATGGAAAACTAGAAATAGTCATCATTTGCTCATCTGGGAATTCATCCTTGATCGGTATGGGTGTTGTCAACAAACGTTAAATGAGACAAATGGTCAGCGACCACATTCTCTACTCCCTTTTTATCTTTAATTGTGATATCAAATTCCTGGAGTAGGAGTATCAAATGAATAAGCCTTTGTTTCGCATCCTTCTTGGATAACAGATATTTGGGGGCCGAGTGGTCTATAAAATAGACGATTGGGGACCCTATTAGATAAGGCCGGAATTTATCCAAAGCGAAGACTAATGCTAGTAGCTCTTTTTCAGTAGTTGTGTAATTCATTTGAGCTTTATTAAGCATTCGACTGGCATAGTAAATTATATATGGCTTATTATCCTTCCTCTATCCTAAGACTGCACCTATGGCATAGTCGCTAGCATCGCACATTAGTTCAAATGGCAAACCTTAATCGGGTGCCTGTATTATTGGTGCGGAGGTAAGGTGTTCTTTTAAAACGTCGAACGATGTTTGACAGCTTTATGACCACTCAAATGGTGCGTCTTTGACGAACTGTTGACAGAGTGGACGGGATATTGCACTAAAGTTCTAGATGAAACGACGATAAAATCCTGCGTGCCCCAAAAAAGATCGGATGTCTTTAACTATACGGGGGACAGGTAGGTTCAAGATTATATCAATTTTAGCTTTATCTACTTGGATACCTTTGTCGAAGATAATGTGACCGAGGATAATTCCCTTGGTCACCAAGAAGTGACACTTTTCCCAGTTTAGTACCAGGTGTTTGTCCTCGCATCATGCTAATACACGTTCCAGATTGTCTAAGCAATTTTTGAAACTATAGCCGAACACAGAAAAATCGTCCATCAAAACTTCAAGTATCTGTTCGACCATATCGCTAAAAATACTTAACATGCACTCCTGAAAGGTAGCAGGTGCATTGTATAAGCTAAAGGGCATACGACGGTAAGCGAAGGTACCGAACAGACATGTGAAAGTTGTTTTCTCTTGATCTTCAGGAGCAATTTCGATTTAATTATATCCACTATATCCATCCAAGAAGCAATAGTAGTTATGACCCGCCACTCGTTCTAGCATTTGATCCATGAATGGTAATGGAAAGTGGTCTTTTCGGGTCATAGAATTCAATTTTCAGCAATCAATACACATTCGCCATCCGGTGGGGATGCGTGTTGGTACCAATTCACCATCTTTATTAGGAATAACTATTATGCCTGCCTTTTTGGGCACCACTTGGGTTGGACTGACCCAAGGGCAGTCAGAAATAGGATATATAATCCCAACATCCAGTAGTTTTAGAACTTCCTTTTTGACTACTTCTTGCATGTTGGGATTCAAACACCTTTGCATTTATCGCGAAGGTTTAACGTCTTCCTCTAAATATAATTTATGGGTATAGAGAAATGGACTTATGCCTTTGAGATCGGCACTAGTCCATCCTAATGTTCCCTTATATTGTTTCAACATTTGGACTAACTTATCCTCTTATTCAGAACTTAACGTAGATGAGATTATGACAGGATAAGTCTTTTTAGTCCCTAGGAAAGCATGTTTGAGCTCTTTTTAGTCCAAATCAAGAAACTTAAAGTTGGAAGGCATGACTATTTTGTTTTTGGAGGCAGTGGTTCATATGGTGTTATCCACATACATTCATTTCTATCCTCCTCTAGCATGTCCATCATGAGGCAAGTTAAATTCAAGTCTCCGTCCAATGGGGTAGAGTTTTTAGGTTGATAGGCGGCATCAAATTATGCCACCACTACCTCCAAAGGATCTTTATAATTGACCAAATTGGCCTCATCTTCAATGACCGTTTCAATGTAGTTAATTTCCTCCTCATCCTCGTATTCTTCAGGTCGGGGATTTAAAACGATTTTAACATTCAAAGTCATATTCCCGAATATGATGGTCATTATGCCACTTCTTATTTTGATTGTGGCATCAATTGTGTTGAGGAATGGGCGTCCAAATATCATCGAGATTTGTGCACATGGATTAGACACAAGTTCAGTGTCCAAGATCACAAAATCAACCAGAAAGACAAATGAGTCTCTTTGAACGAGAACGTCCTCTAGTATTCCTCTAGGGTATTTGACTGACCTATTTGCCAGTTGTAGTGCAACTCGGGTAGGTTTAAGTTCACCTAAGCCTAGATATTTGTAGACTGAGTAGGGCAGTAGATTTACGCTTGCCCCTAAATCAAGGAGTGCGTTTTCTATCCTTTGATTCCCAATTTGACATGAGATAGTGGGAGTACCGGGGTCTTTGAGTTTCAAAGGCAACTCATTTTAAATGATTGCACTTTCTTAGCAAGTGACATAAACGTGTTTCTTCACACTTTGCCTCCTTTTGATCGTACATAAGTCTTTGAGATACTTAGCGTAGGCCGGTACTTGTTTAATAGCATCAAGGAGTAGGAGGTTTATTTTGACTTGTTTAAATAATTCCAAGAACTCCTAATTCTTTGCCTCATTTTTGGGTTTCTTGAGCCTTTGGGGGTAAGGCGCGGGGAAAGGACATTTTGGTAATTCATCATTAGCGGGCTCCTTTCTGGGTCTTTTCTCAGCTTCCTCTACTTCTTTAGGAGCTTCAATGTTTGTTTCTAATGGTTCGTTATTAGTAGATGGCTCCTCTCCTGAGTAGAAGATTCATTTTTATTTACCACTTCATCCTCCTCGTACTCTTTAGGAGTAGAGAGAGGCATATTGTGCCCTATAATCTTGCCGCTTCTCAGAGTAGTCACGGCTTTTGCCTGTTCATGATTAGTGGGACCATTGTTGTATCCCTTAGGGTTTTGAAGTGGTTGGGTAGGGAAGGTCTCTCCCGTTCCCTCTTGTTGGGCATCTATCCTCTATAATGTCGCAGACTTTTTACTCATCATTTGAATTAATTGTTGTGTTATATTGGCATTAGAAAGTGGATCTTCTTCTTGCCCCTTTTTGTGTGGTGGAACGTACGCGTTTGACTGTTGATTATTAGAGGGTTGAGCTTGGTTGTAGTTTTTGATCTATTTTGATTGAATGGCTGGGGATGTCTATTGTATTGCCCTTGATATTGATTATTGTTATTGTAGGGCTGTTGTTGTTGATATTGATTTTGGGCCCCAGCGTCATTCTTCCAATCAAAACTGGGGTGATTCCATCTATTATTATTATTCTAAAAATTGTTGTTAGTATAGGAATTCCCAACCCCCCTATACCCTTGCATGGCATTCATCTCCATGGGGGTTGTTCTTAAAAATAGAGCACATTGGGACAGTATTGAGTGGTATGTCCCATCATGTTACATGTGCCGTATGGTTCTTCAGGCAAAACCTGCATAGAACATTCTCCTTTCATCCCTAACTCCTCTACTTTCTTTGCTAGCTCTTCATATTTATTCATTAGGTGATCTTCACTTTTTAGTTGATATATACTTTTCTCCTCTACACCTGATATTTGAGCGCATGGGATATCTTCAGAATTAGACCACTCATGAGCATGTTCGGCTAACCACTCGAAGTGAGTTTCAGCTTCTTCGGTATTTTTGCGAAGGAATGGACCTGAGCTCATGGTTTCAACTATTTTTTTTGTTTCGCCATTTAATCCTTCGTAGAAGTAGCTGATGGTTCACCATTTCTCATACCTGTGATGTGGACATGAGAGAAGGAAATCTTTGAAAAGCACCCAAGTTTGAATGAAGGTTTCTGATCGGGAGAGAACTAATCCTAATTATACGCCTTAACGAGCATTTGTTAGTACCTTTTTATCCTGTTTTTGTATATTTTTACTTCGTTTTCTATTTTCTGACAGGTTTTGGAAGAAATCAAGTATATCAGGCTAAACAGGGTGAAAAAGCACAAAGAAAGAAGCTGAAAAAGCCAAGTCGTGCGCGCGACCCGCGGGCACGAAAGTCCCAGAATCGCTCGCGCGATCCGCGCGCGCGAGGTCCTAAATGTCGCGCTCGCGCGACCCGCTCGCGCGATATGTGTAAAAATCAAAGTTGCGTATTTCAGTATACTGAAGACTCCTGTGCAAACGAAACTGCTGAACGACGTCTAGACTGTAAATTACATCAGTTTCAGTTCGTTTTGGGTTAGGAAGGCTTCCAAAACTTGTTGTAACTCTATATATACCCTATTTTATTACAATTAAGGGGTTAGACATTGTTAGCAATTATTATACACACATACTTCCAGCCATTGAAGGGAGGGAAGCAAGGAGAAGAAGAAGAAGACCAAGGGTTTCCATGGACGGCTAGATCATAGATCTAGGGTTTCAATGAAGCCCTAGACGAGTAATAGGGTTTTATTTATGTTTTTATTTTAGTTTTATTATGTATGGATGACAGTCACATGTTTAGAGGATTTTTATAAATAAATCGTACTTCTATTGATTAAATCATTACTTTCAGAATTTGTTCTTGTCTTAGATCTATTTTGACTGTGATGTGCTCAACGATCTATTCTTGTTGTGCTTGTTTAGATTGTTTACATGTGATGGTGCTTTATTGATTTGTGCTATCAAGTATCCAAATAGTCCATGCCAAGGTTAGACGGATTAGATCACAACCCTAGTTTAGTGTGGGATAATTCGTGCTAACCGAAGATGGATTATGTTGGTGCTTGAACCATGAATATCTTCTTGTCGGAGGGATTGGGCTTGTAGCTACGATTCCCCATTATCATCCAACTTAATAAGCTAAAGTAATTCATAAATATTCCTATTATGAAGCTAGTGGTGGATTTGTAATCCTAGGTTCCCTTAAACATTATTTAAAACACTTTTAATTGCTTTCATAGTTTAGATTTAGTTTTATTGTTATTGGTTTAATTAAATTCAAATCAAAATCCGTTTTTATAATTAATTAGATTTAGGTTTTAAGATTAAAACACGGTAGTTAATCAATCTCTGTGGGTTCGACCTTTACTTCCACACTGCAAATCTTTTGAAAAGTAAAGAATACTTTTATATCTTGATATTGACAACATCAATTTTTGGCGCCGTTGCCGGGGATTGCGTTACTACCTTTAATTTTATAATCTTAGTTTAGTTAATTCGTAAATATTAGATTAGTTCTTATTCTTCTTATTTTTCATTTTATTTTAAGTTACTAACTTTTTATTTTATTTTGTAGTTTCTCGAGTCATCAAAATTCTAACGTTCCGAGTGGATTAGCTTATCACATCAAAGGAGCTTACGCGAAAAACAATAAATATAAATAAAATTCAAGTAAATCGCTTTCTTTGAAACTTTGCATCAAATCACTGTAAGTCAGGGCGCTGAGACGCAATTACTTGCATTAGGTTAGTTGTGGAGTGAGCACTGCATTAGCTAGGAAACCCGGGACACTGGGCTTGACGCGGTCATTGCATTACAGGATAATATTCATGCATCATAGTAGTACTATGTGCTTGCTTGTTGTTTTACTTGCGTGATTATTTTTTGTTTTTGTTTTAGTCAGTATTTATTTTACTTTATTTTTCTTTTAGTTTATGTTAGGTACACGTTCAAATAAACCGGAATTACAACCTTTCGACTCTGAACTTGAACGCACCCTAAGACTTAACAAGTCTTCAAACTTAACTTCTAGAACAAGGTTTTTAATAGACGACGATTTGACACCAAAACCAACGTCTTTATTTGAATCTGAAATACGTAGTACCCTTACAAGATTAAAGAAACCACGCTTTCATAACATAGAACCAATTAAAATGGTAGACATTGGAAATAATAACGAAAACAACCAAAATAACAACGGAAATAATTTGAATAATCCTAATATACCGCCACCTCCTCCACTTAAAGATTATTTTATTTCGACGACTTACACGCCACAAACATGTATTGAATTACCGGAGGCGACGGCATCTCACTTTGAGATTAAGTCGTCTACCATCTCGCTACTTCCATCTTTCCATGGCCGTTTAAATGAAGATCCATATAAACACTTAGGAGATTTTCAAGATATATGTTCTACTTTGAAAATCCAAAACTTAACTGATGATGAATTAAAATTGCGGCTCTTTCCATTCTCGTTAAAAGATAAAGCTAAATATTGGCTTCAATCTTTGGAGCCAAATACAATTAGAACATGGGAAGACTTACACACCGCATTTTTACAAAAGTTTTTCCCGATTATGCGTACGAATCAGATAAGAAAATCTATAACAAACTTTGTGATGCAAGATGGGGAATCACTCTACGACACGTGGGAAAAATTTAAAGAATTATTACGTTCGTGTCCACATCATCAGGTTCCTAAGTGGCAGTTGGTCCAAGTCTTCTACGAGGGGCTTATTCCCTCTGTTAGGAATACCGTTGATGCCGTTTGTGCGGGAACTTTCCTACACAAAAGCGCCGACGAGGCCTGGAAAATTTTTGAAACTTTGAGCGAGAATTCGATGCACCAAGCGGTGTTTGTCCGTTCTGAGGGATATCTTAATCAACCTAAGAGGGAGGTAAAGTTCGAGTCGAGTCATTCTATTGAATTTCAAGAATTATCTAAAAAACTTGACCGACTTATGACAATGAATCAAACGACAGCCCCACCCGCTCATGAAATTTGTGCATTATGTTCTGATCCTTCACATTTGATACTTGCATGTCCATCGGCGAGTCAATTTCCGAAATTCGTGGAGCAACACATTAACTCTATTCAACAATACCCACGAAATAATTATAATTCGACTACTACTAATCCAGATGCGCCATGGAGAAACCATCCTAACTTCTCGTGGAAAAATAATAATAATAATCCTAATGAGGCGACTAATTTTCCTAATGCGTATTGACCTCAGTTTCAACCTAATCAATACCAACAACCGCATCCTAATCCGAACCCTCCAAGGGGTAACATTTTTGAGGAAAAGGTGTTGGCATCCCTTAATAAAATTGAAACGCAAGTACAGGCACAAGCACAAATAGTGCACTCTCATACACAATCCATTGCGAAGCTTGAATCCCAAATGGGACAACTAGCTACTGTAGTGAGTCATAGAAACGAGGGGACGTTGCTTAGTCAAACAATTCAAAACCCTAAGGGACAATATGAGGTTAAGGGGTCGAATGAACAAGTAAACGCCGTCTCAACTAGGATGACTACACGAGAGGAGGTGATAGAAACCCCTAATAAGAATGAGAATGTGATAGATATGAACATCAACTCTAATAAAGAGAGGGGTGAGGACGTGAATCAAAGTAGAAAAGAAAATGAACCGGTCTCAACGAACTATATTCCGAGAATTCCATATCCACCAAACGTTGAGGGACCGTCACATTTGCCCAAGAAAGGGTCAAAAATGGATGATATACTCGAGGTGTTTAAACAAGTTAAAATCAATATTCCTTTCCTCGATGCTATTAAACAAATTCCCGCTTACGCTAAATGTCTTAAAGACCTATGCACACAAAAGCGCAAAATACGCAATCATACTCCTAAAAAGGTCTTCCTCACAGAAAAAGTAAGTTCTATTTTTCAACACTCACCTCTAAAGTATAAGGATCCTGGTACGCCTACGATTTCATGTGTCATAGGTGACACTATCATCCATAGGGCTCTCCTTGACTTAGGAGCTAGTGTTAATCTCTTACCTTATCATGTCTACAAACAACTAGGATTAGGTGAACTTAAACCTACGGTCGCTACTATTCAATTAGCGGATCGTTCCGTCAAAGTACCTAGAGGAATCGTCGAAGACGTCCTAGTAAAAGTTGATCAATGTTTCTATCCCGTTGATTTTATGGTCCTTGACACCGAACCGGTGCTAGATGCTAGAAAATACACTCCTGTTATTCTTGGTCGTCCATTCTTAGCCACGGCCAACGCACGTGTCAATTGTAGAACAGGGGTGATGAAAGTGTCGTTCGGGAATATAAAATTAAAATTAAATGTTTTTAATGCTGCTGATCAACCTCCTAAAGACGACAATAACCTATATGAGGCGGAAGGTGAGGTAAGATGGAATATTGAGCCTAACAAAGCAATTAATGTGAGTAACGACAAAGACATAGCGGATGATGAGTGGATGAACCCTAATACCTCGGACTCTAATGCTGAATCTTCTCGGAAGGTAAGAAATCGATTTGAACATACTGACAAACCGTCGATTGAATTAATTCGAAGCGACGTGATTTCTGCTTACCATCGAGCTCTACTTGATATTCTTAGGGGTACGAAGTCTGATTTTCAACCTCCGTAAGTCTTGAGCTAGAACGGTCTAGCTGAAGACGTAAAAGTTAGCGCTTCTTGGGAGGCAACCCAAGCTTGATGTTGTCTGTTTTCTTTGTTTTTGGTTGATTTTGAGTCGTTTTTGTCAGTTTTGGAGTTTTTCTGGACAGGTTTGGGGGTCAGAATTAATTTATTTTAATATTATACACATAATTTTAACCAAAAAATGGAAAAAACTAAAATCGCGCACGCGGCCCGCTGGCGCGAGTTTGCCCCTTAGATGTTTTTCTTTGCTTTTCTTGTTTTGAGCTCTCAGGTTCTTCTCGCGCCTGGTTTCGCGGGCGCGAGGTAGATCGCGGGAGCGAGGGGGTCCCACTGGCGTGATTAAAAAAAAATAAATAAATAAATAAAAAAATTTTGGGATTCGCTCGCGCGACGGCCGCTCGCGCGATACCCTATTTTTATGATGTTTTCTTTTGTTTTCCCTATCAGTCCCCCACACTTGTTCTGATAGTTTTTACTTTTCTGTTTTTCTTTTATAAGCACTTTTAGATCAATTTAGATCTAGTCCTTTGTTGGTTTCGTAGTTTTAGTTCTGTTTATTTTCTTTTATAGTTTATTATCTTTTTGTTTTCGTACTTTCTTTAGTTTTATAGTTTATTTAGTTTAGTTTAGCTTAGTTATAATTCTTTTCGCTGTTTTTATTATTTTGTTTGTTTAATTTTCTTTTGTTAAGAAGTAACAGGTAACATTGAACTTTATAGCCATATTCCTTTGTGTTCCCCTGCTTGTCGAGATCGAGGTACTATCGTTCCTTTCTTACGTACTCTCCTTTCTTTCGTTTTATTGTTTCATTGGGGACAATGAAAGGTTTAGGTTTGGGGGTATGCACACATGCACATTAGTTATGCAAAATTTTAAAATTTTTCAATAAGTATGTTTAAATAAACGATGTTACCTACGGTTTTTGCAATCTCAATTTGATACTTCTTGTTATGTAACTATGATTGTTATAGAATGATAAACAAAGAAGATGTGATTAAACATTTGCTGAAGTTATGTTGAAATGTTTTAAGTTATGTATCGTTTGAATCGTAGTTTTATATCATAGATTTGCACATAAACCTATGCACTGCACGTAATCATTGGAATACATGTTAGTTGTGAACTATAATAGGATTCGGATTTCTAGATAACACATGGTGGAGACTAAGCCCAGTGAGCTTTTGAGCCTATCTTTTCTTTTCAGAGGGTTATAAATACATCTTGTGTTTGTCGAATTTCATTGAAATAGCGCATCTATTTGTTGTTTAGTCTCATTATTCTTGTTTTGGTTGATAATCAAGTTAAAATATTTGTTACCATGCTAAATAATCTTCCGTCGTAAACGTTGAAGAACCATATAACTATAGGAAATGATTTTAGGCCCTCTTTGTTTACCACCGACCTAAGAATTATAAATTTCCTTAGTTCGCCCTTTGAGCCGTTAAAATGTCATTTCTTCCTTTGATTACCATTATCCTTGTTTTTGCTCCGACTTGACAAACTCGGAGTTCACCACTGAGAGATTTGTCACCTTTTAGTAGTGTTAAGGTGATGTGTTGAAAAGGAAGAAGAAAATAAGATGCTATTGGGGTAGTTGCTGGGTATTCAATGAATAATCATTTGAGAAGCAAGAAAAGAAAAAGGAAAAGAAAAAAATAAAGAAGAGGAAGGTTGAAGAAGAAATGAAAGAAAAGAAGAAAAATGAATGAAAAGGAATGAAGAGAAAGAAAAGATGAAAGTTGGTAGAAGAGATGAATGAAAGAAATCGAACATGCCTTACAATGCCATTCTGAAACTACTTGATAAATCCTTTCTATCCTTTTTCATTGCCTGAGCCACGTTATAACCTTTGAAAAGTCCTATTTGATCCTAGGAAACATGGTTTGGATATATAAATGATGGGAGAGGGATTAAAACATGGTAATGATTAATTTTTCTTGATTGTTGGCATCCTATCTTTGAGACTATTGTTCTTTCGTGTCATGCGTTTTTTTTTTGAGTCATATGTGAGCATGTCTTGTTTTGGAAATATATTTCTTTGCTCCCATATATTAAAAAAATTACACATGTTTCTGAGTGTTTCATTTTAGAGTGTAATTGACATTGTGAGATTTGTAGTCGAGACATAGTTAAATGGTTATCCGAGTTATATTCCATGTTGATGACATGCGCGTGTTCATTTGACTACCACATCACACACGTGCAATCTTATGACGAACTCTATTGATTCGTACATTGCATGCACTTGATTGTTTCTCATGATATAGGTGAACGTTTGATTCTGTTTCTTCTTGTTCGTTATTCTATTTCGAATCGTTGTTTATAATAAGGAGTATTGAATGTTATGTTTTTCTTTTTAATAAAACTTTTTAAATTTTTAAGTTAATAAAGATGGTTGTGGGTGACTTGTTGATGAGACGAGACTTCACTCGTCTGACTAGGGACACCTAGGGGTTTAAAAGGCTTGTTGCATACGCTAAATGCAATCGTGATCCATGCGAAAATGGAATAGTATGTTATTAGTAGTTAGTTTTTATTTTAGTTTTGCTCGAGGACTAACAAAATCTAGGTTTGGGGGTGTGATCGGGAGAGAACTAATCCTAATTATACGCCTTAACGAGCATTTGTTAGTACCTTTTTATCCTGTTTTTGTATATTTTTACTTCGTTTTCTATTTTCTGACAGGTTTTGGAAGAAATCAAGTATATCAGGCTAAATAGGGTGAAAAAGCACAAAGAAAGAAGCTGAAAAAGCCAAGTCGCGCGCGCGACCCGCTGGCGCGGAAATCCAGATATCGCTCGCGCGAAAGTCCCAGAATCGCTCGGGCGATCCGCGCGCGCGAGGTCCCAAATGTCGCGCTCGCGCGACCCGCTCGCGCGATATGTGTAAAAATCAAAGTTGCGTATTTCAGTATACTGAAGACTCTGTGCAAACGAAACTGCTGAATGACGTCTAGACTGTAAATTACATCAGTTTCAGTTCGTTTCGGGTTAGGAAGGCTTCCAAAACTTGTTGTAAATCTATATATACCCTATTTTATTACAATTAAGGGGTTAGACATTGTTAGCAATTATTATACACACATACTTCCAGCCATTGAAGGGAGGGAAGCAAGGAGAAGAAGAAGAAGACCAAGGGTTTCCATGGCCTCCTCCATCAACTACTTGCCATCCATCACTTCCATGGACGGCTAGATCATAGATCTAGGGTTTCAATGAAGCCCTAGACGAGTAATAGGGTTTTATTTATGTTTTTATTTTAGTTTTATTATGTATGGATGACAGTCACATGTTTAGAGGATTTTTATAAATAAATCGTACTTCTATTGATTAAATCATTACTTTCAGAATTTATTCTTGTCTTAGATCTATTTTGACTGTGATGTGCTCAACGATCTATTCTTGCTGTGCTTGTTTAGATTGTTTACATGTGATGGTGCTTTATTGATTTGTGCTATCAAGTATCCGAATAGTCCATGCCAAGGTTAGACGGATTAGATCACAACCCTAGTTTAGTGTGGGATAATTCGTGCTAACCGAAGATGGATTATGTTGGTGCTTGAACCATGAATATCTTCTTGTCGGAGGGATTGGGCTTGTAGCTACAATTCCCCATTATCATCCAACTTAATAAGCTAAAGTAATTCATAAATATTCCTATTATGAAGCTAGTGGTGGATTTGCAATCCTAGGTTCCCTTAAACATTATTTAAAACACTTTTAATTGCTTTCATAGTTTAGATTTAGTTTTATTGTTATTAGTTTAATTAAATTCAAATCAAAATCCGTTTTTATAATTAATTAGATTTAGGTTTTAAGATTAAAACACGGTAGTTAATCAATCTCTGTGGGTTCGACCTTTACTTCCACACTGTAAATCTTTTGAAAAGTAAAGAATACTTTTATATCTTGATATTGACAACATCAGTTTCATTGCTCTTTTGTTTATAGGAATTGATTTTACGTTTTAGCTCAGTGGTCATGAGAGGTGGAATTTTTTTTTTTAAGAAGTCAGTGTTCATCGCATGCCAAGTGAAGATTGAATTTGGCTTGAGGGTGAGTAGCCACGCTTTTGCTTTATCCTTCAGGGTGAAGGAAAATAGCATTAGGCGTGTCACATCTTCAATACAATTTTGGGAGAATGTTTTACAAACATCCTTGAAATCTTTTACGTGTAGATATGCCTTCTCGCTCTCCATTCCATGAAAGGTCAGAAGAAGTTGGATCATCACATTACGAAATTGGAGTTCGCCCGTATGTGGTGGGATTAGAATGCAAGCGTGCTCAGGTTGCATGAGATCGCATAAGGGACGCAAAGAATCTTCCAAAGGCACAACCACATTGTCACCATTTTCGCTTTGATTACCCATTGAATCTATAGGTGTGACTACGGGATTAATAGAATCAGAGGAATCAGATAAGTAGAATGGATTTCCTTGAATTCCTTTAATGGAGTTATCGGACATGAAAGGGAAAAGATCCTAAAAGGTTTTAATCTAAAGGATTAAAAGAAAAAGAAAACAGAAATAGATTGAGAAAGATTGAGGTAATCTAAGTATTAACTAGTCGCCTTCCTCGGCAACGGCGCCAAAAACTTGACACGATATTTATTTTGTGTGTGCTTGTGTGCTATACCCAAGTGTGGGTGGACGTAGTAATCAGGTTAAGACCAGGTCGATCCCACAGGGAAGGTTATCAACTAACTACTAACTTAGATTAAACTCTAGAAGGAAAATAAAAATTCAATGTATAAGGAAAGTGTAGAACACGGAGTTCCACAATTATCAACAACTAAATATAAAGCAACTAAACTAAATTAATCTAATGATAAACTAATTAACTAAAATGGTATTTTAAAACTGTGTTTTTACTTAATAAAAAGGGAAGTGTTGGGATCACACGAATTCACAGTGCCATCTATCATGCAGTTGCATTAAAGCTTAATGGAGAACATCTTCTACAGTATTCTGTATTTCTCTTAAAATAAAGAATCCATAGCCCTTTCATGATCGGGACTATATCATCACAGTTAATTTGAAATACATGAAAGCAGTTTAAAATAATAGTTAAGACTCATACCTACAATGGTGTTAGCATTGAGGGTGGTTTGCAAAAGATATTGAAGAAAAATGATTTAAGGCCTTAAGTTCAGAGACTCTTTTGACAAATTGAGCATTTAGGGACAGTTTGATAACAAATCTCCAAAGTAGAAAGTCTAGGAATACTGCATAGGATATTCTCAAGAATCAAAGATTTCGATTGATCGATGCGCTTTCGATCGATCGAGCCTCATCAACTTTCAATCGATCGAAATGTCTTCGATCGCTTGACTGTATCCCTACTCCGATTGATCGAACTAACTTTGATCGATCGAGCATAGGTTTCAAACTGCTGCATGGTAGAGGCAAGGAATCACAGTTTCATCGTGATCTCCCAACCCTAGGACTACTTATACATTGTCTGGAGTGTCTTAGATTTGTTTTTAATGTAAATCCTTATTAAAGTCGTGTTTGGTTATGATTTAAACATGGAAAAGTTATGAAACTATGGTTTAATCACTACGTGCAAGCAAAACCATGATTCTAATAGATTGTAACTAATGCAACTATTGAAAGAATATGAATAACACAATGTAACAGAACCTAGGACGTTGTATTAAGATCAACTCGTAGAAAATCCAAGAAAACAAGCAATATCCAACTGGAAACCTACAAAATTAATATAAAACTCTCTAACTCTCTCTCTAAAATTGATAAAAGCAAAGTTAGGCGTCCTTATGGACGTATACAAAATGAATATAAATAGTAAAATCTAGAGCTAGGCTTAAAACTTCGTCTACGCTGCGTTCGCGTAAGTTCTGATAAAAGCCATGTTCGATCAATCGAACTTCTCTTGATCGATTGAATTCTGGAATCTTCAAGCACTTTAATAACCTTCAATCGATCAAACCCTCGATCGCTCGAAGGGACTTCGATCGCTCGAACTTCACTTTTCATCTTTAAATTTCCTTTCATTCCTTTTATCCCGTTATTGATTCCTGCACCCAGCAAAACAGTAATCTACACAGATAAACACTCAAAAATAGCACAACTTATCAAAGAATAGTCATATTGTATAAAAACTGGCATTGTAATCCAAATTGCAGATTTACAAGGGAGTTATAGACTAAATCAGTGTATTTCTTTATTTTAGCACAGTTGTATTTTACAAATACCCCCGCTTGTTATGCGTCAGTGTGCTTCACTAGCAGATCACCGGCGGGCCTTGGAAGCCAACAAGTTAAGTGACCCTACCAGTAACACCGACCGGGTATATGCGTATGAGTGTGTATAAACTGTTATTCTCTAGGTTTGGTCTCTTTTATAGATGCAAGAGACCCCCCTGTACATGGTAAGTTCTGCAGGTTAGGAAGCCTAATCTGATTATAATTATCTTGCATGAATTTGGGGGAGTTTCCTAAGTGGTTTAGGAAACTACTATATTCATTCCATCAATCTTCAAACCGGATTAGGAGACTGATCAAAAACTTGTCAGTCAAGCTGGATTTGTGGAATGCCGCCCTATGCGCCCGGGCTGTGTGCCCCTATACCGAGCGGTTATAGCGAGCAAGCTCGGGATCACGAAATTGTAGGCATCTTCGATGGAGTCCTCGGGGATCCTCTGATGATGTGGCGACTTGGCTCCATGACCTGATAATTTTGGAAATATCACATGCTAATATGATTGTACTCGGAGTAGGCGTCCATGAACGAGAGGAGCGAATAACCGACTGTGGAGTCCACAAGGAGATCTATCCTGGGAAGTGGATAGCAGTCCTTGGGGAAGGCTTTGTTCAGATCAGTGAAGTCCACACACACATCCTCCACTTCCCGTTGCTTTTCTTGACCAGTACTACGTTTGCTAACCAGTCGGGATAGTGGACCTCTCGGATAGATTTTGCTTTGAGGAGTTTATCGACCTCCTCGCGCACTACCTTTTGCCTCTCGGGGGCCATGCCCTGTCACTTGTGCTTCACAGGCTGGGAGTCTGGGTCGACATTAAGTAGGTGAGACATTATCCGGGGGTCAATCCCAGGCATGTCTTCATGACACCAAGCAAACACATCATGACTCTGTCGCAGGAACTGAATTAGCTTCACCCTAAGGTCGGAACTAAGGCGAGGCCTCATCAGATAAGATTTGAAAATTAGTATAGCCCCGGGGGACCATCCGGTAGGGAGGTCGAGTATCTACCCTGAGTCATACCAGACGCGGCGATCAGTCAGGGTCCATACCGAGCGGTGGTCCTGCGGGACCATGGTTGGCATCTGCCACGTATCAACTGATGGTTGGCCTGGTTAGGATCTAGCGAGGTTGGTCTAAAAGTAACTAAGCAGTTGCATGATAACTAAACCATCTCATCAAGCATTTAATGTGCACGCCTTTTTAGGCAACACTTCACGTGCCTGAGGTGACAACTGTCAGGCAGTTTCGAAGGGAAAGTGCCTAAACCGTTGGATCTACTTTGATCTTGGCCGTCCGATCTCCTTATATAAGGAACTCTTGTCCAGTTCTTGAATTCCTGTTGCTAAGACGTATATTCCCGAGCGGTTTGAGAGAAAAAAATCCCCAGTCAAGATTTCTGAGCCCTTTCTTGCGTTGATTTTTGTAAGTTTCTTTCCCCTCCAGATTCCTTCTTCTCCCTTCTCTTTTTCTTTTCGAAATGAGGCTGGAGGGAGCAAACCCCGTGGGATTTGAGCGAGAGTGGGATTTTTTCCTCCTTAGTTTCTATTCTTTTTTTAGGTTAGGATGTACCTTAGGCCACTTGAACCGAGCAGGTATCCCCGGAGTAGTCTTGAGATAGTGCCACCTAGTGTTGAGGACCATTTACTCTTTGCCTTTTTGGTCAGTGACCCTGCCCCCTTTGTATATCAGGCTCGGGGTCTCTGACCCATACTTAGGCCGTAACCTACTTCCTCACCCTACCAGAGATGGAACATTCCAACTTCGATTCTGCTTCCCGATTAGAGGGTGAGATGTTTCGATCGGGAACGCCTGACACCAACTTGGATCCACCTTTTGCATCCCCATCTGACCACCAGAGTGAGGGCAGGATTCCTATTCATGTATTCGATAGTGAATCTGACCAGGAGGCCCCCGTTGCCTCCGTTTCCCGAGGCTCGGGTGATGAGACGCTGAGGAGACCTGACCCTGAGGTAGTGTTTGCCTGTGAGTCTACCTCCTCTATCCTGCACTCCCAAGATCTCGTGCGCATTACCATGTAAACAAATGATGGGTGGAATGGCATTGAGGTATTATCTCCCTTATGATTGTTCTTTAGCCATTAACCCCGGCGGAGCGCACCTCCACCAGCCAGGCTTCGTCACCCTGTTTGAGGATGCACTGATGGCTAGCCTCCGCCTTCCGCTTCACCCAGTTGCCCGGGATTTCCTAATTTACCTCGGGATTGCTCCCAGTTAGTTAGCTCCCAATGGGTAGAGGTTCTTGATGGGGTCAATCTCCCTTTTGCCCCAAGCCTTTGGGTATGAACTCACCCTTCAAGAGTTCTTATGGGCGCACCGTCCGTTCCCAGTACACCAGAAAACCAGGTTCTTCTCTTTTGTAGCCCAGTAAGGTAGAAAGATCATTGTCAACTGCCCGAGCAATAACAAGGGGTGGAAGAGCAAGTTTTTTTAGGTGTCCACCCTTAGTCTTTGCGACCCAGCCCCGGGAACCCAGCTAAGGACTTCCTGGGCGGGGGAATTGAGGGTTAAGGCCGCTCGGTATGCCTCTTTTTGCTTTCCTTTACCTTGGAAGGTTGTAAATCTTTAACTATTTTCATGTTTTTTGTTGTAGCTGGGTCGACCAACCCTCCAGGGATCCGCACGGAGTGCCAGGCCAGGGTCTTAGGTTTGGTGGACCTGCCTACCAACATCTGGAACGTACTATCCCGGACGGGCGATTTCGTCCAGTCCTACTCTCTAGAGGAATCCGTCCATGGTGAGTGTCTGGCCCACCTGTCTTCCCGTTCCACATTTCCCTTTTTGCTGCCTCCTCCGTTTTCTGAGTGGGTAGTTTTCTTTTCTGTAGAATGGCCCCCAATAGGGATCTAGAGCAGCTGAGGGCCTGACAGGCCGCTGCTGCCACCGCCCAGTTAGTAGTGGCACAAGGAAAAAGGCCCGCTGCTAAGGCCTTGGATAGCGAGTGTCCCCTCGGCAAATCCGACGGACTGCAAACCGTCCGGAGCCCGTGGGGACGTCAGCTCCCCTAGTGGTAGTGGTAGAGGAGACAGGACCCCGGGAGAACACACCTTCCGCCTTTCCAATGAAGGGACCCGCTAAGGGTAGGGAGATGGTGAAGTCCGCCCTAATCCCTAGCCAGGTGGAGACATGCGCAGGCCTATCTCCCGAGGACTTTTAGGGATGGCTCTATAGCCTCTCTCATCTGGTGAGCTTCTTCACCTCCCGCAAGGTTGCTTTTCCTCTTTTTTTTATTTACCTTATTGACTGACCAGTCTTTTTCCTTTTGTCGTAGGTTGGCTGCATGGCCACCGGGTCCGAGTCTCTTCTGTCTTCTTTGGCCGGGAGGGCCAGCACCACTAAAACTACCTTGTCAAAGGAGTGGGCGGAATCGGAGGTCAGGAGGACCACCCTGGCCATTGAGAAGGATAAAACCAAGGCCTTCGCCTTGAGCTTGGGTGCAGCCCAGGCATATCTAGTGGCTGCTCACTCCTTTTAGACTAGGAATACTTGATTACTTGATATGTGATTAGACGATTTTTCCTAGGTTTGTTTGTGTGATCTTTCACTATACATTGTGTGATACTTGGCTAGATCTTATGAATGATATCTTACCTTTTGATCTTCCATTTCAAGATTCTTACAAGATGTAATATACTATCATAGTATTAATTATCGAACCAAACATAGTATAAGATGATTATTTGGATGCTAATTGAGGCCCGTCAAGAGACGGGGCGAGTTGAGGGTGTTTTAGTCATGACAAAGGCTCCTTCCTCTCTCGTACTAGAATCCTGAGCCAAGTTCTTTGGTTATGAAGGGCCGGTGCCCTTTATCCATTTGGGTGAGTCAAAATTGGGTTTCTTGGTTCCCTAAACACCAAGTGGCGACTCTGTATCTGTTTTCAACAAACCATTCTTTCATTTTTCAAAATAATTTCAAAACAAAGCAAAATCAATTCTGAAACTCCGCTGGAAACAAAAATGGAACGGGGGTGGACTTCCGAATTTCGCGTGTCCACAATTTGTTTGTTTTCTTTGATTTATTTATTTCAAGAACAATTCATGTCCCACTTTAGATTAGGAAAACTTGATTACTTGATATGTGATTAGACGGTTTTTCCTAGGTTTGTTTGTGTGATCCTTAATTGTACATTGTGTGATACTTGGCTAGATCTCATGAATGTTATCTTACCTTTTGATCTTCTATTTCAAGATTCTTATGAGATGTAATATACTATCATAGTATTAATTATCGAACCAAAGATAGTATAAGATGATTATTTGGATTCTAATTGAGGCCCATCGAGAGACGGAGAGAGTTGAGGGTGTTTTAGCCGTGACAAAGGCTCCTTCCTCTCTCGTACCAAAACCCCAAGCCAAGTTCTTTGGTTATGAAGGGCCAGTGCCCTTTATCCATTTGGGTGAGTCAAAATTGAGTTTCTTGGTTCCCTAAAGACCAAGTGGCGACTCTGTATCTGTTTTCAACAAATCATTCTTTCATTTTTCAAAATAATTTCAAAATAAAGGAAAATCAATTCTGAAACCCCGCTAGAAATAAAAAAGGAACGAGGGTGGACTCCCAGATTCTGCATGTCCACAATTTGTTTGTTTTCTTTGATTTATTTGTTTCAAGAAAGATTCATGTCCCCCTTTAGATTAGGAAAACTTGATTACTTGATATGTGATTAAACGATTTATCCTAGGTTTGTTTGTGTGATCTTTTACTTTACATTGTGTGATTCTTGGCTAGATCTTATGCATGATATCTTATCTTTTGATCTTCCATTTCAATATTCTTATGAGATGTAATAAACTATCATAGTATTAATTGTTGAGCCAAACATAGTATAAGATGATTATTTGGATGCTAATTGAGGCCTATCGAGAGACGGGGTGAATTTAGGGTGTTTTAGTAGTGACAAAAGCTCCTTCCTATTTCGTACCAAAACCCTGAGCCAAGTTCTTTGGTTATGAAGGGCCAGTGCCCTTTATCCATTTAGGTGAGTCAAAATTGGGTTTCTTGGTTCTTTAAAGACCAAGTGGCGACTCTGTATCTATTTTCAACAGACCTCTTTTTGTTTTCTTCAAAACAATTTCAAAACAAAGGAAAATCAATTCCGCGGGTCCACAAATATGGGTTACTATTCTTTGATACTTAGAATTTGTCATAGTGGATGATGAGATTGGATATCTCATCAGGTTTACATTGTAGCATGATTAACTGCCAATGGATGGAGTGACGAATCTCAATCACTAGAGTGTATCTCTTAGTTAATATGCTGGTGCTTATAGTGCATTGACGGACCTGAGCTTTCCTATTGACACTCAAGACTGTCAACGATCAATAGGAAAACATAACTTGTATAAGGTACGTGTTCTCAATCTTGAGACGATTATGAACTCAAACTATGGATATGACTGCTTTGACTTACCAATCAGTGAGGTCTATAAAAGATCAACACCTGGGTATCTTGGGTATGTCATGTTCACAAGGTTGTGAACATATATTGTCAAGATAGAATCTACCCTCTGATTCAGAGTAAGCATTCCCTTGAGAATGTCACCAAGTTGATTACTGAGAACTGCAATCTTGTTGATAAATAGTTATTAACATGTTTGGTAATCATGAGTGGTTAATGGGGACTTAAGGAATATAAGAAGTACTCATAATTCTGGTTAACGGTACTAGTTATCCAACTACCTGAATATGATTACGATTACTGAAGGTAGAGGGACATTAGTTCACCATACAAGTCTAGTTGCCGCTTCAGATATGTTCTTTTGCGTTAGAGTTCAGTCATCGTTTCATAGTAGAGTAAACGTTAACTGATCAGTTGGTTAGTTTGCTGGTCAAAGAGTTTGGTCATAGAAATTAACTATTTATCTGAGCCAACAATAAAGAACTTAGGAGGTCCCACTCTTAGCTCTGCTAGGATGCTTGGAAATGCACATGAGGATCTTATTAAGATAGGTTCGATCGATAAAAGTAGTTTCGATCGATTGAAGTCTAGATAGGTTCGAGTGATCGAAAGGTGTTCAATTGATTGAAGGTTCGATCGATCGAAGCCACTTCAATCGGTCAAAGGTTAAAGTCGGTTTTGGAAATCTATAAATAGGGCAGTTGCGTACAGGGTTTAATAATCGTTGTTTTTTCTATACAAAAGCTGCAGAGACTGTTTAGGGCTTTCCAAGCCTTCTTATCTTCCCTGTTTGAGTTCCCACCAATTCTAGCCTCTCTGACAACATTCGCAGGAGACATAAGGGTGATGACTACCTAGTGGAGGCTACTACATCACCAAGGAAGAGGAATATCATAATTGGGTTCAAGACTTGAGGCATAATTCTTGTCCCCTCTTGTTAGTACGTATCTATGGAATTGACGAGTAGTAGATCCTGGGCTACCCATAAGTTTTTGAAACTTAATCTTTCCGCAGTGCATTTAAAACAAACTTTAAACCTATTTTTCTTTCATTCTAGGACTTAAAGAGGGTACGTGCTGAGGCTCTACACCGAGTACTCACTCTCTCATGAGTTGATCAAGAGATTGAGGCTATATTACGAGATATTTTGCACTATCAGGAAATTCTTGCTCGAGTCGCATATATGCCACCAGTTCATGTCACTTAGCCACCACCACCAGTACAGCCAGTACCTCCAACACTAGTCGTACTTGAGCCAGAGCAGGATGATAATGACGATGTTGACGTCGACCCAAAGGAGGATCCTATGGATGAGGGTGAGCCTAAGGATAATTCTGATGATGAGCCCGAGGATGATAAGGATCACGATGATGATTAAGAGGACGAGTCTGAGGGAGACAAGGATGGATATGAGGGTGACCATAATGATGAGTATGAAGAAGAGCCAGAGGATGACCCCGATGATGATGAGGATGAGGATAATGGTTAGGAGGGAGAGGTCATGCCTATGAATGATGCTAATAGTGAAAAGATCGAGGCAATTTAGGTTCCCTAGGGTTTTTCTATAGGACCGGTTCCGCCACACCATGTGGTTGATGGAGGATGGCTACCAGCAGACGAGCAGGAGCCAGATGTTTAGACAGAAGCTGGCCCACTCTTTGATATGGTTGATGAGTTTGATTTATGGCTTGACTAGGTGCCACCAGAGGAGATTGATGTTCTAGTAGATGAGTTGCCTCTGCTTGAGTTAGATGTTGAGGATTTTTGGGGTCGGATCCCTAGGATCTAGACTCTCTTTCTATTTCGATTAATCAGGGCATGTAGCCCACTTTTTTTGTGTACATATGTATATGATTTTGATGGTAGTGGTACATGTGTAAATGTGATGTAAATACCCTTACCATACCATACTGTAAATGTTTTGGACTGTATATATATTAGCAGCATGCTTTTGCCTGTTATTATTTCTGAGTAATCATTTTGCTAGATGTTTATGTTTACTACTTTATATGTTGATCCATTAGCATTGTGTACTTGGTATTTTTCTTCGAGTACTAGTGAGTAACATTGGTTTAATCATGTATGTTGATGTTATGGCTGACGGAACAAGGAACGTAAGGCAATGATGAGGAAGGGCCCCTATTTTAGAAAACATGGATCCTACTAGAGCTTTCAAAGCTTCTCTGCAATGCTTAGAGTTTATGGGCAAAGATCATCGTGGGAACCTCAACCACAGTAACAATAACAATAATTGGGCGAACCATCAAGCTACAACTCCGCCACTGATCACTGGAGATAAGATACTCGAGAGATTTAGAGCTTTGCAACCTGATACATTCGATGGAACCGGTAAAACCTGGCAATCTAAGAAGTGGCTGAGAAATATGGATCACATTTTCTAGAGGATAAGGTGCGCCAAAGAAGAGAAACGTAGTTTAGCTACGTTCCAGCTCACTAGTGCTGTTGATGATTGGTAGGAGTCTGAGAAAGCAACAATGGGAGCTGAAGCGTCAGAGAAGATGACGTGGCCTACATTCAAAGAGAAGTTTTTAGAGAAATACTTCCCTGAAGAAGAGAGAGGCCAAAGAGAAAGGGAGTTTATGGATTTGACCCAGGGCACCATGATAGTGTGTGAGTACGTTACACAATTCGAGAGGTTCTCTTATTTTGCCCAACATCAGATAGATACTCCACAGAAGAAGATCAAAAGGTACCACCGAGGGTTGAATACCACATGATGTTGGGACATCTAGGTATGACGTTCGAAGAATTGGTGAGATTGGCGTCCAGGTTAGAGAAGGATGGATGTGAAGGACCAAAGCAACCGATTACCCGACCCCCTGTGAGAGAAAAGTTCATGCCTAGACCCCCAGGTCAGTTTCAAGGAACGAAGAGGACCTGGAATGGAGAGAAGAAGCCTCAGATGACCTTTTCTCATAATTAAACAGCTACACCACAAGGACAACCTACTGCTATAGGAGGAAAGCTGGGGAATTGCTACAACTGTGGGACACCAGGACATCTAACCAAAGACTGTTGGTGACCAAAGAAGAATCTTCATGCTGACATCATCTGCTACAATTGTGACAAATTAGGACATGTTACTAGAGATTGCCGATCACCTCCAAGTGGATACTATGAAGTGACCACTCAAGCCAGGCTCAACGCGATCATTCCTGAAGAAGCTGGCTATGAAGAGGAGGAAGCACCACAGAATATGGAAGGTATTCTCCTATTACATGTAGTCGGATTAGAGTTTCGTTTAATATGGGAGCTACAAGTTTTTTATTGCCTTTAGACTTGTTCTGAAGTTGAGATTAGAACCCCAGACACTTAAGGATGCTCTTAACGCTATTCACTCTTAGGAGTGTCAGTTAAGTTAAACAAGGTGTGAAAGGACTACACTTTAACTATAGAAGGTCGAGTTCTTCCTGTTGATTTAATTGTGTTGACGATGAAGGAATTCGATGTAATTCTTAAAATAGACTAGCTTAGGAAGTATCGTGCGAAGTTAGACTGTACTAGTAAGTCAATTCTATTTTTCGTACCTAGGAGTGCGCCTCTTTATTTTTAGTACGATCCCTTGGCTGACGCATTTCTAACTAGATGTCTGGCCGTCGTGGTGTGTTCTAGTGCTGAGATTTTTGTGACCCAGATACCCATGGTTTGGGACTTTCCAAAAGTGTTCCAAGATATCACTGGACTATTGCCAAAGAGGGAAATCAATTTCTGCATAGAATTGGAACCAAGAACATTGTCAATTTCTAAAGCCCCATACCAGATTCCGATGGAGATGCAAGAGTGATGAGAACATGGCGGCTAGCACAAGGTGGAATGCGGACCCGAAGCACGTGCCAATTGGTCCAGTTACAAGGGCGCGAGCAAAATGGTTCAAGGACAATCTCAATGGGCTGGTTCAACAAATTTGGGTTGAGACAAATCTTTGTGGCCCAAAGGAGGATACTAGTGATCCACAAAGCTGGGTGTCCATGATTTAAGCTCTAGAATAAATTATAGGCTTGCATGCCAACTTAGGAACTTTTCATATTTGTTAGTTTGTTTTTATTTTAGTTTTGGGGTGAATTATATTGGGCCATAATATTTCGTAGGCTTATAGGGCCCAACCGTAAGCCTCAGCTATTTAAATAGTTTTAGGGTTTGTAATATTCAGTTTTGATCATTAATAATATTGTGAGAGTTTTCTCTTTGATTCTCTGAAGAACTATTCGAACCTATCAGATTTACTCTGTGGCGTTCATACTTGGACTTATCAATCGAGTTTTCCATCCTTGATTGTGGCGTCTACCTCCTTTACACCAAGGTTTGCACCTATTATAGGTGTCGGGTTACGATTTTCATTCGAATCTGACAGTAGAACGGTCTAAGGCATTAATCGTGTTACAGGTTTCGTCACATTATTGGCGTGGTTCGTATCAGTTGGTATCAGAGCACAGTTCTAGTCTCAGGTTTATCCTATTTTTTTCGTTTATGTTCTTATTAGTTTCTTCTGGTTCTGTTCTTATTCGTTTTTGTTTCTGTTTTTTTTTTCATTTTCCTATTCGTTCTCGTTTTTGAACTGTATAAAAAAAAGGTGTTCGATTACAATCTGGAATTTCATGTTTAGGGTTTGCGAATCTGATCTGTGATTTTCTCTTGTTACTTTGTGTTTCTTCATTCTCGTGATCATTGTTATTATGGTCTTTTCTTTCTCAAGAATTAGGGTTTCTGAAACAGATACGTGAGCTGTGAAGTCTCTCTGACTATTCAAAAAAAAAGAAGAGAAGAGATCGCTAGACCGCTAAAAAAAAAAAAAATTGGGGTCTAAGGAGTCCGAATCTGACCTTACTCCATAGTGTGAAAAAATTTTCCGAAAATTCCATTTTTTTGTGGTATTGGAAACCTAGTCATCCGCGTTCGTTTTAGTCGTGCTTTCAACTTCCAAATTTGATTGGTCTAATTTAGGTGTGGATTGTTACTAACAAATTCTGGACATTGTTTGATCAGTTTCATAAGAACCGAGTGAGAATTACTACTAGTGGAAAAAGGCAAGAGTGGTGAGCACATAAGAGGGTAAAAGCCGATTTGATTTAGAGTGTAAACACGAGTGAATCATTTTCTTGAGTGAAACACGTGAAGGAGTGTAGTGAGTATCTGTTTTTATTTCTAATTCGTTCTTATAGGGATTATGGCTCAAAATCAGGAAAAAGTCACAGATGAAGAGGCTCAACAACCGATTGTTACGAATCTACAAATGCAAGCTTTAGTGGGGGAGATGAGGCGGATGATGAGGGCAGAATTGGAACTGATACATGAGAGATTGGATAGAGTTGAAGAGGGTACACCACAGAGGCAACAACAAAATGTTCATAATGTACAAAGAAGGGAGAGAATTCAACCAAGGGGAGTGAGAGTTGAAGATGAGGAGTATTTTGGGGAAGACTTTGATGAAGAAAATGATCGGGAGTCAATAGATAATCATAGGAGATATGGTGGTTGAGGTAGAGAAGTTAGGTTTAGAGAAGCTAGGAATCGGGAAGATAATAATTTGGGTAGTATTAAGATGAAGATTCCTTCGTTTCAAGGAAAGACTGATCCGGAAGCATATCTTGAATGGGAGAAGAAAGTGGAATTAGTATTCGATTGACACAATTACTCCGAGATTAAAAAAGTAAAACTTTGTACCATTGAATTTTCCAATTATGCTATCATTTGGTGGGATCAATTGGTACTAAATAGGAGGAGAAATAGGGAGCATCCAATAGAGACATGGGAGGAGATGAAAACTATTTTGAGGAAGCGATTCATTCCAAGCTACTACTATCGGGAGTTGTATACCAGGTTGCAAAGTTTGAGGCAAGGTAATAGGAGTGTAGAAGAATATTATAAGGAGATGGAAGTTGCTATGATTCGAGCGAATGTAGAGGAAGATCGATAGGCTACAATGGCTAGATTCTTAGTTGGGTTGAATTAGGAAATTTCCAATGCAGTGGAATTGCAATACTATGTTGAATTGAAGGATATGGTTCACATGGCTATTAAAATTGATAATCAACTTAAGAGGAGGGGCAGCAGCACTCGTCCAAGCCAAAATCCAAGCTAAAATTCCAATACATCATCTTGGAAACCAAATAATTGGAAAAGAGATGAGAAGCAGCCTTTGGTGAAGCCAAAAACTGAGCAAAAATAAGAGGTGGCCAGCCATGGAAATCAAGGTAAATCCGATTTGTCTACTTCTCAAAACCGTGATATTAAGTGTTTTAATTGCCAAGGTAGGGGACACATAGCTAGCCAATGTCCGAACAAGAGAGTTATGGTGTTACGAGATAATGGTGAGATTGAAACCGAAGATGAAGATGACAACGAATCTGTGCCACCATTGGAGGATGGCAATGATGAAGAGTACGCTGCCCAAGGGGATTTGTTAGTGGCAAGGAGAGCTCTAAATATGCAAGTTAAATAAGATGATGAGGCGCAACGGGAGAACATTTTTTATACGAGATGTCATGTCAAAGATACGGTATGTAGCGTGATCATCGATGGGAGGAGTTGTACTAACGTTGCTAGCACAACTCTGGTGGAAAAATTAGGGCTGCCAACAATCAAGCATCCACGGCCTTATAAATTGCAATGGCTCAATGATAGTGGAGAAGTAAGGGTGACTAAACAGGTATTAGTTCCTTTTCGTATTGGGAAATATGAAGATGAAGTTTTGAGTGATGCGGTTCCGATGCAAGCTGAACACTTGTTGTTAGGGAGGCCATGGCAATTTGATTGACGTGTTAAGCATGATTGTCACGCCCCGGCGTAGCCAAAATGGAGAAAAATTTTGAATTTTCTATCTTGGACCCTGAGGCACGTGACTGGTTGCATTACCGAATTGTCCATCACCAAATGCTAATAATAAACAACATAACTAAAGGGATAAAACCAACAGCAGCTAACAAGGATATATTATAATAAGAGGCCACAATACTAGTTAACTATTACATCATGGTAGATACATCAGAGTCTTATGGCTCTAGGGCCTTACAGAACTATTACAAAAGATAGATGAAGTCCTCTGCTAGAGGTTACAACCAAAAACATTTACAAAGACGTCCACTAGTCTTCTCTCTAACTATCATATCCATAGCCATCTTCAGTGTACTCTTCCTCCATGTTCTCCTCTTGCGTAGCATCATAACCCGTGTACTCATCACCTGGATAAGCTGGACATAGGAATATCCAGCGACATGAACGTCGTCAGCTTATGAAAGCTGAGTGAGAAAACTAAATTAAATGGAACTTATATAGTCACACACAACAAAAAATATATTTACTACTTTTATTACGTCTATTAAAGTTCTCTCACGTTCTCACCGTCGGACTATAACCACTTACGTGCCCATACAGGCATTCGAAGAGAAAACAAACAATCGATACAACTCGCTTCAACATCTCGGAACATTATCACAGTCCATTACCGAAGTCTATTTCGGAGTCCTAACTCCAATCAACAGAACCAAAAAAGCTGTCACTATTGCACAACTAAATCACTTTGTACTTGCCAATTGTAACCAATCCCTCTTTTGTTAACCAAACCATCTTGCCAATTGTAACCAATCCCTCTTTTGTTAACCAAACCATCTTACACTGATCAAACCATCTTTTATTAACCAAACCATCTCGCACTGACTAAACCATCTTTCACTAACCAAAACACTTGTAAGCTTCACTTTGTCACGAAGAACCAGAGTGTTCCCACAACCTTCACGGAACCATCTTGTACTAACCAAACCATCTCTCATCAACCAAAACAACTTTCACCAACCGCCCTGTCACGAAGAACCACCACTTCGCCATCATGAAGAACCGAAGCATTTTCGGAGTGCAAGAACATCCATTCCATCACTAAGAACCGAAAGGAGTCTTCACTCTAAGAACCACCACTTCTCCATCACGAAGAACCGAAGTGTTTACGGAGTGCAAGAACATCCAATCCATCACTAAGAACCGAAAGGAGTCTTCACTCTAAGAACCACCACTTCTCCATTACAAAGAACCAAAGTGTTTACAGAGTGCAAGAACATCCATTCCATCACGAAGAACCGAAAGGAGTCTTCACTCTAAGAACCACCACTTCTCCATCACAAAGAACCGAAGTGTTTACGGAGTGCAAGAACATCCATTCCATCACGAAGAACCGAAAGGAGTCTTCACTCTAAGAACCACCACTTCTCCATCACAAAGAACTGAAGTGTTTACGGAGTGCAAGAACATCCATTCCATCACGAACAACCGAAAGGAGTTGATTCGTGGTGAAAAGTGCATATTCATAGTGTATTACATGGTCCTTTATGCATATTTTTATCCCTAAAGTCCCTACATTTAGGTGCATTCTAATAACAATATTCTTTTTATTGTGTTAATGCTAAAATATATGTTTTTGCATTATTTTATAGGTATTAGAATGTAAATCAATGAAGTGGAGCTAAAGAAAAGTGATTCTGGTGGATAGAACAACGGAAGTAGCTGAGAAAATGCCAATTTTGACAATGAAGACTTCAGATTTGGAATATTTTTCCAGAGATATGAAATGTAGATCTTTGAGTTACAGTCGCGTGGCCGCAAATGGGAGGTCAATCCGAGGTCCGAGTGAAACGTTATGGCCATTCTCCCATCGGTGCGCAGTGCTGTCAAAATCAGAGAAGTTCAAGCGATTGAGGAGAGTTCGATCGATCGAACTAAGCTCGATCGATCGAACCTTATTTTCACCCAAAAGTTGCATAAACTCTTTGGGAACCCTATATATAAGCCGTTTTGACGCCAGACGAAGGGAGGACGCTCCAGAACTCAAAAAATAGCAGTTTTAGGGTAGTTTTAGGGTTAGATTAGGTTAGATTCAAGTTTTCTTCCCCCTTTTCCATTGTTGAACTCAAGATTGATGTTGATTACAAGTTATATTCATATTATCTTCAGGTTTTTCTTCTCCTTTTTCTTTATTTGATTGTTTATTGCTTTAGATGTTAATGATTGCTATGTTTTGTTATTTCTGTATTAGTTAATCATGTTTTCATAGTTTAGACGTTGGGAATATGTGATGAAACATTGATTCCCAACCTCTGCCATGCAATCTTTAGAAACCTTGGGCTCGATCGATCGATCGAAGGTATTTCGATCGATCTAACTAAGGTCATAGTCAAGCGATCGAAGGCACTTCGATCGATTGAAGGATTAGATTGTCCGATCGATCGAGAGCGCTTCGATCGATCGAACTTGCTAATTCCTGAGATGATTCTTTTAAGTATTCCATGACTTTCTGTTTTTGAAATATGTTATCCAATTGTCCCAATAAGCTCAGTTTGTCAAAACAGTTTTTTGAACTTAAAGCCTTAAGGCTATTTTCTTCAATGACTTTTGAAAACCACTTTGAATGCTAACACCATTTAGAGTGCAAGTAATAACCATTGTTTTAAACTGTCTTCCAAGTATTTTAAACCAACTGTGATGATGTAGTCCCGGTCATGAAAGGGCTATTGATTCTTTATCTTTAGAAAAATACGGAATGCTGAAAAGGAGTGAACTCCATAGAACGTTAATGAATTTGCATGGTAGATGGTTAGGATCAATGTGGATTCACTTATTTCCAACACCTTTAATTTACCTGTTTAATTAGTTATGTTTCTTTATACTTTAGTCTATTATTTAGTTTAATTTAATTAATTAGGATTCGTTAGAACATCCACTCCCAACATTCTTATTTTCTTTTCTTTTTCTTTAGGTTATAACTTAGTATATATTCTTCATTTTCCTTCCCTGTGGGATCGACCTGGACTTATCCAGTATTACTTGCACGATCACCTACACTTGGGTGTTGCACAAGAGCGCACAACTATTTAGTCGTGTCAAGTTTTTGGCGCCGTTGCCGGGGAAGGCAACTAGGTTAGGATTTAATAAGTTATTTCCAATTTTTTCTTACTTTTCAAAAAAAAAAAAATAATAATAATAATAATACTAAAAACTTTGGACTTTTTCTCTCACAAATAAATAAATAAAATTTCTTGTGTTTAAAATTTTTTGGATAAACATGTCTTATACATATTATCCTCCATACAACACAAGCACCAATAATAGGTACACACTTGAAAATCAAAATAGTTATTCCCCCAAGTTGGCAAGCACCCACTTATGACGCGCATTATCAACCCGAGTGCTACCAACCACCACAATGGGAAAACAATAGTGGTAGTCCCCCAAATTATCAAACATATCAAGAACCTCCATATGGAGAGTTCTATCAATCGCAATGGGGATATAACCAAAATGATAGCATAGAATATAGTAGTAGCTCCCACGATTACCAAACGCACCAAGACTTTCCCTTTGGCGAGTCTTGTCCACAAACACAATGGGACGAAACTTCATATAGTAATAATGAGGAGAATAACCAAGTTGAGGATAATGGTATGCTAAAATTGCTACTTAGTGAAATGAAAAGGCTAGATAGTACACTAGATAAATTAGAAACTAGATATCAACAAGCATATGCTAGCCAACCTTTAGATGACTATACCAATCCTTCAACACTACAACCTGAATTTCACGACACTAACAATGGAATGGAATTAGTGGACAATAACGGGTTTATACCGAATGAGGTTAACAACTCACTCACAAAAGTGATAACCCAACAAGAACTCCAAAACCAAACCATTGAGCATGAAGTTGTAGAATTATCTTCTCCTCAGTACACAACCCCAGATATCAACTCCTTCACTGCCTGGATAAATTTGCACAGTCTCTTGGTCCAGAGTACTTCAATAGATGACACATATAGTGAGGAGAGTTACACGGATGAGAATAAGGTTTTTACAGATAATGAGAGTTTAGGAGACTGCACGCAATTAAGAAAGGATGAGTCCCCTGTTTACTCTACCCCTACCTTTGATAGTAACCCTAGGGAGGACATAATTGAAATTTCAAAATTCAATTTAGATTCATCTGATATTCATGAACCCTCACCTCTTTCGACCGAAGAGGTGGTGTCACCAAGTTGCCCATCACCTATCCTCTCTATTAATCAAAACTCTCATCCCGAGCTTAAAAGTTATGCGTACCCCACTATTGAACAAAAAGAATGTGTTGTAGAAGAGGATGATAAGGAGTCTATCACATGTAATTTGCCAAATTTTACATTTCAAAATTTTGTGAGTGAGTTGTTAACCTCATTCGGTATAAACCCGTTATTGTCCACTAATTCCATTCCATTGTTAGTGTCGTGAAATTACATGTGATAGACTCCTTATCATCCTCTTCTACAACACATTCTTTTTGTTCAATAGTGGGGTACACATAACTTTTAAGCTCGGGATGAGAGTTTTGATTAATAGAGAGGATAGGTGATGGGCAACTTGGTGACACCACCTCTTCGGCCGAAAGAGGTGAGGGTTCATGAATATCAGATGAATCTAAATCGAATTTTGAAATTTCAATTATGTCCTCCCTAGGGTCACTATCAAAGGTAGGGGTAGAGTAAACAGGGGACTCATCCTTTCTTAATTGTGTGCAGTCTCCTAAACTCTCATTATCTGTAAAAACCTTATTCTCATCCGTGTAACACTCCTCACTTTATGTGTCATCTATTGAAGTACTCTGGACCAAGAGACTGTGCAAATTTATCCAGGCAGTGAAGGTGTTGATATCTGGGGTTGTGTACTGAGGAGAAGATAATTCTACAACTTCATGCTCAATGGTTTGGTTTTGGAGTTCTTGTTGGGTTATCACTTTTGTGAGTGAGTTGTTAACCTCATTAGGTATAAACCCGTTATTGTCCACTAATTCCATTCCATTGTTAGTGTCGTGAAATTCAGGTTGTAGTGTTGAAGGATTGGTATAGTCATCTAAAGGTTGGCTAGCATATGCTTGTTGATATCTAGTTTCTAATTTATCTAGTGCACTATCTAGCCTTTTCATTTCACTAAGTAGCAATTTTAGCATACCATTATCCTCAATTTGGTTATTCTCCTCATTATTACTATATGAAGTTTCGTCCCATTGTGTTTGTGGACAAGACTCGCCAAAGGGAAAGTCTTGGTGCGTTTGGTAATCGTGGGAGCTACTACTATATTCTATACTATCATTTTGGTTATATCCCCATTGCAGTTGATAGAACTCTCCATATGGAGGTTCTTGATATGTTTGATAATTTGGGGGACTACCACTATTGTTTTCCCATTGTGGTGGTTGGTAGCACTCGGGTTGATAATGCGCGTCATAAGTGGGTGCTTGCCAACTTGGGGAATAACTATTTTGATTTTCAAGTGTGTACCTATTATTGGTGCTTGTGTTGTATGGAGGATAATATGTATAAGACATGTTTATCCAAAAAAATTTAAACACAAGAAATTTTATTTATTTATTTGTGAGAGAAAAAGTCCAAAGTTTTTATTATTATTATTCTTTTTTCTTAAATTTTTTTTAAAATTTTTATTTTTTTTTTTGAAAAGTAAGAAAAAATTGGAAATAACTTAGTAAAATCCTAACCTAGTTGCCTTCCCCGGCAACGGCGCCAAAAACTCAACACGACTAAATAGTTGTGCGCTCTTGTGCAACACCCAAGTGTAGGTGATCGTGCAAGTAATACTGGATAAGTCCAGGTCGATCCCACAGGGAAGGAAAAGGAAGAATATATACTAAGTTATAACCTAAAGAAAAAGAAAAGAAAATAAGAATGTTGGGAGTGGATGTTCTAACGAATCATAATTAATTAAATTGAACTAAATAACAGACTAAAGTATAAAGAAACATAACTAATTAAACAGGTAAATTAAAGGTGTTGGAAATAAGTGAATCCACATTGATCCTAACCATCTACCATGCAAATTCATTAACGTTCTATGGAGTTCACTCCTTTTCAGCATTCCGTATTTTTCTAAAGATAAAGAATCAATAGCCCTTTCATGACCGGGACTACATCATCACAGTCGGTTTAAAATACTTGGAAGACAGTTTAAAACAATGGTTATTACTTGCACTCTAAATGGTGTTAACATTCAAAGTGGTTTTCAAAAGTCATTGAAGAAAATAGCCTTAAGGCTTTAAGTTCTAAAAACTACTTTGATACACTGAGCTTATTGGGACAATTTGATAACATATTTCAAAAACAAAAAGTCATGGAATACTTAAAAGAATCATCTCAGGAATTAGCAAGTTCGATCGATCGAAGCGCTCTCGATCGATCGGACAACCTCATCCTTTAATCTATCGAAGTGCCTTCGATCGCTTGACTATGGCCCTAGTTAGATCGATCGAAATACATTCGATCGATCGATCGAGCCCAAGGTTTCTAAAGATTGCATGGCAAATGTTGTGAATCAATGTTTCATCACATATTCCCAACGTCTAAACTATGAAAACATGATTAACTAATACAGAAATAACAAAACATAGCAATCATTAACATCTAAAGCAATAAACAATCAAATAAAGAAAAAGGAGAAGAAAAACCTGAAGACAATATGAATATAACTTGTAATCAACATCAATCTTGAGTTCAACAATGGAAAAGGAGGAAGAAAACTTGAATCTAACCTAATCTACACCTAATCTAACCCTAAAACTACCCTAAAACTGCTGTTTTCTGCATTCTGGAGCGTCCTCCCTTCGTCTGGCGTCAAAACGGCTTATATATAGGGTTCCCAAAGAGTTTATGCAACTTTTGGGTGAAAATAAGGTTCGATCGATTGAACTCTCCTCAATCGCTTGAACTTCTCTGATTTTGACAGCACTGCGCACTGATGGGATAATGGCCATAACTTTTCACTCGGACCTCGGATTGACCTCCTGTTTGTGGCCACGCGACTGTAACTCAAATATCTACATTTCATATCTCTGGAAACATATTCCAAATCTGAAGTCTTCATTGTCAAAATTGGCGTTTTCTCAGCTACTTCCGTTGTTCTATCCACCAGAATCACTTTTCTTTAGCTCCACTTCATTGATTTACATTCTAATACCTATAAAACAATGCAAAAACATATATTTTAGCATTAACACAATAAAAAGAATATTTTTATTAGAATGCACCTAAATGTAGGGACTTTGGGGATAAAAATATGCACAAAGGACCATGTAATACACTATGAATATGCACTTTTCACCACGAATCACACCCCTCAACTAGCTCGTTGCTAGTCCCTAGCAATGAAGCGAACTACAACAGTGTTTATTTAAACTCTAAGAATTGAAAACAAAGAAAGTAAAAATCCTAAATCACTTTCGCAGGAATCGCGATTGCATTTAGCGTATGCAACAAGCCTTTAAACCCCTAGGTTCCCCCTAGTGGACGAGTATTGTCTCGTGAGGGTTTGCAGTGAATCTACCCACAAAATTCATGTTTAAGGTAATGGTTCTCATTTAAATTTTTTCAAGAAAATTTTTCCTCTCATTTAGCAATGTGGTTAAGCTCAACAATCTCATGAAACTCTCTAGTATGCCATAGCAATGCAACACACACATTACAGTTAATCTACTATCAAAGTCATTAAGATGTTCCATACCTATCAATCTTCAAGTGTGTGTGTGAATGGACAACCAAAATACAAAACTTTAATTTCAAAGCTGGCATAACCTAAGATACTATCAAGACGTTCATTTTGACTCAACTCTCACTGGGATTACACTCTTAAGATGAAATCACTCCGAATTAGGTGTAATAATTATCACTCATGAGATGGAAGCTATAAAGAGTAAATGTAAATGGAATCTAATGCTTCTCATATCTAAATAGAAAAACGGACATTTTAGTGCATAAAGTCTCATGAATGGATACTTTTCACTAGAAGAGCGAGATACCGTGGAGAACTCCCTCATTACCTTAACTTCAAATCCAATTACTTAAAATCATTAGGACTTTGAAAAAGAGGTGTTAAGTGAAAGAAGAAAGAGGCTCGTAATATTCAATTGGGTTAAAGGATGTGATTGGAATGTCGATTACAACTTTTCAAACTTTCCCACATCTCCAATCTCTCTCTTCTTCTTCTTCTTCTTCTTTTCTTTTTTTCTTTTTTTTTTTTATCCTTTCCCACACACTTCTTTTTGTTATTATTTCTTTTCTTTTCTTTTTTTTTCTTTTGTAACAACCATTGGCATTTTTTTCTTTTATTTATTTTTTTTTCATGCTTTTCTTTTTCTTTGCCAACTCTCCCTTATTCACACTAGCACTTTCTTATCAAGAAAACACATCCAAATCACTTCTAGATAAAGAAAAGAAACTCAAACTCGTAATATGGAGTTAGGTATGAACTTTAGGATTGTGAAGACAAGGTGCATATGGTGAAGGCTCAAGACAGTGAATTTAAGGAATAGCAGAGAGGTAGGCCAAAGCTGTATTATGCATGTATGGTCAAAAGATGGCCTAAATCATCTTCTTAGTTAATAGGATTATTTATTTAAGTAAATTCAAGAGATCTAAAGTTGGTAAATCCTGAACGTTCTCTTCTAGTGATCAGTCAAAATGAAGAAGAAAAATGAGACTTACAACGAATTAATACGCTTTTCAAAAAGTAAGAGTAATTTTATAAAACCCTCAAAAACAAAGAATGGCACAAAAGCTCACTTGGGTTATTAGTCTCCACTACAGTCTTTCAAGATACTTAAACTATGCTTACTAATCCATTTTAGCTAAGTACAAGGTTGTCATAACATGCTCAAAGTTGTTTGAAGATTAAAAAGCATAAAATATACTATAACTAAGATAGTAAAGAAACTACCATAGTGTATCACATACTAAAAACATACAGAAAATAACACTAATGCATCATAACTAACTACATTAACTAAGAGAGAAATACAAGAACCATTTTATTCTATTTAAATAAATTTTAAATTTTAAATTTTTTTTGCAATTTTTAATTTACTGAGTCATGTTGCTAAGCATGTATATTGACATTAAAGCACCACAAAAAGATATGAGGCATGCAATGACTCACTCCCCCCAACTAAAACTAAACATTGTCCCCAATGTTCTAAACTAAGCATATGGACATGCAAAGTAAAGCGAGAGAAGGAAGGATGTTACCTCGAGACGTTACTATTCAGATTTTTTTTTAAGTTACCTGCAAAATCATTAGTAGCAACAAGGAAAAATAGAATATAATAGAACTACTCAGTAAATAAATTCGGTTAATCAAAAATTTTATCATAAAGTAATAATCGAAATTTTTGAGGATCTTCCCAATGAAACAATTTAACAGTGAAAAGAATGTAGGGATCCTCATAAAAATGCAACTCCCCCCAACTAATGTCAGGCTCAAGGTCAGAGGAGATGATGCAAAACCAATGGCTTCCAAATTTGTTAGGGACAGTTATAAGAGATATACCACACTTTTTAGGAATTATACTCAAGGAAAGATCTTTGGTGTTGGTAATTTCTATAACAACCTCCATTTTTTTATTATCAAAAACAGGCGGAGGCCATGGTTCAATAAAAGGGGTAGGGTCTAAGTGACATTCTAATGAAGCTTTACTACCCTCCTCTTGTTTTAGAACAGAATCTATGGAGATGTGATCATAGGAATTGGATTTCTGTCCTATGTACATTGATTTGGACTGGACTTGGATGAAGCTATCAATTTGGGCCTCAATGTCATTATTATTCAAGAAGGTCAAGCAGTCTAGCAGATTACTAGCTTCTTGTTGAAGTTTAAGATCATCTAAAGTGGGCCCAATATTTTTCAAATCCTCTCTCACAAAATTTTGAAATGTAAAATTTGGCAAATTACATGTGATAGATGACACGACTAAAAAGTTGTGCGCTCTTGTGCAACACCCAAGTGTAAGTGATCGTGCAAGTAATACTGGATAAGTCCAGGTCGATCCCACAGGGAAGGAATAGGAAGAATATCTACCAAGTTATAACCTAAAGAAATAGAAAAGGTGAATGTAGAAGAGAAGGTTCTAACGAATCCTAATTAATTAACTTAAACTAAATAATAAACTAAAGCTTATAAAAACATAACTAATCAAACAGATAAACTAAAGGTGCTGGAAACACGTGAATCCACATTGATCCTAACCATCTACCATGCATATTCATTCACGCTCTATGGAGTTCATTCCTTTTCAGCATTCCGTATTTTTCTAAAGATATAGAATCAATAGCCCTTTCATGGCCGGGACTATATCATCACAAGTGATTTAAAATACATGAAAGACGGTTTAAAACAATGGTAATTACTTACACTCTAAATGGTGTTAGCATTCAAAGTGGTTTTCAAAAGTCATTGAAGAAAAGGCCTTAAGGCTTTAAGTTCTAAAAACTGTTGTGACAAACTGAGCTTATTGGGACAATTTGATGACAGATTTCTAAAACAGAAAGTCATGGAATACTTAAAAGAATCATCTCAAGATTTAACATGTTCGATCGATCGAAGCGCTCTCGATCGATCGGACAGTCATCCTTCAATCGATCGAAATGCCTTCGGTCGCTTGACTGTGGCCCTGGTTCGATCGATCGAAATACCTTCGATCGATCGAGCCCAAGATTTCTAAAGGTTGCATGGAAGAGGATAAGAATCGATGTTTCATCACATATTTCCAACGTCTAAACTACGGAAACATGATAAAACTAATACAGAAACAGTAAAACATAGCGATCATAGTAACTAAAGTAATAAACAATGAAATAAAGTAAAAGGGAAGGAAAAACCTGTAATAATCTGAAAATAACTTGAAACAAACTTGGAATAAACATCAATCTTCAATAATCTTGAGTAAAACAATGAAAAAGGAGGAAGAAAACATAAATCTAACCTAATCTACACCTAATCTAACCCTAAAACTACCCTAAACTGCTGTTCTGTGCGTTCTAGAGCGTCCCCCCTTCGTCTGGCGTCAAAACGACGTATATATAGGGTTCCCACAGAGTTTACGCAACTTTTGGGTGAAAATAAGGTTCGATTGATCGAGCTCAGTTCGATCGATCGAAGTCCTAACTCACTTTCGCAGGAATCGCGATTGCATTTAGCATATGCAACAAGCCTTTAAACCTCTAGGTTCCCCCTAGTGGACGAGTGTTGTCTCGTGAGGGTTTGCAGTGAATCTACCCACAAAATTCATGTTTATGGTAATGGTTCTAGTTAAATGTTTTCAAGAAATTTTTCCTCTCATTTAGCAATGTAGTTAAGCTCAACAATCTCATGAAACTCTCTAGTATGCTCTAGCAATGCGACACACACATTAAAGTTAATCTACTATCAAAGTCATTAGAATATTCCATACCTATTAATCTTCAAGTGTGTGTGTGAATGGACAACCAAAATACAAAACTTCAATTTCAAAGCTCGCATAACCTAAGACACTATCAAGATGTTCGTTTTGACTCAACTCTCACTGGGATTACACTCTCAAGATGAAATCACTCCGAATTAGGTGTAATAGTTATCACTCATGATATGGAAGCTATAAAGAGTAAATGTGAATGGAATCTAATGCTTCTCATATCTAAATAGAAAAACGGACATTTTAGTGCATAAAGTCTCATGAAAGGATACTTTTCACTAGAAGAGCGAGATACCGTGGATAACTCTCTCATTACCTTAACTTCAAATCCAATTTACTTAAAATCATCAGGACTTTGAAAAAGAGGTGTTAGATTAAGAAGAAAAAGGCTCGTGATATTCAATTGGGTCAAAGGATGTGATTGGAATGTCTACTATAACTTTTCAAACTTCCCACATCTCCAATCTCTCTCTTCTTCTTTTCTTTTATTTATTTTTTTCACACTCTTCTTTTCATTCCTTTTTTTTTTTTTTTTTTTTTTTTGTAACAACCATTGGTATTTTTTTTCTTTTTCTTCTCATGCTTTTCTTTTTTTCTTTCATTTTTTTCTTTGCCAACTTTCCCTTATTCACACTAACAAATTTCTTGTCAATGCAACACATCCCAATCACACCTAAATAAAAAAAACACTGATGCTTGAACTCCTAATTTGGAGTTAGGTATAGACTTTAGGATTATGAAGACAAGGAAAATATGATAAGCTCAAGAGGTGAAGTAAAGAAATATCATGGAGGTAGGCCAAGGCTATATTATCCATATATGGTCAAAAGATGGCCTAAATCATCTTCTAAGTTAATAGGATTATTCATTTCAGTAAATTCAAGAGCTCTAAATTTGGTAAATCATGAACGTTCTCTTCTAGTGATCAGTCAAAATGAAGAAGAAAAATGAGACTTACAACGAATTAATACGCTTTTCAAAAAGTAAGAGTAATTTTATAAAACCCTCAAAAACAAAGAATGGCACAAAAGCTCACTTGGGTTATTAGTCTCCACTACAGTCTTTCAAGATACTTAAACTATGCTTACTAATCCATTTTAGCTAAGTACAAGGTTGTCATAACATGCTCAAAGTTGTTTGAAGATTAAAAAGCATAAAATATACTATAACTAAGATAGTAAAGAAACTACCATAGTATATCACATACTAATAACATACAGAAAATAACACTAATGCATCATAACTAACTACATTAACTATGAGAGAAATACAAGAACCATTTTATTATATTAAAAAAAATAAAAATAAAAATTTAAAATTTTTGCAGATTTTAATTTACTGAGTTACATGTTGCTAAGCAGGTATATGATACTAAAGTACAACAAAAAGATATGAGGCATGCAATGACTCACTCCCCCCCAACTAAAACTAGACATTGTCCTCAATGTTCTAAACTAAGCACATGGACATGTAAAGTAAAGCGAGGGAAGGAAGGATTTTACCTCGAAGCGTTAATATCCATTTTTTTTCAAGCTACCTGCAAGATCATTAGTAGCAACAAGGAAACATAGATACAACTACTCAGTAAATAAATTCGGTTAATCAAGATTTTTATTATAGATTAACAACCGAAATTTTTGAGGATCTTCCCAATAAAATAATTTAACAGTGAGAAGAATGTTGGGATCCTCATAAAAATGCAACTCCCCCCAACTAATGTCAGGCTCAAGGTCAGAGGAGATGATGCAAAACCTATGGCTTCCAAATTTTTTTGGGACAGTTATAAAAGGAATACCACACTTTTTAGGAATTATATGCAAGAAACGATCTTTGGTGTTGGTATTTCCTATAACAACCTCTATTTTAATACTAAAAACAGGGGGAGGCCATGGTTCAATAAAAGGGGCAGGGTCAAAGTGATGTTCTAATGAAGCTTCACCACCCTCCGCTTGTCCTAGAACAGAATCTATGGAGATATAATCATAGGAATGGAATTTCTGTTCTATGCACATGGTTTTGGACTGGACTAGGATAAAGCTATCTATTTGGGCCTCAATGTCATAATCACTCAAGAAGGTCAAGCAGTCTAGAAGATTGCTAGCTTCTTGTTGAATTTTAAGATCATCTAAAGTGGGCCCAATATTTTCCAAGTCTTCTCTCAAAGAATTTTGAAAGTTAAAATTTTGTGAAGAACATGTGCTAGTATCCTTACCATCCTCTTCCGCAACACATTCTGTTTGTTCACGAATGGGGTACACATAACATTCAAGCTCAGGACGAGAGCTTTGATTGATAGCAAGGATAGGTGATGGGTAACTTGGTGACACCACCTCTTCGGTCGAAAGAGGTGAGGGTTCATGAATATCACAAGAATCTAAATCAGATTTAGATTTTTCAATTATGTCCTCTCTAGGGTCACTTTCAAAGGTAGGGGTAGAGTCAACAGGGGACTCTTCCTTTCCTAATTGCGTGCAATCACCTAAACTCTCGTCATCTTTTAAAACCTCATTCTCATCCTTGTAACTCTTCTCACTATATATGTCATCTATTGAGGTGCTCTGGACAAAGAGATTGTGCAGTTTTATCCAGGCAGTGAAGGAGTTGATATCTGGGGCTGTATGTTGAGGAGAAGATGGTTCTACAACTTCATGCTCAATGGTTTGGTTTTGGAGTTCTTGTTGGGTTATCACTTTCTCAAATGAGTTGTTAACCTCACTCGGTATGAACCCATCATTGTCCTCTAATTCCATTCCATTGTTAGTGTCTTGAAATTCAGGTTGTAGCGTTGAAGGACTGGTATAATCTTCTAAAGGTTGGCTGTCAAATGCTTGTTGATATCTAGCTCCTAATTTATCAATTGCACTCTCTAGCCTTTTCATTTCACTAAGCAGCAATTCTAACATACCATTATCCTCAACTTGGTTATTCTCCTCATTATAACTATATGAAGTTTCACCCCATTGTTGTTGGTAATAGTCCCCTTCCCATTGTGTTTGTGTGCAAGACTCCCCAGAAGGAAAGTCTTGGTGCATTTGGTAATCGTGGGAACTACTACTATATCCAACACTATCATTTTGGTTATATCCCCATTGCGATTGATAGAACTCTCCAGGTGGAGGTTCTTGATATGTTTGATAACATGGGGGACTAACACGATGGTTTTCCCATTGTGGTGATTGGTAGCACTCAGGTTGATAATGTGCATCATATGTGGGTGCTTGCCAACTCGGGGTATAGTTCTCATTACCTAATGTGTACCCATTCGTGGTATTTGTGTTGTATGGAGGGTAATATGGATAAGACATGTTTACCCAAAATATTTAAACAAAAGAAATTTTTTTTTTCTAGTGAGAGAAAAAGTCCAATGGTTTTTTTTTTTTTTTTTTTTAAGTAAAAGAAGAAAAATGGAAATAACTTAGTAAAATCCTAACCTAGTTGCCTTCCCCGGCAACGGCGCCAAAAACTTGACACGACTAAAAAGTTGTGCGCTCTTGTGCAACACCCAAGTGTAGGTGATCGTGCAAGTAATACTGGATAAGTCCAGGTCGATCCCACAGGGAAGGAATAAGAAGAATATCTACCAAGTTATAACCTAAAGAAATAGAAAAGATGAATGTAGAAGAGAAGGTTCTAACGAATCCTAATTAATTAACTTAAACTAAATAATAAACTAAAGCTTATAAAAACATAACTAATCAAACAGATAAACTAAAGGTGCTGGAAACACGTGAATCCACATTGATCCTAACCATCTACCATGCATATTCATTCACGCTCTATGGAGTTCATTCCTTTTCAGCATTCCGTATTTTTCTAAAGATATAGAATCAATAGCCCTTTCATGGCCGGGACTATATCATCACAAGTGATTTAAAATACATGAAAGACGGTTTAAAACAATGGTAATTACTTACACTCTAAATGGTGTTAGCATTCAAAGTGGTTTTCAAAAGTCATTGAAGAAAAGGCCTTAAGGCTTTAAGTTCTAAAAACTGTTGTGACAAACTGAGCTTATTGGGACAATTTGATGACAGATTTCTAAAACAGAAAGTCATGGAATACTTAAAAGAATCATCTCAAGATTTAACATGTTTGATCGATCGAAGCGCTCTCGATCGATCGGACAGTCATCCTTCAATCGATCGAAATGCCTTCGGTCGCTTGACTGTGGCCCTGGTTCGATCGATCGAAATACCTTCGATCGATCGAGCCCAAGATTTCTAAAGGTTGCATGGCAGAGGATAAGAATCGATGTTTCATCACATATTTCCAACGTCTAAACTACGGAAACATGATAAAACTAATACAGAAACAGTAAAACATAGCGATCATAGTAACTAAAGTAATAAACAATGAAATAAAGTAAAAGGGAAGGAAAAACCTGTAATAATCTGAAAATAACTTGAAACAAACTTGGAATAAACATCAATCTTCAATAATCTTGAGTAAAACAATGAAAAAGGAGGAAGAAAACATAAATCTAACCTAATCTACACCTAATCTAACCCTAAAACTACCCTAAACTGCTGTTCTGTGCGTTCTGGAGCGTCCCCCCTTCGTCTGGCGTCAAAACGACGTATATATAGGGTTCCCACAGAGTTTACGCAACTTTTGGGTGAAAATAAGGTTCGATCGATCGAGCTCAGTTCGATCGATCGAAGGTTCGATCGATTGAACTCTTTTCAATCGCTTGAACTCTCTGATTTTGACAGCACTGCACCCCGATGGGAGAATAGCCATAACTTTTTACTCGGACCTCGGATTGACCTCCCGTTTGCGGCCACGCGACCGTAACTCAAAGATCTACATTTCATGTCTCTGGGAAAATCTTCTAAATCTGAAGTCATTATTGTCAAAATTGGCGTTTTCTCAGCTGCTTCTGTTGTTCTATCCACCAGAATTACTTTCTTTAGCTCCACTTCATTGATTTACATCCTAATACCTATAAAACAATGCATAAACATATGTTTTAGCATTAACACAATAAAAAGAACATTGTTATTAGAATGCACCTAAATGTAGGGACTTTGGGGATAAAGATGCATAAAATACCACGTAATATACTATAAATATGCACTTTTCACCTTGAATCAATAGACTCCTTATCATCCTCTTCTACAACACATTCTTTTTGTTCAATAGTGGGGTACACATAACTTTTAAGCTCGGGATGAGAGTTTTGATTAATGGAGAGGATAGGTGATGGGCAACTTGGTGACACCACCTCTTCGGCCGAAAGAGGTGAGGGTTCATGAATATCAGATGAATCTAAATCGAATTTTGAAATTTCAATTATATCCTCCCTAGGGTCACTATCAAAGGTAGGGGTAGAGTAAACAGGGGACTCATCCTTTCTTAATTGCGTGCAGTCTCCTAAACTCTCATTATCTGTAAAAACCTTATTCTCATCCGTGTAACTCTCCTCACTATATGTGTCATCTATTGAAGTACTCTGGACCAAGAGACTGTGCAAATTTATCCAGGCAGTGAAGGAGTTGATATATGGGGTTGTGCATTGAGGAGAAGATAATTCTACAACTTCATGCTCAATGGTTTGGTTTTGGAGTTCTTGTTGGGTTATCACTTTTGTGAGTGAGTTGTTAACCTCATTCGGTATAAACCGGTTATTGTCCACTAATTCCATTCCATTGTTAGTGTCGTGAAATTCAGGTTGTAGTGTTGAAGGATTGGTATAGTCATCTAAAGGTTGGCTAGCATATGCTTGTTGATATCTAGTTTCTAATTTATCTAGTGCACTATCTAGCCTTTTCATTTCACTAAGTAGCAGTTTTAGCATACCATTATCCTCAACTTGGTTATTCTCCTCATTATTACTATATAAAGTTTCGTCCCATTGTTGTTGGTAGTAATTCCCATCCCATTGTGTTTGTGGACAAGACTCGCCAAAGGGAAAGTCTTGGTGCGTTTGGTAATCGTGGGAGCTACTACTATATTCTATACTATCATTTTGGTTTATATCCCCATTGCGGTTGATAGAACTCTCCATATGGAGGTTCTTGATATGTTTGATAATTTGGGGGACTACCACTATTGTTTTCCCATTGTGGTGGTTGGTAGCACTCGGGTTGATAATGCGCGTCATAAGTGGGTGCTTGCCAACTTGGGGAATAACTATTTTGATTTTCAAGTGTGTACCTATTATTGGTGCTTGTGTTGTATGGAGGATAATATGTATAAGACATGTTTATCCAAAAAAATTTAAACACAAGAAATTTTATTTATTTATTTGTGAGAGAAAAAGTCCAAAGTTTTTATTATTATTATTTTTTTTTCTTAAATTTTTTTTTTACGTTTTTTTTTTTTTTTTTTTTTTTTGAAAAGTAAGAAAAAATTTGAAATAACTTAGTAAAATCCTAACCTTGTTGCCTTCCCCGGCAACGGCGCCAAAAACTTGACACGACTAAATAGTTGTGCGCTCTTGTGCAACACCCAAGTGTAGGTGATCGTGCAAGTAATACTGGATAAGTCCAGGTCGATCCCACAGTGAAGGAAAATGAAGAATATATACTTAGTTATAACCTAAAGAAAAAGAAAAGAAAATAAGAATGTTGGGAGTGGATGTTCTAACGAATCCTAATTAATTAAATTAAACTAAATAATAGACTAAAGTCTAAAGAAACATAACAAATTAAACAGGTAAATTAAAGGTGTTGGAAATAAGTGAATCCACATTGATCCTAACCATCTACCATGCAAATTCATTAACGTTCTATGGAGTTCACTCCTTTTCAGCATTACGTATTTTTCTAAAGATAAAGAATCAATAGCCCTTTCATGACCGGGACTACATCATCACAGTTGGTTTAAAATACTTGGAAGACAGTTTAAAACAATGGTTATTACTTGCACTCTAAATGGTGTTAGCATTCAAAGTGGTTTTCAAAAGTCATTGAAGAAAATAGCCTTAAGGCTTTAAGTTCAAAAAACTGTTTTGACAAACTGAGCTTATTGGGACAATTTGATAACATATTTCAAAAATAGAAAGTCATTGAATACTTAAAAGAATCATCTCAGGAATTAGCAAGTTCGATCGATCGAAGCGCTCTCGATCGATCGGACAACCTCATCCTTCAATCGATCGAAGTGCCTTCGATCGCTTGACTATGGCCCTAGTTAGATCAATCGAAATACCTTCGATCGATCGATCGAGCCCAAGGTTTCTAAAGATTGCCTGACAGAGGTTGGGAATCAATGTTTCATCACATATTCCCAACGTCTAAACTATGAAAACATGATTAACTAATACAGAAATAACAAAACATAGCAATCATTAACATCTAAAGCAATAAACAATCAAATAAAAAAAAAGGAGAAGAAAAACCTGAAGATAATATTAATATAACTTGTAATCAACATCAATCTTGAGTTCAACAATGGAAAAGGAGGAAGAAAACTTGAATCTAACCTAATCTACACCTAATCTAACCCTAAAACTACCCTAAAACTGCTGTTTTCTGCGTTCTGGAGCGTCCTCGCTTCGTCTGGCGTCAAAACTGCTTATATATAGGGTTCCCACAAATTTTACGCAACTTTTGGGTGAAAATAAGGTTCGATCGATCGAGCTTAGTTCGATCGATCGAAGGTTCGATCGATTGAACTCTCCTCAATCGCTTGAACTTCTCTGATTTTGACAGCACTGCGCACCGATGGGAGAATGGCCATAACTTTTCACTTGGACCTCGGATTGACCTACCGTTTGCGGCCACGCGACTGTAACTCAAAGATCTACATTTCATATCTCTGGAAAAATATTCCAAATCTGAAGTCTTCATTGTCAAAATTGGCGTTTTCTCAGCTGCTTCCGTTGTTCTATCCACCAGAATCACTTTTCTTTAGCTCCACTTCATTGATTTACATTCTAATACCTATAAAACAATTCAAAAACATATATTTTAGCATTAACACAATAAAAAGAATATTGTTATTAGAATGTACCTAAATGTAGGGACTTTGAGGATAAAAATATGCATAAAGGACAATGTAATACACTATGAATATGCACTTTTCACCACGAATCAGGAGTCTTCACTCTAGGAACCACCACTTCTCCATCACAAAGAACCAAAGTGTTTACGGAGTGCAAGAACATCCATTCCATTACGAAGAACCGAAAGGAGTCTTCACTCTAAGAATCACAACTTCTCCATCACAAAGAACCGAAATGCTACACAACTTTCACATTCGTCCACGATACCCTTTTCTCACTATCCTGACCTCCGCTGCCCAGATTACCTATCCGGCAATTATCCTTAGCATAATCTGCTTCTAACATAGCATAACCAACCCTTACGTTTTCCCGACCGCGCATTCGTCACTCATTTTGGAATTTAGTACATTAAAGGACTTCCGAATATACTTTCGAAGTTACGTTTATACATCCGTCATTCTGTTTTATGTCGTAATATACTTACAATGGAAACTTATCCAATCACTATCAACGCAATAATCGTGCCGTACAACATACTTATAGCTTGGGTATGAACTATTTATGGTCATCACACTATATTCATAACAACGGAAACCTAGCGTGTAGCTCGTGGATTTAATATCAATAATATATAGATGAAACCCTTAACATACTTATCTACTCGATAGCACTATCATAGCACAAGATATCCATAACCACACAGGTACCGGAAAGCAAACATCATCAATAAACACATCATACAAGTAGTTATACAATCTGCCAGAAATTAATTTTACAATGTCGACTGAATTGATATGATTTATTTGGGCATGATAAATTGATTTGTAGATCAAACTCAAAACTAGAACATTGTAGATAATTGGATTAGCTTCATGTACAAAAAATATCTAGCTTTAATTATATTTTTGAGCTGCTCAAAATATTTATTTTACTTAGACATTTCTATATTTTCGGACTGCTCTGTCCCAGATTTATAGTACTGCGTTCCATGTGCATTTCACCTATTAAGGAGTCATTTTTAGACCAGACTATATAAGAGTTATTTGTAGATAAATGAGTTAGATTTCTCCACAAAAACACCTAGCTTAATTCAGATTTCGGAGCTCCTTAAAACACTCATTTTACTAAACTACATGCTGCTGGAGGTTTCTGTTTCTCATATTAAAAGTACTTCGTTGTATGTACATTTCACCTATGAAGAAGTGATTTTTAGACTGAGCTATAGAAGAGTTATTTGTAGATAAATGCGTTAGATGTATCCACCAAAAAACCTAGCTTCATTCCCATTTTTGAACTGCTCGAAATGTTCATTTTACTAAACTACATTCTGCTGGAGGTTTCTGCTTCCCAGATTTGAAAATTTATCTTGCATGGCATGGATCTCTCAAACTATCAACATCAAGCACATAATAAACATTAATACATACTATATAGGTTCTAAAGTGAGTTAGAATACTCACATAAACTTGAAATTGAGCTTGGGCTTTGGATTAGAGCTTAGGAAGCTTGGACACAAGCTTCAAGTGATGGAATCTTCTTCTTCCTCCTCTTCTAATCCTCTTTCTTCTCTTCCATTTTTTCTCATGGACATGCAAGTCTCCTAACTTCCTCTCTAAGTGCAGATTATGAAGAGTAAGAGAGGGTAATGTATGCTATAGGCATGTATATATAGAAAAACCCAAGTGCTAGGTGTCATTTGCATGGTTATATGCCATGCCATGTGTCCAACAAGTGGACAAGTGTCACATGGGGTGGTGACATGTGTCTAGGGGGTTGCATGTGCAACAAGTGGCCGGCCATGTGGGGCCCACCTTTGGGTTCTGTGCCACTTTCTCGATTTACGTGCATAAGTTCCTTGATATGCGTGTCAGTCTCGATTTACGTGCAATCGGGTATTATTTCTATTGTCCGGGTCCGAGTACGGGAGTAAGTTAAGTCTTTCTACGGTCGAGTCGGTGCGGTGATTACAGTCTAATTAGTAATTACATACACTGATACGGTCACACAAATAAAATAATAATATAATAATATACCAGACATGGAAATTCATAAAACTCCTACTATTCAACGTTGAGAAATTACAGGTATTACACCTTCTACCACCTATTACAGGATTTCGTCCTCGAAATCAGAACTAGTTAGTACTAAATAGAAATGGAAATTTCTCTCGCATTTCCGATTCCAGATCCCAAGAAGCTTCTCCTTCAATATGATCCTTCTACTGAACCTTTACCAGCAGAATCTCTTTGTTCTTTAGCTTCTTGATTCAAATATTCCATTCGGTCGGATCCTTTGCTTTGGCCTTCTCGAACCATTTCCTTAATCCTTCGTCATTCTGTTCGGCTTCGAGTATGCGATGAATGAGGGTAGGCTGCATCGTAAGACATCCAAAAGGTCTTCCACTACATAACTAATCAGACCTTCTCCTAAATTCTTTCAAACGTTCAAACTTCTTTGCTACGTCAGTACCATATGAAATTCAAAGTTCTAACGTTGAATATGGCACCTTCAATCTTTTGTCTTGTTTAATGCTGAGATTGATTTGCTGATCTGCGAGCTCTCTTTCAGAATTTTCGTGGCGATTAAACATTGTTCTGAATTCCTCGTTCCGGAAAATCTTTGCGCATAGGTCCAGTCTTTCCACAATTGAAACATCGTGCCTCTCATCTTGTGACGATTCTTGATGTATCTAGAGTTTCCCTTAATGATTGTGGACTGCATTTGAGTAGCTATTGGTGTCACTGGTTTGTTTCTTCTACGTCTTTAATCGGCAAGATTCTCACGTCTCAGCTCCTTGATGCGATGGTTGGGAAGTCTAGGTAATCTCGCGATTGTCTTCTATAACTTGTAGGAGTCATGGCATCTTCTTTAAGCGTGTTATTATGATTGAGTTCCTTTACGTGTTGACATGAGATCGTTGTGGAGTTTCGGCATTGTAGGCGATGACACAAGCCATTAAGCAATTTCCTCGTGCACTAATTAATATATAGCATATAAGGTGTTACTGGTAATTGAGGTAGGATTGGATTTACTTGTAAGGAGTTGAATTCATAACAAAATGAATACTCATGGTGTACTGAGTTAGAAACGAAGAGATATGTGATTAATCATTCGTAGGATCACAATGTATAGAATGAGTATCTCAGAATGATCATCAGATGATTACTATAGGACAATCATAGTAATGTAATGACTAAAGGCGTAAGGCCTCCAAGGTAGGACATAAGAATTCTTGTCTCATGAGCCAATAATTTAGGTGAAGTCTTAATGATAAAAGTTAAGAAGAATTCGTGAAATGAAAGGAAATGAAGACTAGTTTACAAAGGGGTGCAATATGCTTGAGTTCCTTAGTTGAACAAATACAAAGAGCTCCTTTGCAATAATGTCAAGGGATACGCACTTGCAAGAGTTGATCAAACGGTTGACAGTCCAAACGATTTATAGAGATTAATTTAACAGATCATAAGTCCAAATGACTTACAGTGAGTGGTTTGTGGTTTATAAATGAATTGTTGGAATCGATTTATATGAGGATAAGTCCAAAGAGGTGACTTATAGCATTAGAAAGCAAATGAATTCACAATTGGACTTATCACTGATCAAAATGATCCAAAATCTTGTTAAGTGAAATCAGAGGGGACAACGAATAACTGTCAATTAGTGGATCAATAAAGGACATCCCAAGGTTCATCATAAGGATAATTGATCTAATGTAGCCAATGATAGAAAATAGTAGGTTTACTCAAAAGGAGTTAAATCAGAAAGATGGATATAATTACTCAGCCTTATATGGTTTTAATTTATAACATGCACGGGATGTTGTAAACCCGAAACGTGTCTTCTCTTGGTAGGCCCTGTGCGATCTGATCGTTGGCTTGAAGGTGGAATGCAGTACTCATCTTTTTCCCAGTGCGAGTCGTTCGTTGTGATTGAACGTGGTCGATGTCAGCAGTCTATGACGTCGTTCGGTCAGTCGAAGGTACGTTCCACTCTCGCGTCTTCCATCGACCTGGGTATTTAATTACGCCGATTTCTCATGCGCTCCTTGCTATAGAAAAGCATTGTCGTTGTCTGCCCTCAGCATCAGACTGTCCTTGAGAAGATGACCCTTCTTGCTGCAGTACTAGCAAATGAAATCTGATCGTTGGTAGATCTTGGGAGTTCGACAATCTTTGTGCGTGTGTCCTGGCAGATTGCAAGTGTAGCAGACGTTGCAAAGATTCACGCGTTCTTATGTAAGAGTTGGTGTCCATAAGGTTATCCCAACTTACAAGTGGAACCACTCAACTAACATGTAACTTAAGGGGATGAAGTATCTTATCCTTAGTCTTTCTAGACTCTAGGCTAAGGTGACTGTTCCGAGATTTGTCTCAGGAAATTGGTCAAAGCCTAAACTTCTTGTTGATATAACAAGTCGTGTTAACAAAATGTCTAAGGAAGCCATCCACATAAACTAAGCGTCTATCGTCTAACAACTAACCTTATATCTTTCGAAGATGTCTGGTACTATGTATGGCTCCATAGCTTACCTGCATAACAAAACTAACTATGACCAGTATTGGTATAAGAAGTCTTACGGTTCATAGCTTAAGCGTGTTGGACAGACGGTAAAAACCTAAACCTATGCTCTGATACCAAAAATCCCTGTCACGCCCCGGCGTAGCCAAAATAGGGAAAAATTTTGAATTTTCCATCTTGGACCCTGAGGCACGTGACTGGTTGCATTATCGAATTGTCCATCACCAAATGCTAATAATAAACAACATAACTAAAGGGATAAAACCAACAGCAGCTAACAAGGATATATTATAATAAGAGGCCACAATACTAGTTAACTATTACATCATGGTAGATACATCAGAGTCTTATGGCTCTAGGGCTTTACAGAACTATTACAAAAGATAGATGAAGTCCTCTGCTAGAGGTTACAACCAAAAACATTTACAAAGACGTCCACTAGTCTTCTCTCTAACTATCATATCCATAGCCATCTTCAGTGTACTCTTCCTCCATGTTCTCCTCTTGCGTAGCATCATAACCCGTGTACTCATCACCTGGATAAGCTGGACATGGGAATATCCAGCGACATGAACGTCGTCAGCTTATGAAAGCTGAGTGAGAAAACTAAATCAAATGGAACTTATATAGTCACACACAACAAAAAATATATTTACTACTTTTATTACGTCTATTAAAGTTCTCTCACGTTCTCACCGTCGGACTATAACCACTTACGTGCCCATACAGGCATTCGAAGAAAAAACAAACAATCGATACAACTCGCTTCAACATCTCGGAACATTATCACAGTCCATTACCGAAGTCTATTTCAGAGTCCTAACTCCAATCAACAACACCAAAAAAGCTGTCACTATTGCACAACTAAATCACTTTGTACTTGCCAATTGTAACCAATCCCTCTTTTGTTAACCAAACCATCTTACACTGATCAAACCATCTTTTATTAACCAAACCATCTCGCACTGACTAAACCATCTTTCATTAACCAAAACACTTGTAACCTTCACTTTGTCACGAAGAACCAGAGTGTTCCCACAACCTTCACGGAACCATCTTGTACTAACCAAACCATCTCTCATCAACCAAAACATCTTTCACCAACCACCTTGTCACGAAGAACCACCACTTCGCCATCACGAAGAACGGAAGCATTTTCGGAGTGCAAGAACATCCATTCCATCACTAAGAACCGAAAGGAGTCTTCACTCTAAGAACCACCAATTCTCCATCACGAAGAACCGAAGTGTTTACGGAGTGCAAGAACATCCAATCCATCACTAAGAACCGAAAGGAGTCTTCACTCTAAGAACCACCACTTCTCCATCAAAAAGAACCAAAGTGTTTACAGAGTGCAAGAACATCCATTCCATCACGAAGAACCGAAAGGAGTCTTCACTCTAAGAACCACCACTTCTCCATCACAAAGAACCGAAGTGTTTACGGAGTGCAAGAACATGCATTCCACCACGAAGAACCTAAAGGAGTCTTCACTCTAAGAACCACCACTTCTCCATCACAAAGAACCGAAGTGTTTACGGAGTGCAAGAACATCCATTCCATCACGAAGAACCGAAAGGAGTCTTCACTCTAAGAACCACCACTTCTCCATCACAAAGAACCGAAGTGTTTACGAAGTGCAAGAACATCCATTCCATTATGAAGATCCGAAAGGAATCTTCACTCTAAGAACCACCACTTCTCCATCACAAAGAACTGAAATGCTACACAACTTTTACATTCGTCAACCATACCCTTTTCTCACTATCCTGACCTCCGCTGCCCAGATTACCTATCCGGCAATTATCCTTAGCATTATCTGCTTCTAACATAGCATAACCGACCCTTACGTTTTCCCGACCGCGCATTCGTCACTCATTTTGGAATTTAGTACATTATAGGACTTCCGAATATACTTTTGAAGTTACGTTTATACATCCGTCATTCTGTTTTATGTCGTAATATACTTACAATGGAAACTTATCCAATCACTATCAACGCAATAATCGTGCCGTACAACATACTTATAGCTTGGGTATGAACTCTTTATGGTCATCACACTATATTCATAACAACGGAAACCTAGCGTGTAGCTCGTGGATTTAATATCAATAATATATAGATGAAACCCTTAACATACTTATCTACTCGATAGCACTATAATAGCACAAGATATCCATAACCACACAGGTACCGGAAAGCAAGCATCATCAATAAACACATCATACAAGTAGTTATACAATCTGCCAGAAATTAATTTTACTATGTCGACTGAATTGATATGATTTATTTGGGCATGATAAATTGATTTGTAGATCAAACTCAAAACTAGAACATTGTAGATAATTAGATTAGCTTCATGTACAAAAACAATCTAGCTTTAATTACATTTTTGAGCTGCTCAAAATATTTATTTTACTTAGACATTTCTATATTTTCGGACTGCTCTGTCCCAGATTTATAGTACTGCGTTCCATGTGCATTTCACCTATTAAGGATTCATTTATAGACCAGGCTATGGAAGAGTTATTTGTAGATAAATGAGTTAGCTTTCTCCACAAAAACACCTAGCTTAATTCAGATTTCGGAGCTCCTTAAAACACTCATTTTACTAAACTGCATTCTGCTGGAGGTTTCTGTTTCTCAGATTTAAAGTACTTCGTTGTATGTACATTTCACCTATGAAGAAGTGATTTTTAGACTGATCTATAGAAGCGTTATTTGTAGATAAATGAGCTAGCTTTATCCACAAAAATACCTAGCCTCATTCCCATTTTTGAACTGCTCAAAATGTTCATTTTACTAAACTACATTATGCTGGAGGTTTCTGCTTCCCAGATTTGACAATTTATCTTGCATGGCATGGATCTCTCAAACTATCAACATCAAGCACATAATAAACATTAATACATACTATATAGGTTCTAAAGTGAGTTAGAATTCTCACATAAACTTGAAATTGAGCTTGGGCTTTGGATTAGAGCTTAGGAAGCTTGGACACAAGCTTCAAGTGATGGAATCTTCTTCTTCCTCCTCTTCTAATCCTCTTTCTTCTCTTCTATTTTTTCTCATGGACATGCAAGTCTCCTAACTTCCTCTCTAAGTGCAGATTATGAAGAGTAAGAGAGGGTAATGTATGCTATAGGCATGTATATATAGAAAAACCCAAGTGCTAGGTGTCATTTGCATGGTTATATGCCATGCCATGTGTCCAACAAGTGGACAAGTGTCACATGGGGTGGTGACATGTGTCTACGGGGTTGTATGTGCAACAAGTGGCCGGCCATGTGGGGCCCACCTTTGGGTTCTGTGCCACTTTCTCGATTTACGTGCATAAGTTCCTTGATATGCGTGTCAGTCTCGATTTACGTGCAATCGGGTATTATTTCTATTGTCCGGGTCCGAGTACGGGAGTAAGTTAAGTCTTTCTACGGTCGAGTCGGTGCGGTGATTACCGTCTAATTAGTAATTACATACACTGATACGGTCACACAAATAAAATAATAATATAATAATATACCAGACATGGAAATTTATAAAACTCCTACTATTGGAAGTTGAGAAATTACTGGTATTACACCTTCTACCACCTATTACAGGATTTCGTCCTCGAAATCAGAACTAGTTAGTACTAAATAGAAATAGAAATTTCTCTCGCATTTCCGATTCCAGATCCCAAGAAGCTTCTCCTTCAATATGATGCTTCTACTGAACCTTTACCAGCAGAATCTCTTTGTTCTTTAGCTTCTTGATTCAAATATTCCATTCGGTTGGATCCTTTGCTTTGGCCTTCTCGTACCATTTCCTTAATCCTTCGTCATTCTGTTCGACTTCGAGTATGCGATGAATGAGGGTAGGTTGCATCGTAAGACATCCAAAAGGTCTTCCACTACTTAACTAATCAGACCTTCTCCTAAATTCTTTCAAACGTTCAAACTTCTTTGCTACGTCAGTACCATTTGAAATTCAAAGTTCTAACGTTGAATATGGCACCTTCAATCTTTCGTCTTGTTTAATGCTGAGATTGATTTGCTGATCTGCGAGCTCTCTTTCAGAATTTTCGTGGCGATTATACATTGTTCTGAATTCCTCGTTCCGGAAAATCTTTGCGCATACGTCCAGTCTTTCCACAATTGAAACATCGTGCCTCTCATCTTGTGACGATTCTTTATGTATCTAGAGTTTCCCTTAATGATTGTGGACTGCATTTGAGTAGCTATTGGTGTCACTGGTTTGTTTCTTCTACGTCTTTAATCGGCAAGATTCTCACCTCTCAGCTCCGTGATGCGATGGTTGGGAAGTCTAGTTAATCTCTCGATTGTCTTCTATAACTTGTAGGAATCATGGCATCCTCTTTAAGCGTGTTATTGTGATTGAGTTCCTTTGCGTGTTGACATGAGATCGTTGTGGAGTTTCGGCATTGTAGGCGATGACACAAGCCATTAAGCAATTTCCTCGTGCACTAATTAATATATAGCATATAAGGTGTTACTGGTAATTGAGGTAGGATTGGATTTACTTGTAAGGAGTTGAATTCATAACAAAATGAATACTCATGGTGTACTGAGTTAGAAACGAAGAGATATGTGATTAATCATTCGTAGGATCACTATGTATAGAATGAGTATCTCAGAACGATCATCAGATGATTACTATAGGACAATCATAGTAATGTAATGACTAAAGGCGTAAGGCCTCCAAGGTAGGAAATAAGAATTCTTGTCTCATGAGCCAATAATTTAGGTGAAGTCTTAATGATAAAAGTTAAGAAGAATTCGTGAAATGAAAGGAAATGAAGACTAGTTTACAAAGGGGTGCAATATGCTTGAGTTCCTTAGTTGAACAAATACAAAGAGCTCCTTTGCAATAATGTCAAGGGATACGCACTTGCAAGAGTTGATCAAACGGTTGACAGTCCAAACGATTTATAGAGATTAATTTAACAGATCATAAGTCCAAATGACTTACAGTGAGTGGTTTGTGGTTTATAAATGAATTGTTGGAATCGATTTATATGAGGATAAGTCCAAAGAGGTGACTTATAGCATTAGAAAGCAAATGAATTCACAATTGGACTTATCACTGATCAAAATGATCCAAAATCTTGTTAAGTGAAATCAGAGGGGACAACGAATAACTGTCAATTAGTGGATCAATAAAGGACATCCCATGGTTCATCATAAGGATAATTGATCTAATGTAGCTAATGATAGAAAATAGTGGGTTTACTCAAAAGGAGTTAAATCAGAAAGATGGATATAATTACTCAGCCTTATATGATTTTAATTTATAACATGCACAGGATGTTGTAAACCCAAAACGTGTCTTCTCTTGGTAGGCCCTGTGCGATCTGATCGTTGTCTTGAAGGTGGAATGCAGTACTCATCTTTGTTTCCAGTGCGAGTTGTTCGTTGTGATTGAACGTGGTCGATGTCAGCAGTCTATGAGGTCGTTCGGTCAGTCGAAGGTACGTTCCACTCTCGCGTCTTCCATCGACCTGGGTATTTAATTACGCCGATTTCTCATGCGTTCCTTGCTATAGAAAAGCATTGTCGTTGTGTGCCCTTGGCATCAGACTGTCCTTGAGAAGATGACCCTTCTTGCTGCAGTACTAGCAAATGAAATCTGATCATTGGTAGATCTTGGGAGTTCGACAATCTTTGTGCGTGTGCCCTGGCAGATTGCAAGTGTAGCAGACGTTGCAAAGATTCACGCGTTCTTATGTAAGAGTTGGTGTCCATAAGGTTATCCCAACTTACAAGTGGAACCACTCAACTAACATGTAACTTAAGGGGATGAAGTATCTTATCCTTAGTCTTTCTAGACTCTAGGCTAAGGTGACTGTTCCGAGATTTTTCTCAGGAAATTCGTCAAAGCCTAAACTTCTTGTTGATATAACAAGTCGTTCTAAAAAAATGTCTAAGGAAGCCATCCACATAAACTAAGCGTCTATCGTCTAACAACTAACCTTATATCTTTCGAAGATGTCTGGTACTATGTATGGCTCCATAGCTTACCTGCATAACAAAACTAACTATGACCAGTATTGGTATAAGAAGTCTTACGGTTCATAGCTTAAGCGTGTTGGACAGACGGTAAAAACTTAAACCTATGCTCTGATACCAAAAATCCCTGTCACGCCCCGGCGTAGCCAAAATAGGGAAAAATTTTGAATTTTCCATCTTGGACCCTGAGGCACGTGACTGGTTGCATTACCGAATTGTCCATCACCAAATGCTAATAATAAAAAACATAACTAAAGGGATAAAACCAACAGCAGCTAACAAGGATATATTATAATAAGAAGCCACAATACTAGTTAACTATTACATCATGGTAGATACATCAGAGTCTTATGGCTCTAGGGCCTTACAGAACTATTACAAAAGATAGATGAAGTCCTCTGCTAGAGGTTACAACCAAAAACATTTACAAAGACGTCCACTAGTCTTCTCTCTAACTATCATATCCATAGCCATCTTCAGTGTACTCTTCCTCCATGTTCTCCTCTTGCGTAGCATCATAACCCGTGTACTCATCACCTGGATAAGCTGGACATGGGAATATCCAGCGACATGAACGTCGTCAGCTTATGAAAGCTGAGTGAGAAAACTAAATCAAATGGAACTTATATAGTCACACACAACAAAAAATATATTTACTACTTTTATTACGTCTATTAAAGTTCTCTCACGTTCTCACCATCGGACTATAACCACTTACGTGCCCATACAGGCATTCGAAGAGAAAACAAACAATCGATACAACTCGCTTCAACATCTCGGAACATTATCACAGTCCATTACCGAAGTCTATTTCAGAGTCCTAACTCCAATCAACAACACCAAAAAAGATGTCACTATTGCACAACTAAATCACTTTGTACTTGCCAATTGTAACCAATCCCTCTTTCGTTAACCAAACCATCTTACACTGATCAAACCATCTTTTATTAACCAAACTATCTCGCACTGACTAAACCATCTTTCATTAACCAAAACACTTGTAACCTTCACTTTGTCACGAAGAACCAGAGTGTTCCCACAACCTTCACGGAACCATCTTGTACTAACCAAACCATCTCTCATCAACCAAAACATCTTTCACCAACCGCCTTGTCACGAAGAACCACCACTTCGCCATCACGAAGAACCGAAGCATTTTCAGAGTGCAAGAACATCCATTCCATCACTAAGAACCGAAAGGAGTCTTCACTCTAAGAACCACCACTTCTCCATGACGAAGAAACGAAGTGTTTACGGAGTGCAAGAACATCCAATCCATCACTAAGAACCGAAAGGAGTCTTCACTCTAAGAACCACTACTTCTCCATCACAAAGAACCGAAGTGTTTACGGAGTGCAAGAACATCCATTCCATCACTAAGAACCGAAAGGAGTCTTCACTCTAAGAACCACTACTTCTCCATCACAAAGAACCGAAGTGTTTACGGAGTGCAAGAACATCCATTCCATCACGAAGAACCGAAAGGAGTCTTCACTCTAAGAACCACCACTTCTCCATCACAAAGAACCGAAGTGTTTACGGAGTGCAAGAACATCCATTCCATCATGAAGAACCGAAAGGAGTCTTCACTCTAAGAACCACCACTTCTCCATCACAAAGAACCGAAATGCTACACAACTTTCACACTCGTCAACTATACCCTTTTCTCACTATCCTGACCTCCGCTGCCCAGATTACCTATCCGGCAATTATCCTTAGCATTATCTGCTTCTAACATAGCATAACCGACCATTACGTTTTCCCGACCGCGCATTCGTCACTCATTTTGGAATTTAGTACATTAAAGGACTTCCGAATATACTTTCGAAGTTACATTTATAAATCCGTCATTCTGTTTTATGTCGTAATATACTTACAATGAAAACTTATCCAATCACTATCAACGCAATAATCGTGCCGTACAACATACTTATAGCTTGGGTATGAACTCTTTATGGTCATCACACTATATTCATAACAACGGAAACCTAGCGTGTAGCTCGTGGATTTAATATCAATAATATATAGATGAAACCCTTAACATACTTATCTACTCGATAGCACTATCATAGCACAAGATATCCATAACCACACAGGTACCGGAAAGCAAGCATCATCAATAAACACATCATACAAGTACTTATACAATCTGCCAGAAATTAATTTTACTATGTCGACTGAATTGATATGATTTATTTGGGCATGATAAATTGATTTGTAGATCAAACTCAAAACTAGAACATTGTAGATAATTAGATTAGCTTCATGTACAAAAACAATCTAGCTTTAATTACATTTTTGAGCTGCTCAAAATATTTATTTTACTTAGACATTTCTATATTTTCGGACAGCTCTGTCCCAGATTTATAGTACTGCGTTCCATGTGCATTTCACCTATTAAGGAGTCATTTTTAGACCAGGCTATAGACGAGTTATTTGTAGATAAATGAGTTAGCTTTCGCCACAAAAAAACCTAGCTTAATTCAGATTTCAGAGCTCCTTAAAACACTCATTTTACTAAACTACCTTCTGCTGGAGGTTTCTATTTCTCAGATTTAAAGTACTTCGTTGTATGTACATTTCACCTATGAAGAATTGATATTTAGACTAAACTATAGAGGAGTTATTTGTAGATAAATGAGTTAGCTTTATCCACAAAAAAACCTAGCCTCATTCCCATTTTTGAACTGCTCGAAATGTTCATTTTATTAAACTACATTCTGCTGGAGGTTTCTGCTTCCCAGATTTGAAAATTTATCTTGCATGGCATGGATCTCTCAAACTATCAACCTCAAGCACATAATAAACATTACTACATACTATATAGGTTCTAAAGTGAGTTAGAATACTCACATAAACTTGAAATTGAGCTTGGGCTTTGGATTAGAGCTTAGGAAGCTTGGACACAAGCTTCAAGTGATGGAATCTTCTTCTTCCTCCTCTTCTAATCCTCTTTCTTCTCTTCTATTTTTTCTCATGGACATGCAAGTCTCCTAACTTCCTCTCTAAGTGCAGATTATGAAGAGTAAGAGAGGGTAATGTATGCTATAAGCATGTATATATAGAAAAACCCAAGTGCTAGGTGTCATTTGCATGGTTATATGCCATGCCATGTGTCCAACAAGTGGACAAGTGTCACATGGGGTGGTGACATGTGTCTAGGGGGTTGCATGTGCAACAAGTGGCCGGCCATGTGGGGCCCACCTTGGGTTCTGTGCCACTTTCTCGATTTACGTGCATAAGTTCCTTGATATGCATGTTAGTCTCGATTTACGTGCAACCGGATATTATTTCTATTGTCCGGGTCCGAGTACGGGAGTAAGTTAAGTCTTTCTACGGTCGAGTCGGTGCGGTGATTACAGTCTAATTAGTAATTACATACACTGATACGGTCACACAAATAAAATAATAATATAATAATATACCAGACATGGAAATTCATAAAACTCCTACTATTGAACGTTGAGAAATTACAGGTATTACAATGATGGTTTCACAAATAAATACTCATTTGTGCTTAATCAAAGGACAATCACCTTAGTGGCTTTGACACTGAAGCAAGTTTATGAAGATCAAGTGAGGTTGCAAAAGGAGAGTGATCAAAAGAAAGAGAGTGAACAAAAGAAAAAGAGTGAGAAAATTGAGAGAGAAAAAGAAAAGAAAAATGCAGACATTGAGGGAAAATTAGAGGGAAAGCAAAAGAATTTTATGCAAAAGCGAGTGAGATCAAACGAGCTTTGTTTTCAAATCAGCCTATGATTGTACTGTTGTACAAAGAGGCATTTTTAAACACTAACCAAATTGACTCATCTTTGCCTAGTACTGTTGTTTCTCTTTTACAGGAGTTTGGTGATGTCTTTCCTGAGTAGATTCCACATGGTTTACCCCCTATTCGATGGATTGAACATCAAATTGATTTCGTGCCCACTGCTTCCATTCCAAATCGACCAGCCTATAGAAGCAATTCCGAGGAGACAAAGGAGCTACAAAAGCAGGTCAGTGAGTTGATGGAAAAGGGGTACGTAAGAGAAAGTATGAGTCCATGCGCCATTCCAGTGATTTTGGTTCCTAAGAAGGACGGGACATGGAGAATGTGCGTTGATTGCCGAGCTGTCAACAACATAACGGTAAAGTATCGACACCCTATTCCTCGCTTAGATGATAAGTTAGATGAGTTGCATGGTTCTTGCACTACAAGAAAATTGACATTTAGTGGCAAAAAATGTTGCCACTAAAGGCCCAAATATTGTCACTAAAACCTATAGTGACAAGAAATTTGGTTGCCACTAGGTTGTGACTAATTGTACCGTGACTAAAAGTTTTTGTGACAATAATGAAAATGTTGCCACTAAAGACACCATCTTTAGCCGCAACTGAGGATTGTGACTTAAAAAACAATTTTAGTGTCAACTAATATGTCATCACTAAATTGTGAACGTTTTGTCACGAAAATCATATTGACACTAAAGTTTTTCTTTAGTCACAATAAATATTGCCACTAAAATAACACACTTTCTGTGGCACAAACTGACACTAAAGTTTTCCTTTAGTCACAATAAATATTGCCACTAAAATAACACTTTGTGTGGCACAAATCATGTTGACACTAAAGTTTGCCTTTAGTCACAGCAAATGTGTGATTAATAAATAAAGTAATATTTTCTATTGTGGTTCAATACAAATTGATGTTGTCACTATTTATCAATGCAGTGGCCACTAATAGGTCTTTTTCCTGAAGATGTTCACATACATGAAAGCAAATGTCTAAAAATTGTATCACCAACAAAATACTTTTATACAACACAAAAACTTGTTTAACATGTAAGCAAGTTACATATGATTCAAACACCAAAATATACAAAGATGTGCATAGACAAAGTATATTTTTACAAAACCGCCATTACATTAATCACCCAAAAGAAAGGCTTCAGAATATCCAAAAGACCAAACTCATGATTTGTCGCTTTGAACAATTAATCTTCAACCATCTCCAGTCTGCAAACGAATAAATGAAGGACATGTTAGTATTCTTTCAATATATATATACTAGTAATTGCCCGTGCCCTCGAAAATAAGGAAGGAAGCAATTACTTAAACAAAATCTCATTCCAGACACACCCTTAGTACCTAAACATGAAAAGGATCTTAACTATTTAGATCTACGCCAAAAAAATAGTTTTGCCTAAACTCAAATGTGAAGTAAAATATGTATTTAACCCCTATAACAACATAATTACATTAAAAGAAATCTAAAGAATCCTACATACAATATCAATCGTTGTAAAGATCATTTATTTTACTTAAAGACCATATCCTGAACCTTATCCTAACCAAAAAACATCCTTTTAGCTCCTCCATGATTTTGTTCAACCTACTGATTAAATCAAACAGCCACAACAGAATATGTTAGTGCACCCACATGATTTTTATTGTCGTCTAAGAACTTGTCTACCAATTGACATTGTAGTCTAAGGCAATTGAGTTCCAACTTTCAAGTGAAAACATGTGAGAAACGGTTAGTTCTTTGCAGGAGTCACTGATGGATAAAATAAATCCCTTAATTTCAGTGACATCTAAAGGCAAAGAGATCCAAACAAAATGAAGTGACTGTGTATCTCCACACATACAATTGGAGATGTTCAACAAAGGGATTGAGAGAATGGTACTTGATTTCTTCTTTTTCAAAATATTTGAATATGCTTTGCTTACACATGCTTAGACATCAGATTTCATGACCAGTCAATAAACTACCAAATTAGTGTGAAACTTCATGAGAATTTGAAACAAGGATATGTACAGCTTAACCCGTTAGTGTGAAACTTACCTAGGAACGTGAACAAATGAATCTGAACATATCAAATTCTAGAAGAGAGCAGATTTTTTTTATTAGGAGGATTAGGAAAAACCAGCAACAATGAGGAAAAACTAAACTTATCAAAGTAACGACCAAACTTGAGCTATGTCCAAACCTGCAACAAATATCTATAGCTAATTACAACTATTGATCGTTTCATTAGGATTAGGAAAAACAACCTTTATCCGAACAAAGTATTGACTTCCAATTTTCTAAACGATCATTGCCTGCATAACCAAAGAAAAAGTAAAGATATGAATACAGTGAAGGCTGAAAAGAGACATTCAACTTCGAAGTTAACAACTGCAGCAGAAAAACTATAATCAATCACAAAATTTATAGTGTGTGTGTGTATGTGTGTGTGTGTGTTCAAGCACAGAAATGCTGAAATTCTGAAGACAGCACATTAGTAATGTCAAATAGGAGTTTAAGTATAGCTGCAGTGTTACCTTAAGAAGACTAGTGTGTTTGGAATTTTGTCAGAATGCATTCACCCATTCTGCAATTTCAAGTTCCAGAACATTCATTTAAGACGCACAATTCTCAAATCCCAGATTGATTAAAAATGAAAATCAAACAAAACCCAAATTGAAATCCAAAGTGAAGACAAATCTAAATATCATACAGAACAGAAATGAAACAAAACACAGATTCGAAATGAAACAAAAAGATGAATGTGACAAAAAGATGCTTCCATAATACATGCACAGAACAGAAATGAAACAAAACACAGATTCGAAATACTAACCTTGAAGACAGATTCATGTTAAAGAGTAAACATATTGTGAATAAAAAATTCAAACATAACAACGAAAATGCAAAAGAAAAAAAAGGACAAAACATATTCTTGTTAAAGAAAGACCCAAAAAAAATACTCAATTTGAAGGTCAATTTTACTACAAAGCAAACTATAATAGAGAATGGAGCTACAAATTCCTTTAAAAGATAGTTATACAATTATGAATGGCTTAAGGAGAAGGTGAATCGTACGGTAGGACAAAGCACACAAATCCAATGGAAAAGGGATGTCTATCAAAAATCTCAGAATAAGAAACTTACATGCGACGTTTCAACCACCTATTTTTGTTTTTCAATGTCCATGTGCCAAAGAAAATACAGCAACTTCTAACTACTCTGCATTGGCTCTTCCAGCTCAAAATCTACCTGCCATTTAGGCATACATGCACCATTTGCATTGAGTAAATTGTTAGTTCCCACAAGATGCAAAGAAAACGTATAAACGCAGAAAACAAATTAAGTTGTTTTATAAAATATAGTACCTTGGCATGATAATGAATCTTCCAATTCCGTCCAATTTACCTTAAACAAGATAATATCCAGAATACACCAAAATACACTATATACATAAGAAAATGTAGAATGGAGGACTAAAGGATTTTTTCACTTAAGTACAAAAGCTTTAGTTAGCAATTAATACAAAACGGGGCATACATGCCATAAAATTACATCTCCATGTCTGTCTCACTGTCAACATCACTACCATTGTTCAATTCATCTTCTTCATCCTCATAATTAATTAAAGTATCATCATCATCACTTTCATCATTTATGAATGTCTCATCATTCTCATCTGCACCTTCGTCATAGCTTATAAAATCTACCTCAATAACACACTCCAAATTCACTACCAACATCAGAAGTGCCAATTACACTAAATGACTCTTGTTGTTGGTATGGCTCGTCGTCACCAACAAGATCTTCTTCTTCATTGTTAGGAACATCATACGAATCACGAGCTTGTGCCTTGACTACTACTTGCCAATTACTACCTAACTTGGAGTCATTGACATAAAACACTTGTTCAGCCTGGGATGCTAACACAAAGGGTTCATTAGTGTTCCATTTCTTTGAGACATTAACACTAGTGTAATTGTGTTTGTCTGTCTGGATACCCCGACCTTCCACTCCAATATCCCACCAATCACACTTAAACAAGAAAACATGATGGTCTCCAGAATAATCCAATTGAACTACATCTGTTAGGACTCCATAGTAATCTTTATTCCCTACTTCGTTATCTCCCTTGACAACTATTCCACTATTTTGAGTTTTTCGATGCATTTCTGAATCTTTTGTGCGAAAACGCAAACCACTAGTGATGCACGCCTTATAGCTTGTTATTCTTCTATCAGGACCTCGTGCTAAATCCATGAGTTGTTCACTAACTCCTCCATTTTGTTGATTGTATAGTCCTGTAACCTACTCATGCATATCAAGTACATAATTATAACTCTATAGTAATGAATTTGGTGCAAAAGTTAAATATTTGACAACACATACGTGGTTTTCAAACCATTTTGGGAACTTCTCTTCATGCCTTTTTTCTACATTCCTTGCACTTTCTCGTAAGATCTCTTCCTTGTGATGACTACAGAGAAAAATCTATAGTAACATTTCCAAGTAATATAAGGGGTATATATAAATAAATCAAAAAAATAAATAAATCAACTTAGTATAATCGATGAAAAGCATACGCAAGAAATGGAAAAACTTCATCACAATTTTTCAGCACGTATATACGAGCTTGCTCCCAAGATACATCGTCCATAAAGTGATAATCCCCCTTCCCTAATGGACGACAATTGTGGCTAAAAATGGATAAGCCTTGATTCATTTGCTCGTGATTTCCATCATAGTTTCTTTCTTCTCTAGTAAATCTTGTCTCAATTCCTTCCAAGTACATTGAGCAAAATGTCAAGCATTCTTCAACAATATAAGCTTCGGCAATTGATCCTTCCGGATATGCTTTATTGGTCACAGTACATTTTAGTCGATATAAATGCCTAAAGAGACAAAGTTTGACAAAAGCAACCGATTTAGGTAAGAAATGCTTTAAATTGATATATGCACAATAAAACAACATGGGATTAAATAGTACCTTTCAAAGGGATACATCCAACGGTATTGTTCTGGTCCACCTAGAATAGCTTCCCGTGCTAAATGAACAGGCAAGTGCACCATAATATCAAAAAAAGCCATCGAAAATATCCTTTCTAGCTTGCAAAGTGTTATGACAATCTGGCTTTCAAGTCGCTTCAACACATCTACCTTCAACGTCTTGGAACATAATTCTCTAAAAAAGTGGCTAAGCTCAATAAGTGCATCACGCACATCGTTCTCCAATGATCCGCGTATTGCAATAGGAAGCAAACGTTGTAAGAATATGTGAGAATCATGACTCTTCATACCTGAAATCTTGCATTCTTTACAGTTAACACACCGGGCTATATTTGAGGCATATCCATCTGGAAACTTCACAGAATTCAAAAACTCACATAAATCCTTTTTCTCAGCTATTGACATTGTGTAACATGCAGGAGGTATCACATAGTAGTTGCCCTCTTGTGTTGGGTGCAATTGATGCCTTATACCCAGAGCCTTCAAATCTAGACGAGCCTTAATATTGTCTTTTGTTTTCCCATTAATATCCATCAATGTCCCCAAAATACTATCACAAATATTTTTCTCTATGTGCATGACATCCAAATTGTGACGTAGTTTAAGGGTTCTCCAATAAGGCAATTGGAAAAAAATGCTATGCGTTTTCCAATTCAACTCCTCATCACGCTTTCTTTTCTTCGGTTGTGTCTTTCCGAATATCACCGGATCAACATGACTTAGTTGTTCAAGCACATCATCACCAGACAACAATTTTGGACTCCTATATTCTTTGTTACCATCAAAAGATTTATCATCATCTCGCCATTTATGATTATCTGTCAAGAAGCGACGATGGCCCATGTAACAGGTTTTCTTTCCGTTCTTCAGCCACTTATGTGATGTTTCCTTGTTACAAACAGGACAAGCCAAAAAGCCTTTAGTGCTCCATCCTGACAAATTACCATAAGCAGGGAAGTCATTAATTGTCCATAGCACCGCTGCACGCAACCAAAAATTTGAGTTCATAGAAGCATCATAAGTATGAACCCCGACTTCCCACAACTCTTTCAACTCATCTATCAGAGGTTGTAGATACACATCAATGTCATTTCCCGGTGACCTAGGTCCAGGGATAAGCATTGACAAGATGAAAAATGGAACTTTCATACATTTCCATGGCGGTAAGTTGTATGGCACAAGAACAACAGGCCACGTGCTGTGAGAAGTGCTCATATTTGAAAAAGGATTGAACCCGTCACTTGACAGCCCTAGTCTTACATTGCGAGGATCATCCAAAAAGAACTTGTGCATTGCATCAAAGTTTTTCCATTCTTCACCATCAGCTGGATGCCTCAACACACCTTCCTCATTAACACGCTTCTCTTTGTGCCACCTCATATCTGATGCTGTCTTTTTTGAAATGAAAAGCCTTTGAAGTCTTGGTTTAAGAGGGAAGTACCGCAAAATCTTTTGAGGAATCTTTTTCCTCTTCCCACATCCTTCATCATTTGTAGCATCAACTTTATATCTAGGCTCCTTGCACTGTGGACACACGTTTTCATCCTTGTATTCCTTCCTAAAAAGTACACAATCATTTTTGCAAGCATGAATCCTCTCATAGTCGAGGCCTAAGTCTCGAATTACTTTTTTAACCTCATTGTAAGAGCTAGGAAGTATCTTAACTTGAGAAAATGCCTCTTTCAACAACTCAAGTAACAAGGTGAAGGATTTACAACTCCAACGATTAAGAATCTTTAGGTGTAGCAATCTAACAATTAAGGATAACTTCGAGAATTTCTCACAACCAGGATACAATTCTTTGTCGGCATCTCTCAACAATCTCATAAATCTATTTGCATCCCCTTCGGGAATTGCATTCCTTTCTGCATTAGATTGCTCTCCTGGCCAACAATTTGTGGTAGATGCAGTGTAGTAGTCACGTATCATTTCGTGCATTTCATTATGGTTATCGTCATCTTCCCCGTCAGACTGATAACCATCATCATCAGTGCTTGACTCAAACTCTTCTCCATGAAATATCCACGTAGTGTAACCCTTAACTATACCATTATAGTATAGATCAGCTTCCACGTCTTCTCGACTATGAGAATAGACATTGTTGCATTTGACACACGGGCACCTAATTTCTTTCGTGGGTTCAATATGAGCATAAGCAAATTCTAAAAATTGTTGAACTCCATCTCTATACTTAGGGTGTCGTCTATCCTCAATCTCCATCCAACTCTTATCCATCTGTCAAATTTTGGGAAAATGAATTTATGAATTAATGCAAGACACATGCATGATTCAATATTTATTTAGCACCTCTCTTCCTAGCTGAATAAAAGAATCTTGGTTCAAATATCAGTTTAAGATATTAGATAGCAAATTTTTATGAAACTTCATTAGTTCTAGTTGAAGTGAGGGTTGTAGTAAAACGCCAACAAAATTGATAACAAATATTAACAGTTATATTCAGAAATAAGAACTATCTAAAATAAGTGAGTAGAAGAATAAATTAAGCGATTACCGAAAGAAAACTAGTTTAAAATTTAGAAATTTCGTTGTTCTTAAACACTTAGTTTTATTTGAAGTTTGAGGAATGTAATCAAAGACTAGTAAGTAATTCATTTATATATATATATATGAACACCCAATGATGGAGCTCTACAACGGCGCAATTCATATATATATATATATGAACACTAATGTATATTTAGAAAGAATACTAGATGTGACCTCCGCTAATGTATAAACATTGTCAACATAACATTAAACTTCTTATGATTTTTACATCAAAAGATCAACCCACACACATAATTATACATACAAGGTCGAAAACTCAGCTCTAGTCCGGAGAAGAGAAAATGAAAACAAAAGCAACTTCTAACAATTATTAAATAAAATGAAAGCATGCAAATTAGCTATTTTCTTTAATGTTATCAACCCAACTTAGAATAGTGTCAAAATTTACAAGTAAAAACAAGTATAGTGATGTTGATCTTGTGATCACTAAGTGCACTTAGGTTTAGAAGTGGAAGGATTTAAAAGTGTATACCTCATTCCAATCACTAAAAAAAAAAAAGGAGACATGGAAGCAAATGAAGTATAGCGGGTTGAACAACATACATGAAAGTGACCTATAAAATTTAATTGGAACTTCTAATTTATTTTCCAATTATCAATATTTTATTTCCTATTTAATTTCCTCACTTTCTTACTTAATGACCAAACAAAGAAATTTCTTTTTTCTCATTGAGTCATTGTTTTCTCTTTTTCCTTCCATCACTAAGTCCATGAACCAAAAAATGCCCAAGTATTTCAGCATGTCTAGTGAATCAGTGACAAGTGATACATAATTTAGTACTTAAACATCACATGACCTGACTTGACATTCCAGTCCATCAACTATAAATTCAGCCATACAATAGTACCTATCAAGTCAAAAATCTGAAACAGTTCCTTGAACATATGAAATGCAAACAGAATGCTACTAACAATTACACTACTGGATGGAGGAAAGAGAGAGTATCTCCAAACCTTACTCAAATTTTAACTCAAATTTGACTAAAAATTTGGTAGAAATATTATTTGTTTTCCCCATTTGAATATGAAATTTGAGTAAAGGCATCTCCAACCCTTACCCAAATCCCTATTTAGTCAAAATTTGAGTATAAAACTTAAAAATTGAGTAAAGGTATCTCCAACCCTTACTCAAACCTAAACCAAAAATGAATAGTGTTATTTCAATTTGGTATGGGATTTTGGTTAAACTCAATTCATTATGGGTTTGGTTCTAAGGGCTGGAGAAGATTTTTTGGGGTTTTGACCAAATGATTTTAGTATGGGTAAAAGGGTACAAATGCTTAGGCCTAAGAGTGAATTATAGATACTGAAGGAAATAGTATTAAGGACCTCCCATTGTCCAAGCCAATCATATGTATACAATGTAAGTATATGTGTATATATACACACATAGCTAAATATAAAAGCTATTAGTCCACCACATGGACAACCAACAACCCCCTTGTACACTTGTATATTAAACTATCCCAAGTCAAACAAAACAAATTACAAAAGAATGAAGTGCAAATCTACACAATGTAATCCACTAACGCGTTCAACATTCAAAAGTAAATTGATAGCTCAACACAAAAGAGGCAATAAGAAAATAGTAACAAATAACTTCGGTAAGCACAACTGAAGGAGTCAATTTCATTGTTTACTTTGTCAAATGGGAACAATGAGACTGCCCAAAAAGAGAATTTCATATCTACCTAGAACTAAGGCTATGTTTGGTTAATTTAGTTACAGAGGAGAAAGGAAAACACTAAGGCTTTATTTGGTTCATGGATTTTGTTAGGGAAAAGAAAAGGGTAAGGTAAACAAGAAGGAAAACTAGTTCCTCATTTTTTCCCTTGTGCTTTCCTTGCTGCCTAAAGAACAATAACTGTTGAAATTTATTAAAATGTAATTGTAATATATAATGCTGGAAGGGAAATCACTCGCAACATTCAGATTGTCAAATTTACTTTTCAACTTATTCTCTTTTGTTTCCTTATTTTCTCATTGTTTTCCTTATTAACCAAAAAAAGTAAAAGGTTTTCCCTTTGTTTTCCTTTCTTTCCCCTCACTAAATTCAAGAACCAAATAAAGCCTAAGGAAAATGTCCATCTTTGTTTGGTAACTAAGGAAAATAGGAAGTAAAATAAATATGGTGGGCAACAAATTAAGAATATTAAAACATATGAGTCACTTTCAACCCTTTTTTCTTAGGTTACAGTTATCCATTGAAACTATTTGACTTTGATATTGTTAAGCATCAAGGAAACACAAGAGAACCAATTTTCCTCTTCTTTTATTTTTCCAATTCTTTTTCCTAAAATGAATCAACAAATCAAACAAAGCTTTATAAGGGACAGATATTGAATAACTCCTAACAAATACAGTTGAACAGATTTGGAGAAATGCACAAGACACAACCTGAAAATCCTTCAATACGCTTTGGCTACCCCAAGCATGTTTTAGAGAAATGTGGGTCTGTGAGGAGGAAACATGAGCAATAACTCCCATAACCACAAGAGTAGAGGGCATATTCCACCATTGCTTACAAATTGGATAAAGGGTACACTCAAAGTGAATAACATGTATACACGTCCTCCACTCCAAGAAATTTTATTTTTTTAAAGACGCCAAAATCATTTTTTTTTTGCCTATCCTAAACTAGTTTAACCAAATTAGGGCAGATTTTGAACAAGAAAAAAGAAAGAATAGGGATAGATTTCAAAAAAATATGAAAGAAACAAATACAGGGTAAATTGTGGAAAGAATTGCATCTAGAAAACATGTATATATGTCCTCCAATGTAAAATAAAAAATAAAAAAAATATTTGTGTATATACAAACCCTAATTTATGAAATTGGGGCTTTTGTGGAAAACAATACCAAATAGACTAACCTACACATTTTGAATGTACAAGGAACTTACCAGAACCACCTTCAACGCCAATTGGTCCAATGAAGAAAGAGAATGTGTCAGTAGTGGCCCGTTGTAGAAGACCGAAAATAAGGGAAGATGTAAAGAAGGGGCTTGATGCTTCACAAAGAACACTGCATCGCACCCACTACATCCATCACTGGGAAAGAGTGTGCAAGGGATGAAGACTTCCCTGGTTATCAATTGAGAGAATGAAATCGTAGTATTGAAGCTCGCTTTGGCCTGTTGTGTAGAAGGAATATAAAAAATGGGTCAATTTATATTAAACATTTTTTCTTTTAAGTGTCAACTAAAGTCAACACAATAAGCCAACAGCTCACTACTTTTTTTTTTTTGCTAAGAACAACTCATTACTTAGTCACGATACAAACGAGGCACTAATTGTCTAAACCTTTTACTGACAACATATATAAGTATTGCCATTAAATATTTCCTCCAAATTGGCGGCAACTAAAATTTTTTTCCCGCCAGCCCATTAGTCACACCATTTGAGTCACGACTTGGTTTTTCGTGATAGAAAACTCAGCTTGGTATATTTTAGTGGCAACCTCTTTTAACGTGAGAAAAGTATACATTTAGTCACAAAACATTAGTCACTACTAAAATTATTGCCACTAAATGCAACATTTCTTGTAGTGTTGTATATTTTCTATGATTGATTTAAAAAGTGGGTATCATCAAATTAGAATAAAGGAAGGCGATGAATGGAAAACTGCATTTAAAACCAAATATAGTTTGTATGAATGGTTAGTTATGCCTTTTGGATTAACTAATGCTCCTAGTACTTTCATGAGATTGATGAACCATGTTTTGCATGCTTTCATCAAAAAATTTATAGTTGTTTATTTTGATGATATCCTTATTTATAGTAAAAACTTAGAAGAGCATTTGAAGCATTTAAAACTTGTGTTAGATGTACTTAGAAAGGAAGAATTGTTTGCTAACCTAAAGAAGTGCACTTTTTGCACCAATAAGCTTGTGTTTCTTGGTTTTGTTGTGTGTGCACAAGGAATACAGGTTGATGAAGAAAAGATTCGTGCTATCCAAGAATAGCCAAGCCCATCTAGTGTAAGTAATGTGCGAAGTTTTCATGGAATTGCTAGTTTTTACAGAAGGTTCGTGAAAGACTTCAGTAGTATAGCTGCACTAATAACCGAAGTCATCAAGAAAAATGTTGGGTTCAAATGGGGGGGAGAGCAAGAGAAGGCATTTCAATTACTTAAGGAGAAATTAACTCATGCACCTTTACTTGCTTTACCTAACTTTACAATAACTTTTGAAATTGAATGTGATGCTTCAGGATTAGGCATTGGTGCCGTGCTTATGCAAGAAGGAAGACCAATTACATATTTTAGTGAGAAGTTAAGTGGGGCTGCCTTAAACTATCACACTTATGACAAAGAGATGTACGCATTGGTTCGAGCTTTGGAGACATGGCAGCATTACTTGTGGCCAAAAGAGTTTGTGATTCACACCGATCATGAGTCTTTAAAGCACCTTAAAGTCCAACACAAGCTGAACAAGATACATGCACGAAGGGTTGAATTCATTGAGATGTTTCCATACGTCATTCGATATAAACAAGGTAAGGAGAACATCGTTGCCGATGCACTTTCTCGAAGGTACATTCTAATCTCCACTCTTGATGCTAAGACTCTTGGTTTTGAGCATATTAAAGAATTGTATCCTTTAGACCTAAATTTTTAGTGAAGTGTTTGAATCTTGTGAAAAATTTGCCCATAATAAATTCTATAGGCATGAGGGGTTTTTATTTCGAGAAAATAAATTGTGCATTCCAAATTGTTCTATGGGAGAGTTGCTTGTGAGAGAGTCACATGGGGGAGGGTTAATGGGACATTTTGGGGTAGTTAAAACATTAGACGTTTTGCAAGAACACTTCTATTGGCCACACATGAAACAAGATGTTGAGAGGATTTGTGGTAGATGTGTCACATGTAGGCGAGCAAAATCTCTACAACCCCATGGCTTATACACCCCTCTTCCAATTCCTAGTGAACCATGGATTGATATTTCAATGGATTTTGTGTTAGGTTTACCTTGGACTAAACATGGTCGAGACTCAATTTTTGTGGTTGTGGATAGATTTTCCAAGATGGCACATTTTATTCCACGTCTCAAAATTGATGATGCTTCACATGTTGCTGATTTGTTCTTTAAGGAGATTGTGAGATAACATGGTATGCCTAGAACCATTGTTTCGGATAGAGATGTTAAGTTCTTGAGTTACTTTTGGAAGACCTTGTGGTGTAAGATGGGGACTAAGTTATTATTTTCTACTACTTGTCATCCACAAACTGATGGTCAAACCGAAGTAGTAAATAGGACTTTATCTACTTTGTTAAGGGCTATTATTAAAAAGAACATCAAAACATGGGAAGAATGTTTACCACATGTTGAGTTTGCTTATAATCGTACTATCCATTCCGCTACTAAATTTTCACCCTTTGAAATTGTGTATGGTTTTAATCCTTTAATTCCTTTGGATTTATCTACTTTACCTGTTACTGAACATGTTAATTTAGATGGCAAAAAGTAAGCATATTTTGTTAAGCAGATTCATGAGAAAGCAAGGCTCAATATTGAGCGAAAAACGGAGCAATATGCAACACAAGCTAAAAAAGGGCGACGCAATATCATCTTTGAACCCGGAGATTGGGTTTGGGTACACATGCAAAAAGAAAGATTTCCTACACAAAGGCGTTCTAAATTGCTTCCCCGAGGCGATGGTCCTTTTCAAGTTCTTGAGCGCATCAATGATAATGCCTACAAACTAGAGTTGCCTGGTGAGTATAATGTTAGTACTACTTTTAATGTTGCTGATTTATCTCCTTTTGATGTAGGTGAAGATTTGAGGACAAATCCTTTTCAAGAGGAGGGGAATGACGAGAATATGGCGGCTAGAACAAGGTAGAATGCGGACCCGAACCACGTGCCAATTGGTCCATTTACAAGGGCGCGAGCAAAACGGTTCAAGGACAATCTTAATGGGCTGGTTCAACAAATTTGGGTTGAGACTAATCTTTGTGGCCCAAAGGAGGATACTAGTGATCCACAAGGCTGGGTGTCCGTGATTCAAGCTCTAGAATAAATTATAGGCTTGCATGCCAACTTAGGAACTTTTCATATTTGTTAGTTTGTTTTTATTTTAGTTTTGGGGTGAATTATATTGGGCCATAATATTTCGTAGGCTTATAGGGCCCAACCGTAAGCCTCAGCTATTTAAACAGTTTTAGGGTTTGTAATATTTAGTTTTGACCATTAATAATATTGTGAGAGTTTTCTCTTTGGTTCTTTGAAGAACTATTCAAACTTATCAGATTTACTCTGTGGCGTTCATACCTGGACTTATCAATCGAGTTTTCCATCCTTGATTATGGCGTCTACCTTCTTTATACCAAGGTTCGCACCTGTTATAGGTGTTGGGTTGCGATTTTCATTCAAATTTGACAGTAGAACGGTCCGAGGCATTATTCGTGTTACGGGTTTCATCACATTATTGGCATGGTTCGTATCAAAGAGTTAAACAAGCAAGTCCAAAATTTGGTAGATTTGGGATTCATTCGGCCAAGTACATCGCCTTGGGGAGCATCGGTGTTGTTTGTAAAGAAAAAGGATGAATTGCTTTGACTTTATATTGACTATCGAGAGTTAAACAAGGTCACGATCAAGAACAAGTAACCCCTCCCACAGAGAGATGATCTATTTGATCAGTTGCAGTGAGCAACAACCTTTTCAAAAATAGACCTTTGATCGGGATACCGCCAACTGCTCGTTCGACCAGAGAACATACCAAAAACGTCTTTTAAAACTAGATATGGTCACTATGAGTTCTTGGTGATGTCGTTTGGACTCACTAGCACCCCTGCAGTATTCATGGATTTGATGAATCAGGTGTTTTGACCATACTTGGATCAGTTTGTGATCGTGCTTATCAATGACATATTGATTTACTCGAAGACGAAAGAGGAACACAAGGAGCATGTTAGGATTGCGTTGCAAATGCTCAAGGATCATCAGTTCTATGCTAAATTGAGCAAGTGTGAGTTTTGGATGGAAAAAGTTAAAATCTTATGCCATATAGTCTCTTCGGAAGGAATTGCGGTGGACTCAGACGCGGTCTTAAGTTGGAGTAGGCCATCTAATGCCTCAAAAGTAAGGAGCATTCGTAGATTAGCGGGTTATTATCAGAGATTTGTAGAAGGATTTTTGAAGATAGCCGCGCCCTTGACTAGCTTGACAAAGAAAGATTCGAAGTATGAATGGCTAGCCAAGCATGAACACACTTTTCAAAAGTTAAAAGGAGAGGTTAACTTCTGTGCCAGTACTCACCTTCCCAAAGAGTGGAGAAAGATTTACCATTTACACTAACGCTTCTTATCAAGGACTTGGATGCGTACTTATGCAAGAAGGTAAGGTGATCACCAATGGATCATGGCAACTAAAATCGCAAGAGGTGAACTACCCCACGCATGATTTGGAGCTAGCAGCCATCGTTTTTTGCCCTCAAGACTTGGAGACATTACCTATTCGGAGAGAAGTTTGACCTATTCTCTGATTATAAGAGCCTCAAGTACCTATTCTCTCAATAGGAGCTGAATATGAGGCAGCAATGTTGGATGGAGTTACTAAAGGATTACAACTTCACTTTGTAATATCACCTTGGTAAAGCAAATGTAGTTGCCGATGCATTGAGCAAGAAACCTTACAGTGGGAGTGTCTCCTTGACGATCAGAGAGAGGCAAGCATTGGAGACTTTTGTTGAATTTGATTTTCAAGCTGCTGATTCAGAAGGAGAAAGATAGTTTGGATGCTTAGTTATTGAACCAACTCTTATTAGTAGAACAATTGAAGCTCAGAAGAAGAATGTAAGATTGATATAATGGTTTGAGAATGCGGCAGCTAAGGATTCGGAGGAATGGAGAATTGGGCAGGATGAAAGGCTCTGATGTCGAGAAAGACTTTGTGTGCCAAAGGATGATGGGTTAAGAGAAGAAGTGATGAATGAAGTACACAGGTCAATGTTGACGATTCATATAGGGAGTACAAAGATGTATAAGGACCTGAAGAGAAATATTTGGTGGGAAAGCATGAAGAGGGACGTTGCAAAGCACGTTTCGAAGTGTTTTACTTGTCAGCAAGTTAAGGTTGAGCATCAGAAGCCATCAAAACTTTTACAACCGCTACCGATACCAGGATAGAAGTAAGAGCACATTTTAATTGACTTTGTTATGGGTTTGCCAAAGTCGTAATAGAACCATGATGCCATTTAGGTAGTTATGGACCGACTCACTAAGTCAACACACTTCATTACGTACAACATGATGTATCTAGTCAAGAAAATGAGCCGATTGTACCTGCAGTAGATTGTTTGACTGCACGGCGTGCCCTTTCGATCATTTTTTATCGCGATTCATGTTTTACTGTGGAATTTTCAGAGAGTTTGCAAGCAGCTATGGGAACCTCACTGAAGTTAAGTTCTGATTTTCATCCCCAAATAGATGGACAGACAGAGCGGACCAATCAAGTATTAGAGGATATGCTTTGAGCATGCATAATCGACTTTGAAAGCACCTGGGAGACACATTTGCCTCCCATCGAGTTTGATTACAACAACAGCTACCACGCAAGAATTGGGATGGCACCGTTCAAAGAACTCTACAAAAGACCATGTTTTTCCCCTCTTTGTTGGGCAGAAGCAAGAGAAGGCAAGCATTTAAGACCTAAGATGGTTCGAGAGAGTACTGAAAAAATCAACATCATCAAGGAACGGATGAAGGTAGCCCAGAGCTGATAGAAGAGTCATGCGGAGAAGCACCAGAAGGATTTGGAATTCTACGTAGGAGATCACGTCTTGCTGAAAGTCTATCTAGTCAGAGGAGTGGTGAGATTCGAAAAAAGAGAAGAAAGCTTTCACCTTGATACATTGGACCATTAGAGATCCTGGAGCGCGTGGGAAAGGTTGCCTATAGATTAGCACAGCCGCCGAAGATGTCTGGAGTACACAATGTGTTTCACGTCAGCATGCTGAGAAAGTACCTGCACAGATCAACGCACAAGATTGACTTTAAAGACATTGAGTTGGACAGCAGAGTGACATATACTGAAAGACCAGTGCAAATCTTAGGGAGGGAGATCAAGAAGCTAAGAAACAAGGAAATCCTGCTGGTAAAAGTTCAATGGAAGCATCATGATGAACACGAAGCTTCTTGGGAGATGGAGTCCATTATACGAGAGAAGTACCCGGTTGTTTAGTGAACCTTAGCTCAGATTTTGGGGATAAAATCTTTTGTTGGGTGGTGGATAGATGTAACACCGGCCCTTTTACCTGTATTTATCAGTATGTGGATGTATTTCAATATTTCTGTATTCATATATGTTAGTTACGATCGTGTATGGATTAACTTTGATGATTAGTTTTTACGGATATTAATTCTTGGGCCTTTGAACTCTTAAAACAAAGGAAGGATTGTTGAACCAGGAGGCCCGAGCGCTTGGACCTTGGGAGCGCTCGAGCTAGTGCTAGTGCTCGAGCTTAAAAAGGGGTGAAATGAAAGTTTGCCCCTGGGTCTTATAAAGTCTATAAATACCATGCATTCTTAGTATTTTGTGCGTTGGAAACTAAGAAAAACAAAGAACTCCTTTGAGAGAGAGAGAGAGAGAGACTTTATGAGTATATACACATCTCATACACAAACACACACTCATTCATACTTGCATGTCTTCCATTTTTTATGATCTACACACACAAACACCTGTATTATAACTATCTGGAAGTTCTAGAGTTGAGTTCTTGGAGATTAAAGTAAAGAGGAAGAGCTTGAAGTGGAGTATTTGGAGCTTGATCAACCACACACACAAACATTTTCTTCATCTTAGCACTAGATCATCATCTAGATCTTAGTGAGTATGCCTACTCACTCAAAACCATGTTTCCTTAAGTGTAATACATAATCTAGACTCATGCATATGACATGCATGAAGATCCAAGTTGATAATTGAGTAGTTCAAGTACATACACACACATTTTCATCCTATTTGATCATCTAGATGTTAAGTGAGTACTTTTACTCACTCAAAATTATGTTTTATGAACTTATATTGATGATATAAGACCATGCATGTAGCATGCATTAAGATTTGAAGCTTAAAATCACCTACTAAATTAGTTACTGTTTGGAAACTGCCGAACCCGAGTGCTCGGACCAAGCACAAGCGCTCGACCTTACTAAACGGGCCAAGTACGAGTGCTCGGACTAGGCAGTATTTGTAAGAATGGTTTGTTATAAATATATATAAAGAGTTATATTAAGGTTGGTTGTACCATGAGCTATAATAGTTGTATCTTGGGTTATACTATATATATAAATATGCTTGCATGTGCTTGCTATATACTGTAGAATAGTACCTTAGTATTGTATACATTTTATAAGGATAAGAAGTAAATGTTTTCTTAACTTGCTATTATGACTAACCGGTAGAACTTATGCGGACGACGTATAAGAGGAACGAGAACAGTAATGTGATGTACTTAAGTACACGACCCCTAGAATAATGTGCTTTAACATCTTGTACCACACACGTTAGATGTTAATGATGCAGAAAATGCAAAATTTTAATAACAAGATGTCTTATCCATCAGTCAATTCCTTGCGTGTCATTCGTTTGCTTGGTCAGTTCGAGAAAGAGTAAGAGTCTGGGTTCAATCGTTGGGATGGTTAATTACCGATGGGCTGACGTCAAGCAAGTGGCCAATTTGGGCAAGATGATGAATTAACCAAGGCCGCATGGAATAAGATTGGGAATACCAAGTAATGAGGCCGTAAGGCAGATGTCAATTAGCCATTTGGGCACGATGACAAGAGAATAGATGTCAATTAGCCATTGGGCTCGATGACAAGATGGTAACCCATGACCGAAAAGTGGCAATATTCTAGGCCAACGGCATTCGTGCCGAATTACATGTCATGACCCATCCCGCCACGCGCGAAAATAAAACCCGTGGCACGCCATCAAGGCTCGTCCAATTCCTTTAAAGTAAAATGGCAATGGAAAACATAAGTAAAATCCATTAAAATCAGAGTTATAAAAAGTTTTGTCCAATTGAAATATTTTCAAAAGAGTCGTTTTTGAATAACAAAGGTCCAGTCGATTGTGGAGGTTCCCCGGTCGACTAGAGATCCAATACAAAAAGTATTGGAGTCTAATGGCCTCATCCAGTCGATTGTGCCAGGGACTCAGTTGACTGGGGCCTCAAAAACTCAGTCAACTGACACTTGTCCGATCGACTGAACCAGCTCTAGCAGAATGTCATGTTTTTGTGCAGAAACGAGTCGACTGATACCCATCCTTCAGTCGACTAAATCCTTTGAAAACTGAAGAGATATTTTTGTAAAACAGGGGTCCAGTCGACTGTGTTGGGGGCCCAGTCGACTGATTTCCCTCTAATCTGCACAAACTGTAGCAATACAAAGCCAAGGTTTTTCCAAATCTCATTCCCATATAAACACAACTATATAGCACCATTCAAAACATTATTACAACAGTTCACTACTGATTAGAATGCTACGAATCCATGCAAAGATTTCTAAGCTAAGAGCATAGTTTTAACTCCTCAAAAATCTTATAACAACACATGAAATGGAAAGCCAAAAATATAAACAATAAAGGTCCCTAGCATCTCGTCGGCCTCACTCTTCTCACTTCTTCTTTTCTTTTTTCTTCTCACTGTAATGGAGGAAGTCTCCACAACTCAACTATATGCTGAGTATACATTTCTAACCAAATGCATATGAGGCAATTCATGTTTTAAACATCTAAATCACATAATTTAGTCTCTGAGGAGAGAGATACGCATTCATCTGGTATGTCAGCAAGTCTCAAATCTTAAACCGCGATGTCAATGGCTAGCCAAAGATCACTCAACCATTGCATCCATCTGCTCTGGCTAGGCTAGTTCCCACACCAAGCAAGTAGTCGTCACTACTAAAACTCTTCAACTTTGAAAGGCGTACCTCGGCATGAAATTATACCAAACTCCCCTTTGACTCACATAGACATTTAGCATACTCACATAATCATATCACCATGCTTTTCTGCACGTACTCAACAAAATTAATGGGCCTAAGCTAACACATAATTTTTGCTCGGATCACAATTTCATATACAATATTCAAAACATCCAAAATTGTCTAAATTACATAGGTTCGGATTTCATACCTTAAGCTATAGCTCTATAACTTCAGGAGAAGTACCAGTAGCCCGATTAATCGTCGGACAGAGGATTCCTACAAGTATACATGTTTTTCCCAAATTCTTAAAATTAGCTTTTCAAAAAATAATTTTCCAAACGTATGCCAAGAGACGTCAAAACGTAGCTCTTAGCTTGAGGAGTCCGAATATGAAATATGGTCGAAAACTGACGGACGAATGGTCGTCGCATATCGTCGGGAAGATTGTAGCCAAAATCTCCCTTTTTCTCTCTTTCTCCCAAGATATTAGTTGTTGAGATATTTTGACAAATATCTCAACTCAACTATATATAGACACTAGTCTCGGAAATTATGTTTCCCTCGCACGAGTTTTCAAAACCTCTAATTATATCCTGAAACATCGCGCAAGTCCATTTTATGACTTCACGAGTGAAAACTAAAACTTATAAAAGTTTTCATCTAAGTCTCGTTTGGGTCCGTAATTTATGTCTGAAACATATTTTCCGTGGAATCTCTATATAACCTACCTTTTATGCAATGTGTCAGTCACTTTCTCACCACAGTATTCAAACACAATCTCATACAAGATTAAAACTACCAGAACTTCACGCTACACAAGTAAAGTTACTATTCAAAAAATACCATAACATTTAAATCACATAAATGCCATTTAATCTTGCCAATACATCATGATTCCTCTAATTACCATGTCCTCACTGACACTTTCCGTTGACCTCCAGTCAACCCCATTCCCAATTATCAAATGACATTGATAATTCACAAAATTCAATTATGCATGTTAAAATATTTGATTTTTCGGGAACAGTTGTGATATTGCATGCAAAGAGTCGTGTTTGAGAAGATTGGGCATATAGTCCAAAGATTGGATTGGTGATCCAAAGAGTCGAGTTGTAAAGATTGAACCCGTGGTTCAAAGTAAAGTGTTGAGTTTGTAAAGATTGGACCGATACTCCAAAGTGATTAGTTAATCGATGTCAGTTGGGTTTCAAAGATCTAAGTATTACCATCAAACATTTCTTAAACGTACGCATTAGCCCGAGATTAAAATAATTAAGACTTAAAGACATATTTTCATAAACGAAGAGTAAATGGAACGTTTTTACTTTCTTAATGGATTAACAAGTGTTTTTTGAGCCCGTTCGGTGAAGTAGGTTTGCTCACTCAGCTTGCAATAAAGCTGATGACTTTCATGTCTTGGACAATCAAACATCCAGATCTTGAAGAGGTTGATTACCCGGATGAGGAGTATGCCGAGAAAGGCTATGGGTTTACGAGCTAGCTGGCGGAAGTAAAAACTTTTGTTTATGTATCTTATGTTTTAGTTGAGGCACTTGATGCCGATGTTATTATTACTATGTTGTAGGGCTTTACGCCCAGGATAATATTATCTTTCCTTTTCATTTCTATGGGTTATAATAATTAATTTAAGACTTGCATGATGTTTAATATTATGTAAGCCTAGAACCACCATGCTTATTATTACTGCTTCAGTTATTGTTTATTATATTTATCTTAGTTCTTTCTTGTATGGACAAGCCTGAGATCCTCAAACCAGTCACGTATCTACGGGTCCAAAGGTGGAAATTTTAATTTTTCCCTACTTTGTTACGCCGGGGCATGACAATAAATATTTCAGGCTCTTATGATCGGAAAATAGGTCAAACTGCTCTCCAAACAGATAGTGTCTCCATATCTTGAGTGTGGACACAATGGCTGCCAACTCCAAATCATGTGTCGGGATGTTCTTCTTATGCGGCTTCAGTTGCCTAGATCCATAAGCAATCACCCTCCCATTTTGCATGAATACAGACCCTAAACCTTGATATGAATCATCACTATAGATAACTAATCTATCTCCACTTCTCGGAATAGCTAGCACTGGCGCAGAAGTCAATTTTTTCTTTCAACTTCTGAAAAGCGCATTCGTGCTTATCTTGCCATTCGAACTTAGTCTCCTTCTTCATCAAACTAGTAAGTGGGGCTGCAATCTTTGAAAATCCTTCCACAAAATGGCGATAATACCCAGCTAACCCAAGAAAAACTTCTAATCTCTGAACAATTTCTAGGTTGTCTCCAATTCAATACTGCATCGGTCTTTGCGGAATCCACTAAAATACCTTCCCGAGAAACAACGTGTCCCAAGATCTTGACTTCCTTGAGCCAAAACTCTCATTTGCTGAACTTGGCGACAAGCTGGTTGCCTCTAAGGGGCTATAAGGCAATCCTCAAATGCTTCTCATGCTCTTCCTCAGTTTTTGAGTAGATCAAGATATCCTCAATAAATACAATAACAAACTAATCTAGATAGGGTATGAATACCCGGTTCATCAAATCTTTGAACACTGCTAGGGCATTGGTCAAATCAAATGGCATAATAAAGAACTCATAATGGCCATACCTCGAGCGGAAGCTATCTTTGACATATCTTCTTCTCGAACAAGTAATTGATGATACCCTGATCGCAGATCAATCTTTGAAAACACTGTTGTAGACACCCCAATTTTGACCAAATGTCGAATTAAGGAGAGTGTTACCTCCATATCTGATGATGACAATGTCCGAACATATCTAGACTTCCAAAGATGATTCAAGCTCTTCGAAAGACTCCCCAACCCAAAATAAAAAGAAAAAAAGAAGGAAAAGGAAAAGAATAAGCAGAACGGCACTCAAGCCTTTCCGCGGCAGTCACGAGCTGCCGTTGCGGCAGCCTCTGGACTGCCGGACGGCATTCGGTGATTGTCGCGAATTTCATCAAGTGCCGCAAAAATAATGAAATTTACTAAAAAAACGGCAGTCCCTGGAGTTGTCCGCGGCATTCAGTGAATGTCGTTCCGCCAGCTAGTGAATGTCGCATCGGCTTTCACTGAATACCGATGCGGCATTTACTGAGTGCCGATTCCATCTCCGGTGAATGCCGTATATTTGCAACAGATAGCTGATATACAGCACGTTTTGTACTATAAAAAGGACGACTGAATTAGGGTTTTTAGTCCTGAAATGACTGAAATACCCCTTTAAAATTGTCTATAAATAGAGGATGAATATTCACTTGCAAGGGGGGGAGATTTTCTTTGAATCTGTAGGTTGTATAAGTGTTCTTCTTGCCTTAATTTTCATAATTAGGAGTGAGTTTAGAATAGCTTAAAAGAAAGAGTTGTGTGAATTAGTGTAGAAGATCTTGATTAGTCTTTGGAAATTCTCCAAAATCACCAAATTGAGGATACTTTGGAGGTATGACTTTAGAATAGTTAGTTTTTATTCAAGTTGAATTATAAACATGCATGGAGTTCTTTAATTTCTCTTTTCATTTGTTGTGTTCATCCTTTGGGTTCATAAGGCTTTCAATGCCTTACTTGAATCTTTTGGTTTGAAATTCCTTAATCTCTTTGTAGTTTTATTATTTATGAGAGGATTAAGATGGGTACTAGAATATTTAGCAAATGGACCCAAACCTATCTTCATGGTTTGAGGTTTATTATGACTAAGTTTCATGAAGTTCTTCCATACTTCTTTGAAATTTACAAACATAAGCATATTTAGTCTCCAATGACCATCAAAAGGTAGGAGAATTAGCTTTAGACAAGCCTAATCCCATGGCTTATTTGTCTAAAGTTAATAGGAATAAAGTGAATTAACCCAATGAGTAGTGAGTTCACAATCTATTTTCGATCATGGATTTTTAGCCGAACATCTAACCGTTGGAATGGAATGAAACAAACGAGAAAGTGTTTATAACTCAAAGTTCTACCACTGCAATTTTTGTTTTAAGGTAGTTTCATGTTTTGGGTGGTTTGATCAAGGTTTTTGTAGAGCAACCATAATCTGTCCAAAGTTTCAGAATAGTAACACTCTTTTGAAACAAGCAAATCAGGACCTTAATCCAGCACTTGTGACCCAAAATAATTTTTTCTAAGTAGGATAATGTGTTAGGAAGCTACCCGAAAAAGAACAAATCATTTCTGATTTGTTTACTATTTTTAAAAAATCGTGCAAGAACTCTGGACAGAGGGTTGTAGAATTCTGAGTGATATCTGGTTTTTGTCCAATTCCCGGAGATCTAACCGTTGAAACTTTGATTTCTCTTTTGGGTTAAAAACTAGACACACAGAGGCATCTTGTGTCCAAAATTCACAATGATCAAACCATGGTACCATGCTTTTTATTTCTTGGAAATTCTGATCTGCTCTCAGCAATTTCCAGAATTCTGCGACAATTTTGATCAATCTTATAAATAATGGCTTAGATGATATTTTCATGAGTTAAGGTTTAAACCATGTTTCAATAATGATTAGTTAAGCTTTAATTTGAAGTTCAAGTGACCTAAATTAATAAGTACTTCATAATTTCTTCTTGTTCATGTTTACATTCATCCATGTGACTTGACATTCATAGGTAGGATTCGTTTGCTTTAGGATAACTACATTTGATAGATTTAAGCTAGGAGTCTAGGATTGTTATTTAAGATCCAACTTTATACCTCGTATATCATGTGGACTAACCCTTTGTTTTGTAGCGCTGTTAAGGTATGGTTTCTTAAAACTCCTCTGTAGTTTATCTTAATTTTATCGATTTTATGACCTCATGCGCGACACATTAGAATTAGGATCTTGCCTTATGTGAATACATGTGATTAGAGACTCTTTTCTAGAATTTTCTTTCATTTGTATGCATTACACATTTAATATCGCGGCTGGATCCCGGGTAAGTTCCCTTGTTCCCTATTGCATACCATATTGCTTGTTACTTGAATTAAGTGGTTTTTGAATGATATTTTATCACTTGCAATCTTACACCCTTTAGACATGCTTTTGTAATGTATATTTATACATATGTATTAGTTGAGGGCACATTTAAATTAATAATTCAATTAAAAGGATGTTAAGTAGAGGCCTATCGCGAGATAGGATGAGAAGGGGTGTTTTAGTCCGATGGGCTCCTTCCCTTCTCGTTCCATAATCCCTGGACCTAGTTGATCTCTGGTTTCTAAAAGATCAGTTTGCTTTAAAATTGGCTTCTTAATTTTCCTTTGAAAAATTAAGTGGCGACTCATTGTTTTGTGTTTTAAATTGAAAAAGATTTTAAAAGAAAAGCTGTGGGTAAGAAAAAATGCGGTATCCACAATCTGGCGACTCTGTTGGGGATCAAACCCAGAATCTCTGGTTTTGCAGACCAGAAATTTCTGATTTTGGGTTCACTCGAGGATTAGACTTGAAAGCATCCTTTTAATCGAATTAATTAATTTTTGTGTGTCTATTGCATTTCACTTGCATGTCCAACTAGTCGATTGCACGGAACTATGACCTTGGAGACTCAGGGCAACCCGGTCGGTCAAGTCATCATGGGATTGTGTGATCACCCTTGATCTTGTATCATGTGTTGGTATATGAAGCATCCTATCGGGTGTGTGTCAAGGGTCCCTTATTTGACCAAAACCCATCTTTTGCATAGTAGCTTCCATAGAACCTTTCAAAATTAGGAAATCAATTCTTGATTAGGATTATGTGCTAGGAAGTTTTGTATGCCCGGAAGGGATTACTTGAGATGATGACGATACTTGCTTGATAAAAGATGTATAATCTTTTAGTCACCTTTTAGCAATTTCTCCTCATGTTCCACGATATTTGGAGAACATGCCGAACCTTGATTATAAGATTATACTTCTTATATCATGTTTACCTAAGCATCATTGACCTTGTATGTATCCGAATTCATGGAAAGTACGGTGATAATCCGATCATGTGATCCTCCTACCCAAAGAATTTTAAGTCCATCTTTGAAAGCAAACAGATTTTACCATCTTTTCCCCAAGGTTTTCGATCACCCTTTCGAAAAAACTTTCGAGTTCACCTTTCGATTAAAATTTCCAAACTAACATTTGTTAAGGTATATTTTCACATGATAGTTTTCTAAGGAAAAATCCAAAAATTTTGGGAATTATTTTTGAAAAAAAAAAGGCTCTTCAAATGAATTTTAAAGCAAAAATTCAATCCAATCATCTTCCTCATTTTTTTAAATAAAAGATTCAAAATCCTTGAGAATCATTTTTAAAAGATCTCATCATTTAAAGAAATGCTTTTCAAATGAATTTTGAAATTTTTTGAATATCCAACCTTTGAGAGGGTAGTGAGATCACAATGAAAGGAGAAGTTGGCGCACTTGACATGAGCGAGGATCTTATGTGCTTATGTGCTTATGTGTTAGGATTTAGAATTTTCTTTTCTTTGGCATATAGAGTAGGCACACACACACACATGCATTGCATCCGCGTGACAAAAAAAAACAAAAAACAAAAAAAAAAAAAGGTTTTTTTTTAAAAATGTTTTTGTATGACAAAAGGAAGCAGATAAAAAGTTTTTAAAAGGAAAATTTCAAAATTTATTGTAGGGACGAAAATAGCATCAAGATCAGATCAAGCATGGTTTAGGGATCCCACGGCGAGGCTGGTAAGAAGAGAAGACGCTGAAATGGCTGAAGAAAGAAACAACGAGGAAATAGCCGGGTTAAGAGCACTGGTAGAACAACAAGCGGAGCAAATGAGGCGGCAAGCCGAAAATATGAACCGTATGATGGGAATTGTCACACCCCAATTTTTAGACAACCAATTATTAGTCAAGGAAGAACCCTCAACCAATTATCCAGCTGTCCAATCATCAAGGTGCTTGCAATATAAAAACATCACACAGTCTGTACCGAAACAAAAAAATCATTACCCACAAGTGCTAAAGCAACGGTCAACATCCAACTAAAAAGTCAAACCTTAAATCCAACTCTAAAACATAATAAAAAAAATCAAAAAAAAGAACACTTCACTAAATAAAATCTTAAATTGTTAAATGGCCCACAATGCCAGAAATCTTATTTCTAAACTCTCTAAAGTGATATAAAAATGAATAAAAAGAACAGTGCAAGACTCCACACGCCTCCTGCTACCAGGTGCCACGAACTCCCTACTAGCCCTGCAAATTATGATCGGCTACGCTCCAACAAGAACGCACCCGCGAGAAAAAAAAACTCACGAGTCAGTCACATGACTGGTATGAGTTAAACCACACACACCCAGTTTCAGGATCACCCGGTGACCCTTTAACTACCACACAAAATATTAACTCGGGCAAGAGAGTAGTTCCACTTCACATATTGGGACGAGCGGTAGTTTCCCTTTATGTGGTGGCCATGCAGTTCTCGCCCATGGTGAGTCAATACCTGCAAAATGTTAGTGGACCCACCATCCTGCAATCACAAGATTAATAACAGCAAAATACTACAAGAATATGCAAAACTACTTGTACTAAGATATAGGAAGGATCATTATCACAATTTACTCACTACACGTACCAATACAATGTATAAGAAAAGAACAACAGACGAGGAAATCAACATTTTATATCCTTTAACCCATAAAAATTTTTATTAACAATAATTCTCTTACTTTTATGTACGATTCCTTATTCAATTTCCTAGGTTCACCACTTGGCTACCCTCCATGGTACACCCACACATATATCCCATGTGTGCCCGAACATACTACCAACATCCACTCTGGTGCCAGTTTGGTTGGAGTATCAACCAAACCAGGTATACACACAGAAGGCCAGTCAATATGCCTAGACGTCTAACAAATAAGCCGGGCATAAGGCTTAGGCCAGCTTGATCACGAAGCCACTGGCAAAAAGGTAAACTCAGCAAGTCTAGTTACCAAAACAATATCACAACTGGGAGCGGTGAACACTAAGGAACTTGAAACTATTTTGCATTTTTGGAATTATACAATTTAATCGGACTCAACGTTAATGACTATCACCTATTTCTTTTCATAGCTCAACATTATAGGAGAATTCATGTATCTCCAAGTAATCTTCGTTAATTCATACGAACAATAAAAAAGAACACAATGAATCATATTTCCCAATTTCGTACATTTTAATATACTAAAAACTGCTACTGAAATCTTAAATTTCTACCCAAACGGTGCAGAATCAGGAAAAATACCATTAGACGAGAAACGTGCAGAATCACGTTTTACATGAGACTCGCGGACAGAATGTTCAAATTCAAAGCCACGATTTCTAATAATTTTCTAAAGTTTCTGCGACTGTGTGAATTACACATAAAACGAATTTCACATCTATTTGCTAACAAATATGAATATTTCACCTATAGTTTTGATCAAACTAACGATTCACCTAACCCCTTCGAATACCCTAATGTCATGATCGCAAAGTCACACGAAGGGGGAATAAACTATTTAAATTACTTCAACAATAACGTGTATCCATTACAAAGATTTAACCCTAACAATTTAAATTAAACATGTACTAATTTAATTACTCCCGTATACACATATACATACGTGTACATATATATAATCGGATACACAAAATTTAACTCACCTCGTTCGTTGAAAGAAAATCGACAGTAACGACGTTCCGCGATTCCACGCGAGACCACGGACCCGAGACCCTTCTTTTTTTTCTTCTCCCTTTTCTTCTTCTTCCTTTTCTTCTCTCTCTCTCTCTCTCTCTCTCTCTCTCTCTCTCGGCGGCTGATAGTATGAGGGGGGTTCTCTTATTATTTTCTAACTAACCTAATATTTTAATATATCTATATGTATGCTACATTTACACACTATAAAGATATATTACCACACACACACCCACGTCACACCACTGCACACACACACGTTTTCCTTTTTTTTTTTTTTTTTTTTTTTTTTTGACCACATAGAAGTTTTGTAGTGTATAACACTCACACTAATTTTTTTTTATACTAACCATATCATAAATTTAAATAAAATCATAAAATACCAAAATAACACTAAGAATTATTTAAAAATTTCAGGGTATTACATTATACACACCTCAAATAAAATCTCGTCCCGCGATTTGCAACACGTGCGAACACTACTCGAATAGCTCGGGGTGCGATTTCCGAATCTTCTCCTCAAGTTCCCACGTAACATCGTTAATTCTCTCACTCCATTGCACCTTCACCAGGTTCACTATTTTCCTCCGCAAATACTTCACATCTCGATCAACGATAGTGATAGGTCGAACAATATATGTGAGGTCATCGTTAATCTCAAGCTCTATCGGACGGACAATTTGTGTAGGATCTTTCACACACTTCCTCAATATTGATACATGGAACACATTATGAATTGCCGCCAATGCCGGTGGCAACAATACTCTATAGGCCAACTCTCCAACCTTTCCGACAATCTCATAAGGTCCCACAAACCTCGGAGCAAGCTTCCCTTTCTTACCAAAACGCATCACACCTCTCATTGGGGTTACCTTTAAGAACACAAAATCTCCAACTTCAAATTCTACACCCTTACGCTTCCTATCAGCAAAACTCTTTTGCCGACTCTGAGCAGTCTTAATCCTCTCTCGAATAACACTCACCTTCTCAGTAGTCTCCCGAACCATATCTGGACCCAAAATTGGTACGTCCCCTACTTCTGCCCAGCACACTGGAGATCTACACGGCCTCCCATACAATGCTTCGAAAGGTGCCATTCTTATGCTAGAATGGTAACTGTTATTGTAAGCAAACTCTACCAATGGTAAATGTTCTTCCCAACTACCACCGAGATCGAGAACACAAGCCCTCAACATATCCTCAAGAATCTGGTTAACCCTCTCAGTCTGCCCATCGGTCTGAGGGTGATAAGCAGTACTAAGGTCTAACCGGGTCCCCATTGCCCTCTGAAAACTCTCCCAAAACTCTGCCACAAACAACGAATCTCGATCCGACACAATCGAGACCGGAGTCCCATTCAAACGTACTATCTCCCGAATATATAATTGTGCCAACTTGTCTGTCGTCCTATGCACACTCACTGGAATAAAGTGAGCCGACTTAGTTAGTCTATCCACAATCACCCAAATTGACTCATTTCCCTTCTTGGATCTCGGCAAACCATCCACAAAATCCATAGAGATACACTCCCATTTCCACACAGGTATTTCTAAAGGCTTCAACAAGCCAGACGGTCTCTGATGTTCCGCCTTAACCTGCTGACACACCATACACTTAGAAACATATTCTCCAACATCTCTCTTTATACCTTCCCACCAAAAGGTTTGTTTCAGGTCATGATACATCTTAGTCCCGCCAGGATGTATAGTGTATCGAGACCGATGTGCCTCATCAAGTACTTCCCTCTTCAACTCTTCACTATCCGGTACACAGAGTCTTCCTTGAAAACATAGACTTCCCTCTGTATCCACGGACCAATCCGTCGGACACTCATCAAGCAAATCCACTACCAAGTCATTGAGACGGTTAACTAAAATTGTATCTAACTTCTGCATCTGTCGAACTTTCCCTATTAAAGTCAGTTGGACAACCAAACTCCCAATATATGCTTTCTTACCTTCATGCTCTGGCTGAATATCATGAGATGCTAACACTTCAAGAGACTTCCACTCCCTAACCATCAAAGAAGCCATCACACTGTGTTTCCGACTCAGGGCATCGGCCACTACATTACCCTTACCTGGATGGTAAAGAATCTCAAAGTCGTAACTACTAATGAACTCAACCCATCTCTGTTGTCTCATATTCAGTTCCTTTTGTGAAAACAAGTACTTGAGACTCTTATGATCTGTATACAACTCAAATCTCTCCCCAAACAAATAATGCCTCCACACTTTCAGTGCAAACACAACAGCTGCCAACTCTAAGTCATGAGTGGGATACCTCCTCTCATGTGGCCTCAACTGTCTAGAAGTATACGAAACAACCTTCCCTTCTTGCATCAAGACACAACCCAAACCAGTCCCACTAGCATCTGTGAACACTACAAGCTTCCCTCCTTCCGTCGGGATAGTCAACACTGGCGCAGTGGTCAACCGGTGCTTCAACTCCTGAAATGCTTGCTCACACTCATCTGTCCACACAAATTTCACATTTTTATGAGTCAACTTCGTCATTGGAGCTGCTATGAGAGAAAACTTCTCAATGAACCTCCTATAATAACCTGCTAATCCCAAGAAACTCCTCACCTCTGTCGAATTAGAAGGTTGTGCCCAGTCCTGTACTCCTGTGACTTTTTCGGGATCTACTGATATTCCCTCAGCTGAAATAACATGACCTAGAAATCTCACTGCGGTCTCCCAAAAATGACATTTACTGAACTTGGCATACAACTGATGCTCCCGAAGTATCTGCAACACCACTTTCAAATGTTCACTATGCTCCTCCTGAGTCCGTAATAAACCAAAATGTCATCTATGAAGACAATGACAAAACGGTCCAAATACGGCCTGAACACCCTATTCATCAGATCCATAAAGAACGCTGGAGCGTTGGTCAAACCAAATGGCATCACTGGAAATTCATACAACCCATACCGAGTACGGAAAGCTGTACGGGGAATGCTCTCTTCCACTACTCCCATCTGGTGATACCCGGTCCTCAAATCAAGCTGTGAAAAGACCGCCGCTCCCTTCAATTGGTCAAGAAGGTCGTCAATCCTGGGAAAAGGATACTTGTTCTTGATCGTCACCTTATTCAACTCCCTGTAGTCTATACACATACGAAGACTACCATCCTTCTTGGATACAAATATCGCCGGAGCTCCCCACGGTGAGTTACTAGGACGTATGAACCTGATTCATACACACCTCAAAAGAATTACACTACTAGAAATAAAGATCAACTAAGAAGAAAAATGAATCTATCAGAAAGAAATAATTAACGCACCCTTTCTGAAGCATCTCATCCAACTGCTTCTTCATCTCTCCCAACTCCTTGGGCGCCATACGATATGCTACCTTAGAAATTGGTGTGGATCCCGGTACAAGATCAATCCGGAATTCCACCTCTCTCTTAGGCGGCAGGCCAGGGATCTCCTGAAAAACATCCTCAAAGTCGCATACCACTTCCACATCACTAATATCCTTCTTCGGTATCTCCACCGAATATAGGAAACTAGACATAACCAATTCTCCACTATCTGGATACGTATGAGAGAAACGAGGTAATCCTGGGGTATCTATATGAATGGTCCTCTTAGCACAATCAAGGATAACATGGTTCTCCTTAAGCCAATCCATCCCCAAAATAATGGAAAACCCTTCAAACCCCAATACAATCAAATTCACAAGGAAAGTCCTATCCCCAAAGTCTATCACAAAATCTTTACAATGCTCATATAGAGTAACTGAACCCCCTAGAGGTGTTCCTACGCTCACAGGAACAAGTAAAGGCGTAACAGGAATACTCTCTCTCAAAACAAACTGTCGAGAAATAAAAGAGTGGGATGCACCCGAATCAAACAAAACACGAACATCGGAATGAAAAAGTTTGAGGCTACCTTGCACATTATCATTGCCTGGCATCACTGCAAATACCCTGGCTGGTGCTGCTTGACCCTGTCTCGCGGCCTGCTTATTCCTAGGAGGGTGAGGACATTCCCTAGCAATATGCCCAGGTAACTGGCAATTGAAACACACTTTAGGAGCTACAACCATCTCTCTCCTTACCGGTGGTGCTCCAATCTGAGGCACTGGTGGACGGAAACCAATCTGTGGCTGCGGGGCCTGCTGACGTTGACCCTGGAAGCCCTGATTACGCTGACCACCCTGACCATTCCACTGCTGGTTCTGCTGCCTGAAGTTCCCCTAATTTCCTGGGAACCGCTGACCGCCATATCCTTGTCTTTGATACTGCTGACCTCTCCACCCCTGATCATAAGGCTTAAATCTGTTCCCACTACGTCTGGTATCTTTTTGCTGAGTTTGAGGCCGAGTGTCTCTAGAATTCTCATTGATCTTCGCTCTTGCTGACCTCTCAGCCTGAAATTTCTGCTCCTTCCGCTCGAACTTCAAAGACAAATCCACCACCTTATTGAAAGGCTCACTCTCTGCAGGTAACACTACCTTGGACAAGTGATGTCCCAATCCATCAATAAATTTATCATTTTTCTTCTCCTCTGTAGCAATCAGATGAGGAGTAAATTGAGATAGCTCGTTGAACTTCTTCACATACTCCCACACGGTCATAATACCCTGAGTGAGGTCTTGAAATTCCCTAGCCAATTGTGACTTCACTGCACTGGGAATGAAATTCTCCTCAAATAAAACTTTAAACTCTTCCCACGTCATCTCCGCCACGTCATAAGTAGTCCTCAATGATTCCCACCAAAGCAAAGCTGCACCCTCAAGCTGTTGAGATGCCAACTCCTATTTTTGCACCTCTGTGACCTGCATCCTCTCGAACACGAACTCACACTTTCGTATCCAAGTATCTCCTGCTAACGGACCCTTTTCCCCATCGAATGTTCGGCCGCCAATAGAAACAAAATCCTTGTTCCTTTTAGCGAACGGGTCACCCTGATTTCCTTGCTTATTGTTCTGCACAGCTTGGAGAATCTGGTTCATCATAGCCCCCACGTCGACCTGAACTAAGTTGGGATTTCCTGCCCCAGCTCCTCCAGAACTCTCACCACCTTCAGTCTGAGCTCCATGACGGGTATTGTAGCCTCCAGTCATAACCTTCACAAGACAACCACACATACATAAATATCTGAAACAAACTCGTTCATTGTAATTAACAACCCATTCACCACATTCCGAAGATCACCTAGACACTCTCTAGTCTAGGGCAACCATGAGCTTTGATACCAAACTGTCACACCCCAATTTTTAGACAACCAATTATTAGTCAAGGGAGAACCCTCAACCAATTATCCAGCTGTCCAATTATCAAGGTGCTTGCAATATAAAAACATCACACAGTCTGTACCGAAACAAAAAAATCATTACCCACAAGTGCTAAAGCAACGGTCAACATCCAACTAAAAAGTCAAACCTTAAATCCAACTCTAAAACATAATAAAAAAATAAAAAAAAAGAACACTTCACTAAATAAAATCTTAAATTGTTAAATGGCCCACAATGCCAGAAATCTTATTTCTAAACTCTCTAAAGTGATATAAAAATGAATAAAAAGAATAGTGCAAGACTCCACACGCCTCCTGCTACCAGGTGCCACGAACTCCCTACTAGCCTTGCAAATTATGATCGGCTACGCTCCAACAAGAACGCACCCGCGAGAAAAAAAAACTCACGGGTCAGTCACATGACTGGTATGAGTTAAACCACACACACCCAGTTTCAGGATCACCCGGTGACCCTTTAACTACCACACAAAATATTAACTCGGGCAAGAGAGTAGTTCCACTTCACATATTGGGACGAGCGGTAGTTTCCCTTTATGTGGTGGCCATGTAGTTCTCGCCTGAATTTAAATAAAGTCATACTTACCTAACGTCCCATGGTGAGTCAATACCTGCAAAATGTTAGTGGACCCACCATCCTGCAATCACAAGATTAATAACAGCAAAATACTACAAGAATATGCAAAACTACTTGTACTAAGATATAGGAAGGATCATTATCACAATTTACTCACTACACGTACCAATACAATGTATAAGAAAAGAACAACAGACGAGGAAATCAACATTTTATATCCTTTAACCCATAAAAATTTTTATTAACAATAATTCTCTTACTTTTATGTACGATTCCTTATTCAATTTCCTAGGTTCACCACTTGGCTACCCTCCATGGTACACCCACACATATATCCCATGTGTCCGGACATACTACCAACATCCACTCTGGTGCCAGTTTGGTTGGAGTATCAACCAAACCAGGTATACACACAGAAGGCCAGTCAATATGCCTAGACGTCTAACAAATAACCCGGGCATAAGGCTTAGGCCAGCTTGATCACGAAGCCACTGGCAAAAAGGTACACTCAGCAAGTCGAGCTACCAAAACAATATCACAACTGGGAGCGGTGAACACTAAGGAACTTGAAACTATTTTGCATTTTTGGAATTATACAATTTAATCGGACTCAACGTTAATGACTATCACCTATTTCTTTTCATAACTCAACATTATAGGAGAATTCATGTATCTCCAAGTAATCTTCGTTAATTCATACGAACAATAAAAAAGAACACAATGAATCATATTTCCCAATTTCGTACATTTTAATATACTAAAAACTGCTACTGAAATCTTAAATTTCTACCCAAACGGTGCAGAATCAGGAAAAATACCATTAAACGAGAAACGTGCAGAATCACGTTTTACATGAGACTCGCGGACAGAATGTTCAAATTCAAAGCCACGATTTCTAATAATTTTCTAAAGTTTCTGCGACTGTGTGAATTACACATAAAACGAATTTCACATCTATTTGCTAACAAATATGAAAATTTCACCTATAGTTTTGATCAAACTAACGATTCACCTAACCCCTTCGAATACCCTAATGTCATGATCGCAAAGTCACATGAAGGGGGAATAAACTATTTAAATTACTTCAACAATAGCGTGTATCCATTACAAAGATTTAACCCTAACAATTTAAATTAAACATGTACTAATTTAATTACTCCCGTATACACATATACATACGTGTACATATATATATAATCAGATACACAAAATTTAACTCACCTCATTCGATGAAAGAAAATCGACAGTAACGACGTTCCGCGATTCCACGCGAGACCACGGACCCGAGACCCTTCTTTTTTTCTTCTCCCTTTTCTTCTTCTTCCTTTTCTTCTCTCTCTCTCTCTCTCTCTCTCTCTCTCTCTCTCTCTCGGCGGCTGATAGTATGAGGGGGGTTCTCTTATTATTTTCTAACTAACCTAATATTTTAATATATCTATATGTATGCTACATTTACACACTATAAAGATATATTACCACACACACACCCACGTCACACCACTGCACACACACACGTTTTCCTTTCTTTTTTTTTTTTTTTTTGACCACATAGAAGTTTTGTAGTGTATAACACTCACACTAATTTTTTTTTATACTAACCATATCATAAATTTAAATAAAATCATAAAATACCAAAATAACACTAAGAATTATTTAAAAATTTCAGGGTATTACAGGAATGATAGAAGAACTGAATCGCCGACCACCACCTATAGTTCCGCCAGCTGTGGACCCATCTCATGGAGGAGAAGGAGATTAGTTTGATGATCAGGGGGCACAATGGGCTGATGCGCTACAGGCCAACAGGGAAAGGGAGAAAGATGAGAAAGAGAAGTTACTGACCAAGAAAATAAAGAAGTTGGAAAGGGTGATGCGCAAGGCTCAGGGAGTTGATACCTATCTGTTGGAACTGGAAGGGTTGTATGATGGAGTACGTGAGACACTGCCTGCCGGGTTTAAGATGCCAATTTTCGACAAGTTTGATGGGACCGGGAATCCTCGCAGCCATGTAAGAATATGTATTGGAGCTTTCCAACCGAGTGGGCTGAGCACAACCATGATGGCTGTCCTATTCCAACATACTTTAATCGAAGCTGCTTTATCCTGGTATCTTACTCTCAAACCAAACAAAACCAGGGTTTGGGAAGAAGTGATCAAAGCATTTGTGACACAGTATGAGTACAATCAAGATTTAGATGTCAATGTCTGAGATTTGGAGACCACTAGGCAAGGGAACAAAGAATCGTTCGCCGAATATCTGAGCAGATGGAGGGGGAAAGCAACTAAAATGGTACAAAGGCCGTCTGAGAAGGACCAGATCCGAATGCTGATGAAGAATCTACAGCCAGTGTATCAAGAAAAGATGAGGTTTCAGTCAATCAACACCTTCGCCGAGGTTTTCGATGTCAGAACGAGGATAGAAGATGCAATCCAAGAGGGGGTAATTAAGAAAGAGGAGCAACCAAACTGGTATAGGAGACCAAGCTATGGGTCCGACGGAGGAAAAATGGGGGGTCACTCTGGCCCCACCGATGTCAATGCACTGAACGGGCGGAGAGGAAATTTGACATAACACCGAGGAGAAGAGGAGACAAAGCACCGAGAAAATTCTGAGATCTGGGAGTGTCACTATAAACTGCCCTCGACAGGCTGTTAGCAAAGGGGCATCTCCGTCAGTTGGAACCTCGACCTCTACCAAGTCTGCTTCTGCCAAATTTCCAAGGGGATCTCTTTTGTAAATTTCACCAGCAAAAGGGTCACTCAACGGATCAATGTATGAGATTAAGGCACAAAATCCTGGACCTCATCGATAACAAAGTAATTTCGGAACCACCTACCAAAGCTCCAAACGTTACTAAAAATTTGCTTCCGAATCATCAAGCTGTGCCACCACCGCAGGGTCTTTATTTCTTGGGGATAGAAGAAGCAACCTTCGATCCGTCTAGGCTAATCACTACGACTGGGACACCAAGAAAGCCATATCAGCTGCCGAAGGATTCAACAATCTATACTTTGGAGGATCAGCTGGAGAAAAGTAAAATAGAATAGTCAGACTGGTGGGTTCAAGGGAGTAACAGTCGAGACGTGAGCCAGGTAGAAGACGATCTTTGGTACGAGAGCGACAAAGAAATGGAGATGGTGGCGGGTACTTTAAAAGTTGAATCAGAAGTTGACGATCTGTGGGCAAGAGAAGAAGTCAGTCACCTAACTCGGTCGGGCAGACACTTTAAACCACATGAGCTAGAGGAAGATCATCCGGGGAGAGAATTGGACAAGGGAAAAGGGAAAATGAACGAAGAAGAGGAAGAAGACAGGGTTCTAAAGCAGATGAAGAAAACTTAGGCCAATATCACCATTTGGGGGTTACTGATAGCATCAAAACGCCACAGTCAGGCAGTGTTGGACGCCCTAAATTAATCTGATGTTCCCATCAACACAGCACCGAAAGATAGCGTGGGAATGATTGGCAGAATCCTGACCTTAGCTATCACCTTTTCTTAAGATGACGTACCCCCCGGAGGACCCATGCTCAACAAGCTATTGTACGTCACTGTCAAATGTTTCGGGAACACCGTACCCGCTTGTCTCGTTGACAACGGGTCTGATCTGAATGTATGCCCCTTCCGAACAGCCAAACGGATGGGCTTAGATTAATCGTCTTTCGTGTCGTCCCAGCAAAAGGTCAGGGCATATGACAACACTCAGAGAACGGTCATGGGTATCATCTTTCTTAACCTCCTCATTGGACCAGTGGATAAAGAAGCTGAATTTCAAATCATTGATATCCCCGCCTCTTTTAATTTATTGATAGGAAGGCCATGGTTGGATAACATGGGTGCTATACCGTCCACCATTCATCAAAAGGTCAAATGTGTTTAGAAGGGAAAAGTCTGCGACATCCTCGGGGATAGCTGGGTTCGTTCGTCTGAAGCTTCGTCAAGCGCACCGGTTCTAGAATTACAGCTACAAGAAGAAGAAGCAAACATGGGAGGGTTCGAGTTCGTCGGCATGATTGGGGAGGAAAAGCCAAAAGAATTCCTGCCACTTTACTTTGACCAATACGCAAGCCCGTTGGTCGCAGGGATCTTGAAGAAAATGGGTTTCTTTCCAGGATTGGGGTTGGGAAAGAACCACCAAGGCCTACCAGAGTTTCCAAAAATCCCTACTCAGACTCACACTCACGGTCTGGGGTACCAACCATCCAAGAAAGGGAGAAAATAAAAGAAGAAGGCCGTCGATGCGCCATTAGACCCTTACCTAAAAATGCTCAACGGATATTTCATGAAGGAAGGAGAAGATTTCCCCTTTTGCGGCTTCCCAGAGCCATGGGTGGACCAAAAAGATAAATGTTTGAAGCCAGGGTTTGAGATCTTCTTTTCCCACGAGTTTTCTGCATATGAAGATCCATACTTGCGGCTGCCTGCCAAGTCGGTTACTGCCAAGGATTGGATTGGTGCGCTAGACGGCTCTACCATGAAAGATCTGTTGGGCGAAGGGAGCACAGAAGTTATGAAAGCGGATCATGGAAAGGCCAAGGATGAATACGTTGAAGGTCTGGTAGAGGAGGCAGCCAAGAGTGAGAAAGATGAGGAAGATCAGAGGGAGAACGACAAAGGAAGGGCCGAGAAAGAAGAAATGGAGGAAATTACCAAGACAGGGGACCTGGAAGAATGCTTCATCGCCGATCTGGTAGGAAAGAACAAGAAAGAGTGGGTTTTTGAGTCTAGTGATAGGTATCCCCCACACCCAGAGTCTGTAATGGCCCAAATGAGGCGTCTTTCAATTTCCATGTCTATTGTAATCACTCCAAAGAAAATCAATGAAAGCATGACTGATTCTACCTACTCGAATGCACTTAATGAATGTGATGATCATGAAATACCCATTGAATTGCAAAAGTTAATTGAAAAAGAAAAAGAATCTGTATGTAAAATCATTGAAGACGCTCTAACAATTAATCAAGGAAATGAAAATAATCCTCAAAATGTCTTTATCAGCTCTACACTTGGCAAAGAAGAAAGCAAAGAATTAATCAAACTATTAAGTGAATTCAAAGATTTTTTTGCATGGTCTTATAATGATATGCCGGGCATTGATCCAGAGATAGTCCAACACCACATCCCCGTTTTCCCAAATTCAAAACCAGTAAAACAAAAATTGAGGCGAATGAGGCCTGAATGGGCACTCAAAGTCAAAGAGGAAGTTGAAAATCAGTTAAGAGCCAAATTCTTAATGGTCATCGAGTATCCAGAATGGATCGCCAATATAGTGCCTGTTCCCAAAAAGGATGGTCGTGTTAGGGTTTACGTTGATTTCCGAGACCTAAACAAAGCAGGCCCTAAAGATGATTTCCCTTTACCACATATCGACGTCCTCGTTGATAACACCGCCGGGCATGAGCTTCTGTCCTTCATGGATGGATTCTCCAGCTATAACTAGATCCTCATGGCACTAGAGGATAGAGAGAAAACCACTTTTATCATGCCATGGGGAACATACTGCTATAGGGTGATGCCATATGGGCTCAAGAATGCAGGAGCAACATATTAGCGAGCCGCTACAACGTTATTGCACGACATGATCCATAAAGAGGTGGAAGTGTATGTGGACGATATGATTGTGAAATCTAAGGAGAGGAGAGGACACTTGAAGGCTCTGAGGAAGTTTTTTGGGAGGTTAAGGGAGTTTAGGATGAGACTAAACCCACAGAAATATACCTTCGGGGTCACCACCAAAAAATTATTAGGATTCCTTATTACTCAGAGGGGAATTGAAGTAGACCTGACCAAGATAAAAGCCATAGTTGAAATGCAGCCACCCAAGAATGAAAAAGAGATGAGGGGGTTTCTGGGTAGAAAACAGTTCATAAGCCATTTTATCTCAAAACTCACCATGACCTGCGATCCGCTATTTAAGCTACTCAGAAAAGGAGAGAAGTTTGAGTGGGATACCTTGTGTCAGAAAGCCTTCGATAAAATCAAAACCTACCTCCAAAATCCACTTGTCCTGTCACCACCTTCACCCGAGAAGCCTCTGCTGCTATACCTTTCTGTGACCGAGGATTCAATGGGATGCATGCTGGCCCAAGAAGGAGAAGAAAGGCACGTAGAAAAGGCCATTTATTACTTGAGTAAGAGGATGATCAGATACGAGTTGAAGTACTCACCCTTAGAGAAAGCATGTTGGGCTTTAGTCTAGTGTACCCGTCGTCTTAGGCATTATATGTTAGCCTTCCCCGTGATCTTAATCTCCCGAATGGACCTGCTCAAATACCTGTTTGAAAAATACGCCTTGACCAGTAGGATTTCCCGATGGACCATGATGCTAGCCGAGTTTGATATCAGATATGTCACCTCCAAATCTGTCAAAGGGAGAGCCATCACTGAATACCTAGCTGACCTTGCCCTAGAAACTGGGGAGAAAGGAGAATTCAGGTTTCTTGACGAAGGAGTGATGGAGGTAAGGAAGGATTTATGGAGGATATATTTCGATGGGGCCTCCAATCAACTAGGCTATGGAGTCGGGGTTATCCTTGTAGCACCTGATGGAACCCCTACCCCACTGGCCATCAAGCTTAAATACAACTCAACCAATAACACAGCGGAGTACGAAGCATGCATAATGGGTATGGAGGCGGCGCTGGCCTTAAAAGTTGAAAAAGTTGATGTGTTTGGAGATTCAAATTTGATCATATCCCAAGTGCGGGGAGATTGGAGGGTGAAACACGAGAAGTTGAGGCCATACCATGACTATTTGGAGAGTTTAAAAGAACAATTCAAGAAGAGATCATTCTACTACCTTCCCCGAGAGGAAAACCAATTGGCCGATTCCCTTGCAACCCTGGCATCAATGATACAGATCCCCTCAGGGGTCACGATGGTCCCATTATCCATAGAAATCAGAAATAAACCCTCATTTGAGACAGTCGCGGCCATAGAAGATGAGGGGAAATACCGTGGTATGTGGATGTGTGGAATTTCATTAAAGAAGGAGAATACCCTGAAGGAGCCTCAAAAAAGGACAGAAAGTCAATCCAAAGGTTCTCAGCCCAATTCGCTATCTATGCAGATAAGCTATGGAAAAGGTCATACACAGGGTATAATTTAGAATGTCTATATGGAAAAGAGGCCAAAAGAATGATGGAAGAAATACATGAAGGAGTCTGTGGGCCCCACATGAATGGGCATATACTGGCAAAGAAGATCATTCGGCAAGGATATTATTAGATGACTCTGGATAAAGATTGTTCTGAGTACATCAAAAAATGCCACAAATGCCAAATCCATGCCAACCTAATGCATACCCCACCTTCCCAGCTCTATAGCATAACCACGCCTTAGCCTTTCTCTGTTTGGGGCATTGATATCATCGGCGAAATAGTTCTGAAGGCTTCCAACGAACATCGATATATAATTGTGGCAATAGACTACTTTACTAAGTGGGTGGAGGCCGCGTCGTATGCCACATTAAAGGCTAAGGATGTTGTGAGCTTCATCGAAAAGAACATAATATGCAGGTATGGGATCCCCAATGAGTTCATCTCAGATCATGGTAGCCATTTCCAGGGAGAAGTTATCCCGCTTTTAGAAAAGTACAGGATCACCCGCCATCAGTCCTCTCCATATAGGCCTTAAACGAACAGAGCAGTAGAAGCAGCTAATAAGAATGTTAAAGCAATCTTGGGAAAAACAACGGATACGTACAAAGATTGGTACGAGAAGCTACCGTTTGCACTATGGGGGTACCGGACCTCTGTAAGAACTTCTACAGGAGCTACACCTTATTTTCTTGTTTACGGTATAGAGGTCGTTCTCCCAGTCAAAGTAGTGATACCCTCTCTTAGGGTTTTGGCAGAATGTGAGATCACCGAATCGGAATGGATACGAGGAAGGTATAAGGAGTTGATGTTGCTCGATGAGAAGAGGTTAGCCGCAATAAACCATACTCGTGGATATTAGAAGAGGATAGCTCGTGCTTTCAACAAAAAGGTTTTCCCAATGAAGCTTGCTGAGGGTGACCTGGTCCTCAAACAACTGAAAGTGCCCGTTTATGACCCCAGAGGAAAATTCAAACCCAACTGGGTCGGGCCGTACATCATAAAAACACTCCTCTCTGGAGGGGCGGCCTATCTCATGGCCCTGGATAGGGTTGAATTTAAACAACCGATTAACCTCGATCGCCTCAAGAAATACTTTGCTTGAAACCATTCCTTTCAAAACTTCCTACCTCGATGAACTACGCTTGACCTGATTCCCGCTAAAGGATACGTAGGCAACCTAGTTGGTTCAGTCATTAAAATAAAATCGCCAGAACGGCATCTTCCTTCAAGCCTTAAACCGAACTACTACAGGACTGATACCCATTCGGGGATAAGTAGGCGGGCTCTCCATGAAAACCTAAAAAGAAAAACCATGTGCTAAACTAGGGGCAAACTAGCATTTGCTCAGAACCACCTCGAAGCCCTAAAACCAGGGGCAAACTTTGTTTGCTACCCGAAGAACCCAGATATTTACCTTAAACCCATCTCTGGATCTCCTGACTATCAAAATGAGTACTATAAAGAAACAAACATGAATTCATGGTATAGAAAGACTAAAGCTTCAAGCAAGATACAAAGCAAACTAAAGAGCCAAGAAAAGACATTAAGAGGAGAATATTTCATAAAAGATTAATTGGAGGAGTGACCACTGTGATTAAACATGCTAGAACTTTTCCTAAAGATGAAAGCACTTTTTGAAGAAAGAAATAAAGAAAATCACATTCAAAAGCATAAAAAAGATAGGTAGGACTTGTCTGAATTTTTTGTAAAGAAGAACTTTGTCCTGTTTGTTTTACTTTTGTCAACAAATATCTATGAAGATTGTCTCTAGATTAGAGTTTGAATCTGCAAAAGGTACTCAGCGGTAGGCAAGATCGAAGCCGGGATTCTCCGGAATGTGGCTGAAACTCTGTCATGCCAAGCCTCGATGAAAGCCTTCACAATAGAAGGGCGCAAAGTGGACCCCCTAGTAAAATCAGTGGTAACAGTCTCAGTAATGTCCTGCAAAAGTTCGAACTGGCGGACCACCCGACCTGGAATGTAGAAAGTAGTAGCATGCAAGCCAGGTAACCAGATGCCAGGCTGTCCAGGAAGGCGTATGGTGACAGAGCGGTAAATCCACTGCGGGCAGGCCCAGCAAATATCACCAGAAAAAAGGCCTCGGAACCAGCCAAGCCAAGCATCGGCAGAGTGGAATAGGCAATGAACCTCCATACGGTCATAGGGAAGTGGCCCACGAAGATGTGAGGAGTGTATGAAGAGATCGAGGCGTTCCATGAGCCAAACCTGTAAGGTAAAAGGTGCTCCTACGGATAACATAGCCTCAACAGTATGAGCGTGGCCCAAACCAATCAGAGTCTCGCCAAGAATAAGCATAACCGCACTCTTCATCTCCCGCAAACCGCAGGCAATGGGTATGAGAATGTCGGAAGATGACTGAAAGAGGAAGTAAGAAAGCATAGCAATCGACAGGGCGCTACGTCGAATGATCTGATACTCTCCATCATAAGGGTCTCCTATGGGAGCATAAACGAAAGAGAGGCGCTCGAAGTCAATCTGCCTATCGCAAACAAAAGAGCCCTCCGTATTCCGAGATATATGGAGAAGAGTGGCTAAATCCTGGACGTACCCGGCCTGAACCAAAGGAACTATCAACTCAGCAAAAGGATCAGTATGCAGAATAGCGCTGAATTCCTCAAACAAAGGACAAGTCTCCTGAGAGCCGAAACGAAAGACGTTGAGAGAGGGATCCCAACATTGGATGGCAGCTCGAAGTAGGCCCTCATTCAAATTCATCCGTCGGAAAGAGAAGAGATCATTTAGTCTGAAACACTCAAAGTTGAGCCTGTCAATGCCGGAGAAGGTATCCATCCATGGAAAAAGGATTTGGGAGCTGATGGGGGCCATTTGAGAAGGAAGTAAAGAAGAGAAAATGGTGTTTTGCGGAGTATTGGGGGAAGAATGTAGTATAAATAGGGGAATAAAACTGTCCACCTACTCGCGGCACTCGATAAAGCAGAACGGCACTCACCAAAGTGCCGCGCGGCAGTCCGTGAGTGCCGTTGCAGCATTCACTGAATGCCGCTACGGCACTCATTGAGTGCCACTGAGACCTAACTGAGTGTCGTCCTGAGCCTCATTTTGGCTAGGGTTTGTTTATAATAATTCAGCCCACCTGCAAACAAAAGAGAGAATAAATGTGCGCATCATGCAGCATGTACAAGCAATATCAGACCATGGTCACATACATTCATTTCATTTATTTATTCATTCATGCAATCACAGAAGCATTCAAGGTTAAAATAAAAGAGGGACCAAGCTATGGTCCCACATACGGAAAAATATATATATCAAGCATAATAAAAGGACCAAGCTATGGTCACACATACGATGAATAGTAATAAAAAGCAGAAAAGATAAAGGCAAGTGCCTATCCTACCAGCTATCCTGAAGCCATCCTCAAGAATAAAGTGTGTGCATGTGTATATACAATCATCCAAAATAGAGTATAAGTCCTCTCCAAGAACACTCAAAAATAAAAAGAGAGAAAGAAAAGTCAGCCCCGGCCCCGAGTCTGGCGAGTGACGCGTCTGAGAGGCTCATCCTCTGACTCTGTGCCGCTCCCGCCGCGTCTCCCTCCTCCTCTGCCCCTGGTTCTACTGCTACTGGTGCCCTTACCACCTGTGGACATGCGGAATCCGTCGTCCACTCCCGGTTTCTATTTCTGGGTTTTCGGAATTGATTTTCCTTTGTTTTGAAATTGATTTGAAAGAGAAAAAAGAGATTTGTTTTGAAGAAAAGAAGTTCTATTGAAAACAGATACAGAGTCGCCACTTGGTCTTTAAGGAACCAAGAAACCTAATTTTGACTCACCCAAATGGATAAAGGGCACTGGCCCTTCATAACCAAAGAACTTGGTTCGGGGTTTTGGCACGAGAGAGGAAGGAACCTTTGTCACGACTAAAACACCCTCAACTCGCCCCGTCTTTCGACAGGCCTCAATTAGCATCCAAATAATCATCTTATACTATGTATGGTTCGACAATTAATACTGTGATAGTATATTACATCACATAAGAAAATTTAAAATGGAAGATCTAAAGATAAGATATCATTCATAAGATCTAAGTCAAATATCATACAATGTAAAGTGAAAGATCACGCAAACAAACCTAGGAAAAATTGTCTAATCACGTATCAAGTAATTAAGTTTCCCTAATCTAAAGGGGACATGAATTGTTCTTGAAACAAATAATCAAAGAAATCAAAATATGCTTAGCAAGCTAGTATGATGCATGTTATTCTTTGAGAAAAGAAGATCTCTCAATCCCCGGGACGGATGAGAAAGGAGGATTAGATCGAGGGGAATCATGAACGTGTGATCATGATCGTTCCTTATAATCTTCTTAGATTAGGAGTCACAAAAGCCCCAAATCTTTGCATGGATGCAATGTATGTATCTAGAATGTGTCAAGGTTGTAGTGTGCTTTGTGTTCATGGATTCCTAGAATAACTTAGAAGTCTAGAATGTGTATGAATAAATGAATGAAATCATCATGGGATATGTACAAATGTAATATGAACTACTTCCTAAGACATGAGCTAATTTGGAGTACATGTAAGCATCAAATCAGAGGGGGGAAGTAAAAGTGTGCTAGCTGTGAATAGTGGACAGAACAATAACATGATCTTTTCGAAATTGAAAAGAGGGGTTAGGAATGTTTATAATGCATGATTTTTTATGGCGATTTTCCTTGTTGTGTCTAGAACACAGCCCAAAAAGCCAATCTTTATTAACTATTACAGATTGATATAAATCATATGAAAAATGGAGGTCACTTAGAAACAGAGTCCGTACTGTCGACTGAAATGTTGAGAAATCTTAGAAAATGAAAACAAATGATCTAGAGGCCCATTTTATACAGAAAGTTCCCTAAGACATTGAAGTTCAAGATACAAATAAGTTAGGACCACTCGTTTTGGAAAAGTTTTCTGTAAAACAAGTTGAAAGTAGACCAAGCTGCTGTGACAGTAAAAATAGAATATCTGGAGAGAATGTTTGGGTCCAAATGGACCATTTTCAAGTATTTCCAAGTCAAACCAAAAATCATGGGTGTTCCCTAATGAGTTAGGAAGATTTTCCAAGTGGTCTTGAATCCATACATTAAGTATTGAGTTCTAGAGAAATCTTTGAACTCAGATCACTCACTGTTTTGACTCACTGCTTTGAAGATTTTGGGAAAAACTTGAGTTTTCTTTCTTGAAATCAAAATGAGAGGGATTGAGAGGGGTTTTGAAATAGAGGTTTTGAAAGTATATTTTCAACATCAAATAGAGATTATAACCTTTTGGAATATCAACATCAAACTCATCATCAAGAACCCCCAATATTATTGGAGAGATTTATTTTTATTTTGAACATAACTTCAAGGATACCTTAGAGGTATTGAAGTTATGATCATCATCTATCAAACATGTTTTTGAGGTCAAGAGCTACTATCCATAAGGATTCACTCACCTCAAACTTCATGTCATCATTTAGAGGATGATGAACTAGTAAGTAGATAAAGAAATCAAAAAGAAATGTGGTAAGAAGAGATGAACATAATATGAACAAGTAAGTAAATAACAATCAATAGATGATAATCAATGTGATATTGGACTTGTAGCTTGGTGTTTCACTCATAGATATAGACATTTGGACATGGAAGTAGCTTCCTAACTCAAAAATGCTTAGAGAAATGGTGATTGGGTGTATTGATGATGAAGCATATTGAAGAATGGTGGAGGAAAACAATATTGGAACTTTCTATAGAAAAATAATAGGAGGAAGCTCCTTTCTCACTTCTAAATCTATCTCTATGTCTCTTTCTCTCTACAACTTTGTCAAGCTTTGCACTTGGCCCCCCCAAAATGAAGAGCAATGGGGGATTTATATAGGCTAATATGGGGGGATTTTGGGGTTTTAGAAGTACTCCCATTGGTCCAAAACAACTGAAAACATAGAACTACGTCGTTTTAGTTTTCAATTAATCAAAATGAACCCCCAAAAGAAATTCCAAAAATATACTGTTCTGGAGGAGAGTGCCGCCGCGGCACTGGCCATGTGCCGCCGCGGCACTGCTCCTCGGATGCCCAAAAAATTACGTTTAGGCCCCCAGAGGTTCCGGTATTTGCGAAAAGGCCCTATTTCGTCCGAAATTCACAGAAAATGCATACGAACTCCAAATTTAGGTTGTGATATACCGTTGGAAAGGTAATGGAGTCTACTTTACATAAAAAATCGTTCGGAGATAGGTCACTTTGAAAAGTTTTGCGGTATTTGCGATAATAGCCAATTTGATCGCTTTTTTCACCTTCGGAAATTCACAATAAACTCGTTTTAAATCCAAAAATTATGTGCGATATACCGATGGAAAGCTATTGACCTCTAGTATCCATGAAAAATATTTGAAAATTGTTATGGTGCTCCTGTTCTAAAGTCAAATTTTGGTCAAACCTGGGATTCCCGGGAAGTTCTGGAAACCTTTAGGAACTCCGAGGAGCCGACGTTTTTGCTCGATTTTCTTTTAAAACTCATTTTAATACTTTCCACATGATCTAGAATGATTCCGGTGAAATTAGACGTTTTTGGTCAAACTTGGTCAAACTTGGTCAAACTTGGTCAAACTTGGTCAAATAGTGGTCAAACTGGTCAACGGGGACTTTCTGGGAACTTTCGGGACTTCTGGGGGTCTCTGGGAGCTGACGATTTCATCTGATTTTGCTTAAAAACTCATTTTCTTACTGTCTGATTTTGCTTAAAAACTCATTTTCTTACTTTTCTTACGACATAGCATATTTCCAGAACTTTTGGTCCAAATCTGGGAGTTCTCGGGCTTTCAAGGGCATTTTGGTCATTCTGATCATTTTGAGAAATAGAACTAACTTCCAGGAGTCCTTTTGAGTCTTTTCGATCATTGTGAACCACCAAGCTATGGGTCTCCTAAATCTGATAGGCGACAAAATGGGGTGTCTACACCACCGCCTCCACCACGTCCAGCACCGCTGCCTCCAGGGGCATCGCTGAGAGGAATGCCGAACTGCTGAAGCCGCTGCTGGAGCTCTCCCACCTGTCGGGATATAGCCCCCACCTGTTCCTCCTGGATGGACGGAGCAAGTCAAGTTACCAATAAAAATGGCTTGGAAAGCAAGATAAATAAATAAAAAGGAGCATTTTCATTCTTACCAGAGCTCTCGTATGAGCCTCAGCAGCCGCTCGCGCCCCCTCAACCTAAGCCAAAGGAAGAAGGGTTAGAATGTCTGAATATTCGCAGGAAAATTCACAAGCATGGTACTCGTTTGCATTCATACTAAGTTCAGCAGCCGTTCACACAACAAAACAAAAGGGGTGAATGGTGAAGGCATTTACAGTACTGAAGAGATTTCCAGAAAAGGAAAAGAAGAGATGATTCACTTCCATGGAGTTTCAAAAGGAATTCAGTTTCAAAAGAAATTTGGGTTCAAAAGATGTCTAAAGCCAGAATTAAAATAATTAAAAGGCAGCAATGGCGCCCGAAAAACAAATAGTCGCTATTCATTAGGAGCATGTGCAAGATTTTGATTAACATATGTCACGCCCAGAAATCCTTTGAGGAAGAAAAAAGATAGTAAAATTAAATATGCACAGATACAGGTGAAACACCCGGGAGTTCGTAATCACAGTGGTTGTATTTTTGAGGGAATGTGAAATTTTGAATAAAGCGGTTTGTGTTCATAAACTTTAATAATAATAATAACAAGATAAGGTCAAGGGACGATCAAATTAAATAGGCGGGCAAGCGCAGATACGATTGGAACACTCGGAAGATCAACGAGCATAGGGAGGCATGAGAAATTATATTGATAGTGCATAGCATTCATGAAGTTCAAAAAGAAAAGAATTGAAAGAAAGAAAAAGAAAGGGCGTTTACCTCGCGCTTGAACGCGCGGGCGGATAAGTGCTCATCTGGATCCAGGAGCAAGAGTGTAGGGTTGGGATGAGGAGTGGCCCGATATTTGGCCTTCTTCCGGCTGCTGGAACCGCTCGCCATAATCTGTCAAGAAAGAGGAAGATTCGCGTGTTAGATTCATAAAAAAATTTCAAAAAACAACAAAATAATGAGAATAACTCGAGTTTTGATCAAGTAGAACTAACCTGATAAGTCCTGGCTAGATCAATACAAGCAAGAAGAGAAGAGGAAAAATTTCTCCAGAGAGATTTCGGGTTAGAGATAAATGAGAGAATGAAATGAAATGAAATGAAACTCTCGGTTTAAGCCTCTACCGCTCAAACGCGGCACTCGGTTTTCGTGCGCGGCAGTTGATGAACAACGGCACTCCGTGAGTGTCGTACGGTAGTCAGTGACTACCGCGAGTTTGAAGCATGTGTTGCGTTTAAGTCGGTTAAGAGATATTTTGTTTTCCCCCAAAATTCAAAATTGGGCCCCAATATTTGGATTTAACCCCCAAATTTTACCATCATTGTGCTTTTAACCCCCGGGGTTGGTTTTCAGGATCTAATTGGTCCTCAAATTTGAAAATTGAAATAATTTTGAGTCTGTGGTCTCCCAAAATTTTGAAAATAGAAATAATTTTGAGTCCGTGGGCTCCAAACTTTTGAAAATTGAAATGATTTTGAGTCTTGACTCACCCCAAATATGATTACCCCATTTTTTTAGAGTGTAACAGACTTGCACTCTCGGTCCTCGCAACAGATTCGCATAAGCCCTCATTTTGGGAATATAACGGATTTATGTTCTCGATCCTTGTAACAGATTTGCGTCAATCCTTTGTTTTGAGAATGTTACGAATTTACATTCTCGGTTCTCGTAACAGATTTGCGTTAGCCCTCATTCTGAGAATATAACGGATTTATATTCTCGATCCTCATAACAGATTTACGTCGATCCTTTGTTTTGAGAATGTAACGGATTTACATTCTCGGTTCTCGCAACAGATTTGCGTTAGCCCTCATTCTAAGAGTATAATGGATTTATATTCTCGATCCAAGTAATAGATTTACGTCGATCCTTTGTTTTGAGAATGTGACGGATTTACATTTTCAGTTCTCGCAATAGATTTGCGTTAGCCCTCGTTCTGAGAATATAACGGATTTATGTTCTCGATCTGCGTAATAGATTTACGTCGATCCTTTGTTTTGAGAATGTGACGGATTTACATTCTCAGTTCTCGCAACAGATTTGCGTTAGCCCTCGTTCTGAGAATATAACGGATTTATGTTCTTGATCCGTGTAACAGATTTACGTCGATCCTTTGTTTTGAGAATGTGACGGATTTACATTATCGGTTCTCACAACAGATTTACGTTAGCCCTCGTTCTGAGAATATAACGGATTTATGTTCTCGATCTGCGTAACAGATTTACGTCGATCTTTTGTTTTGAGAATGTGACCGGTTTACATTCTCGGTTCTCGCAACAAATTTGCGTTAACCCTCGATTTTAAATCAAAAGCATCTTCTTGACCCCCGTAACAGACTCTGCATCAGTCAAGGATTCGGTAATCTTCTCTAACTAACGCGTCATGGAATGTGCATCATACGTAGAAAAGACATGGTATATAGTAAGCATGACGCTTGCATAATCAGGTCTATTAAGAAAATACCATTACATAGCATGCGCATCATGACAGGATAGGTGCATCCATCAGTGTGATTACTTGCGCTTGTGTGTGTTTGACCCCGTGCCCAAACTACGCTTTGGTCTGATTCCTGATGGGATACATAGGCAACTCATCATGGGACACGACCAATTAGAATTTCGTTGCGCGCTCGCTTCCTTTTGCAACGCATTTTGTTTTTTCCTAAAATTCGATAGTTTGGTCAAAGGCTTATCTTCACACAGGCTTTGACATTCGCTTGTGGTTTGCGTTGCCCCACAAGCTCAACCAAAGAGGGGCAAACTGTAGACACCCCGATTTTGACCAAACGTCGAATTAAGGAGAGTGTTACCTCCATATCCGATGATGATAATGTCTAAACTTATCTAGGACTTCCAAAGATGATTCAAGCTCTTCGAAAGACTCCCCAACCAAGAAGAAAAAGAAAAAAAGAAGGAAAAGGAAAAGGAAAAGAATAAGCCTAACGACACTCAAGCCTTTCCGAGGTAGTCACGGGCTGCCGTTGCGGCAGTCTTTGGACTGCCGGACGGCATTCGGTGATTGTCGCGAATTTCATCAAGTGCTGCAAAAATAATTAATTTTACTAAAACACGGCAGTCCCTGGAGTTGTCTGCGGCATTCAGTGAATGCGGTTCCGGCAGCCAGTGAATGTCGTACCGTCTTTCACTGAATGCCGATGCGGCATTTACTGAGTGCCGCTTCCATCTCCGGTGAATGCCGCATTTTTGCAACAGACAGATGGTATATAGCACGTTTTGTACTATAAAAAGGACGACTGAATTAGGGTTTTTAGTCCTGAAATGACTGAAATACCCCTTTGAAATTGTCTATAAATAGAGGATGAATATTCACTTACAAGGGGGGGAGATTTTCTTTGAATCTATAGGTTGTATAAGTGTTCTTCTTGCCTTAATTTTCATAATTAGGAGTGAGTTTAGAATAGCTTAAAAGAAAGAGTTGTGTGAATTAGTGTAGAAGAGCTTGATTAGTCTTTGGAAATTCTCCAAAATCACCAAGTTGAGGATACTTTGGAGGTATGACTTTAGAATAGTTAGTCTTTATTCAAGTTTAATTATAAACATGCATGGAGTTCTTTAATTTCTCTTTTCATTTGTTGTGTTCATCCTTTGGGTTCATAAGGCTTTCAATGCCTTACTTGAATCTTTTGGTTTGAAATTCCTTAATCTCTTTGTAGTTTTATTATTTATGAGAGGATTAAGATGGGTACTAGAATATTTAGCTAATGGACCCAAACCTATCTTCATAGTTTGAGGTTCATTATGACTAAGTTTCATGAAGTTCTTCCATACTTCTTTGAAATTTACAAACATAAGCATATTTAGTCTCCAGTGACCATCAAAAGGTAGGAGAATTAGCTTTAGACAAGCCTAATCCCATGGCTTATTTGTCTAAAGTTAATAGGAATAAAGTGAATTAACCCAATGAGCAGTGAGTTCACAATCTGTTTTTGATCATGGATTTATAGCCGAACATCTAACCGTTGGAATGGAATGAAACCAACGGGAAAGTGTTTATAACTCAAAGTTCTACCACTGTAATTTTTGTTTTAAGGTAGTTTCATGTTTTGGGTGGTAATCTGTCCAAAGTTTCAGAATAGTAACACTCTTTTGAAACAAGCCAATCAGAACCTTAATCCAGCACTTGTGACCCAAAATAATTTTTTCTAAGTAGGATAATGTGTTAGGAAGCTTCCCTAAAAAGAACAAATCATTTCTGATTTGTTTACTATTTTTAAAAAATCGTGCAAGAACTCTGGACAGAGGGTTGTAGAATTCTGAGTGATGTCTGGTTTTTGTCCAATTCCCGAAGATCTAACCGTTGAAACTTTGATTTCTCTTTTGGGTTAAAAACTAGACACACAGAGGCATCTTGTGTCCAAAATTCACCAAGATCAAACATGGTAACCATGATTTTTATTTCTTGGAAGTTCTGATCTGCTCTCAGCAATTTCCAGAATTCTGCGACAATTTTGATCAATCTTATAAATAATGGCTTAGATGATATTTTCATGAGTTAAGGTTTAAACCATGTTTCAATAATGATTAGTTAAGCTTGAATTTGAAGTTCAAGTGACCTAAATCAATAGGTATTTTATAATTTCTTCTTGTTCATGTTTACATTCATCCATGTGACTTGACATTCATAGGTAGGATTCATTTGCTTTAGGATAACTACATTTGATAGATTTAGGCTAGGAGTCTAGGATTGTTATTTAAGATCCAACTTTATACCTCGTATATCATGTGGACTAACCCTTTGTTTTGTAGGGTTCTCTGTAGTCTATCTTAATTTCTTGATTTTATTGATTTTCTAACCTCATGCGCGACACATTAGAATTAGGATCTTGCCTTATGTGAATACATGTGATTAGAGACTCTTTTCTAGAATTTTCTTTCATTTGTATGCATTACACATTTAATATCGCGGCTGGATCCCGGGTAAGTTCCCTTGTTCCCTATTGCATACCATATTGCTTGTTACTTGAATTATGTGGTTTTTGAATGATATTTTATCACTTACAATCTTACACCCTTTAGACATGCTTTTGTAATGTATATTTATACATATGTATTAGTTGAGGGCACATTTAAATTAATAATTCAATTAAAAGGATGTTAAGTAGAGGCCTATCGCGAGATAGGATGAGAAGGGGTGTTTTAGTCCGATGGGCTCCTTCCCTTCTCGTTCCATAATCCCCGGACCTAGTTAATCTCTGGTTTCTAAAAGATCAGTTTGCTTTAAAAATGGCTTCTTAATTTTCCTTTGAAAAATTAAGTGGCGACTCATTGTTTTGTGTTTTAAATTGAAAAAGATTTTAAAAGAAAAGCTATGGGTAAGAAAAAATGTGGTATCCACAACTGCAGCTCCTTATAATTGATCAAACAGATCGTCTATCTATGGCAGTGGGTACTTGTTCTGATCGTAACCTTATTTAACTCTCTGTAGTCTATTCAGAGTCTCATTCATCCATCCTTCTTCTTAACAAACAATACCGGTGCTCCCCATAGTGAAGTGCTAAGTCAGATGAATCCATGGTTCTCCAGCTCCTGAATCTGCTTACTCAACTCTTATATCTTTGTCGGCGCTATATGATATGCTGTCTTTGATATTGGTGTTGTCCCTGGCATCAACTGAATGCTAAAGTCAATCTCTTGCTTTAGGGGTAAACTGGAGATGTCTCAGAATACATCCTCAAACTCTCGTACTATTGGAATCTGAGTAGTAGTAGTCTCTGTATTGGTGCCTTCTATCGTAGCCAAACGGGTAGTGAGAAATGCATCGCTCAGTGGATTACACTAGAAAATGAACGATTGTGTTCCCAGTAATTCAAAGGAAATCGTCTTACTAACGCAGTCTAATTTGGCACTAAACTTTGCTAACCAGTCAATTCCTAAGATTACATAGAACTCTTTCATCGATAGAATAATCAGATTTGTAGATAACTCTGGATCATCTAGAATCAGCGCACACTCCTTACACACTTTTCCTAATTTTACAATGACAACTAAGGGTGAAACTGCATTCAGAGCTACATCAAGGTTCTGAGGTTCTAAACCTGATTCTTGTATGACTCTGTGTGCTATGAATGAATTCGTGGCTCTAGTATCAAACAAGACTAATGCACAACTATTATAAAGGGTAAGCATACCTTCAAGGTTTTGCTGTTCAATGGCATCGAACCTTGCTCCTCTTGGAATAATAGCGTTGATACACGCTTGATTGACCGGGGCTACTTGTCCAGTCTCTACTTGCTGGCAGTGATAGCAATCTCTACTGACATGGCCCTTCTTGCCATACAATATCTTGTCACTTGTTGCTCCTAGGTGCTGTGCAATCCCTCAATAATTGTCCTGGTATCCTGCAATTAAAGCATACACCAGAATTGAATCTTTATGCAGGCTCTCCTAATGCAGGTGTTGTGCTAGGTAATTGATCTTGTGCTGGTGGAGGATTGGGCACTTGTCCTCTCGGACCATTCCATTGTCTCTTCATTTCGACATTATGGTGCTAGTTCAGGTGGCCAAGGTTGGGGTGATTGGCTGCCCTAGGTGCAAACTGCTTTTACTACTGACTTCCATACATAGTCTCCAAATTAGAAGGTAGCTCCACCAAATTCTCAAATGGCTACATCACAGAACTTATGCATGGCCTTAAATAATGATCCCAAGCCCACGTAGATATCTCTTGTTCTTCTTCTCCAAAGTATCCACCAGGTGTGGGGGAAAAACGAGATAACCGTTCAAAAGTTACTGTATATTCTTGAACAGTCTTGGTTCCTTGGACTTGATCCATGAATTCTTTCTCTTTCTTATCTCTCTCAAATGTAGGAAAATACTTCTTGAGGAATATGGTCTTGAATTCTCCCCAACTCAGATGTTTGATAGCTTCTTCTCCCAAAGCATCCTGCTAAGCTTCCCACCATTCTGCGGCAGAATAAGTGAGCTAAAACTCCACAAACCTCTTTTTGTCAGCATCTGAGCAAACCAAAGCCTTGAAACATGACTCCATCTCTCTAATCCATTGTTTGGCTTTCAATGCGAGAGATACACCATCAAACTTCTCTGGGCGTAAAGCTCTGAATCTCTCCAATAGTTTGTCTCCTAAAAATCTCGATGGATGTGGCAGAGGTGGCAGTGGATAATGATGTGCACCTTGCTGATCACCAATGTGCTCCAACCTTCAGAGAAATCTCTCAAAAGCTCTAGTGGGATCAAATCCTTTAGGTACCGATTCGGATGGTCCGCCTCCATTATGGTTATTACGAGTCACTCTAACCATCTTAACTTTATGCACAAGTATCCATATTGGCACAATTATTTCTCAGATGAGACTACAACCTTTAGAAGATAGCCTAAAGGTGTTCACTACCCAAAATCAAATATAATTATATACACACATACTATTTACTAGAATGAGATGCAATCGCATACAGAATGCTGAGAGATGAAATACTAGATGTAACGACATGCGAATGATGAAAGAAAAGAACAACAAAAGTCGTGGTACACAATTTTAGTCGTAAAATAGCTACAAAAGTCTTCATCGAATCAGCAACGTAGCTATCTAAATGTCATTCTAGCGAGGTAATCTTATGGTTCACAACTCAACGTAGGACAATCACGAGCACAACTACACCTAGTGCTCTGATACCAAACAATCCATGTCATGCCCTGGCGTTGCGATAATTAAGGGAAGTAAGTTTCCTTATCGGACCCGTAGGCTCGTAACAAATTATAGATCGCATGATTGTCCAAATTACTAGTGAAATAAAATATCAAAGTAATTATAATAGCGAAAATGAATCTAAGTTCAGCGGAAGCATTATCAGAGTCTTAAACTTTAGTTATACATACTTAAATATTACAAATCTCCAAATTCAAAAGGAACAGAAGTTTAAGGCTGAACGACCGATAACAACAACAATAACATAATAATAGATAAGTAATAAATTCCCCAGTGGGAACAAACAGTTTCATCACAAGCTTTTCTTCAACTTGCAAAGCCCCAGCCTTCCTCGTCCACGTGCTCACCATCAATAAACGCGTTCTCTGGAACAACATTTCCAATACCTAGAACTACAGCAGCTAAACACGGATGTCCAAGGTCACACGTCCATCAGCTGAAAGCTAAGTGAAATACTACAATGCACAAACAACATGAATATAACACCATTTACATTATCACTAAATACTTATCGCGATGTAACGCAAGTTCTCGCCCAAAACCCAATGTTCTTTCTAACCATACAACATCAATAATGCCACACGACACGCACGAATCCACCATGCCAACAACTCACAACTTGACTGTACTAGTTTCTATCGACACACAACATAACACTGGCAGTACTAGTTTTTGCCCACAATCACAACAACACAAAACTGACGATACTAGCTTCCACCACACATAACACACAACACAAGCCCAATTCGGCCACAAACTTATAAACAAGGCAAATTCAGCCACAAACTCAACTCCTAGCCCAATTCAGCCCTAACTTGACACCAATCCCAATTTAGCCAATCATATACATTCCAAGCCCAATTTGGCCTCAACACAATAGCCTAGCCCAATTCGGCCCTAAATAAATTGTCCTAGCACAATTCAACCCTAACTCAATGACATAAAAACCACACAACATAACTGCAACATACTGGCAACAACACCTTATGAACACAACTCAACTGACAACAAGACCGTTAATACGACCATATGCAACCATCCACGGAACAACCTACAAGGTTATTCAACACGACCGTGCAACACAACCATGCTCTCGTATTTGTCAACACACTTATTTATTTAAGTATATTATTTGCGTATTATAATTCTTACATCGTTAATGATTTGGACCGACGCATTTCCATTATTTGTCACAAAATTGTTCGTAACAATAGTCCAATAACTATGTATAATTAACATATTAGGAGAATCAACATATAAAGAATGTTTAATTGATCTAATAAGCATGGTACTACTAAGAAAGCATATAGTACAATTGTAGAATTAATAAACTTGATCATCTATAACATATACAAATTATAGGTTATGTTAATAAACTCCATAGTACAACCGTGTATGCTTCAATCATATAAACAAACAAGGGATCAAAATACTGTCAAACTCGAGCACTGCAACCACTCGATCACTCCAGTGTCGAGCGCTCAGACCACTCGAGCACTCCAGGCACGAGCACTCCCGCTTTCTCAAGCGCTCGGGTTTAGCAATTCAGAATAGTGTACATTTTAGCAGCTTCAAAATAACTACGAATTTAACATATGAACTTCAAGATTCTTAATTAAACTCATCTGCAACATGCTAAGCATATCATACATGTTCATATGCACCTTATATATGAATCATAGCACTCAAAATGGTGATCAAACTAATTAGATGATGATTATGTATGTGAACTTGAGAACAAATGAGATGATGATGATGATCTAAACTAGACTTTGCTAAATCATACACATACAACCAACTTTTACAACTTATATATGTAGATATACACATTGTAAGTGAGTTGTAATACTCACAAAGATCAAAATCAACTTAATGATGATGAATATGTTGAGAAAGAAAGAAGATGATGATGATCAAGCTTCAATAACCACACATGCAAGCCCAAAAACTAAGATCCTCCTTTGATTCTTCAAGACATTAGCTCTAGCATCTCAATATATTTGAAATGTGTGTGTATGAAGGTTTGAGTGTGATAGAGGAAGCCATGCAAGCATGTTTATGTGAGAATTTATGAATGAATGTATGAAGGGTCAAGAATTGCTCTCAAGGATCCCTCTTTGTATAACTCAATTTATGTTCATCAAAAATGCAAAAAGGGAACGGTATTTATAGAATTTTAGGACCCTGGGGACAAAAAGGTCTTTTCACTCATTTTTAAGCTCGAGCGCTTGCGCTGCTCAAGCGCTCCCGCTCCCCGAGCGCTCGAGTTTGCTGAATAAATAAAATTTTGTTTTGTTATTAAAGGATTATGATACGTAATGCATGAACACTCGTGATATGTCAAGCATTATCAAAATTTAATTTACATATATGAAAAATATTAATAACAAATATCCAGAAATTATATTATCAATGATACAAATTACGGGTGTTACAAATATACTCTGATTGGAAAGACTGGAAGGAAATAGACTTAATCGTTTAACGTATATCAACATATCATCATTCTGTTCACCGATTGTTAAGGATATAAACCATCCACCGCATGTCATGGACACTGATGAGGGGTGGTTTTGTAAGAATACTAGCCCGATAAGAATAGAATTGGTTAATCCTTGCTCTATATCTCTACTTTTACTTGCTTTTGTGTGTTAATCTTTATTTTTACACAATGATATATTTCTTTGGTATGTTATTGTGTCTATTACTGTTATATGTAGATTCTGAAGCTGGAATGAACATCAATTAAAAAGGGATAGCTTAAGGAACAAGGAGGACATTTCAAAATGCAAACAAGGTCCCAATCGATTGCCATCTTTTGGCTATCGATTGTCATTTCCTCAGAACCAATCGATTACCCTTCACAAGCAATCAATTGACACAAATACCAATTGATTGCTTTTAGAGCCAATCGATTGGTATAGACTGTGTCAAATCTCTTTAATGGTACAAGATCTCAGCCATCCCTGATTTGTGCAATGACCAACCGTTACACTGTGAACCTGGATGCTCGTTTTTTGAACAGAGAGTTGTATATAAAGAAGATAGTAAGAGGAGTGAGAGGTTGGCTCATTCTTGGTTATTTTTCTAGGATAAACTAGAGTTTCTCCATTTTTGTGAAGTTTTCGAGTTCTATAGTCAGGTTTCGTCATGCAATTCAGGTTTCATTTATTTTGTTCTGTTGTACTGGATTTTCTAGTCATTGTTTTATTTTAGTTCTTGTTTTGAACCTCCATTGTAATTTTGAGTTTCGTGATTAAATCTATGTCTTGATTTGACTTCAACAATATGCTTTAGTTAATTTTTGTTTCTGCATCTCTAAACATGCTAGCTTAGAATCCTGGTTGGGAACAATGTGATAAAACATTGTTACCAAGCCACTGCCATGAATTTGTATGAAAGTCAGTGGCAATCGATTGGACACAGAACCCAACCGATTGCCATAGATCCAAAGCCAATTGATTTCACATGCTAATTGATTGGGAGACATTCCATGCCAATCGATTGCTGTCTATGGCAATTGATTGGTAGGTTTATGTCTTGGGCAAAATCCTCATAGTATTCCAATGACTTATGTTTCAAAAACTTAACCCGAATTGATCTTTCAAGTTCAAATTGCAAACAGATTGTGAAATATAAGCGCATAAGCTAATTAACTCAATGAACATATACGATGAACACATTGAATATCCTGTACTTGATTTGTTTATTGTAGTTCATAGTTTTAAATGGTTATTATTTTAGTTTTTCATAGTAAGTAAAGTAATCCAACCACTAGTTAAGTAAAATTCACTTAACTAGTGTCTAGGTTTCTGTCACGCCCCAAAAATCGAAGCGCGAAGAAAGAGAAAAGATAGAGATAAAAGAATTAAAATCCAATCACAAATGCGGAAGCGACATTGGGATCCCACGGGGATTCCTACAAGTATGACTCACTAACATATAAGCCAAAATGGGCTTACATGTTAACGAGTCTAACAAAGATGAAAGCATTCAAAAATTAAATTAAAAGACTATCCGGACAAGCACTAGTTCAAGGCGAGGAGGAAAAATACAATAAATTTGTTAAGAGGTCATTTTTTGGATAGTTGCTGAATTTTAAAACATCTGTAAGTAGCTATGTCTTTGAAATTTTCACATTCTGTTCCCTAAGTCCATGAAAAATATGATTCTGCACAACTTTTGTCGAATAGCATTTTTCCAATTCCGCACCAATTTTGCAGAAATCTGAAATAACAGTAGCAGTTTTTGTTTTTTGACAGCATTTTGAAATGTTCCCAACTATGATAAATCCTCAAGTTTAAACATCAATACATGACTAAACAAGTCTTAAACAACATACAACACAATTCTAAACCAAATGGAACTTCATGCACTCAAAATTTATTAAAAATGAGAAGTTAAAGAGATAAAGAGAGGAAGAATGGGAGTGGGAGTGGGAGTGGGAGAGGGAGAGGGAGAGGGAGAGGGAGAGGGAGAGGGAGAGGGAGAGATTAGGGAAGAGAGAAGTTTTAAACATTTCCTTTGAAAGCAAAATCAACAAGTCCGGCAAGGATTTAATTTAAATGCAATAAGTCCGGCAAGGACAAAACCAAACATAACCGAATCCGGCAAGGATTCAACATACATACTTAAAACTTTAAAAGAGACCCGACGATCTTGGAAACATAATTACATAATACAAATAAATTTAACAAGTGTGAAAAGCAAGGACTAACATTTGTCCATCAAAGTTACAACAAGGCTCCCCTAGATCAAAATATAGAAAATTAGGTACAAGAAGTTTTGTAATAAAATTAATACGACCATTTCCTTGTTAGAGCATTAAACTATTACAAGCTTCTCCAACTAGGTAAAATTCACAAGAGGGCTATCCATATACATAACCAAGCACAAGTCTTAAAAATAGGACAAAAAGTGTCAAGTCTACATGTCGGGTCACAAGTGCCCTTTTCCCTTATCAAGCTCACCTGAAAAAATGTTTTGTCATTTTTATGAGAACGACGGCTCGTAGAAAACATTGTAACAAGTCTATATGCTATCTATGACTAGAATAAAATGAGGTTTAATGGAACGCCACCACGACTATAATGAAATGATTAGAGCCTGAAGGCTATGCGTGATATGTGCACACCTCTCTCATTACCGGAGTATGAGCCACCCGCGCATGGAGTGTAGCTGTCACACCCCAGAACGACAGAAATAGAGAAAAAAAATTTCCTTTTTGGGTCCAAAGGCAGCGACTGGTGAAGTCACACGATTGTCCACACCACGCAGTACTAAGCGACAATAAGTAAAGGAGATAACAAGAATGAAATCTAAGTTCTGGTTAAAAACATGACTTAATGTCAAAAGAGGTTACTAGCTATTACACATCAGAGTCTCGAATCAAAACAAAACACAGCGGAAGTACAATTGTTAAGGTAACATATGCCTGATTACAAAAAGGTCTGGAAAGCAGAAAAGATAATTAAACTACAGTCTAGCCTAATCTTCAATTGGCATAGAGGTAGTCCTCGGTGTAGTAGTCTTCCTCTGCCTGACCTCCTTCAAGGTAGTCCTCCATTGAGACATCGTCACTGGCATAGTAGTTCTCGCCTATTGGTCCTTCACCTATATAGTCATCACCAGGGTGCGCTGGAACATGGAAATGTCAAGCAGCATAAACGTCGTCAGCTTAATGAAAGTTGAGTGAATTAGATACTAACAGGGTATCAACTATTGAAGTTTATAACAAGTTATAAATGATAACCATTAAGATTCAGTGAGGGTAACTCCTTTAATCATTTTGATGATCCGATTACTAACTTCTTACTCATTTTAAGACCGATGAAACCTTATGATAAGGGAACTGACTTGACAGTAGTTCACTTCTTAGGGATACACCATTGCTTTGTCCACCGCTTTTAAGAACATATTCACAGTCCATCGCAGTCATGGATACCACATCAGTCCATCCCCAACTTTTAAGAACATATGCATAGTTCACCGCACTATAGGGATATAATGCTTTAAGCAACAGTACATCATTCTATAGCCACGACTTAGCGACGTCTACCAGTGATCACGGTCCACCACAGTCGTAGACACCTTCGTCTGTCTACCGCTTTTAAGAACATATGGTTAGATCATCTAACTATCTTAGGGAAAATGGTCCGGTCCACCACAGTCGTAGACACCTTCGTCTGTCTACCGCTTTTAAGAACATAGGATCGACCAAAGCCCGCCCATGCAAGATTCCCGAATCTTAGCAAACCTACTTAAGTTCAACTCTAATATCGATACATGACAATCCCAATGTGGCCTGACTACTCTGAATGAAATGAATGTTAACTCCAAAGGATTCACAATCATTACGCTATCTAATGTCACAACTTTTATCCATTAACCTCGTTGTTACTATGATTATACGTCGCATTATCTCATTATTACATCAATATTACAACAATAAAGCATACTGGAAATATTGAACAGTAAATAAACAACTAAACAGTTATAATATAAACTAAACAAGATAATCAATATTCTGTAACTTCCAATCGATTAGGACAAGGGTCCAATCGATTGGTATAAAAGTAGTATTAATAGATTGGTAAAAAGTTCAATCGATTGGATCATATATCAATATATTGCCATAAATATCAATCGATTGGGATATCAATCAATTGGGACAAGTTCAATCAATTGGGACTTCATCTTCTTCATAGTGAAGACTGTCCAGCAATATAAAACGGGTAATACGTGGTTTACACTCCATTTCTTCATTCAAAACACGTTCTAACATCAATATAAAGTTACCAAGTGAGTTTAGAACTCACCTTAGATTAGAGGGTGTGTTTGGTTGTGTGTTTTGGAGCTTGGAGCTTCAATGGCTTCTCCCTCTCTCTCTCTCTGTATCAGTCTCTGTCTTCTCTTCTCTTTCTCCTTCTCTCTTTTTCTTCTTTTAGATCTTCTTCTCTTCTTCTTCTTCTATCTAGGTGTGTGTGTGAGTGTATGAATATATATATATATGTGTGTGTATATATGAGTGTATATATATAAACACACACAAGGTTCCCTTCTCTCTCCCTCTGATTTCTAAAACCCAAAAAATGCAAAAATGAGTTGGTATATATAGAGGGAAGAGTGTTCACGTGGACAAACCCCAGCCAAAGCAAGAGAATCTGTCCAGCTGATTCCAATCGATTGGTATTAATGTCAATCGATTGGTATTAGGTATTAATGCTCCAATCGATTGGTAAAAGTGTCAATCGATTAGTATTGGCAATCTATTGGTATTCATACCATTCGATTGGTATCCAAATTATACCAAGGGTAAGGGAAAACTCATACAAGTATTAAAAGAAGCATACAAGGTCTTATTCATATATTATATTACAAAATAACAGGGTATTACATCATCCACCACTTATTAAAGATTTCATCCCCGAAATCCAAAGTAAGCAGGGTTCAAATCAAAAATCAAAACTTCTCTCGCATCTCTGACTCTAGCTCCCATGAAGCTTCTCCCTCGTTGTGGTGCTTCCACTGAATCTTCACTAGCGGAATCTTTTTGTTTCTGAGCTTCTTCACTCCTCGGTCTAGAATACGCATCGATCCTTCGTTGAATGTCATTTTCTCATTCACCTCAATATCTTCAAAATTGATCTCGTACGATGGGTTATGGGCTCACTTCCTCAACATGCTGATGTGGAAAATGTTGTGCACTCCCGACATCTTTGGCGGTAATGCAAGTCTGTAGGCTACTTTCCCAACACGTTTTAGGATCTCGAACGGCTCAATGAATCATGGCGATAGCTTGCCTCTCTTCTGTCTGAATCTGATGATACCTCAAACTGGCAAAATTTGAGTAGTACATGATCTCCAACTGTAAACTCTAGATCCTCCCGTCGCTTGTCGGCATAGCTCTTGTGTCTGGATTGCGCTGTCTTCATCTTTTCTTGTACGATTTGGATTTTCTCGCTGGTTTCTCGAATCATCTCTAGCCCAAGTAGTTGACTATCTCAGACTTTGGCCCAACATAGCGGCGATCGGCAAGGCCTTCCGTATAAAGCTTCAAACGGTGGCATCCCTATACTCATGTAATAGCTGTTGTTATAGGCGAACTCGATCAAAGGTAGATGTGTCTCCCATGAACTCTCAAATTCAATGACACAAGCTCGTAGCATATCCTCCATTACTTGATTGACCCATTCTATCTGGCCGTCTATTTGTGGATAAAAGGTTGAACTCAAGTTCAATGAAGTTCCCATTGTTGTTTGAAGGCTCTTCCAGAATTCTGCGGTGAAGCACGAATCTTGATCTAAAACTATTGAGACAGGTACACCGTGCAGTCTCCTAACTTGCTGTAGATACATCCAACTCAATCTTTCAACTGGGTACGTTACGTTATAGGCAATGAAATGTGCTGACTTGGTGAGTCAGTCCACTATTATCCAAATGGCGTCGTGGTTTTGTTGAGACTTTGGCAATCCAACCACGAAATCCATGGTGATGTGTTCCCATTTCCACTGGGGAATCGGTAATGGCTGTAAAGGTCTGGGCGGTCTATGATGTTCTGCCTTCACTTGTTTGCAAACAAGACATGGCGACACACACTCGGCCACTTCTTGTTTCATTCCTTCCCACCAGAAGTTCCTCTTCAAGTCCTTATACATCTTATTTCCTCTGGGATGGATAGTCATCCTTGACTTGTGTGCTTCGTCCAAAATATCTTTTCTGAGACTATTGTCATTTGGCACACAAAGTCTACACTTGTATCGCAATGCTCCGTCCGTACTAATATCCCATACTTCTGGTTCCTTCACAGACATCTTAGCAAACCATAGCTTTAAATCTTTGTTTAACTATTGAGCATCCAAGATACGGTTGATCAGAGTTGGTTGTATGATAAGACATCCAAGGTGTTGTCCTTTTTCCGATCCCACTAGTTGGACGTCGAATCTGGCTAATGCCTCTAATGCTCGCCATTCTCTAATCAAAATTGAAGCGATCAAAAGGCGGGGCCTTCGGCTCAAAGCGTCAATACGACGTTTGCTTTACCCAAATGGTATTGCAAGGAGAAATCATAGTCTTTGAGTAGTTCCAACCATCTTCCCTGTTGCATGTTCAACTCCTTCTAAGAGAACAAGTACCTCAAACTCTTGTGAACTGAGAATAGATCAAACTTTTCTCCATACAAGTAGTGTCTCCAAATCTTCAGGGCAAACACAATTACAGCTAGTTCCAAGTCATGCATTGGATAATTCTTCTCATACGGCTTTAATTCTTTTGATCCGTACGCAATCATGTTTCAATCTTGCATTAGCACACAACCAAGTCCTTGGTGCAATGCGTTATTGTAGATTATGAATTGTTCACCACTCTTGGGTATCGCAAGTACAGGTGCTGAGGTTAGTCTCTCTTTTAATTCACAAAATGCATCCTCATGCTTATCAGTCCATTCATACTTTGTCTCCTTCCTTGTCAAACTTGTCAACGGTCCTACAATCTTGGAGAATCCCTCTACAAATCTTCGATAATATCCAGCCAATCCAAGAAAACTCCTAACTTCGGTCGCGATAGTCAGTCTATTCCAGCTTAAGACTGCATCGATCTTGGACGAGTCTACAGAAATTCCATCCTGGGATATCACATGTCCCAAGAATTTGACTTCCTAAAGCTAGAATTCACACTTGTTGAATTTCGTATACAAGCTATTATCTCTGAGAGTCTGTAGAGCAATCTATAGATGTTTCTTATGCTCTTCTTCCATCTTTGAGTAAATCAGGATGTCGTTGATGAATACTATAAGGAATTGATCCAGATAAGGTCTGAATACTCTATTCATTAGGTCCATGAATACTGCTGGGGCATTGGTCAGTCTAAAGGACATCACTAAGAACTCATAGTGTTCATACCTCATCCTAAAGGCAGTCTTCAGTATATCTTCCGGTCGAACTAGTAACTGATGATAACCTGAACGCAAATCAATCTTCGAGAATATCCTTGATCCTTGTAATTGATCAAACAGGTCATCTATCCGGGGAAGTGGATATCTATTCTTGATCGTGACCTTATTCAGCTCTCTGTAGTCGATACAGAGCCGTAGCTCTCTATCTTTCTTCTTCACGAATAGGACTGGTGCTCCCCAAGGAGACATACTCGGGCGAACGAAACCTAAGTCTTCAAGTTCCTGAACTTGCTTCTTCAATTCTAATATTTTCATCAGCATCATCCCGTACGGGGTTTTAGAAATCGGCAATATTCTGGGTGCTAGCTCAATGCAGAAGTCTATCTCTCTCTTTGGCGGAAGCCCAGAGATACTTCGGAATACATCTTCAAAATCTTGAATGACGGGGATCTGGTTGATAGTAAGCTCTATGCTTGAACTCTCGATTGTGGCTAAGAAGCTCGTAATAAGCATATCGCTCAACGGCTGACATTGGAATCTAATCTGCGGGCAACCAAGTGTAGAAAAGACAATGGTCCAACTAACACAATCCAGAATGGCTCCATACTTGGTAAGCCAATCCATTCTTAAGATCACGTCAAACTCAGACATCGACAAAACTATCAAGTCTGCTGAGAGATTTCTATCTTCTAGGGTTAAGGGACAATTCTTGCATACCTTACCCAACTTAACAATTACTCCCAAGGGCGAAACGACATTAAGGGTCGGTTCAAGCGTTAAGGGTACCAAACCCAAGTCATGCACAATCTTAATGGCTATGAAAGGACGGGCGGCACCGGTATCAAACAAAGCTCTAACTTTACTGTGAAATAAAATGAGTGTACCTTCCAAGTTCTGTTGTTCCTCAGTATCGTATCCTGCATTGCCAGGGATGATGGTATTCACCCTAATCTGTCCTTGTTGTCCTTGAGCAGGCGCTTTATAGTAGCCCCCACGAGGTGCTTGACAATCCTTGCTCATGTAACCAGGCTTGTTACAGTTACAACAGACGATGTCATTTTGGCGGTTAGTCTTGGGAGCAATGCATTACCTTATAATATGTCCGGGCACTCCATAGTTGAATCCATCAGTATTCTATCGCTGGGCGATGGGCTGTGCCTGAGATGGTCCTTGCTGCCGATTCTGCTGTTAAGGAAAGTTAGCTTGGGGCTTCCTTGTCCCGTCCCATGTGCGCTTGTTTCCTTCATGGTTGTTAATCTGGGTTTCCATTCCTGATTGCTCCTTGATGGCTGCGCTGGAAAGTTCCTCGGTTAGAAGGTCCTGGGTGGAGGTCGATTCGCTTGTGGTCCTTGCTTAAGATAAGTATCCTTCTCTAAACTTGAAGCGAGATGGATAATCCCTTCAAACGACTGGCCCAGATGGCCTATCATCATGTGCCAGAGTTGTGGGATAAGTCCTTGGTGGAATCGCTTGACCTTCTTGGCGAGGGTATCTATCATGTGTGGAAAGTCGCTCGAATTGTGTGGTATACTCCCTGACCGTCCAGTTTCCTTGAGTCAGACTCAGGAAATTCCTCTTTTGTTGGTCTCTTTAGTCCTCGGGGAAATACTTCTCGAGAAATTGAGTCTTGAATGTTTTCCAAGGCATTCTCATTGCAGCGTCGATCCCGATTGTGGCTCTCTTGGCCTCCCACTAGTCTATAGTGGAATAAGTCAGTTAAAATGCGGCTAGACGTCTCTTGTCAATTTCACTGCATTCAGGGCTTCAAAGACTAACTCCAACTCTTGTACCCATTGCTCGGCTTTCCAAGATTCTGCCATGCCGTCAAACTTCTCGGGTCGCAGGCCACAAAATCATTCCAATAGCTTATCGCATGTCTGCCTTGGAGGAGCAGCGTGGTTGTTTCCATTATTAGCTCGATGGTTGGCATTATTGTAGGTGTCACCAATGTGATCCATCCATTGCATGAATGCTTCGAAGACTCCAGTCGGGTCCATGCCCTCAGGAATGGGTGCTCCCAATCTCGCTTGATATCTCGTGTTCCCAACCATAGTGTTCTATGTGAGGTGTACCTGTGAAAGATCTAATGATTAGCTGGCAATCTTCTCGAGGAAACAACCATAATTAAAACAACAAGAAGCACAGCACCAATCTAAATCACAACATTATCTAGGTAACGAGATGATAACAGAAATAACCAAAAGAAATGATTTGCCATATATATACCCAAAAGATGTACAGCGGAGTACACAACAGATCATCTGTGTACCGCGTAGTACATGATCCTATACAAGATCTAGCAAAAGAGATATAAACAAACCACCACCGGTGGCTACCTATACAAAAAGGCTATAGTCAATAGCTGTCTATGTAAGCGTCAAAAGTAAGTGGACAACATGTCCTGAAGTTAAAAGCAAAAAGTCTACATCCTACAGGTACTAGACTCAAAAGTTGTCCACATCAGATCCATAGATGGAAGCCTCGTCCTCTGGGACAACCTCAGATAGAACATCATCCTCATCAATGTCATCGTTATCCATCATGTCCTCATCCTCTATCACAACATCCTCAACCAGCTCGGGTCCGTCATGCTCCACAACAATTCCCAAGTCTCCCACATCGGCGGCCAGGTCCGCCTGGGCTACATCAAATGCAGCTGCAAGTGCCTTAACCTATACCATAGCCTGAGCCAACTCTGGTGCATCTATCTCAAATCCATGGGGGTGTACAGCCATCTCTATAGCCCATTTTGCTACCAGTTGTGCTATAACTCCGCCTGGTAAGACTGGTACCACAGCGTCATCACCAACATCACATTTGCTGTAGCCTCATCCTCTATTGGATAACCCTCTGTTACTACAATGTCTACGCCAACTGGTACATCCAGACCAACTGGGTCCTCGGGTTCCTCTGGATCATGCTCTGGCTCCTCGTCATCAGTGTCCTTGTCCTCCTCATCCTCAACCATATCATCATCATCTCCTGGCTCATCATCATTATCGTCCTCACCCTCGTCCTCTGGGTCCTCTTCTGTTGGGGGTGCATCAACCATATCCTCCTCTGGTGGGGGTGGAGATGTTTGGGGTGGTGGCTCTGTCGGGGGAGCCAGAGGCGCTGCTCTAACCTTTAAAAGTAGAACCTGATAAGAAAAACAGTCTCTTAACATCTGCAATGAATCCTCCTCGATGAGTCAAAAAGTCTCCTTACGGTAGATCATCTCGTGACATATCACCTCCAGGTCCTGGGTCCCAAATCTCTGCTGCTCAATCTGCATGTCTCGTACTGTCTTGGTGAGGGCTCTCTGCCTAACTTTCCAAGCATAGTACTGTAGATCTACCAGCGAAATACTGCCCTCATACACATAGTGTCCTCCAAACTCATCTGGAACGAACAACGGTGGTGCCATGCTACCTGAAAAGAGGCTACCTTAAGTCAGAACTAATCTTAATACAAATCTATGAAATCTCAAGGTTCTAGGACCAAATGGTATGGAACAACCTGTGAGCGAAAAGGTACACAACCCAGGCTCTGATACCAAAAATCCTGTCACGCCCCAAAACGGCAAAAATAGAGAAAAATAAATTTCCTTTTTGGGTCCAAAGGCAGTGACTGGTGAAGTCACACAATTGTCCACACCACATAGTACTAAGCGATAATAAGTAAAGGAGATAACAAGAATGAAATCTAAGTTTTGGTTTAAAACATAACTTAATGTCAAAAGAGGTTACTAGCTATTACACATCCGAGTCTCGAATCAAAACAAAACACAACGGAAGTACAATTGTTAAGGCAACATATACCTGATTACAAAAAGGTCTGGAAAACAGTAAAGATAATTAAACTACAGTCTAACCTAATCTTGAATTGGCATAGAGGTAGTCCTCGACGTAGTAGTCTTCCACTGCCTGACCTCCTTCAGGGTAGTCCTCCGTCGAGACATCGTCACTGGCATAGTAGTTCTAGCCTGCAGGTCCTTCACCTGTATATTCATAACCAGGGTGCTCAGGAACATGAAAATGTCCAGCGGCATAAACGCCGTCAGCTTAATGAAAGTTCAGTGAATTAGATACTAACAGGGTATCAACTATTGAAGTTTATAACAAGTTATAAACGATAACCATTCATATTCAGTGAGGGTAACTCCTTTAATCATTCTGATGATCCGATTACTAACTTCTTACTCATTTTAAGACCGACGATACCTTATGAAAAGGGAACCGACTCGACAGTAGTTCACTTCTTAGGGATACACCATTGCTCCGTCCACTGCTTTTAAGAACATATGCACAGTGCACCGCAGTCATGGATACCACGTCAGTCCATCCCCAGATTTTAAGAACATATGCACAGTTCACCGCACTATAAGGATATAACGCTTCAAGTAACAGTACATCATTCTATAGCCATGACTTAGCAACGTCAACCAGTGATCACGGTCCACCACAGTCGTTGACACCTTCGTCTGTCTACCGCTTTTAAGAACATATGATTAGATCATCTAACTATCTTAGGGCAAATGGTCCGGTCCACCGCAGTGGTAGACACCTTCGTCTGTCTATCGCTTTTAAGAACGTATGATCGACCAAAGCCCGCCTACGCAAGATTCCTGAATCTTAGCAAAACTACTTAAGTTCAACTCTAATATCGATACATGACAATCCCAATGTGGCCTGACTACTCTGAATAAAATGAACGTTAAATCCAAAGGATTCACAATCATTACGCCATCTAACATCATAACTATTATCCATACCTCGTTGTTACTATGATTCTACGTCGCATTATCTCATTATTACGTCTGTATTACAACAATAAAGCATGCTGGAAATACTGAACAGTAAATAAACAACTAAACAGTTATAATATAAACTAAACAAGATAATCAACATTCTGCAACTTCCAATCGATTAGGACAAGGGTCCAATCAATTGGGACAAGGGTCCAATCGATTGGTATAAAAGCAGTATCAATCAATTGGTAAAAAGTTCAATCGATTGGATCATATGTCAATCGATTGCCATAAATGTCAATCGATTGGGATATCAATCGATTGGGACAAGTCCAATCGATTGGGACTTTTTCTTTTTAACAGTGAAGACTATCCAGTAATATAAAACGGGAAATACATGGTTTACACTCCATTTCTTCATTCAAAACACATTCTAACATCAATATAAAGTTTCCAAGTGAGTTTATAACTCACCTTAGATTAGAGGGTGTGTTTGGTTTTGTATTTTGGGGCTTGGAGTTCCAATGGCTTCTCCCTCTCTCTCTCTCTCTCTCTCTCTCTCTCTCTCTCTCTCTCTCTCTCTGTCAGTCTCTGTCTTCTCTTCTCTTTCTCCTTCTCTCTTTTTCTTCTTTCTGAACTTCTTCTCTTCTTCTTCTTGTACTATCTGGGTGTGTGTGTGAGTGTATGAATATATATATATGTGTGTGTGTGTATATATTTGAGTGTATATATATAAACACACACAAGGCTCCCCTCTCTCTCCCTCTGATTTTTGGAACCCCAAAAATGCATAAATGAGTTGGTATTTATAGAGGGAGGAGTGTTCACGTAGACAAACCCCAGCCAAAGCAAGAGAATCTGCCCAACTAATTCCAATCGATTAGTATTAATGTCAATCGATTGGTATTAGGTATTAATACTCCAATCGATTGGTAAAAGTCTCAATCGATTGGTATTGGCAATCGATTGGTAATCATACCAATCGATTAGTATCCAAATTATACCAATGGTAAGGGAAAACTCATACAAGTATTAAAAGAAACATACAAGGTCTTATTCATATATTATATTATAAAAATACAGGGTATTACAGTAGCATACCAACTTCCGGGAGCTAACTGAATATAGTTGGAGTTTGAATGTTTCTAAGGGTAATTCTCCCTGTCTCACATCACAACCCATATCTGAATTTCTTAAATCAAATTCCCACACAAGGGGTTTTTCTCTCTTTTTCAAGCAAAACATTTATGTCATAATAAATGGAATGCTTGCCAATTAGACCTCAATGCATATGATGCTAACATTGACATTAAAGATGACCCACTACAATAAATTAAGCAATAGTTCTAGTCCGTTAGACATGATATCAAAGTCTCAAAGATAATTAATGTATTTAAATTTCATAATTTGACATTCCTAACGAGAATTTCTAAACTAACGCCCTAGCATGCTTTTTCACAGAAAGGAAGCATCCTAGGCACATCTAGCATCACATAATCACGTATAGTACAACCAAGTTATGTAATTCATAATTTGGCATACAACTCTAAATTCATAACTTTGGGGAAACCTCATGCATGTGTCTATGTTCTCTCCTAGCATATAAAATGTACTCAAAACATCTTAGACAAGCATAACATATAGACATGCAACAATGTAAATCTACCTCAAAGCTTTGAAATCCAAACAAGGAAATATTCAAGAGAGCTAGAAAAGGAAAACCCAAGTAGCTCCAAAGCTTGCCAAATCTTGAAGGATGCTTCAAGAAGACTACACTAAGCAATAACAACCCAAGGTTAGGATAGAAAACATAAAGCTAGTAAATCCTAGATTTGTTAGAGATTTGAAAACTTACCACACTAAGAATCTCCAAAGGAAAATGATTAGGAATGTTAGGAGATGTTCTAAACACTCCAAGGGAGCTGTAAAAGAGAAGAGAAGTTCAATAAAAATCCAAAATTTCAAAATCTAGTGAAACCCAAGAATTTGGGGGTTTTCTAGAATGCTTACCAAATGATGAGTCCAAGCTATAGGATGATTAGAGATGGTAGATAATGAAGTTCTTGACAATCCCTAGAAATCTTGAAGTTAGAGATGAAAGAGAGATGAAGATCTTTGAAGGTTTTTGGCTCTTGAAGCTTGAAAGAGAAGAAGAGAATGAGAGGGAGAGAATGAAACGTGAATAATGAGGGGAGAGGGATAGCTGGCCGGCTATAGGGAGTGGGGTGGGGCCCACTCTCAAGTTATTCCAAAAATAAAATGTTTGGTGTTCCCACGGAAGTCTGACCCAACAGTGTAGCCCCAAAAATTAAATAAACACATCCACAAGCACAGAAATAAATTTCTAAGCATATGAAAGGCCAAATAAAATAATTCAGTCATGCTCTGAAATTAAATATATAGTCAATTAAATAAGAGTCCACAATAGCAAAGGCAAAATTACCCAAATACCCTTTATAAAATTATGAAACATGACAGTTTCTTAACTTAATCATTTTCAAAATAAAGAATACTAGAAAGGTGAAGCCCCAGTTGTGCGTCAATGTTAAAACATGGTAGTGGTTGGCACAATGTGGATTCATATGTTCCCAATTACATAGTTTCGAATCACTTTTCTTATTCCCGATTAACTTGAGTTGTCACTCAATTTTAGTCAAATCAAGTTCTAAATACAGTAGGAACATTAGAACCTCCACCTTCAAGAAATCATCTTTTATTTCTCTTTAGGTCTCAATCTAGAATATCTTGTTCATAACTTCCATCCCTTGGGATACGACCTGGTCTTACCAGGTTTTACTCGACGCGACCATCTATACTTGGACGTACTCATTAGAGCGCACACAATCTCAGTCGTGTAAAGTTTTTGGTGTCGTTGCCAGGGATAGTAACATAGGCCAGAAGTTTTAGATTGATTCGATCCTTCCTTACCCCATTTCTATCTTTCTTTTCATTCTTCAGACCGCAATTGTGTGGTTTGTGTCCTTCTATGTCCTTCGACTCCAATGAAGCTTTCATCACAAATTTGTTTGAAGATTCTATCAATAGCGCTATGACGACATCCTACTGATGCGTTTTCTTATCAACACCCAAGTGTAGGTGATTGTACAAGTATAAAGTTCTGGTAAGACCAGGCCGAACCCACAGGGAACAGAAATAAAAGAATTATAAAGATAGGAGATAACGATTTTGTCCCTAAAAAGAAAATAAAAGATGATAGATTTTTGGGACTTTTCCTAAACTACTAGTTCGTACTTTTTTGGAGTAAAACTAATTAAAAGGCTATTTTTTAGTAGTTTACGATAAAGATTTTAACAGTACAAAATAAACTAACTAAGATACTAATAATAAAAGGAAGGAAAAGAAATAAAAGCTAGATTTACATGAAATGAACTTTTTAGATTTCATTATAGCGAAAGATAGAAATAATACAAATAGTTAATCTAAGTTATCGAAAATAGGAAATATTAATTAACTTGGGAGAAACAATTTAAATGGATTGAGAATATACAAATCAACACTAGATCACACAACTTTTGTGCTTTTGCAAAGGATTTGGCATTTCTAAACAGATTGATTCTTTATTTGAAAATAAACGTATACTAGTTGAATTCATATCAAGTGTGTCAAGTTTGATATGAAACGACGTCGTTTAGTTAAAAAAAAAAAAAGAGGCAATTAGGCAGTAGCCAGGTTCGAACCATGACTCGCCGTGGACGTGGGTTATTCGCCGCCCAGTCCCCACCACTCTGCCACTACACAATTGCCTGTCCATTAATGGATAGAAATATATATATACACATACTTGAAATATAAACTTTATTAAATAAATTATTTGTGTATGCTAGGTGTTTTTTATGACAAAAGGCATAGTTTGACAATTCACATAATTAAATTCTTATTTCAAATACGCAATCTTTAAAGTCTTATTTCAAATACGCCATCTTTAAAGTCCAATATAGTCGCAGTCTATAAAAATATTAAATAGTCATAAACTATAGATACTTTTGGCCATAAACTGAAAAACAACCCATCTAGATAAATTTGCCCATTTAAGATTAGTGCACAAAAGTTGAGATTTCTGAGTTTTTATTGCATATCCCGAATTAAAGTTTTAGCCTACCATTTTGGATTTGAAACCGTCTTCTAAATAAATTTTAAAGAAAAATTAAATAGATGTACACAATCACCGTCCAATTAAGATTGAGGTTATAAAACCAAGGTAAGGGTGAAAACTAATACTAATATAGTTTTTCTTCACTTAACATGAGTTGGGATTGAATTCGTGGAATCTGTGAAATAACAAAGTTTAGTACAACTAAGCTAATAAAACATAAATAAATTAAAATACTGAACCAAAAATAAAATACTAAACCTTTAACTTTGAATTCTTGTGGGGTCACAGTAGATGAACTCCAAGAACACAACCAAGGTCAAACCAATCCTAATCTAATTTGGGAATGAGATATGGATAGGGTGTGCTTGGGACTTTGATAGGTGATTATAACAACTACGTAGTAAAGAAATCTGGAATTTACTTGCAAATTATGTCTTCCAGTGAATGTAATCATTGTTATAAAAAACTGAAAATTTGGGGTTTCAAACTATTTTAGGGGACATCTACAACTACCAACTATACTAAAAACATTAAATCAAAATTTTAATAGGAATATTTTACTACTATAAATTAGCAAAGGACTTACGAGAAAACAAATATTTAAGAACTAATTTGAGAAATACAGTACACAAAGTTTTGTTACATATTTTTTAACATAAAATTATCAAATACAGAAAAGCAAATTTTTACAACTTCTAGAACTATAAAAAGTAAAGAAAAACTTAAGTTTCTACTCCTAGGGACGCTATGACGTGCTCACATGGTAACCTCCCTAAACTTTTCTCTCTCTATTTGGTTGTGTGTTATGAGGTTATGCGTTGTTTTGTTGTCTGCCTCCTCTCTGCTTCAATTTATAGATGAGGTGAAGATGAAGATGCTCTGAAGATATCATTGAGTTCGTCATTTAAATAGAGATTAAAGTGATCCTTGGCAATTTTTTCTTCGCTCGTCCAATTTTTTCCTCCTTTGTCAGACCTGCAGAGAGAGAGAAAAAGAGAAAGAGACAGAAAGAGATAAAGAGAATTTGTTTTTTACATTTACATATTGTAATACCCTATATTTTTGTTGTACTTTTATAATACTTTTATATTAATGAGATTCAGTATACTTGTATTTACATTTATGATTTTTCATCGTCAACCATAGAACTTTCCAATGCGTGGTGTGAATAATTACTCTGATGGTTTGACTTCAGTTATGGACAATATGGTGACTTTCAACTGTCATGGCCTATGGGTCCGAAAAGAAATTTATTTTCTCTGTTTTTGCTACTGCGGTCATGACAAGATTTTTGGTATCAGAGCCAGGTTTAGTAGTTGCATTCACCAATTATCCTATATTTCTTGAGTTTTAAATCTTAATATTCCTTGAGAAAGGGGTGGACGCTAACATTTTTGGAGTTGTTCGTATAAAGTTGCTTTGCTATTAATGTGATAATAGCTATAACTATTACGTTGAATATCATAGCTACTTTCTATGACAATTTTGGGTGGACAACTAATTGAGAGATGTTTGTATAGGTACCCAACCTTACTGCATTGATGGTAGGAATGCCTACTCAGAATCATTCTGATTAGATTGAAGATGTCCCCCAAGCACCCCAAGCTGCTGATCCAACTAGATTGTTCAAGGCCTTTGTGTAGAGAATGGAATGGATTAACAATCCAAATGTGAACAATGGAAATAATCATGGACCACCTTCGAGGCCAATTGAGGATGGAATCGTGGAGCATTTTTGTCATTTTCGTCCGGAGAAGTTTGACGGGAATATTGAGCCGTGGCAAGCAGAATAGTGGCTCCGAGAGATGGAGGCAATCTTTGATACCCTTGGATGTAATGAGATCGAGAAGCATCGACTGGCGACATTCCAGTTGACTTATGATGCTGCCGATTGGTGGGAATCAGAGGAGGTGACCGTTGGAGAAGATGAGGCCAGAAGGATGCCCTGAATCACATTCAAAGGGCTATCTTTGGAGAATTACTTTCCTCGGACGGAGAGGAATATGAAGGAGAGGGAATTCATTGAGTTATTACAAGGGAACCAGACCGTAAGAGAATATATGGTGTAGTTTAAACGGCTATCTTTTTTTACCCTGCATATGATTGATACTCTGGAGAAGAAGAATAGGCAGTATCACCAAGGTCTTTCCCTGCCACTACAACGGGATGACGTTGAATCGTCAGGGTCAGACTTTTAAGGCCATGGTAGGAATGGCAGTCGGTCATGAGGATATTAATGGTTGAGAGTAAGGATGTTTTGGGAATCGGATACCCCCAGGGGAAACCAAGGACCGAGACCTCTAATACAATTCCATTGGAATAAACATAATTGGACTGGAGAAAGAAAGCCACAACCTACATTTTCCCAAAATCGCTATGTTGTACCCTAAGCACGTCATCCATAAGGGCTCCCTGCTGCTACCGGAGGCAATACTGGTGGATGCTTTATTTGCAGAAAGCTAGGTCATTTGGCTAAGGACTATTGAGCTTCCAAGAACTACAATAGGGCGACCATTCTCTGTTACAACTACAACAAGCATGGCCATATCAGTAGGGATTGCAAAGCATCCTATAGGGCATACAACGAACCAACTACTCAGGGCCAAGTTGGACAGGCTCGTATGAATGCTATCCTCCCTGAGAATGCGGTATTTGATAAAACTGAACAGTAAAACATGGAAGGTACTATTACGTTATTCAGCACTCGAGTTAAAGTTCTATTTGATACTGGTGCTTCGAATTTGTTTATTGCTATCAAATTTATTAAACTTTTGGGTTTAGTACCCTAGGCGCTAGACATAGCCCTGAATGCGGTATCACCTTTGGGAGTAACCGTAAGATTAGGAAAAGTGTGCAAGAATTGTGCCTTAACCCTTGAGGATAGAACTCTTCCCGCAGATCTAATCATTTTGTCAATGAAGGAATTTGACATCATCTTAGGATTTAATTGGCTCATGAAGTATAGTGCTAAGTTGGATTATGCCAATAAGATGATTACATTTCTAGTACCGGGAAGTCAACCTTTTGATTTTTAGTGCATCCTCTAGTGATGCTTTTCTCACTAGCCGTCTAGCAGCTATCGAGAGCTCAAGTTTGGAACTCACTATTGCACAAATTCCTATCTTCTGAGACTTTGAGGATGTGTTTTAGAATATTTCAGGATTGTCACCTAACTAGGAGATTGACTTTTGTATCGAGTTAGTGCCCGGAACCTTATCAAATTCGAAGGCTCCTTATAAGATGGCACCAATGGAGATGCAAGAGCTAAAGAAGCAGGTACAGGAGTTAGACGATCTCAAGTTTGTACGACCCAGCACATCACCTTGGCGAGCACCAGTGCTATTCGTCAAGAAGAAGGACAAAACTCAGTGACTTTATATCGACTACAGGGAGCTCAACAAGGTCACGATTAAGAACGAGTACCCACTCCCTAGAATTGATGATCTGCTTGATCAGTTGCAAGGAGCGACGACTTTCTCGAAGATCAATCTGCGATCGGGATATCATAAATTATTGGTTCGACCTGAGGATATTTCGAAGACTGCTTTCAGAATAAGGTACGGGCATTATGAATTCTTGGTTATGTCTTTTGGATTAACCAATTCCCCAGTGATATTTATAGATCTAATGAACAGAGTATTTAGGACCTACTTGGACCAATTCATTATCGTATTCATAGAAGATATTCTAATCTACTCAAAGATCGAGGAGGAACATGAGGAACATATAAGGATCGCGCTACAGACCCTTTAAGATAATCAATTGTATGCAAAGTTCAACAAGTATGAGTTTTAGCTGAAGGAAGTCAAGTTCCTAAGACATGTCATCTCGTAGGATGGAATAGCCGTAGACTCGTCAAAGACAGACGCAGTTCTAGATTAGAATATACCAATCATCGCAATAGATGTCAGACATTTTCTTGGTCTAGCTGGATACTATCGGAGATTTATGGAAGGATTCTCCAAGATCGCAGCTCCTGTTACCGGACTAACAAATAAGGATTTGAAGTTTGAATGGGGTAATAAGCATGAATGCGCATTCTTGGTATTGAAGGAAAGATTGACCACAGTGTCAGTGCTTGCGATCCCTAAGAGTAGTGAGCAGTTCACCATCTATAGCGATGCATCACACCAAGGGCTTGGATGTGTTCTGATGCAAGATGGGAAGGTAATCGCATATAGATCATGACTATTGAAGCCTCATAAGTTGAATTATCTAACGCATGACCTCGACCTAGCCATGATTATTTTTGCTCTCAAGATTTGGTGACATTGCCTCTATGGCTAGAAGTTTGATCTATTTTCAGATCACAAGAGTCTGAGATACTTGTTCTCTCAAAGGGAGTTGAATATAAGGTAACGATGTTGGATGGAATCGTTAAAGGACTATGATTTCATGTTACAGTATCACCCTAGGAAAGAGAAAGTGGTAGCCGATGAGTTGAGTTAGAAACCGATGAGGATAGTAGTAGCTTCTCTTATGGTTAAAGAGTGGTGAGCATTGGAAACCTTGGTTGAATCTGGTAATCAGGCCTTCGATCCAAGTGAAGGACGACACTTTGGATGTCTCATGGTGCAACTGACCCTCATCAGTCGTATTTTGGATGCACAGAAGAAGGATGAAAGACTTCAGGAGTGGTTCACAAGCAACGCAGTAAAAGAACCCGAGAATTGGAGTATTGGTGAAGATGGAACACTCATATGCAAGGGCAGACTATGTGTGCCGGATGAAGGTGATCTTAGAAAGGATATATTGGACGAAGCTCACAAATCACGAATGACTATCCACCCAGGAGGTATAAAGATGTACAAGGATTTGAAGAGAAACTTCTGGTGGAAAGGAATGAAGCAAGAAGTTGCTAAGCACGTATCTCATTGTCTTATATGTAAGCAAGTGAAGGCAGAACATCAGAAGCCTCCAAGACTTCTACCATCATTACCAGTTCCCGGATGGAAGTGGGAACATATAACTATGGACTTCATGGTAGGTTTGCCAAGATCACAGCAAAACCACGACGCTATTTGGGTAGTTGTGGATCGACTTACCAAATCAGCACATTTCATAACATATAGTATGTCATACCCAGTCGAACATTTGAGCCGTATATATATACAACAAGTCGTATAACTACACGGTGTACCAGTCTCTATCGTATCTGACTATGATTCAAGATTCACTATGGAGTTCTTGAAGAGTCTACAGACAGCTTTGGGAACTTCGCTAAGCTTGAGCACTGCCTTCTACCCGCAGACTGATGTACAAACTGAACTAGTTAACCAGGTGATGGAGGACATGCTGCGAGTGTGTGTTATTGATTTTGAAAGCTCATGGGAGACTCACCTACCATTGATAGAATTTGCGTACGACAACAGTTACCATTCGAGTATAGGGATAGCACCATTCAAGGCATTATATGGAAGACCGTGCCGATCACCATTGTGTTAGGTAGAGGTTGGAGACAATCAACTGCTTAGACCTGAATTAGTTTGGGAAACTAATGAGAAGATCCAGATTGTGAAAGAAAGGATGCGAACGGAGCAGAGTAGACACAAGAGTTACCCTGATAAACATCGCAGAAGCTTGGAATTCAGTGTGGGAGATCATGTGCTACTTAAAGTATCTCCGGTCTAAGGATCTGTCAGATTTGGATAGAAGAGAGGAAAGCTAGCACCGCATTTCATTAGACCATTTGAGATCCTCGAACGTGTAGGAAAGGCTGCCTACAAACTCGCGTTGCCACCTAAGATGTCGGGAGCATACAACGTCTTTCACATTAGTATGTTGAGGAAGTGTACTCACAATCCGAGTCATGAGATCAACTTTGAGGACATCGAGGTAAATGACAATGTATCGATTCCAAATGAACAAATTCAAACTTAGGACCAGTACAAATTCTGGATCGAGTTAAGAAGTTGAGGAATAAAAAGATTTCATTGATGAAGATTCAGTGGAAATTTCATGACGAAGGAGAAGTTTCTTGGGAATTGGAGTCAGAGATGAGAGCGAAGTATTCAGAGTTATTCGACAATGCTTAGCTAGGATTTCGGGGACGAAATACTTATTTAAAGGGGGATGATGTAATACCCTGTATTTTTATTGTACTTTTATAATCCTTTTATATTAATGAGATTCAGTATGCTTGTATTTACATTTCATGATTTTTCATCTTCAACCGTAGAACTTTCCAATGCGTAGTGTAAATTATTACTCTGATGGTTTGACTTTAGTTATGGACAATATAGTGACTTTCAACCGTCATGGTCTACGGGTCTAAAAAGGAATTTATTTTCTCTATTTTTGATACTGCGGAGCGTGACACATATACATATCATTGTCAAGGCATTAAATGCCTTGACAACTTTTTTTTTGTTTTTTCTTTGGTTGAGAGTTAAGGAAACCGTAGTAAGCACATGGGAAATAATCTCGTGTGTTTGCTGCGTCTTTCCTTCACTTTATTGCATTATTTCAACTTCATTTTTGCTTAAACAATAAAACATGTAAAAGCACATAATTACACACATTTGAGTGACATCATCATTAAAGCAGATTAATTCCAAAATATACATAAAACTAGGGATTCGGGGATTAAATGAGCACAATATCTATTATATTGGCACATGAAAATGCAATATTCATTATTTATCACACCCTTTAACTAGCTTTTTGCTAGTCCTTAGCAATGAAGTGAAAGAGAAATTGTTCTAAAAGTTATATTAAAAGTAGGAGTAGACTAAAGAAAATAAAACCTGACTCACTGTTGCAAGAATCGCGATTGCATTTAGCATATGCAACAAGACGTTAAACCCCTAGTTTATCCCTGGTGGATGAGTGTTGTAATACCCGTACCCAGAAAATGGAAGTAATATTTATTTTTCATTAATTAATTAGTATAATTAATTGCATGTGATATTTGGGTAAGTTCCAGTTACCCCGATGTGATAAGTGCTTCGAGAAGGGCACGAGTTGATAGATATGAAGTGGGACCCACGGGAGGTCCAAATTAGATAAATTGCATTTAGTTGCATTTATGTGATTAAATGAATATTTGTTTAATTGTTTTAATATTTTATTGCTTGTTATGATCTTTTATGGTGCCAGTTGGGTATCCGTGTGAGTGCAAATAAGAACATGATACATAATTAGTAGGCTAAATAGCAACTTCATAAAATATTTGGGACCACTTTTGGGACCCATACGTGACATAGACACATAACCACTTAGATATTTGGTAGTTAATATAAAATTTAGGGGGTGTCTCATAATAAACTTTAGAAGTTTTGGGGGTGCAAACGAGATTATGACTAAAGAGTCATAACCTTAAATGTTTTGATGAAGACACATTTTGTCTTCATTTGGTTTTCAAAAGCAAACCAAAAAAAAAAAGAGAAGAGTTACAGCAGAGAGTCTGCAACGAGAGAAAAAAAAAAAGGATTTCGCGCCATTTTGTCGCCGTAGCTTCGCCGTGTGATCTCTATTTCGCGAACCGAAGCCATATTCGGACTCGTGAAGGTGAGAGGGTTATTTCTATGTCTTTCTTTTTCAATTTTGGTAATGTTTTTCCACGACCCATTTTAAGGGGTGATACATATATGTGATATATATATATATATGTAGGAATATCATTGGGAGTATCTAGAGCTAGTTTTGCGAAGGAGGTTGGGATTTCTAGGCTTATTTGGGACTTATTTGTGAGGTGAGTGTCCTAATCCCAAAATTGGATGTTTAATGTCTTTTAATTGTCATTAAATGCTTAGAATGCTTAATTTATGATTAAGTATAAAAGCATGTGATAATTTATTATTTAACATGTCCAAAATGCTAAAATTGCCATGTTGACATGTTGAGTTGCTTATGTGCTTATTTGGGCCAAAGGGTGTTAATTGATAATCACCATTATTTAGCCCGTATATAAGGGACGCCCATTCCTCAGAGAAAAGGGGGATGATGATGAAGTCCTCAGAGAAAAGGGGACGATGGTGACGACCACAACGAATTGACTTTGGTCACTTGAGAGTGTGTGATATCGCTTTTATAGCGACGATAAAGTGAGAAAGGCCCAGAATCAGTGGTCCAATACGATGGTGATTGATTACTTGACACGCCTGCGACCATATATTGATGTGAATATTTAATTGGTGTTATGAATCATTAAATACTCCAAGTGCATGATTAGTACCACGTACTCACTAAGCGAAAGCTTAATCAATTTTTTTGTGGCTAATGACCACGCAAGTTCGGGCGAACATCACAGTGAGAAGCGTTAAACTGTGGGGGTTTCTGGGATGGCTCGAGATTACTGTTTTTTTTTTGTGTAATATGTTTATATGTAAATGAGTTTAGATGAGTAGTTATATTCCTAGTGTTTGAATTTTGGAGATAAGTTTATGTTTTTGTTTTTATTAAATCCTTGTAATATGAGTTGTAGATTGAAGTTTAAAAAGTATTTTCCAAGTGTTATGGTATTTTAATTTCTTGTTTAACAAGGAGAAATGGTGTTGTAAGAGGGGGAACTCTTTCCAAGTACCATTCAATGGTTTTAAAACTTTATTTTATTTCTTTTTATTATTTTATTTGATAAAAAGTTATTTTACCCCTGGTATTTCACTTTAAAATGTTATTTTTGGAACGTTAAAAATGATTGTTTGGTTTGTTGGCTTTGTTACACGTGTCCTAGCCCGCGGGGGCGGGTTGGGGTGTGACAATTTTTGGTATCAGAGCAATAGGCTAGAGCCTTGGGTACGAGTGACGATGCGTGAGTGTGAACACAATGACACGTAGTAATACAATCATGCATCCATGTTTATTTAGCATGCTTTACAATGTTATTTAGCATGCATTGTAATTTATTTAAAAGTAACATGTATGTATATACTTTGTTGTGGGTGCCAGGAGAGGATGTCTGGAGGAGAGAACCCGTCTTCGGCCCGTATGGACAGAATTGAAATAGTTATGGAAAAGTTGGTAAAAGTGGCTGAAACTCGAGTTACCGAGGAGGGACCGAGCTCATCAAACCTAGAACAAAGAACAGAATCAACAACTATTGCCATGTTCTACAAGCAAAAGCCAGGGCAGTTCAAAGGAGAACCTGATTCAATGAAAGCTGACCATTGGTTGACCGATATGAAGAGAATTTTTCGTGCTTTGCCATGTACAGAGGAATAGAAGGTCTTGTTTGCCTCAGATACTCTGACAGAAGAAGCACAAAATTGGTAGACATCAGTACTAAGGCAAGGAGCACCAACTACTTGGAATGGGTTTATGGAGGAGTTCTCAAAGCAATATATTCCTCGATCGTTTAGTGATCAGAAGGCCCGAGAGTTTTCTCATCTCAGTCAGGGTAATATGAGTGTTAGGGAATACGCAGCCCAATTTACAAGTTTGGCCAGATTTGCAGTGGATTTAATTCCAAATGAGTTCATTCGGGCAAGACGATTCGAGGAAGGGCTCCGTGATGAGATTCGGGGAAAAGTGGATACACTCCGGCTATCGACTTATTCAGAAGTATTAGATGTGGCCTTAATTGCTGAGCGAGGTGTATTGTCATCCGGGCAAAGTCAACCATTCAAGAGGCCAGGAGGTAGTCAATTCCAAGGGCAGGGCAGTTCCAAGAGACCGAATTTAGGGAGTTCTTCAGGAAGTGGGGGCAACAAGCCCAGGTGTCAGATCTGTGGTAGGTATCATTGGGGAATGTGTAACTTATCTCCTATCATTTGCAACAACTGTCGACGGCCAGGACACGTGGCAAGAGATTGTCCCAATCTATCAAGACAGAGTGTGCCAAGACAAAGTATTACTCAGAGACAAGGTGTAGATGACAGCAGAATGCGGTGTTATTTGTGTGGTGACATGGGGCATCGGGAACGTAATTGCCCAAAGAGAGGACCAGGAATTTCTAGTTCATCTATGGGAAGTGCACCAAGCCAGAGACCACCTCAACAACAATCTCAAGGGAGGGAGCAACGACAAGGAAGGTATTTTCAGCTCAAGCCTGGGGAGACAACTGCTGCTGATACTGTGGTTTCAGGTATACTTCCTATTTGCTCACAACCTGCTAGAGTATTGCTGGATTCAGGATCAACTCACTCTTTTGTTTCACACCCATTTGCTAAATATTTGGATAAACCCTTAGAACTACTAGATTTTGATTTGTCTGTTTCACTTCCATCGGGAGCTCCACTAGTAAGTTTGGGTGTCTTTAAAGCTTGTGGGATTGATGTGAATGGTAGAGGTTTGACTGTTGACTTAGTGCCATTGGTTATTCAACATTTTGATGTCATTTTGGGGATGGATTGGTTATCTGCAAATCACGCCATTATCGATTGTGAGAATAAAAGAGTAACATTTCGATTGCCCAATCAAGATGTATTTTGCTTCCAAGGGATAGGTGTAGCATCACTGCCTTATTTGGTGTCTGCTGTCAGAGCTTGCCGTTTGTTGAAAAAGGGATGTCGGGGATTCTTGTGTAGTATACTTGACACTAGAGGTACTGAACTGAAATTAGAAGATATACCAGTAGTGAAAGAATTTCCAAACGTCTTTCCAGAAGATTTAGCTAGTGTATTGATTGAAAGGGAAATTGAGTTTGGGATAGATGTGATGCCAGGAACTCAACCAATTTCACGAACACCGTATAGAATGGCTCCGGTAGAGTTAAAGGAGTTGAAGACTCAACTGCAAGATTTACTAGATAAGGGGTTCATTCGTCCTAGTGTATCACCGTGGGGTGCACCAGTTTTATTTGTGAAGAAGGACGGGACAATGAGAATGTGTATCGACTACCGAGAGATCAACAAGGTGACTATAAAGAACAAGTATCCACTGCCGCGTATTGATGACTTGTTTGATCAATTGCAAGGGGTACAAGTATTTTCTAAGATTGACTTGAGATCTGGGTATCACCAATTGAAGGTTAAAGCTGAAGACGTTGAGAAGACAGCTTTCAGAACTCGGTACGGGCACTACAAATTTCTTGTCATGCCATTTGGGGTTACGAATGCACCAGTCGCTTTTATGGACCTGATGAATAGGGTGTTCAAGACTTATCTAGATGGATTTTTGATAGTATTCATTGATGATATATTGATTTATTCCAGAAGTCAAGAAGAACATTAACGACACTTAAGGTTGGTTTTGCAACGACTTAGAGAAAAGCAACTATTTGGGAAGTTAAAGAAAAGTGAATTCTGGTTGACAAATGTTACTTTTCTTGGACACGTGATCTCTAAGGATGGTGTCTCTGTGGACCCACAAAAGATAGAAGCTGTTAAGAATTGGTAGAGGCCGACAAATGTTTCTGAAATTTGAAGCTTTTTGGGGTTAGCTGGTTACTATAGAAGGTTCGTTCAAGACTTTTCTAGAATCGCGACTCCGATGACTCAATTGATGAGGAAGGATATGGCTTTTGTGTTGAGTAAAGAATGTGAAGACTGTTTTTAGAAGTTGAAAGATAAGTTAACCTCAGCACCGATATTGGCTATTCTGTCAGGTACTGGAGGTTTCAGTATATATAGTGATGCTTCTCATCAGGGCCTGGGATGTGTTTTAATGCAAGAGGGTAAAGTTATAGCTTATGCTTCGAGGCAGTTAAGGACACACGAGAAGAATTATCCGACTCATGATCTGGAATTAGCAGCGGTGATCTTTGCGTTAAAGATTTTGCGTCACTACTTGTACGGGGAAACATGTGAGATATTCACCGATCACAAGAGCCTGAAATATTTATTTACTCAGAGAGAGCTGAATATCAGACAGAGAAGATGGCTTGAATTGATGAAGGATTATGATTTGAAGATCCAGTATCATCCGGGTAAAGCTAACGTGGTTGCCGATGCCTTAAGTCAAAAGTCGTCAGAAAATTTGGTTTATTCTTTAACAGCTCAAGCAACATTGGTAAAAGAATTTGAACAGCTAGAATTGGAAGTAATTCCCAGAATCCAGGGTGGTTTAATGGCAGCTATCATGGCATAACCAAGCTTGATCGAAGAAATCAAGGTGAGTCAACTTTTGGACCCAAATTTTAAGAAAATAGTTGAAGAATTACCTAAGGGTAGACGGCTGGAATTCAGTTTTCAGAATAATGTATTGAGGTATGTTAATCGACTGTATATTCCTAATATCCAAGAGTTGAAAGACAAGATTATGGAAGAAGCTCACAATACGAGGTATTCTGTACATCCGGGGAGTACCAAGATGTATAAAGATTTACGAGAAGTATATTGGTGGAGTGGTATGAAACGGGAAGTCGCCGAGTTTGTGGCCAAATGTACGACTTGTCAACAAGTAAAATTGGAACATCAATGACCCGCTGGTGAATTGTAACCGTTAGAGATACCAGAATGGAAATGGGAGCATATTATGATGGACTTTGTGTCAGGTTTGCCATGGTCTCCTAACTCTAATGATAGTATTTGGGTGATCGTTGACCGGTTGACTAAATCAGCTCATTTCTTGCCAATCAAGACTCGTGATCCGACAAAGTTAGCAGAGCTTTATGTCAGAGAAGTTGTTAGATTACATGGGGCACCGGTATCAATTGTGTCAGATCGAGACACACGATTTGTGTCTAGGTTTTGGGAAGGTTTGCAAAAGGCAATGGGGACGACCTTGCATTTTAGCACAGCATTTCATCCTCAGACAGACGGCCAATCCGAGCGAGTTATTCAGATTTTGGAAGATATGCTTCGAGGTTGTGTTATGGATTTTAAATCAGATTGGGAAACACACTTGCCATTAGTGGAATTCTCTTATAATAATAGCTTCCAGACGAGTATTGGTATGGCGCCTTATGAGGTATTGTACGGTCGAAAATGTAGATCACCGGTGTGTTGGACAGAAGTTGGGGAAAAGCAACTCATAGGTCATGAAATTGTGCAAATCACTACCGACAAAATCAAGTTAGTTAAACAACGGCTACAAATAGCACAAAGTCGTTACAAAAGCTACGCGGATACAGGTAGAAGACCGTTGGAATTTGAGGTAGGTGATTATGTTTACTTGAAAGTATCGCCTTCGAAAGGTATTACAAGATTTGGTAAGCGAGGCAAGTTAAGTCCGAGGTTTGTAGGGCCTTACCTGATATTAGATAGAGTTGGTCCAGTTGCATATCGGTTGGAATTGCCACAAGAGTTGGCTAATGTTCATAATGTGTTTCACGTTTCTATGTTACGATGTTGTCTATCAGACTCGAGTCACCGTATCACTCTGGAACCGTTGATGGTTCGAGAAGACTTGACTTATGTTGAACATCCAGTTCAAATCCTAGATAGGAAGGATCAGGTGCTTAGAACTAAAGTCATTCCTCTAGTTATGGTGTTATGGCGTAATCATTCAGTAGAGGAGGCAACTTGGGAACGTGAGGACGAGATCCGAGAGAAATATCCTCACCTATTTGACTTTTGAGGTAAGAAAAGTTTGGGGACAAACTTCCTAAAAGGGAGGGAGAGATGTAATACTAGGGATGGCAATGGGGTGGGTTTTCCGGGTTCCCCGCCCCGCCCCGCCCCTAATAGGTAGGGTATGGGGGGGGCTTAATAGGGTTAGGGGCGGGTATGGGGGAGATTTTCAAAACCCGGGTCGGGGTCGGGGTAGGGTCAAAAAACCCGCCCCGCCCCGAATATTCTTGTATTTATATTTTTACCCCTCAATAGTAATGTGTATTACCATATTAAAAAAAAAAACTGCACTATTAGGGAATTAATTGGGTAAGTTAAAAAAAACTGCACTATTAGAGAAAAAAAATGCATTCAAAATATTGCTTTTTTTAATTTGTGTACCAAAAAAAAAAAAAAAAAAAAAAAACATAATTGGGGCGGGGCGGGGCGGGGTCGGGGAGAGCACTATGCGGGGCGGGGCGGGGGCGGGGGGAGGGTTCACTGAAGCAGGGCGGGGGCGGGGTATGGGGGCCCCGTCCCATACCCACCCCGTTGCCATCCCTATGTAATACCCGTACCCAGAAAATGGAAGTAATATTTATTTTTCATGCATTAATTAGTATAATTAATTGCATGTGATATTTGGGTAAGTTCCAGTTACCCCGATGTGATAAGTGCTTCGAGAAGGGCACGAGTTGATAGATATGAAGTGGGACCCACGGGAGGTCCAAATTAGATAAATTGCATTTAGTTGCATTTATGTGATTAAATGAATATTTGTTTAATTGTTTTAATATTTTATTGCTTGTTATGATCTTTTATGGTGCCAGTTGGGTATCCGTGTGAGTGCAAATAAGAACATGATACATAATTAGTAGGCTAAATAGCAACTTCATAAAATATTTGGGACCACTTTTGGGACCCATACGTGACATAGACACATACCCACTTATATTTTGGTAGTTAATATAAAATTTAGGGGGTGTCTCATAATAAACTTTAGAAGTTTTGGGGGTGCAAACGAGACCATGACTAAAGAGTCATAACCTTAAATGTTTTGACGAAGACACGTTTTGTCTTCATTTGGTTTTCAAAAGCAAACCAAAAAAAAAAAAGAGAAGAGTTAGAGCAGAGAGTCTGCAACGAGAGAAAAAAAAAAAAGGATTTCGCGTCATTTTGTCGCCGTATCTTCGCCGTGTGATCTCTATTTCGCGAACCGAAGCCATATTCGGACTCGTGAAGGTGAGAGGGTTATTTCTATGTCTTTCTTTTTCAATTTTGGTAATGTTTTTCCGCGACCCATTTTAAGGGGTGATACATATATGTGATATACATATATGTAGGAATATCATTGGGAGTATCTAGAGCTAGTTTTGCGAAGGAGGTTGGGATTTCTAGGCTTATTTGGGACTTATTCGTGAGGTGAGTGTCCTAATCCCAAAATTGGATATTTAATGTCTTTTAATTGTTATTAAATGCTTAGAATGCTTAATTTATGATTAAGTATAAAAGCATGTGATAATTTATTATTTAACATGTCTAAAATGCTAAAATTGCCATGTTGACATGTTGAGTTGCTTATGTGCTTATTTGGGTCAAAGGGTGTTAATTGATAATCACCATTATTTAACCCGTATATAAGGGACGCCCATTCCTCAGAGAAAAGGGGGATGATGATGAAGTCCTCAGAGAAAAGGGGACGGTGGTGACGACCACAACGAATTGACTTTGGTCACTTGAGAGTGTGTGATATCGCTTTTATAGCGACGATAAAGTGAGAAAGGCCCAGAATCAGTGGTCCGATGGTGATTGATTACTTGACACGCCTGCGACCATATATTGATGTGAATATTTAATTGGTGTTATGAATCATTAAATACTCCAAGTGCATGATTAGTACCACGTACTCACTAAGCGAAAGCTTAATCAATTTTTTTGTGGCTATTGACCACGCAGGTTCGGGCGAACATCACAGTGAGAAGCGTTAAACTGTGGGGGTTTCTGGGATGGCTCGAGATTACTGTTTTTTTTTTGTGTAATATGTTTATATGTAAATGAGTTTAGATGAGTAGTTATATTCCTAGTGTTTGAATTTTGGAGATAAGTTTATGTTTTTGTTTTTATTAAATCCTTGTAATATGAGTTGTGGATTGAAGTTTAAAAAGTATTTTCCAAGTGTTATGGTATTTTAATTTCTTGTTTAACAGGGGGAAATGGTGCTGTAATAGGGGGAACTCTGTCCAAGTACCGTTCAATGGTTTTAAAACTTTATTTTATTTCTTTTTATTATTTTATTTGATAAAAAGTTATTTTACCCCTGGTATTTCACTTTAAAATGTTATTTTTGGAACGTTAAAAATGATTGTTTGGTTTGTTGGCTTTGTTACACGTGTCCTAGCCCGCGGGGGCGGGTTGGGGTGTGACAAGTGTTGTCTCGTGAGGGTTTGCAGTAAATTTACCAACAAAATTCAATTTTAAATTTCAAAAAATTAAAATAACGGTAAATTCTCCTTTTACAACAGATAAGATTAAATTTAGTAAGAAAATAAAATTTCCAAGTATGTAATAGTAGTGCAAAACACACACTCACAGTTTGTTAATAGCAAAAAAAAATTATACTCTTTAAACTTATAATGTATGCTTGAAAAGTCAAGCAACTGATCTTAATTTCAAAGTTTACATCACTAACAACAGTCATAAAACTTGTAGGTTTAACTCAAATCTCACTGGGATTTCACTCTTTTAATGAGAAACTCTCATAAACCAGTGTAGAGAACATCTCATATCGTAGGGAAGGAAAGATAGAGAAATTGCTTCCATTTTTTGGTGACTCAATATTTAGGTATTTAGAGTGCAATAAGTATCATGAAATGATACTTAACATTAGAAGAGCGATCTACCGTGGAGAACATTTTTATCAATTTAATTTAAACATTAATATTTTTTTTAAAATCATTAGGACTTTGAATGGTAGGGTAGAAATTACGATGGTTTGGAGATTTAAGGTATATTTGTTCTAAGCATGTGATTGGAGTGTTTGCGCAATTTATTCCAATCTCTTTTCTTTTCTTCTCCTTTTTATCATTTTTTTTAGTTTCTCATTTTTTTTCTCTTTTTTTTTTTTTTTTTTTGAAATCAACTCGTTTCTCTCTTTACCACTTCTTGTAATTACAGTCCAATCACATACCTGGATGTAGAAGTGAGGTTTGTACTCCCATATGGAGCAAGGCATAATTTGGAAAGAACTGAGAATAAGGCAATATTAGGTGAAGGGGGGTGTGTTTGAAATAAAAGATGGCCTAAATTATTTTTAAAATAGATTGACTTTGTTCATTTAATCAATTTAGAAGTTCTAATAATAAATCATGAACGTACTCTTCTAATAATCAGTCAAAAAGAATAATGAGACTTTCAACAAGTGATATAACAAAGAGTGAGACTGAAAGGAACAATAAGCCTCAGAAAGGAAGATTGGCACAAAAGCTCACATGGGTTAATTAGTTTCCACTACTTGTCTTTAAACTGCATAGTTTATGTTTACTCATCCATTTGGATTCAGTAAATATTTTCACACTGTCAACATATTTAATGTTTAAAGAGTTTTTAGCATTTGAAAGTAGTTAAACATGTGACAATGTGTTGTATGCTATTAAAATACCCAAAATAACATTAACGTGTCAAATTTTATCTTATATAGAAGTAAAAGAAAAACGTCTACAAAAATCCTAAGTGCATCCACTAGGTTGGTATCATATATGTGCGACTAGTATCCTCTGCACCTATACAAAAGAGGCTACGCAATCCGAAGCATCCTAGTTGTCACGATCGCTAGGGGTGGGCAAACAGTTCAGTTAACCGAATTAACCGAATTATCGAACTGAAATTTTCATTATAGTTCAGTTAACCGAAATATTTATTTCAGTTCGGTTACAAACCGAACTATATTATCTTGTTCAGTTCGGTTTTCGGTACAGTTCGTCCAAACCGAACCGAACCGAAAAACCGAACAACATATATGCTATATATGAAATGTCTGATATATCATATATATGTATATATATATATACCAAAGGTTAGGGCTTAGGGTTGTACTAAAGTCAAGCGGCGTCCTCTTGCGATGAAGACTGAAGCGACGCCAACCTCCTCCAACCTCACTAGCCGCCGACAACACACCACATCGCCGACCTGCTCTTCTTCTTGATCTCAGACTCAGACTCAAACTGAGAAGTTCTCTCTCTCTCTCTCTCTCACACACACATACAATCTCATATTCTCAAAGCAACTCCATCCCACATTCCCACCTCACGGCGACCATGAACTCCCCCTCACCATCGTTGGCAACGGCGACTTCGTGACCCTCCAGCTCTCCCAGTCGGTGTACCAGACACAAAGTCAATTCAAACATGACATCCAAATATCCAATCTCTACTTTTTGCTTTCTACTCGGTCCCTCTCTGTGTAAGTCAATTCAAACTTTCAAAGTATTAACTTCAATGGTTTTTTTGATTAGTTATTTGAAAGTTGAACTTGAAATCCATATTTGATCTCATACCCTTATTTGATCTTTTGACTTTTGATATGAGACATAATGATCGGCTATGTATGCTTTATAGATATAGATACAAGTTATGTTTAATTGTTTGTAGATATGAATGGAAATAGATATATAGATATAGATCCCCAAATTTTTTTTGGGGCTAAACCCAGATTGATTGATTCAGTAAATTAAATGCCCTAGATCTAATTGCTTTCTTCTCAATTGCAAATGCCTATCTAAATGTCCCTAGATCTAATTGCTTTCTTCTGATTTTTTTTAAAATTAATTTTCTGATCTTAATTTAAGCATGGTCCTGATGCTCAAACAAAGAAGGAAAAAAGGCCCCTTTTTTTCTATCAGAATTTCGGTTAACCGAATTTCATAACCGAACTGAATTTGTAATTTGGTTAACCGAACCGAATCAACCGAATTACATTTCAGTCAGTTAACAGTTGACAATTTCTCAAACCGAACCGAACTCAAACCGAACCGATTTTTTCCAAACCGAACCGAACCGACCGAATGCCCACCCCTAACGATCGCCCATCCACCTCTAGTAAAAGAGATGGGTCTAGAACCACTAGCAAGCTAAAATATCATTAAGGGTTAGGAGAAAACTCTGGCTTTACTTAGTTTTTTGCTACTTCAAGGGTCAATCACGGCACTAGACATATCTGGTGATGTTGGGATCATGCAAATTACTCCTATCGAACCAGCTAATGAAAGCCAGATGTACATATAGGATCATTTTAAAGTATGACCTGACTGAAAATTATTGAATGTACTGAAAATAAATTTAAAAACAAAAAATAAAAATAAAATGAAGGATGGGAAACCAAAAGTTCATTTGGGTATCAAAGGATCCAGTCCTCTTTCTCAACCAAAATTTTCTTTTGTTTTGATTTGAATTGTCTTTTGTTACAGTAGTAAACTTTAAAAGAAGTGTCATTGTGAGTATTTAAACCAGGACATTTTTCTCTTTAACAATTCAAACACCATCCTAACCTTTTAGCTTTCCTTTTGATGGCATAAAGGGTAGTGCCAGAAAAGGATTTCTTCTGCCCAGAAACAAGTGAGTGGCCCATTAACGTCTGGTCATCGACTGTCAGAACTTTTTTTATACTCTCAGCCAACAAGAGAGGTTAGACTCTGTTGGAAATAATGTTGAAAATATAGCGGAAGGATTTCAAAATTTTCTGGATCCTCACAGTGGTTGATTAATCAAACGATTAAGTAAAACAATATTTTATTCGTTACCTCAAACTCTGAAGTTGAAGATGATACAGTATATAGCATTTGTCACCACCAGACCTTCACCGTTGTTCTCCAACCTTCAAATGCGCAGGAAGATGGTAGGAATCTCCCAAGCCACTCAAAGCTCTCAATATGATGTATGTGATTTTTCAGAACGTTAGTTTTTCCTAACAGATGTTGTATATATATATATATATATATATAAGATATGGATACAGAGATATAATAGCATTAAATCTCTTTTAAATTCAAATTAAAAATTAATTTAAATTTAGTATATATAAATATATATATATATATTTATCTTTGCAAAAAGATAAATTATCCATATACTTATATATAAATACAATCTGTTATATACAAACATCATACACAGCTTTAGTATGCACCCTACGGTTAGGAGCCAACGATGGGATCTGATGGCAATACTTTTTATTAGCTTCCAATCACATCTTAGCCAATCTGATCAATCCTTGATCTAACTAAAACTGATTAATTACAGACACACCCTACTACAATGCTGTAATTGCACTCCAAGAAAATGAAAATTATATTAAGGCCCAACTCAATAAATTTATCTACAAATATACCCCTCCACGTTAATAAGCAACACAAGGTAAAATATTAATTGACTGTCTACCTTTTTGGTCACCTATTATTTACCACTTTTGGAAATTCTAGTTATCCACAATCGATCACGTATGGAAAGACCATAATACCCTTTTGCAAATAATTATTATTTAACTATCAATAATATAAATAAAAACTGATTTTGGAAAAACCAATTGAGTACTCAGATTTCTGTGATCGAATGAAACTATCGAAAAGTTATCCAACATGGATTCCATATTGAAGATACACGTTCACAGACCTCATATACTAATCACCCAAAATACCGAGGTATTGATCATAAGATCTCACTATGTAGTATATCAAAGTAACTAACATAAGAGTGCTGAGTCCATTTATCTCCTCGGGATTAAGAGTAATTTACAATTTAATGAACTAGATAAACAAACACTTAAGAGACAGTCATTTAGTGCAGTAGTCTGGTTAGCGATCATGTTCAACACATTAACCACGTTAACATATAAGTTGTGAGTTCAACCACTCCAATGACAGAGTTATGTCACCCCACCATGTTGCAACTATATGTTACAGTCGTCCATATGAATTGTCAAAATTCATACTAACTGTGAACTAAGTTTCAAGTTGAAAGGAACTGATGATCACGAACTCCTATGTGTGAATCCTTTCCATACACCTAGATCATCTACAATTCAACTTGAGGACACATCAATCCACTGCTCATGTATTGAAATGATACAGGTATACCCATAATATGTAATAACAATCAATAATAAATTTAATTTATTAATAATAAAATGTCTTAACAAGTGGCTTTAAGGGCATACAATCCCAACATTCTCCCACTTACACTCAAAGCCAATTAACATTACATCGTACTCCTAATCCATCCACATGAGACTCAAATTTCTTTGTCGACAGTGTCTTTGTGAAAGGATTTTCTAGGTTTTCTGCCGATGCAATTTTGGCCACAGTTACATCACCTCTCTGCATAAACTCGCGAATCAGGTGATATTTCCTGAGGAACTTTCGGACCCATACGGCCTCTTTTGCTGCCTCAGAGGCTACTACATATTTGGCCTCCATGGTGGAGTCAGCAAAACAAGATTGCTTTACACTCCTCCAACTAATGGCTGCACCTCCAAGTGTAAACACATAACCAGAAGTTGACTTTCTAGAATCATGATCTGATTGAAAATCAGAATCAGTATAACCAACTAGAACCAAATCCTCTCCACCGTAGATTAACATATAATCCTTAGTCCTCCTTAAATACTTAAGGAGATGCTTTACTGCTTGCCAGTGTGCTGGCCCTGGGTTAGATTGATATCTGCTGACTATTCCTACAACATAACAGATATCTGGTCTAGTGCATAGCATAGCATACATGATACTTCCTACAGCCGAAGCATAAGGAATCCTTTTCATTTTCTCCTCTTCCTCGAGTGTCTTAGGACATTGATCCTTAGATAGAGGGACTCCATGTCTGAAAGGAAGAATGCCTTTCTTGGACTCATGCATTGCAAATCTGACCAAAATCTTATCTATGTATGCTGATTGGGATAGGCCTAACATCCTTTTCTTGTGATCTCGCATAATCTTGATCCCAAGGACATAACTGGCCTCACCCAAGTCTTTCATATCAAACTGTTAGAGAGCCATATTTTCACTGTAGATAATACTCCTCCTATATCGTTTCCAATAAGGAGTATATCATCTACATAGAGAACTAGATATACTTTTACACTACCCTCAGCCCTCTTGTATACACATGGTTCATCCACGTTTTGATCAAAACCAAAAGACTTGATTGCCTGATCAAAACGAATATTCCAACTACGCAAAGCCTACTTAAGTCCATAAATAGACTTATGTAATTTGCACGCAAGGTGCTCTTGGCCTCTTGCCATGAATCTCTCTGGCTGCACCATGTAGATGTCCTCCTTAAGATGGCCATCCAAGAAGGTTGTCTTGACATCCATCTGCCATTTCTCATAGTCATGATGTGCAGCTATGGACAAGAGAATCCTAATGGACTTAAGCATGGCAACCGGTGAAAAAGTTTCCTCATAATCCATCCCTTCTTTCTGAGTATAACCTTTTGCAACCAGCCTTGCTTTGAAGGTCTCGACCTTTCCATCCATTCCTCTCTTTCTCTTATAGACCCACTTGCACCCAATGGGTTTTATCCCTATAGGTGGTTCTACAAGCTCCCATACATGATTAGAGTACATAGACTCCATCTCAAATTTCATAGCAATATGCCATTGCTCAGCATCTCGGTCAGAAACAGCCTCATTGTAGTTGCAGGGATCTAGGTCGTGTTCATCAGGAACCGCCTCGTAAGACTCGCCCAGTAGAATGTATCTACTAGGTAGTCTTACTTCTCTCCCACTACGACGAGGTACTGGTGTAACATCAGGCTGTGGATCTACTTGTGTAATCTCGGGTATATCACTCTATATAGTAGGCTCATACAGGCTGGCAACTGCTGGATCATTTGACAATTCTTGTAGTATAATTTTACTCCTGGGTGTATAGTTCATAATATAATCTTCTTCTAGAAATATAGCATTTGCACTAACAAACACCTTCTGATCTCTGGGATCATAAAATAAACATGCCTTACATCCTTTTGGATACCTAACAAACAAACATACATCTGATCTTGATTCCAACTTATCCATCTTTCCCTTCCTCACATAAGCAGGACACCCCCAAATGTGCAAGTGTTGTAAGCTTGGCTTTTCCCCTGCCCACAACTCTCTAGGCATCTTGGAAATAGACTTAGAGGGAACTAAGTTCAGAATGTATATTGCTGTCTCTAGGGCATATCCCCAAAAAGATAATGGTAAAGTTGAGTAACTCATCATCGATCTTACCATGTCAAGTAAAGTTCTGTTCCTCCGTTCAGCGACACCATTCTACTAGGGAGTCCTAGGTACGGCTAACTGGGATATAATCCCATGATGTGTTAAGTAGTCCTTGAACTCTCCTAGAAGGTACTCGTCTCCTCGGTCAGACCGAAGAGACTTAATGTGTTTACTTAATTGCTTCTCAACTTCTGCCTGAAACTCCTTGAATTTCTCAAAAGCTTTAGACTTGTGATGCATTAAGTAAATATAACCATATCTTGAGTAATCATCAGTGAAGGTGATAAAATAATCATAGCCTCCTCTAGCTTGAATGTTCAAGGGGCCACACACATCTGTGTGAACTAGCTCCAACGGCTCTTTGGCTCTTAACCCTTTGGCCGAAAATGACCGTCTAGACATTTTCCCTTCCAAACAGGATTCGCAGACTGGTAGCGGTTGGACAGAAAGAGATGTGAGAAGTCCATCAGCTACTAGTCTTTGGATCCTATTCAGATTACTGTGACCAAGACGTAAGTGCCAAAGATACATTGAATTCACTTGAGAAACCTTCCTTTTTAATGGTAATATCTTGGATGAATCAACACTCTCAGTGTCATGTACAGTGTAGGTATTAGGATATATCTAGTATAAACTATCTTGCAAAGCACCAGAGCACAAAATAAAATGATCCTTTTTTATTAAAACTTTATTACTAAAAAAAACACTGAATATCCAAATTTTGAAAGACATGAAACAGAAATCAAATTTCTTCTTATTTCAGGTGCATAAAAATAGTCTTTTAATACTAATACCCTACCACTACCAAACTTTAATCTTATGACTCCAACTGCTTCCACTACGACTCTCACATCAGATGCAAGAAAAAGGTAAATCTCCTCGTCACTGAGCTTTCTGGTTACTTGGAACCATTGCAATGAATTGCAAACATGATTAGTGGCGCCTGAGTCTACACACCAGGTATTAGTAGAATATGCCACAAAACATGCCTTAATAACAAGAGACTAAAGCATACCTCTATTAGCCTACTTCTTTGCCAAATAGACCGGGCAGTTTGCCTTCCAATGGCCTTTCACTCCACACTCAAAGCACTTGCCTTGAGGTGCCTAATTCTCAGCCCGAACTACCTTCTTGCCTTTTCCCTTATTTTTCTTAAATTTGCCTTTGGGATGTTGGGTGGGTTTCTTCTTTCCGGATCCTTTTCCATTAGGCTTAGACCCAGAAGAAACCTTAGCAACTATAACACTGAACTTGGGTTTTACAACAGTCTCTGCTACCTGTAAGGCATTCAATAGTCCAGGTAATGTATAATCAAGCTTGTTCATATTATAGTTAAGCCTGAACTAATTGAATGACTCGGCAGAGACTGCAAAATAAAATCAACTTGGGACTCTGCATCAAGATCTGCTCCCAAGACCTCCAGTTCATTTAAGTAAGCAATCATTTTTAAAACATGGTCTCGAACTGGAGTACCCTCAGCCATCTTAGTGTTAACTAGGTTATGGAATGCAATATGACTTGCATCACGTCCATGCTCACCAAACATCTCCTTAAGGTTGAGCATTATATCTTTAGCAGTAGGCATAGAATGATACTGGTGATGGAGGACATTTGACATGGATGCCAATATATAGCACTAAGCCATCTCATCAGCCTTTGCCCACCGCTCATAACGCTCATGGTCCTCTTTAGGAGAATCTAAGGCAGGAAGTTCAGGACAATCAGTTAAGAGCACATATTTGTACCCTTCAGTAGTAAGCACTATATCCAGATTAGATTTCCAATCCACATAATTTGGTCCAGTTAATTTGTTTTTCTTGAGGATAATTGACAATGGGTTGAATGAAGACATTTTATCTGAAAATCAAAACATAAATAAACATATAAGAATACATGTACGCCAATGGGTATTAGCATCAAATATGTATAAGTATCTAGTGACCCCTCTACCAAATCACAACTACATATTTGAGTAAATTAGAATACTAACTCTGTGATTACACGGCTCCTTAGGGAGATCATATGTTGCCACTAGTCAGCAGGAATCCCATCACTAACATACCATCTAGACATAAATGTCAAGTATTTAGTGACTTCCAATTTATCTTTAGCCTTCTAAAATATGAAAGTACTTTCACTCCTTGGGGAGAATACCTATCATATTTTAGTCAAGTGTATACCATGACCTTAAGTTCAAATTAGTTTCGTGGGTTAGTGTTTCCTTGGGGAAAAATTTCACTCCCACTCATCCTGATTAAGCTTAAAAAAAATGTGACTCAACTTTGTAACTTAGTATGTTGACACCCTCCATAGGGGAGCCCTTTATAATTAGAGACGAGGTGACAACATCCCTTACCTTGAGTTGGTCATGGAAAGTCGTGGGGTATTATATCTATACCCCTCACACACTTGAATTTTTATTATAGAGGATGGATACTAATTCATATTTCACATCGCAAATATATATATATATATATGAATCTATTTGAAGTTGTCTATGCATATTATTTGAAAATGTCCTTGTATAATTTAATAGTAAAAATTGTGGGTAATGTCTCCCACTAAATTTTTAGAAAACACATTTGTCACACTTTTATTTTATTAGAAAAATAATTAATATTTTATAAAATAAGATGATCTTGACAAATGAATTCTAGAAATCTAATTTAAAAGGATTTTATTATTAAAATATTTTATTCTAGATAAACTAGGAAAAATTAAATCCCTCGTCTAATTAGAATTATACTTTGCTTAGGATCCTTTTCAAATTCTAACTTGCATAGATAACAACAATATGCATTATTTAAGTCCATGGATCCAAATCATAATGAATATCATGATTCTATCATGTAAGCATAATTATCATGCAACAAATAGATAAATATAAAAGCATATAATAATCAGAACGGATTCCTTCAAGCTGATAAAACCTATCAAAAAAAAAACTAAACTAAATCTGATCAGGCTTCGAGAAATCTATAACAAATTGTAGTCCAGAGCTGATTCTGCTTAACACATTTGACCGCAATTCTTGGGTTGACCGAACAACACAACTGATCACCTAGCAGTTTCTTCATGATTATAAATCATCTAATAAAAAATAAATATATATCTATCTTTACAAAAAGATAAATTATCCATATACTTATATATAAATACAATCTGTTATATACAAACATCATACACAGCTTTAGTATGCACCCTACGGTTAGGAGCCAACGATGGGATCTGATGGCCATCCTTTTTCTTAGCTTCCAATCACATCTTAGCCAATCTGATCAATCCTTTATCTAACTAAAACTGATTAATTACAGACACACCCTACTACAATGCTGTAATTGCACTCCAAGAAAATGAAAATTATATTAAGGCCCAACTCAATAAATTTATCTACAAATATACCCCTTCACGTTAATAAGCAACACAAGATACAATATTAATTGACTGTCTACCTTTTTGATCACCTATTATTTACCACTTTTGGAAACACTAGTTATCCACAATCGATCACGTATGGAAAGACCATACTACCCTTTTGCAAATAATTATTATTTAACTATAAATAATATATATAAAAACTGGTTTAGGAAAAACCCAATTGAGTACTCAGATTTCTGTGATCGAATGAAACTATCCAAAAGTTATCCAACATGGATTCCATATTGAAGATACACGTTCACAGACCTCATATACAAATCACCAAAAATACCGAGGTATTGATCATAAGATCTCACTATGTAGTATATCAAAGTAACTAACATAAGAGTGCTGAGTCCATTTATCTCCTCAGGATTAAGAGTAATTTACAATTTAATGAACTAGATAAACAAACACTTAAGAGACAGTCATTTAGTGTTGTAGTCTAGTTAGCGATCCTATTCAACGCATCAACTATGTTAACATATAAGTTGTGAGTTCAACCACTCTAATGACAGTGTTATGTCACCCCACCATGTAGCAACTATATGTTACAGTCGTCCATATGAATTGTCCCAAATTCATACTAACTGTGAACTAAGTTTTAGGTTGAAAGGAAACTGATGATCACGAACTCCTGTGTATGAATCCTTTCCATACACCTAGATCATCTACAATTCAACTTGAGGACACATCAATACACTACTCATGTATTTGTTTGCTATATTTGTTGTTCGGGCGTGCCAGAGCCTTGTGAGGTAGACCCAAACTTAAAATACAAAATTTCCTAAACGCTTGTGTGAGTGATACACAAGGCTTTATGAAAATCTGACTTTCTAACAGGACGATTGTATGTGGTGAGTAGGAAAGTACCCTCACCAAAGATCCCTAAACAGTACTGAAGCGCACAAGTCTAGCAAGTGATGAAAAACCATGAAGAGATTAAATAAAAACATATTTTTTATTTAATTGATGTAAAGGAAAAATTACAAGAAGTAATTGAAAAGCTAAGAAAGCCTAGGAAAATAAAAAAAAATGCTTAGAGTGCTAAGAATGCTTTTTTGGATGCATTTGTCGAGGTGACGCGGGGTGCCTTTGCAGCTTGGCCAGCCTGCTGTATTTATAGCGGCCATGGAGGTCTTCTAGATAAGGTAGGAAATCTGATGAATCATTATCTGGTAAAAAATACCAGATTTATCTCCATAAACTGATAAAAGCTGCTATATATCTTCGAATATATATATCTGTATATAAATATCTTGAATCTGATATTTATACTGGCTTGATTCGGCTTCCTTCCCATGCGAGTAAAAAGATACACCTCCCTAATCAAATAATATTATCTTTTCATAATAGATAAATATCATATCGAGATATTCCATATTCTGATAATGTTTCCAAACCTCGGTAGACTTGGAAAGGAATTAAGTACCTTATCAAAATATGGTAACATTAATCAACCATATAATGACAATATCATCTAAAGATATTTTAGGGATGATATACTTCTATTCGTGGCCAACCATATCACTTTCCAAAAGTGATAAGATCAAATATGGAATGGCCAACCAAAGTAGTGGTCCGATGGAAATGAAACATAAGTACGTTGGCATTGAATTGAACTAATACATGATATCCACCGATTTGCATTGAGTGTCATGCCCGAAATGCTTTGACCACATGGTTGAATATGATTATATGACCAAACGATGGCAGATTAATAATGGGCCTTAAATGGAAGCCCATTTGGACATGTAAACGGCCTGCCCTAGAGTCAAATGGTATACTGAAGTTGAACTTGACAACCTGTAGCAGCGGACCAAATCAGCCCGATGACAAAGCCGAGGCTGTCCGTTGACATCACATGCAGCCCGATTGAAGCAGATTTGATATTGAAGCTTTACACCCTTGCTAAACAGCCACCCTCGGGCCCACCAAATTACCCATGCCTTCTCAGTCCGATACACACTTGTAATCGGGCTATAATCCTATACATTGGTCAGTCTGATCATATGGTGGCAAGTCCGAGCGAGCAAGGGTGCTAGCCCGATGGTGATATAATACAGCCATATTGAAGCAGGGACCACCTTTTGTAGTGGCCCAATGAGATGGTGATCAGCCCGACTGTAGTAAGCCCGATCAACTTTTGAGGCAACCACTTAGCCATTAATTTTTCTTAATTTTGCCATCGGTCTAATGAGTCCGATTAAAATATTCCAATCGGCCTCTACCAACTTTGATTTAAAAAATATATTTTTTAGGTGCAAACAATTGCCCTCCTGGCTGTTTAAGATAAAAGCAATGTAATTTTGAATAGCCAAATTTATCTAGAGTCCGATTACCTTTCTCACAGTATCGGGCTTGCCCATGAGACCGTTTGACCCCTCACGTTGTAGCTTAACTGAGACATGTAATTACTTTACCTCATATAATCGGGCTCCACTACTTGACTATTATACAAGCACTTCTGACACTACACCATCGGCCTCTATGTCCGATTCAGCATCCCAAGCATCCTTCTAGCATTACTTTATTTATTATTATTTCACTTGTTTTCGGTCTTGTGTGTCCGAATAGCACTATTAGTTAGACCGAATTAATATTTTTACCTTCAGTCTTGATAACTTTTCAGTCTCTTGATAATACCACTGTTGCAGAAATAACCACCAAATAATATTTAATTTTTGGTGACACCCACAAAGCCAACGTGGATGTAAATCAACCCAAGCCAAATAATTAATTGGCTTAAAATAAAAATAATAATCGGTCACTACAAGGAGACCGAAAAATTTGAACAATTCCTTAAGGCTAAGTTTCCTCAAGGGAATATGTTTAAAAACTTCATGGACCGATTTAGAGTCAATCGTCTCGGTGATGCTTGCCCCCCGAGCCCTTCATCGCCGATTTCTTCCTCATCAAGGGGGTCTTCATCATCGTCCTCCTCGCTAACGGGAGGCCCTATGGCCGATACCAGATCACTCGACCTATCACACTCTTCCTCTTCGGCCTTAACAGAATTTTGAGGCTCATCCTGGATTTGCCCCCCGAGCGCTTCTTCGTCTTCAACATCAGGGAGGGGCTCTATGGCCGAAATAAGACTATTCGGCTCTTCATCAAAAATTATTTTTTCGCCGTCTTGCCCCCCAAGCAGCTTGGACAGCGTGGAATCAAGATGACCAGAGACATCGGTCTCTTGATTTAGAGTGATAACATCGGCCTTCTCGGGCCGTTGTGATTTTAGGAGTTTAAGTTGAAGAGCGATATCATTAAGGACACTACTACGGCTTTCTCGAGCAGCAACCGATTCGTCTTGTTCTTCAACTTGCAAATCTAATAAGCCGATTGGTTTTTGCTTCCAACCACCATCTAGCAACTCATCCCGAGACATGTAAGTGTTTCCATTGGGGGTGGACAGTCAGCTCCACTCGCTTGAAGGTGGCCGATACCTTGGGTAAAATACTCAACATCGGCCTCAAAACATCATATCTTTTCGTAAAGATCATGGATGGAAAAATCATATGGGGCTACAATGACGTGCTGATTTGGGTACTGCGGATCCCACGGCTTGTCCCATAAAGCCTTGTAAGTAGCAGATTTATCGTTTTTGAGACGATTAACCTCTTGTTGAAGTTGGCTGATTGATTCATTACACCAACCAATTTGGTTGTAGTAGAATTGCAACCATGCTTCGGTGAACATGATTCATCACTCGGCGGTCCCACCGGGCATGCCAAATTGTTTGCTATATTTGTTGTTCGGGCGTGCCAGAGCCTTGTGAGGTAGACCCAAACTTAAAATACAAAATTTCCTAAATGCTTGTGTGAGTGATACACAAGGCTTTATGAAAATCTGACTTCTAACAGGATGATTGTATGTGGTGAGTAGGAAAGTACACTCACCAAAGATCCCTAGACAGTACTGAAGCGCACAAGTCTAGCAAGTGATGAAAAACCATGAAGAGATTAAATAAAAACATATTTTTATTTAATTGATGTAAAGGAAAAATTACAAGAAGTAATTGAAAAGCTAAGAAAGCCTAGGAAAATAAAAAAAAAATGCTTAGAATGCTAAGAATGCTTTTGTGGATGCATTTGTACGCGGGGTGCCTTTGCAGCTTGGCCAGCCTGCTGTATTTATAGCGGCCATGGAGGTCTTCTAGATAAAGTAGGAAATCTGATGAATCATTAACTGGTAAAAAATACCAGATTTATCTCCATAAACTGGTAAAAGCTGCTATATATCTTCGAATATATATCTGTATATAAATATCTTGAATCTGATATTTATACTGGCTTGATTCGGCTTCCTTCCCATGCAAGTAAAAAGATACACCTCCCTAATCAAATAATATTATCTTTTCATAATAGATAAATATCATATCGAGATATTCCATATTCTAATAATGTTTCTGATGTGAACCCGTGGAATTGATATTCCTTGAACCCACGATCAGATTGTAATTCACCCAAGAAAGCCAACAATCAAGTCACAGGGATGATCTAGACCCGTTGAAATCCTATTTCAAGAACCCAAATTTGGTTTGAACGCCACAAAGGGAATGCCTTTGATAAGTTCGGATTGTTCAATCAAGAACAAGCAGAGAAAACTGAATAGCTCTCCAGAAAATAAATTTCATTCACGTTGTATATCTCAAAGCTGCTACAAAGTTCTTTCTTTTAATCCCTTTTAAGAAACCCTTGGGCCAAAAAGGCCTTCAACGAAAATAAAAGACATGGGCTAAATACTCAAGCCCAAAACAACTTAAACTGCATGTTTAAAGCTAAATAAATGTCTACTTAAAAAAATAAAATAGGCCCACATGCCAAAACCATAGAAACATAAAAAATTAAAGTCTATAAAAACCCAATAAGCTATTCCACCCCTTCTGTAGCTTGTATCACATGAACTAGAACTGATTCTTCTTCCTTCAAGCCCATGTTAAATGTTGGGGTCTTACATAATAAGTTTATGAGCTTTGCCCAAGTGGATTGCACTAGTCCTTGCATTGCTTCGTTGATCTTTTTAGCTCTTGACCTTGTGATTGGCCCATCTGGAACTTGCAAATGATCATCTTTAAGCTTTGGTCCACTATGGTTCCCATCATTCCCCCTCTCCTCAAAAGGATTCGACCTCGAATCGTCACCTACATCAAAAGGAGAAAGATCAGAAACATTGAAACTAGCAGAAACATTATACTCACCTGGAAGATCCACTTTATAGGCATTATCATTAATTTTCTCAAGGATTTGGAAAGGTCCATCCCCTCGAGGATGCAATTTAGTCCTTCTATGAGCTGGGAACCTTTCTTTGCGCATATGAACCCACACCCAGTCTCCGGGTTCAAAGGTGACACGCCTTCTCCCTTTATTGGCTTGGGAAGCAAACTTTTTATTTTTTTGTGCAATGTGAAGTCGTACTCTCTCATGAATTGACTTCACCAATTCAGCCTTTTGGTGTCCATCCAAACTACTCCTGACATCAACAGGTAAAGGCATTAAATCTAAAGGAGTAAGTGGATTAAAACCATAAACAATTTCAAAGGGAGAATGAGAAGTAGTAGTATGCATGCTCCTATTATATGAAAATTCGATAAATAGTAAACAGTCCTCCCAAGTTTTCAAATTCTTTTGAATGACAGTGCGTAGGAGTTGAGTTAGAGTCCTATTGACTACTTCAGTTTGTCCGTCAGTTTGTGGGTGACAAGTAGTGGAAAATAAAAGTTTGGTACCCAATTTTCCCCACAAAATCTTCCAAAAGTAGCTAAGGAATTTGACATCCCTATCCGAAACAATACTCCTAGGCATACCATGGAGTCGTACTATCTCCTTGAAAAACAAGTCAGCTATGTTTGTGGCATCATCTGTTTTATGGCATGGAATGAAATGTGCCATCTTACTAAATCTATCCACCACCACAAAAATAGAATCTCTACCTCTTTTTGTCCTAGGCAGCCCCAAAACAAAGTCCATAGATATATCTACCCACGGCTCACTAGGGACGGGTAAGGGTGTATACAACCCATGTGGTAAAACCTTAGATTTGGTCCTTCTACATGTAATGCTCCGACCACAGATTCTAATGACATCTCGTCGCATCCTAGGCCAAAAGAAATGTTCATGTAAAATTTCTAAGGTTTTCCTAACACCAAAGTGTCCCATTAAGCCCCCACCATGTGCCTCTCGCACCAACAATTCTAGCATTGAACAATGAGGCACACACAATTTACATTCTTTAAACAAATAACCATCATGCTTAAAAAACTTACCAAATGCCGCTTTATCACATGCCAAATACACATCAAAAAAATTAGCATCATTGGCATACATATCTTTCACATATTCAAACCCAAGCATTTTAGCACTCATAGAAGTAAGAAGTACATGCCTTCGGGATAAAGCATCAGCAACAATGTTTTCCTTACCTTGCTTGTAACGGATGATATAAGGAAAAGTCTCAATGTATTCCATCCATCTAGCATGTCTCTTATTTAATTTACCTTGCCCCTTAAGATGCTTCAATGATTCATGATCGGTGTGGATCACAAACTCCATAGGCCAAAGGTAGTGCTGCCATGTCTCTAGAGAGCAAACAAGAGCATAAAGTTCCTTGTCATAAGTAGGGTAATTTAGGGCAGCCCCACTTAGTTTTTCACTGAAGAAGGCTATGGGCCTCCTATCCTGCATCAAAACGGCTCCAATCCCTATACCTGAAGCATCACATTCAATCTCAAAAGTTTTGTTAAAGTCAAGTAATGCTAACACAGGTGCAGAACATAGCCTTTCTTTAATAGTAGCAAAAGCATTCTCTTGTTCAATTCCCCAATGAAACCCAACATTCTTCTTAATGATTTCAGTGAGTGGTGCAGCAAGTGTACTAAAATTCTTAACAAAACGCCTATAAAAGCTAGCTAAACCATGAAAGCTTCTTACCTCAGTGATACCTTTAGGCGTTGGCCACTCCCTGATGGCCTTGACTTTCTCTTCATCCACCTCAATACCTTCTGTGCTAACAACATATCCAAGAAAAACAACTTTTTCCATGCAAAAAGTACATTTCTTAAAATTAGCATACAACTTTTCAGATTTCAACACACCAAACACACAACTCAAATGTTCAATATGTTCATTTAAGTTCTTGCTGTACACTAGGATATCATCAAAATAGACGACTACAAATTTGCCTATGAATGCACGTAATACATGGTTCATTAACCGCATGAAAGTACTAGGCGCATTTGTAAGTCCAAATGGCATAACTAACCATTCATAAAGTCCATATTTAGTCTTAAATGCAGTTTTCCACTCATCTCCCTCTTTCATTCTTATTTGATGGTATCCACTTTTAAGATCTATTTTACTGAAAATACATGAACCATGCAATTCATCAAGCATATCATCTAAACGAGGAATGGGATGACGATACTTTACCGTGATATTATTGACAGCTCTGCAATCAACGCACATCCTCCAAGTCCCATCCTTCTTTGGCACTAGTAGCACTGGTACTGCACATGGGCTCATGCTCTCTCTTACGCACCCCTTGCTCATCAAATCTTCAACTTGCCTTTGAAGCTCCTTTGTCTCCTCCGGATTGCTCCTATAGGCTGGTCGGTTTGGAATAACAGCCCCGGGTACCAAATCAATTTGATGCTCAATGCCTCTAATGGGCGGCAACCCACTTGGCATCTCCTCCGGAAATACATCCTCGAACTCCTGCAACAAAGAAACAGCCAAACTAGGAAGAGATTGGTTAGTTTCATCAAGATTAAGATAACATTCTTTGTAAATAAGAAGAATCACAGGCTGATTTGCTAAAAATGCCCTCTTAACCTCACTCTCTTTTGCATAAAAACTCAATTTTATCTTTTCTTTTCTCTCTACAGACTCTCTTTCTTTTTTCTCTCTTGACTCCACTCCCTTTTCTTTATTCTCACCCATTTCTCTATTTTCTTTTTCACTCTCTCTTTTTCTTGAAATTTCTCTCTCACTCTCATTTTTCTTTTCTCTCATGTTTCTTTTTTGCTCAACCTCACTTTTTAGTTTCAGTTGGTCCTCATAGACCTGTTTTGGGGTTAAAGGAGCAAGCTTGATTGTTTTTCCACCTTTTTCAAAGCTATACCGGTTCCTAAACCCATCATGCATCACTCTCCTATCATTCTGCCACGGCCTCCCCAACAAAATATGGCCAGCATGCATAGGAACTACATCACAAAACACCTCGTCACTATACCTCCCAATAGAGAAGGCCACCAAAACTTGCTTACTGACCTTAACCTCTCCACACTCATTCAACCACTGCAACTTATAAGGTCTAGGATGCTTCAGCAAAGGTAAGTTCAACTTCTCAACTAAAGTGGTACTAGCTACATTGGTGCAACTTCCCCCGTCTATAATCATACTACACACCTTGTTATTTACATAGCATCTAGTATGAAATATGTTTTCTCTCTGCTGCTCCATATCAACTACCTTCATTTGTGTATTGAGAGCACGCCTGGCAACAAGAGACTCACCTTCTACGGGGTATTCCAATCCATCATCATCACTAGCATCAGATACTCCATCACTATCGTCTTCACCTTCAGTCATCACCTCCCCATTGTCACGCATAATCATCACCCGCTTGTTTGGACATTGAGACACTATATGCCCCAAACCCAAACATTTAAAACATTTGATATCTCTATTCCTTGAAGGTTGCAACTCTACCTTGGATTTGTTCTTGCTAGTCCCATCATCTTTTTTTTTAGGTGGTTCGGTCTTTCCCTTTACTACAGCTCGGTCATTCCTTTCCCACTTTGGTTTCCAATGAGTGCTAGAAACTGAAGTATACCTTGCTGCCCCCTTTCTTTTTAATTGCCTCTCCACCTTCATAGCCATGTGCACCATGTCCTCTACCTCCACATAATGCTGCAACTCAACTACATTGGCTATATCCCTATTCAAACCACTTAAAAATCTAGCCATTGTGGCCTCTCGATCCTCCTCTACATTAGCCCGAATCATAGTCACCTCCATCTCCTTATGGTATTCCTCCACACTCCGGGACCCTTGTGAAAGGTTTTGTAACTTTTGGTAGAGGTCTCTGTAGTAATGGCTAGGTACAAATCGCCTCCTCATGAGAGCTTTCAGCTCACCCCATGCTTCTACAGGTCTTTCACGATTCCTCCTCGTATTGGTCACTAATTGATCCCACCAAATAATTGCATAATCAGTGAATTCAATTACCGCCAGCTTCACCTTCTTCTCCTCTGAGTAGTTGTGACAATCAAAAATCAACTCTATTTTCTTCTCCCACTCTAAATACACTTCAAGGTCATTCCTCCCTTGGAAAGATGGTATTTTCATTTTGATGCTCCCAAGGTTCCTATCTACCCCATCTCGACCTCTTGGATTCCCCCTAGGTCCTCTTCCACGCCTACCTCCTCTAGGTCTACCCATTCGTCCCCTACCAACATCCGATACTACGTCTTCCTCATCCTCTTCATCTTCTTCGATCTCATACTCATTTTCAACTCTAGGCTCACGTCTCCTCCCATCACTCCCACCTTGCAGATTTTGAATCACTACATCTTGTTGATCCATCCTATCCCTTACCTCCCCCAACACCAAATTTAACCGTTCAAACTGTCGTTGCATGGCCTGCAACATAAAGGTTGTGTTATCTGCCTCCCCTCTAGGTGTTGAGTCATCCATTTTAATGTGCTGCAAAACAAGAATATTAGTGGTAAAACCTCACACACTCCCTTACGTGTTTACGCTCAAAAATTGTCACTCCACTCGTGTTTCACTCTGATTGGCTTTTTACCGAAATTAGTCTCACACACTCTTGCCTTTTACCTCAATTGTTTTCCCTTTCAAGTTCTTTCAAGAACTAATTGAACTAAATCAAGACACAACCTTGTTTTATCTCAGCTAGCAATAGATTCTAGAAACAAGGAAGTAATAGAAAAAAAATGACACGGATCTCAAGAAAATATACGATGAGGGCAAACGAAACAAGAAATCAGATTTCGAGAGGAATAAAAGAAAAAAATCACGAATAATTTTTTTTTTTTTTTTTTTTTAATATGAGCCAATTGAAGATGGAAACAAAGTTTATCCCAGGAAACAGCAATCACAGACGATAGGTTTCGAACAGCACAAAAATCGAATTTTTTTTCGGAAAATTTTTCACACTATGGAATAAGATCAGTTTCGGACTCCTCAGACCATGGACAATGCAAAACGAACAAAAAAATTTAAGACGAGTTTTGGTATTTTTTTTTTTTTCGGACCTGATCTCTTCTCTGCCCTTTCTTTTTTTTCTCCTCTTTTCTTTTCTTTTGTTTTTTTTTTTTTTTTTTTTTTAATAAACAGGGCGACTTCACAGTTCACGTTCGTGAAGCACCAAAATAACCCTAAATCACGAGGATGAACGAACACGAAGTAGCAAGAGAAAAAAAATCGCAGATCAGATTCGTAACCCTAAACACGAAATTCCAGATTGTAATCAAGAACACGAACACGAACACGAACACAAACTAAAACAAGAACACGAAAAGAATAGAACACGAATTGAACAGAAAGACGAGATGAAACAAGATCACGAAAATAACATAACAGAAAAAAAAAAATGAGAAACAGACACAAGAACACGAAATAAAATGGATAAATCAGACCTGATTTGGAGCCTAAGCTCTGATACCAAATGATGTGAACCTGTGGAATTGATATTCCTTGAACCCACGATCAGATTGTAATTCACCCAAGAAAGCCAACAATCAAGTCACAGGGATGATCTAGACCCGTTGAAATCCTGTTTCAAGAACCCAGATTTGGTTTGAACGCCACAAAGGGAATGCCTTTGATAAGTTCGGATTGTTCAATCAAGAACAAGCAGAGAAAACTGAATAGCTCTCCAGAAAATAAATTTCATTCACGTTGTATATCTCAAAGCTGCTACAAAGTTCTTTCTTTTAATCCCTTCTAAGAAACCCTTGGGCCAAAAAGGCCTTCAACGAAAATAAAAGACATGGGCTAAATACTCAAGCCCAAAACAACTTAAACTGCATGTTTAAAGCTAAATAAATGTCTACTTAAAAAATAAAATAGGCCCACATGCCAAAACCATAGAAACATAAAAAATTAAAGTCTATAAAAACCCAATAAGCTATTCCACCCCTTCTGTAGCTTGTATCACATGAGCTAGAACTGATTCTTCTTCCTTCAAGCCCATGTTAAATGTTGGGGCCTTGCATAATAAGTTTATGAGCTTTGCCCAAGTTGATTGCACCAGTCCTTGCATTGCTTCGTTGATCTTCTTAGCTCTTGACCTTGTGATTGGCCCATCTGGAACTTGCAAATCATCTTTAAGCTTTGGTCCACTATTGTTCCCATCAGTTTCCAAACCTCGATAGACTTGGAAAGGAATTAAGTACCTCATCAAGATATTGTAACATTAATCAACCATATAATGACAATATCATCTAAAGATATTTTAGGGATGATATACTTCTATTCGTGGCCAACCATATCACTTTCCAAAAGTGATAAGATCAAATATGGAATGGCCAACCAAAGTAGTGGTCCGATGGAAATGAAACATAAGTACGTTGGCATTGAATTGAACTAATACATGATATCCACCGATTTGCATTGAGTGTCATGCCCGAAATGCTTTGACCACATGGTTGAATATGATTATATGACCAAACGATGGCAGATTAATAATGGGCCTTAAATGGAAGCCCATTTGGACATGTAAACGGCCTGCCCTAGAGTCAAATGGTATACTGAAGTTGAACTTGACAACCTGTAGCAGCGGACCAAATCAACCCGATGACAAAGCCGAGGCTGTCCGTTGACATCACATGCAGCCCGATTGAAGCAGATTTGATATTGAAGCTTTACACCCTTGCTAAACAGCCACCCTCGGGCCCACCAAATTACCCATGCCTTCTCAGCCCGATTACAAGTTCGATACACACTTGTAATCGGGCTATAATCCTATACATTGGTCAGTCTGATCATATGGTGGCAAGTCCGAGCGAGCAAGGGTGCTAGCCCGATGGTGATATAATACAGCCATATTGAAGCAGGGACCACCTTTTGTAGTGGCCCAATGAGATGATGATCAGCCCGACTGTAGTAAGCCCGATCAACTTTTGAGGCAACCACTTAGCCATTAATTTTGCTTAATTTTGCCATCGGTCTAATGAGTCCGATTAAAATATTCCAATCGGCCTCTACCAACTTTGATTTAAAAAATGTATTTTTTAGGTGCAAACAGTATTAAAATGATACATGTATACCGATAATATGTAATAACAACCAATAATAAATTCAATTTATTAATAATAAAATGTCTTAACGAGTGGCTTTAAAGGCATACAATCCCAACAGACTCTACCCTCCACTCCTTCTAACTACCAACTAAAATCTAATTAAAGAGAGCTTAGAGGGGGTGGGTGGGAGTTTTATTTAAAAAATAAAAATATTTATATTAAGAAATATATATATATATATATATATTTAGAAACTAAAAAAAAACTAAAAAAAAAATTCTTTTTTTTTAAATTCTAAGAACTACTTTTTTTTTAACAGAAAACTAGCGAAAAAAACTACGTTTTATTTTCTTTTTTTTCTTAGAAAATTTTAAGACAATGCATCATTACAATAATAATAATAAGGAAAAATATGGTGTAAACTTCAAAAATCATAAGAGCGGTGACTTGTGCGTCATTAAAAAAAAAAAAAAAAATTTGTAACAGAAAACTAGAAAAAAATTATACTCATCTATTTTTCTCTTTTTTTTTGTTTTAATAAGGACAACGCAGTATTATCATAACAGCAATTAGAAAAATGACAAGGTAAAGTTCAAAATACATAAGACCAATAACTAGCGCGTCATTTATTTTTGTAGTTTAAAGCTGAAATGGAAAAATATCATCTACCACACAGAGATCTGAGAATTTGGTAGGGCCGTAGATCGAGTGGTACTTCCAAGGTTCTCTGGTGAGTGGGTACCTACAACTTATGGATTTCTTTTTTTTTTTTTGGTTGTATAATGGAAAGAAGAGAAATCAAAATAAAAATAAAAATAAAAAAATAAAAACTAAGCCATATCGGAATAAATAGAAAATGAAATCAAAATCAAGCTTTTCTCTATATTATAGATCTTACCTTTAGTGATCGATAGAGTGGATCTTGATTTTGGATCGAGGAAAACAAAGAAAATGGAAAATAAATGAGAGAATGAGAGATCGAGGGAGCGAGTGAGTTGCAGAGAGTGGGAGACGAGAGAGAGTGCCGCGAGAGAAAAGGAAAAGACAGGAAGAAGAAAAAGAAAGGAAAAAGAGAGATTGGTAAAAATTTTAGGGTTTAAAGCCCTATAGATAACCATTTTCTCTTTTTCAGTGTACCTCTCCATAAAAAACTTATCATATTTTTTAAATTTTAATTTTTTATTCTTAGCTAAATAATTTAAGAAATATATATAAAATAAACAAATAGGTGTTAATCGTGAAATTGTCCCCCCCCCCCCCCCCCCCAAACCGAGTCTAACATTATCCTCAATGAGTGAGATGAGAAAAAGAAGCCAAGTATAACACCTGTAATAAAAAGAAATACACAAAGGACAGATAGAACAACAATGACATAAGTAACTTATATATATATATAATGATTAAAATAGGAGTATAGGACTATGAAAACATAAGTACTCTGATACAATATGTCCTATACTAAGTATGATTTAAGATATTAAGGAGTATTATAGTTGGGGTCCTCCAAAGGAATGGACTCCAACTCAGATTCAAATACTTCTAAAAATGGCTTTAATCTATGCCCATTAACTTTAAATGTATGTCCATCTTTAGGGTCCTCAATCTAAACAGTTCTATAAGGAAAAATATTTTTAACTATGTACGGACCAGTCCATCGAGATTTCATCTTTCCTCTAAAAAGATGTAGTCTGGAGTCATATAATAGAACTTTTTACGCGGGGATAAATCTTTTGCGCAAAAGATTCTTATTATGATACATTTTAGTTCATGCTTGATGAATTCGGGCGTTATCATATGCATCTTTACGAATTTCTTCAAGCTCGTTTAATTGTAATTTTCTTAAAATTCCTCCCTCTTCAATATTACAATTTAAAGTTCTAGTAGCCCAATATGCCTTATATTCTAATTCTACTAGTAGGTGACAAGCTTTTCCATAGACAAGTCTATATGGAGACATTCCTAAATAGGTCTTATAAGCAGTTCTATATGGACATAAAGCATCTTTTAATTTTGAAGACCAGTCTTTACGATTGAAATTCACAGTTTTTTCGAGAATATGCTTAATTTGCCTATTAGCTAATTCAGCTTGTCCATTTGTTTGTGGATGGTATGCAGTTGATACCTTATGGTTCACTCCATATCTTTTCATTAATTTTTCAAATGGCTTGTTACAAAAATGAGTTCCTTGATCACTTTATTATTGCTTTTGGAGTTACAAATCGAGAGAGTACATTATCTTTTAAAAATGCAATAACTGTATGGTGGTCATTCTTTCTTGTAGGAATAGCTTCTACCCATTTTGAAACATATTCGACTGCTAATAAAATATATTCATATTGGCAAAATGGAGGAAAATGTCCCATAAAGTCAATGCCCCAACAATCAAAATTTTCAATTGTAATTATAGGGGTATTGACATTTGATTTCTTTTCGTAATACTGTCCAACATTTGGCAACGGTTACAAGCCTTACTGTATAAATATGTATCTTTAATTATAGTGGGCCAATATAAATCGCTTTGTAAAATTTTCATGGCAGTTACTCGGGATGAAAAATGTCCTCCACAAAAGGACGAATGACACATGAAAAGTGCATTTTCGATTTCTTCATTAGGAACACATTTCCTAATTTCCTGGTCGGTACAATATTTAAATAGATATGGGTCATCAAAGTATAAATGCGTAGCAATAGCTAAGAATCTCTTTTTATCTGATGATGACCAATTGCTTGGTATTTTTTCAGTTCCTAAATAATTAACAAGACAGCATACCATGGCAGAGAAGCCACAGAAAATAACTATTCATCAGGAAAAGAGTCTTGAATAGGTAGGGGTTAACTAGTATTGTCTTCAAAAGTGAGGCAGGATAAGTGATCAGCTACCACATTTTCTACTCTTTTTTTGTCTTTAATTATTAGATTAAATTCCTGTAGTAGGAGTATCTACTTAATAAGCCTAGGCTTAGTGTCTTTCTTTGAAAGGAGGTAGTTCAGAGCTGAATGGTCCGTAAAACAGACAATAGGGGAACTAATCACGTATTACCTAAATTTATTAAGGGCGAATACTATGGCTAGCAATTCTTTTTTAGTAGTTGAGTAGTTCATTGGAGCATTATCTAGAGTTCTACTCGCGTAGTATATAACTGATGCCTTTTTATCCTTTCTCTACCCTAGGATAGCTCCAATGGCAAAGTCGCTGGCATCACACATTAATTCAAATGGTAAGCTCCAATCAGGAGATTGCATAATCGATGCAGTAGTGAGATGCTCTTTTAATTGCTCAAAGGAGTTTTGACATTCTTTAGTCCATTCAAAAGGTGTGTCTTTGGTCAATAATCGACATAAAGGCCTAGAAATAGTACTAAATTTTTTTATGAATTGGCGATAAAAACCTGCATGTCCTAAGAATGAACGGATGTCTTTTATAGTTTTAGGAATAGGTAAATTAGAGATAAGATCTATTTTGGCTTTGTCTACCTGTATCCCATTTTCAGAAATAATGTGTCCTAAGACAATACTTTTAGTGACCATAAAATGACATTTTTTCCAATTTAAAACTAAATTTTTTTCTTCACATCTCTGGAGAACTTTCTGAAGATTGCTAAGGAAATCATCATAGGATTTGCCAAAAATTGAAAATTCATCCATAAAGATTTCCAAATTCTTTTCTACCATATCACTGAAAAAACTTATCATACACCTTTGAAAGGTTGTAGGTGCATTGCAAAGACCAAATGACATTCGGCGATAGGCGAAAGTTTCAAATGGACGTGTGAAAGTAGTTTTTTCCTGATCTTCTGGTGCGATCTCTATTTGATTGTAACCACTATAACCATCTAGAAAACAGTAATACTTATGGCCCGCTATTCTTTCTAACATTTGTTCCATAAAAGGTAAAGGAAAGTGATCCTTACGGTTACAGCATTAAGTTTTCTGTAGTGACACGAGTGGGAATTAATTCTCCCTTTGAATTAGGAACAACTGTAATTCCTGCTTTCTTTGGCACAACTTGTGTTGGACTTACCCATTTACTATTGGATATTGAATATATAATGCTCATGTCGAGTAGTTTGAGAACTTCCTTCTTAACTACTTCCTGCATAATAGGATTAAGTATTCTTTGCATTTCTCTTGAGGTTTTAGTAATATCTTCAAGATATATGGTATGAATGCATATTGAAGGGCTTATTCCTTTTAAATCTACTATACTCCAACCAATGGCACTTTTATGCTTCTAAAGCATACTAATAAGTTTATTTTCTTGACTGGAGTCTAGTATAGATGATATGATTACGGGATAAGTATCATTACTACCAAGGAAAGCATATTTAAGCTCTTTAGGGAGTTCCTTTAATTCCAACCATGGAGTTTGTAAATTAGATGGAAGTATTAATGTAGTCTTTGATGGTAAAGGTTCAAAATGTGTGGTCCACATTGCTTCTTGAATTATTTATTCTATTGAATCTTCATTAAAACATACTTGACTCATAAGATGTTTTTGTAGATTATCATTATCTAGCTTCTGAATAGAGTTACTAATAACAGATTCTAGTGGATCATTATAACAAGTCAAGTTAAAAAAATTTCGTAATAGAGATTCAATAGCATGAACTTCTTCAATATTCTCATCTTCTTGTTGATGTTGTGGATTAGAAAAAATTTTGATATTCAAAGTCATATTTCCAAATACTACAGTCATCATACCACTACGGATTTGAATAGTGGCATCATTGGTAGCTAAGAAGGGCCTTCCAAAAATGACCGGTATTTGGACATTAGTATCTAATACTGGTTCTATATCAAGGATGACAAAATCTACTAGGAAAATAAATTTGTCAACTTTGACAAGAACATCTTCCAAAATTCCAAGCGAATATTTTGTAGATCTATCAGCAAGTTGTGATACCATATGAGTAGGTTTTAGCTCACCTAATCTAAGTTGATGATAAACAGAATAAGGAAGCAAGTTCACACTAGCTCCTAAATCAAGGAGTGCGTGATTGATTTTGTGATTTCCAATAATACAAGATATTGTTGATGTACCTGGGTTTTTAAATTTTGTTGGTAAATTATGTTGTACGATGGAATTAACTTCTTCAACGAAGTCAGCGGAATATGCATCATTTCTTACATTTTGCTTACGTTTGACAGTACATAAATCTTTTAAAAAATTTGCATAAGCAAGTACTTGATTAATCGCATCTAAGAGTGGAATATTAATATGCACTTGTTTAAATAATTCTAAATATTCCTGATTCTTAGTATTTTGGTGGTTTTTCAAATTTTGTGGATAAGGAATTGGAGGAGAATATTCAGGAATTTCCTCTGTTTATTTTTTCACTGGAAAATCATATGTTTCATTTCCTTGAGAAATTTATTATTTTTCAAGGATTTCAACTTCAACTTCATTAGCAATTTTTTCTTCTTCTATTTCTTCCTCAATTTCTAGCATATTATCATCCTTATTTGTAGGCTCAATTTCTTCTAAAGAATGTGAAATTTCTTATCCAACAGTCTTACCACTTTTTAGTATAGTTATAGCTTTTACTTGTTCATGTTGATTATTAGTAGAAGTTGAGGGATCACCTTGTGGTTGTCCCCTTGGATTAGGTAGTGGTTGGGCAAAAAAAATGCATTTTCCTTTAGAATTGTGTTGATTGTTAATCCTATCCATAGATGTTTGTAGTTTTTCCATTATTTGTATTAATTGTTGCATCATAGACTGTAAAGGTTCCTCTTGTACTTTCTTGTGTGGAGGCACATAAACATTAAAATTTTGCTGTGTATTAAGATATGCATTTTGTGTTTGTTGAAATTGAGGTGGAGGAGGTAAATATGACTGATTATTTTGAGGAAGATATTGTTGTTGAAATTGTAAAATTCCCTCTTTGGTATACATGATTTGGAGGATTCCTTCAGTTAGACTGGTATGAATTAACATAGAAGTTTTAGAGACCCCTATAATTATTCATAGCATTTATCTCTGTTGGAGCAATTTCTTGACAATTTGAACTATTAGGACATTCATTCATAGGATGTCCTAACGTATGATAGTTATCACAAAGGTCTCTTTTCTTCTTAGGTGGATTATTTTTTTTCTACTGTTATAGCTTCTACTTTATGTGCTAATTCTTCATATTTCAGTGTTAATTCATCTTCTGATTGTAATTGGTATAAACTTTTATCTTTTTTCGTCCTACCAATTTCTTCTGTTTCCCACTGGGAAGCATTTTCTCCAAGCCAATCAAAGTATGGTTTTACTCAAAAATTCTCCTTGACTCATAGTTTCAACTAATTTCTTTGATTTTGGTTCTAATCCTTCATAAAAGAAATTAATTAAATGTCTGTGGATACCGGCATTTGGGCCCACTTTTGTTTTTTTTTAAATATTTTTCAAATTCCAAATTCAAAAACAAATGAGTCGCCACTTAATTTTTAAAAGGAAAAATTAAGAAACCAATTTAAAGGCAAACCGATCTTTTGCGAAACCAAAGATAGACCGGGTCCGGGGATTATGGAATGAAAGGGGAAGGAGCCCGACGGACTAAAACACCCCCTTTCATCCTATCTCGCGATAGGCCTCTACTCAACATCCTTTTTAATCAAATTAATAATCTAAGCATGCCCTCAATTAATACATATGTACATATACATTACACAAGCATGTTGGAAATGGTGTAAAATTGCTAATGACAAAATATCATTCATAAGCCACGTAATTCAAGTAACAAGCAACATGATATGCAATAGAGAGCTAGAAAACTCACCCGGGATCCAGCCGCGAAATGGAAACGTGCAATGCATACACAAAATACAAAGCCTAAGAAAAGGTCTCTAATTCACATATTCACATAAGGCAAAACCTAAGCTAAGGTGTCGCACATGGAGTCAAAAATCAATTAAAATCAATGAAGTAAATAAACCAGAGAAGAGATGAGAAATTGTACCTCAAATGCGCTACAAAACAAAGATTAGTCCACATGCATCACATAATAATATGATATAAAAAAAATCAATCCCAATTCTCTAGCTTAGATCTATTAAGCATGAAATCTAACTTTAGTCAATAGCTAGTTCTAATCAGAAGCATTGATGTACATGAATGAATGGATGTGAATAAGAATAAAACATGGATTTATTCACTAATTTGGATCACTTAGCCTCTGGATTTAAGCTAAATTATCATTATTCAAAACATGATTTGGGTCCCAAGACATTAGGGAACCATTTGAGTTGAAATAAATAAGACAGTAGCAGTTTTTTATGAATTACAGAGAGCAGACCAGATCTTAAAAAATAGAAATAAACTACTTCCAACGGTTGGATCTTAATGATTTTTGGATATGTTATGCCTCTGTGAGTCTAGATTCTAACCCAAAAATCGACGTTTCAACGGTTAGATCTCCGGGAATACGGAAAATACTAGACCTCACTCAGGATTTTACAACTCTCTGTCCAGAGATCTTGTATGATTTTTTAAAAATAGCAAACAAATCTGAATTGCTTCATTCTTTTTAGGGTGCCTTCCTAACACATTAATATACTTAGAAAAAATTATTTTGGTTCACAAACACTTTATTAAAATCCCGATTTATTTATTCCAAAAGAGTGTTGCTGTGCTGAAATTCTGGGCAGATTGTTGTTACTTCACAAAACTCATGACCAAACCATTTTAAACATGAAACTACCTTAAAACAAAAATTACAGCGGTAGAACATTGTGTTATTAACACTTTCCCATTGGTTTCACTTGATTTCAACAGTTAGATTTCGAACTAAAAATCTTTGATCAAAAATAGTTTGTGAACTCACTGTTTTCATTTGTCAAGTTCAACTTTATTTGTTAACCCCAACTATTAAATCATGAAGTTGGACTTAAACTAAACCATTTTCTCCTACCATTTGATGGTCATTGGAGACTAAGGACATCTATGCATGTAGGTTTTGGATGAAGTATAGAGAACTTCTCAAAACCCAAGGAAGAGATTAGTCTAAGCCATAGAGATGGACTTAAACTAAACTACTTCTCCTACCATTTGATGGTCATTGGAGACTAAAAAAAAAAAAAAATCTACTCTAATCTCCATGGAATATAGTATGAATTCCATAAGATTCATAGTAAAGAGATCCTAGTCATGAGTTGATACTAGTATCTCACCAACTATGTGTAGATTATGTAATAACCTGCATTTTCATGCATTATTATATTTAAAATTTTCATTATCATTTGCATTATCATATTTAAAATTTAATATATATTGTCTGTTTATATGTTAATTCTTATGTGAAAAGTTTAATTCTTGACTAATTTCATAATTGAAATTTCTTTTGGGGTCAAAATGCAATTTTCATAAAAACTTGCAATACCTGTGTTAAATTTCAAAACTGTATTTCAAGACGGTGGAATTATTTCTTTTAAACTCAAACTGTATTTTTATAAAATCAGAAAACTATTTCTAACGTTAAAATGAATTTTCTGTATTTTTGTGATAAACACCGTGTCACGAAAATACTAGTTTAGGTTTAAAACTGTCCGCGCAGTGTTAAACTTCCATAGAATTTTGGGAGTAACTGATTGGACAAATTTCTTTATACCCAATTGTTATTGCTAAAGTTTTCCCTTAGGCCTTGTTTGGCAAATGCTTGTAGTATGTGTGTTGTCCTAATGCCATAAGCTTGATTCCCAAACACACCTTGACCCACACCAACTCCACCTACCCTTTCAATTATCAATGGAGCATTATGAATTGCAAGTGTATATTTACACATCATTGCTGCACTTTCTTTGTAATTAGTGGAGATTAATGGAGAATGAGTGGGATGTTAGGCAAATGTTTTCTAAGTGGGAGTTTGAGTATTTATACACCCAACCACACTACACATTCTACACTCCTAACATAGAGAGCTTGAGAGAGTCACATAGAGAGATAATAATTTCAGAATTTGAAGAGCTCAATCCTCCATAGCCAAGCTTGAAATTGGAGATTCTTAATTCTTGTATTTCTTTCTCAACAACTTCTTCAATCTACATCACGGTGAGTATTACTAACTCACTCAAAATGTAACTCATTCCTTATTTACTGATTTAGGTAGTTAATTTTAACAGTAGCAGAATTTTGTTTTCAGATTTTTGTTAGGAAAACGAATGAAATTTAAGGTTCTGTCCGCGTTGTCCCAAGCAAAACTCGATTCTGCACACTTTTCGTCTAATGCAATTTTCTCAGATTTTGCACCGTTTGGGCAGAAAATGAGGATTACAGTAGCAGAAAAAGTATATTAGAAATTCAATCTAATATTTTCTCTTTTAATTTTAACAGTAGCAGAATTTTGTTTTCAGATTTTTGTTAGGAAAACGAATGAAATTTAAGGTTCTGCCCGCGTTGTCCCAAGCAAAACTCGATTCTGCACACTTTTCGTCTAATGCAATTTTCTCATATTCTGCACCGTTTGGACAGAAAACGAGGATTTCAGTAGCAGTTTTTAGAATGCTATTAGTTATGTTTAAAATGATTAAGGCAATGAATTACGAATTTTCAATCCCCGTACGCGTATTATTTCTTTAATTCTGTGAATTCCTTTATGTTTAAAGTTTGATGACATTCATGTGGAGTCAGTTGTACATGCATGGTGAGTGTTGGTAGTGTGTAAAAGAGTAATGATAGTGTGGAAAAGAGTAATGATTGTGTGGAAAGAGTATGAGTTTGAGTTGTGGTTGTGGTTGTGGTTGTGGTTGTAATTGTGGCTGTGGTTATGGTTGTGGTTGTGGATGTGATTGTGGTTGGAGTTGAAAAAGAGGATGAGGGTGTCTTTGAAATGCGAAGGTGGCAAAAATGGACACTCCCTGACGCCCATGGAAGCGTTAAAGTGTGTGAAGCCGAACTTGGACACTCACTGGCACCCATGGAAGTGCTAAAGTGTGGCCTATAGACACTCCCTGAATGACTCGAGTCTGGATACCTGTGTGGGGGTTGCCCCGGTATTTGCATGGCGGTTAGGGTATTCAAAGTGTGAGGCATTGGACACTCCCTGGTACCCCGGACCAAAGTGTGAGGCAAACTGGACACTCCCTGGCGCCCCGTTGCTAAAGTGTGGCTATCTTAGTATTTCAAAGATACCAGGAGTAGGATAGAGGGTTGTTGGGTTTTGTCGAGAAAAAAGAGTCGGTTAGATGAGATGGTGCATTGTTCTCATACACGGTCACATATGTGTGAATTTATCTTTTAATTATTGTTGTGGTTGTTTTTTTCTAACAAGCTCTTTATCATAAATATAAACTTGTGGTATTTAAATGGAAATGGGAAAAAGGTAAATGGGCATGTTTTTACATTCAAAGCTATGTTTTTAATACTCACCAGCTTCTTGAAGCTGACGACGTTGATGCGTCCTGGACATTCGTGTCCAGGCTTTGCAGGTAATAATCAGGATGAACCGTATGACTATGCTATTTGAGATCAGTTGCTGAGAAGAGAATTTATTTTTATATGCTTATTGTTTATGTGCATTTAAGATATGATTTGGTTTTGTAATAAGGATGACTGTAATAGACTTTAAGTTATTGTTTTATTTCAAGGCGGTCTGTGCCTTAGTTAACCCCGTACCATAGGATGTAATAAGTTAGAAAATTTTTATAAGCCTTGAGCCTTGATTGCCCTACTCTGATTAATGGTTTTATGTTGTTCGACGTTTGGGACGGAATCGATCCTTCAAACTGTCGCGACCTACGGGTCCATAAAGGAAATTAAACGCTTTCCATATTTATGCTACGTCGGGGCGTGACAGGATTTGGTGGTATCAGAGCCATAGGTTTTCTAGATTGACCAGGCTCAGTTTTTCACGCCATAGATTAGTGACATAGGTTACCCTTAGTTCAGAAACTAAAATTCTAAGTTGGTTTTATCATAGAAATGATTACCTGTTTGTCTTGTCACATCGACAAGAATGATAGCAATTTCCATATACCTTCAGACATATCCATTTAGGATTAGCCGAGATAGCCATATTTTACGATGCCCCTACAGACATATAGTAGCCGAGTTTCTAAGGAGTTAAAGCATACCATAGCCCTCATTAATAGCTTAGGCACTGACCAACTTCCTGAGTCAAATCTCAGTATGGCCCACAACCCAGAGTCTAGAGGATAAGAATACGACCTCTTTGCTATTAGACAGCCCTAGTTCGAATACGAGTATTATATGTACTTAATATATATTTTATTGTATGCTTATGTGATAATACGAGTATGTGATATAGTGATAAATACTCCTTTGAAAATTTTCGTCATAGTACTGTTGCATGCATGTTTCTCATTCTACTACCCCTATCATGCATAGAATGGCTGGAAGACCAAGGAGGAACAGAAATCTGATTGAAGGAGCGCCCGAGGCTGCCGACCCCACGGGAATATTTGAAGCTTTTATCAGACGTCTCGAGAGGGTTAGTAATGCGAATGAAAACCAACGAGACCGCCAGACGGGAGATAAGCTGCTGGAGAGATTCCGTGCGCTCAGACCCGAGCAATTTGCGGGTACCACGGATCCCTGGAAGGCAGAACAATGGTTAAGACAGATGGACCGCATGTTTGAAGCTGTCCAATGCAACGAGATGGACAAAAGGAGATTGGCTACTTTTCAACTAACCGACGCCGCTGCAGATTGGTGGGACTCGGTCATAGCCACTATCGGAAACACCGCTGCTATGGGGATGACATGGACGGCGTTCAAAGGGAAGATTCCTGGAGAAGTACTTTCCGGCTACGGAGAGGCACAGAAGAGAGAAGGAGTTTATGGATCTGACGCAAGGAACCAAGACGGTGCAAGAGTATACCACACAGTTCGAGAGGCTGTCACGGTTTGCCCCGCACATGGTTGATACTGAGGAGAAGAAGATCCGGAAGTATAACCAAGGGTTGGCACCGCAGATTCGTCGCCTGACTCTCGGCCACCTAGACAAATCGTTTGAAGGACTAGTCGGCCTGGCTACCGACCTGGAAGAAGATGCAAGAGTATACCATAAACAATTCGAATTCCGACCGCCTCAGAGGGGTAATTTTGGGAATAGACCACCAATGAATCGTACCCAAGGGCAGAAGAGGAACTTTGATGGGAGCAAGAAGGCACAAGCTATTACCCATCCGACTCAACCCCGAGTAGGAGAAGGAAGTAGTGGAGTAAAGTGCTTCAACTGTGGCAATCCTGGACATGTGGCTCGGGACTGCAGGGCACCAAGGCGTGCTGCTCAGCCAGGAATAGTCTGCTTCAACTGTGGTGAACCAGGTCACATCAGCAGGTTCTGCACTGCTCCTAAGCAAGCGACTTATGGACAACAGGGTCAGACCCGCTTGAATGCTGTTATTCCTGATGCCGCGGGTGATGATGGAGCTGCATATGAAGATGGAGATCTTGGAGAAGTTCAACCTGATCAGCAAGCAGTGGAAGGTACATTGACTCTATTTAACTCCCATGTTAGAGTATTATTTGATACGGGTGCTGCTCTTTCATTCATATCCATTAATACAATTCGGAGATTGGGTATCTTACCTCATCGCTTAGAGAAAGCTTTGAAGGCTACATCACCAATAGGAGCTGCGGTCAGTTTAGGACATGTATGCAAGGATTGTCCTCTACGGATTGGAGACCGAGAAATCCCTGCAAGGTTGATCGTCCTATCGATGAAGGAGTTCGACATAATCCTAGGAATGGATTGGCTGTCTCAGAATCAAGTGAAGTTGGATTGCGCGAGGAAGAGAATTACATTCTCCGACAATGAGAATCAACCCTTTGATTTTCAATGTAACCCTTCGGGAGATATGTTCCTCACAAGATGTTTAGCCAACATCGAAGTCGTCAGTACAGAGGTGACAGCATCATCTATACCTGTAGTCAAGGACTTCGAAGAAGTATTTCAAGACATTTCTGGATTACCGCCCGAGAGAAGTATAGAGTTCTGTATTGAGCTTATACCGGGTACCGTACCAATTACCAAGGTTCCCTACAGAATGGCCCCCACAGAACTGCTAGAATTAAAGGGACAAGTACAAGAGCTCGAGAACCTAGGTTTTGTACGTCCAAGTACATCGCCTTGGGGAGCACCGGTGTTATTTGTGAAGAAGAAGGACGGGACGCTCAGGCTGTGTATCGACTACAGAGAATTGAATCGAGTGACAATCAAGAACAAGTATCCTTTGCCTCGGATCGACGATTTATTTGATCAACTACAAGGAGCTACGATATTTTCCAAGATAGACCTAAGGTCGGGGTATCATCAGTTGAGGGTACGGAAGGAAGACATACCTAAGACTGCTTTCAGAACCCGATATGGTCATTATGAATTTCTGGTGATGCCGTTTGGATTAACGAACGCCCCGGCAGTGTTTATGGATCTGATGAACAGAGTATTCAAGCCTTATTTAGATCAGTTTGTCATCGTCTTTATTGATGATATTTTGATCTATTCTAAGTCAAGAGAAGAACACGAGCAACATCTTCGGATTACGATGCAGACGCTTAAGGACCACCACTTGTATGCCAAGTTCAGTAAGTGTGAGTTCTGGTTGCAAGAAGTGAAATTTTTGGGACACAAGGTGTCATCTCAAGGAATTTCTGTGGATTCGTCCAAGACCGATGCTGTATCCAACTGGGTTAGGCCAAGCAACCCTACAGAAGTTCGGAGTTTTCTTGGACTCGCAGGCTATTACAGGAGATTTGTTGAGGGATTCTCCAAGATAGCTGCACCATTGACTGGGTTGACAAAGAAGAATTTGAAATTCGAATGGACAGAGAAGCATGAGCGAGCCTTTCTAGAGTTGAAAGAGAGACTCACTACCGCACCAGTACTAGCAATACCCAAGCCTGGTGAGAAGTTCACTATCTTTAGTGACGCATCATATCAAGGACTAGGGTGTGTACTTATGCAAGATGACAGAGTTATAGCCTATGGATCCAGGCAGCTGAAGCCGAATGAGTTGAACTATCCTATTCATGATTTGGAGTTGGCAGCAGTGGTTTTTGCACTCAAGATTTGGAGACATTATCTCTACGGTGAGAAGTTTGATTTGTTCTCCGATCACAAGAGTCTGAAGTATTTGTTCACACAGAAAGAGTTGAACATGAGGCAGCGCAGATGGATGGAGTTGATCAAAGATTACGACTTCACGTTGGAATACCACCCTGGTAAAGCTAATGTGGTCGCTGATGCTTTGAGTAGGCAGACTCGGGAGACGATCGCCTCCTTAATGGTTAGAGAGTGGCGAGCTTTGGAGACGTTGGTGGAGTTCGATGTACAGAGTGCTGAAAGAGGAGAAGGACAACTTTTTGGATGTCTTATCCTACAGCCTGTTCTTATCGACCGCGTTATTGAAGCTCAGAAAGAAGATGAGAAGTTTCAGACATGGTTTGTAAAAATGTCAGAAAAAGACCCGACCGAATGGAAGGTGGGGAGTGACGGAGGGTATCGATGCAGAGACAGATTATGTGTACCAGATTGTGGGAATTTGAGAAAAGATATTCTGGAAGAAGCACATAAATCAAGGTATACAGTTCACCCGGGAGGAACTAAGATGTATAAAGATTTGAAGAGAAATTTCTGGTGGGAAGGCATGAAGAAGGATGTGGCCGAGTTTGTATCCAAGTGTTTGACGTGTCAGCAAGTCAAGGCCGAACATCAGAGACCGTCAGGATTGTTGCAACCGCTACCTATTCCTGGTTGGAAGTGGGAGCACATTACGATGGATTTTGTAGTAGGATTGCCCCGGTCGCAACAGAATCATGACGCTATTTGGGTAATTGTGGATCGATTGACGAAGTCAGCTCATTTTATTGCTTACAGTATGACATACCCGGTGGAAAAGATGAGCCGGATGTACATACAACAAGTTGTGCGACTTCACGGTGCACCTGTATCGATTGTGTCAGACCGTGACGCACGTTTTACTTCTGGATTTTGGGAAAGTCTGCAAGAAGCTATGGGAACTTCACTCAAGATGAGTACTGCTTTTCACCCTCAGACAGATGGGCAAACTGAGCGTGTTAATCAGATCATGGAGGATATGCTTAGGGCTTGTGTGATCGATTTTGAAGAATCTTGGGAGACACACTTGCCTTTGGTTGAATTTGCCTATAACAATAGTTATCACGCGAGTATCGGTATGGCTCCGTTCGAGGCACTGTACGGACGACCGTGTCGTTCTCCATTGTGTTGGGCAGAAGTTGGTGATACAGAGTTGTTGGGACCGGATTTGGTTAGAGAAACCAACGAGAAGATTTCCTCGGTCAAGGAAAGGATGAGAACCGCTCAGAGCAGGTATAAGAGTTATGCTGATCGGCGCCGGAAAGATCTGGAGTTTAGTGTTGGAGATCACGTACTTCTTAAGGTTTCACCAACACGAGGAGTAGTACGCTTTGGTCTCAAGAGAGGGAAGTTAGCTCCGCGTTTTATTGGAGCGTTTGAGATTTTGGAACGTATCGGGAAAGTGGCCTATCAGCTGGCGCTACCACCGAAGATGTCTGGGGTTCACAACGTGTTTCACGTGAGTATGTTGAGGAAAAACATACGAGATCCCTCGCACGTGGTTAGTTATGACGACATTGAGACGAGTCATAACGTTTCTTACAAGGAGAGACCTGTGAAGATTTTGGATCAGAGTATCAAGAAGCTGAGGAATAAGGATATCCCGTTGGTGAAGGTTCAGTGGAATCACCATGACGAGAATGAAGCCTCGTGGGAAGTTGAAGCTGATATGAGGAAGAAGTACCCGGAGTTGTTTCATGACTAGTTAGTCTTGATTTCGGGGACGAAATCCTGTTTAAGGGGGGAAGGGTGTAATAACCTGCATTTTCATGCATTATTATATTTAAAATTTTCATTATCATTTGCATTATCATATTTAAAATTTAATATATATTGTCTGTTTATATGTTAATTCTTATGTGAAAAGTTTAATTCTTGACTAATTTCATAATTGAAATTTCTTTTGGGGTCAAAATGCAATTTTCATAAAAACTTGCAATACCTGTGTTAAATTTCAAAACTGTATTTCAAGACGGTGGAATTATTTCTTTTAAACTCAAACTGTATTTTTATAAAATCAGAAAACTATTTCTAACGTTAAAATGAATTTTCTGTATTTTTGTGATAAACACCGTGTCACGAAAATACTAGTTTAGGTTTAAAACTGTCCGCGCAGTGTTAAACTTCCATAGAATTTTGGGAGTAACTGATTGGACAAATTTCTTTATACCCAATTGTTATTGCTAAAGTTTTCCCTTAGGCCTTGTTTGGCAAATGCTTGTAGTATGTGTGTTGTCCTAATGCCATAAGCTTGATTCCCAAACACACCTTGACCCACACCAACTCCACCTACCCTTTCAATTATCAATGGAGCATTATGAATTGCAAGTGTATATTTACACATCATTGCTGCACTTTCTTTGTAATTAGTGGAGATTAATGGAGAATGAGTGGGATGTTAGGCAAATGTTTTCTAAGTGGGAGTTTGAGTATTTATACACCCAACCACACTACACATTCTACACTCCTAACATAGAGAGCTTGAGAGAGTCACATAGAGAGATAATAATTTCAGAATTTGAAGAGCTCAATCCTCCATAGCCAAGCTTGAAATTGGAGATTCTTAATTCTTGTATTTCTTTCTCAACAACTTCTTCAATCTACATCACGGTGAGTATTACTAACTCACTCAAAATGTAACTCATTCCTTATTTACTGATTTAGGTAGTTAATTTTAACAGTAGCAGAATTTTGTTTTCAGATTTTTGTTAGGAAAACGAATGAAATTTAAGGTTCTGTCCGCGTTGTCCCAAGCAAAACTCGATTCTGCACACTTTTCGTCTAATGCAATTTTCTCAGATTTTGCACCGTTTGGGCAGAAAATGAGGATTACAGTAGCAGAAAAAGTATATTAGAAATTCAATCTAATATTTTCTCTTTTAATTTTAACAGTAGCAGAATTTTGTTTTCAGATTTTTGTTAGGAAAACGAATGAAATTTAAGGTTCTGCCCGCGTTGTCCCAAGCAAAACTCGATTTTGCACACTTTTCGTCTAATGCAATTTTCTCATATTCTGCACCGTTTGGACAGAAAACGAGGATTTCAGTAGCAGTTTTTAGAATGCTATTAGTTATGTTTAAAATGATTAAGGCAATGAATTACGAATTTTCAATCCCCGTACGCGTATTATTTCTTTAATTCTGTGAATTCCTTTATGTTTAAAGTTTGATGACATTCATGTGGAGTCAGTTGTACATGCATGGTGAGTGTTGGTAGTGTGTAAAAGAGTAATGATAGTGTGGAAAAGAGTAATGATTGTGTGGAAAGAGTATGAGTTTGAGTTGTGGTTGTGGTTGTGGTTGTGGTTGTAATTGTGGCTGTGGTTATGGTTGTGGTTGTGGATGTGATTGTGGTTGGAGTTGAAAAAGAGGATGAGGGTGTCTTTGAAATGCGAAGGTGGCAAAAATGGACACTCCCTGACGCCCATGGAAGCGTTAAAGTGTGTGAAGCCGAACTTGGACACTCACTGGCACCCATGGAAGTGCTAAAGTGTGGCCTATAGACACTCCCTGAATGACTCGAGTCTGGATACCTGTGTGGGGGTTGCCCCGGTATTTGCATGGCGGTTAGGGTATTCAAAGTGTGAGGCATTGGACACTCCCTGGTACCCCGGACCAAAGTGTGAGGCAAACTGGACACTCCCTGGCGCCCCGTTGCTAAAGTGTGGCTATCTTAGTATTTCAAAGATACCAGGAGTAGGATAGAGGGTTGTTGGGTTTTGTCGAGAAAAAAGAGTCGGTTAGATGAGATGGTGCATTGTTCTCATACACGGTCACATATGTGTGAATTTATCTTTTAATTATTGTTGTGGTTGTTTTTTTCTAACAAGCTCTTTATCATAAATATAAACTTGTGGTATTTAAATGGAAATGGGAAAAAGGTAAATGGGCATGTTTTTACATTCAAAGCTATGTTTTTAATACTCACCAGCTTCTTGAAGCTGACGACGTTGATGCGTCCTGGACATTCGTGTCCAGGCTTTGCAGGTAATAATCAGGATGAACCGTATGACTATGCTATTTGAGATCAGTTGCTGAGAAGAGAATTTATTTTTATATGCTTATTGTTTATGTGCATTTAAGATATGATTTGGTTTTGTAATAAGGATGACTGTAATAGACTTTAAGTTATTGTTTTATTTCAAGGCGGTCTGTGCCTTAGTTAACCCCGTACCATAGGATGTAATAAGTTAGAAAATTTTTATAAGCCTTGAGCCTTGATTGCCCTACTCTGATTAATGGTTTTATGTTGTTCGACGTTTGGGACGGAATCGATCCTTCAAACTGTCGCGACCTACGGGTCCATAAAGGAAATTAAACGCTTTCCATATTTATGCTACGTCGGGGCGTGACAGATTATGACCATGATTCATTTTAATCTCCATATGAATCACAAGGTTATAGGAGAATAAGGAATCAAATTCAAAGAGTTTCAATGAGATATGGAAGATCTCATGAACCTTATGAATGAAATAGAAATAAAGGAAATCAAAGTTTTATTTAGGAACACAAATTCTTCAAAACTAATTTATCTCAAACCCAAGGCATTAATTAGATCCAAATTAATGAAGTGTTATGAGATTCAATCATAAGTTCTAAGTGGTGTGTGATGAAATGGGGTAAGAAGAGAGGTTTTGAAAATGTGAAAAGTTCCTAGATCTAAGAACTTGTGATTGAATTGTCCTAACTCTACCAAGGATTAAGAGGTTACCTCTATGACCTCAAAGAATTCTTCAATTTCTTGTGAAACTCTTCCAAGATCTTCAAATTCTCCTCAAAGTTCTTCCAATTCTTCAAGAAATTCTTCTCTTCTTCTCAATTTTCTATATGATTCCTCTCTCTCCCCCCAAAACTCAAGTATATATCTTGTATATATATAAAATGATTCAAAAAAGCTCCTACCCCCCACAATGAAGATGAAGGTCTGTTTATATAGGGCATCATCTCAAGGATAAATGGGTAAATTCGGGTGGAGACCCATGTGCAAAGTTTTCTTCTAGAACATGTGAGAAAATCAGTCTGTTACAGCCAGCGGCACTCGACGGCTCCCGGTGGCATTCGCTGAGTGCCAGGCGGCACTCGCTGAGTGTCGGGCGGCATTCCCTGAATGCCAGGCAGCATTCGTTGAGTGCCAGGTGGCACTCAGTGAGTGCCGCCGGCTTTGTCGCGTGCCGGGGCTAACTGAATTTTGTCCTACTTTTTAATTTTCAACATATATATTAACATAAGCTTAATTATTGACAAATTATGTTAAAATACTTGTATTTGTAATATATTCCATTAAGAATACATCCATAATATATGCTCTAAATGTATTATTCCTCCTCTCTTTTTCCTTTTCTTTTCTTCCTTTTCTTTTCAAAAATTCCTCTTTATTTTAAAATTCCTTTTTCATCATTTTTATTTTATATTTCTTTTCAAAACTCTTCTTTTATATATATATTGAGCAAATTCTCAGACTGATTTCCTCATGTGTTCTTCAATGTTCGGGTTTCTCCCGAATACCCAAACTCTCTCTCTTCTTTCTCCTTTTTATATTTTCTATTTTTAATTTTGAAATTTGTCTTGAAGAATCAATTGAAGATTTTGAATTTCCTGGAAAATCTTCGAATGTCACCGACCATTGTCATCATCAGTCTTTTGAGAGGTAACCAATCCCTAGATTTGACGTTTGGTCAAAATTGGGGTGTCTACAATGTCATTTTTCCAAATCCATGATGTGGACAAGCTAGTAGGAGCTCTTTAAAATGTTCCCAAACTTTAGAGAATAGTTCCTTTTCTTTTTGAGTAAAAGGTTTAATTTGATGCATCATGCTATTAGTTAAATTTTTAGGATAAATGTTTTTTAGAAAGTCTTCATTCATATCATGCCATGAAGTTATAGATCCGGGATGGACAGATAAAAGCCAAGCTTTAGCTTTATCTTTTAAAGAAAAAGGAGAAAGCTAAATACGAATTATTTCAATAGGATAGCTTTGATCAGAGACCGTACTACAAATTTCTTCAAATTCACGAATATGAAGATAAGCACGTTCTGACCCCATTCCATGGAAAGTTGGTAAGAGTAGAATTATGCCTTGTCTAAAGTGAAAATTTCCTATATGTCTAGGTAGTGTGATGCAAGAAGGAGTAATGTTTTGTTCTGAGGTAAATAGATCATATAAAAAGCGTTGTTTACATTCTGGCAAAACAAATTGTGGTATATTTTTCCCATGTTTTGAGCATCATCAGCTGTTCTTTCTATGTCTTCAATTTCAGCCATTATTCTAGAAAATTGTATACTAGATGAATCAGTAGAAATATTAAAATTATGTGTTACTTGATATAAAGCCTCAGTAGTATCTAAGGACATATAAAGTAAAAGAAAAATTAAGTGATAAAAATATTATTATTTATAGCTAAGTGAAAACTTTTTATTTTATTTTTTCATATATTTATGTTTGGTTTTTTACATATTTTTTTTAGAAGATAGGTTTATGTATGTATATGTATATGTCTTTTATTTTAGAAGATGGATACGTACAGTCTTATGAATATATATATATATATATATATATTTATATATTTATTAAGGAAAAATTATCTATAGTTTTTTTATATATTTTTTATTATTATTTTTAAAAGAAAAACAAGATTATTTATAAGATAGAATAGGGGTATATATATATATAGAGTTGGAGAAATAGTTTTAGACCTAACTTTATTACTATTAATTTTTAACCGTTCCCCGGCAACAGCGCCAAAAACTTGACGACGTCCTACTGACGCGTTTTCTTATCAACATCCAAGTGTAGGTGATCGTACAAGTAATAAAGTTCTGGTAAGACCAGGTCGAACCCACAGAGAACAGAAATAAAAGATTTATAAAGATAGGAGATAACGATTTTGTCCCTAAAAAGAAAATAAAAAATGATAAATTTTTGGGGCTTTTCCTAAACTACTAGTTCTTACTTTTTAGACTAAAACTAATTAAAAGGCTATTTTTTTAGTAGTTTACGGTAAAGATTTTAACAGTACAAAATAAACCAACTAAGATACTAGTAATAAAATGAAGGAAAAGAAATAAAAGCTAGATTTACATGAAATGAACTTGTTAGATTTCATTATAGCGAAAGATAGAAATAATACAAATATTTAATCTAAGTTATCTAAAAGCAGGAAATATTAATTAACTTGGGAGAAATGATTTAAATGGATTGGGAATATACAAATCAACACTAGATCACACAACTTTTGTGCTTTTACAAAGGATTGGCATTTCTAAACAGATTGATTCTTTATTTAAAAATAAACTTATACTAGTAGAAGTCATATCAAGTGTGTCAGGTTTGATATAAAATGACGTCGTTTAGTTCAAAGAAAAATAAAGAGACAATTGGGCAATAGCCAGGTTCGAACCGTGACTCGCCATGGACGTGGATTATTCACCGCCCAGTCCCCACCACTCTACCACTACATAATTGCATGTTCATTAATGGATAGAAATATATATATATACACATACTTGAAATATAAACTTTGTTACATAAATTATTGTGTATACTAGGTGTTTTTTATGACAAAAGGCATAGTTTGATAATTCACATAATTAAATTCTTATTTCAAATACGCAATCTTTAAAGTCCAATATAGTCGTAGTCTATAAGTATATTAAATAATCATAAACTATAGATACTTTTGGCCATAAATGGAAAACAACTCATCTAGATAAATTTGCTCATTTAAGATTAGTGCACAAAAGTTGTGATTTCTGAGTTTTTATTGCATATCCCCAGTTAAAGTTTTAGCCTACCATTTTGGATTTGAAACTGTCTTCTAAATAAATTTTAAAGAGAAATTAAATAGATATACACAATTACCGTCCAATTAAAATTAAGGTTATAAAACCAAGGTAAGGGTGAAAACCAATATTAATATACTTTTTCTTCACTTAATATGAGTTGGGATTGAATTCGTGGAATCTGCGAAATAATAAAATTTAGTACAACTAAGCTAATAAAACATAAATAAATTAAAATACATAACCAAAAATAAAATACTAAACCTTTGACTTTGAATTCTTATGGGGTCACAGTGAATAAACTTCAAAAACACAACCAAAGTCAAACCAAATCCTAATCTAATTTGGGAATGAGATATGGATAGAGTGTGATTGGGGCTTTGATAGGTGATTATAAAAAATATGTAGTAAAGAAATCTGGAATTTACTTGCAAATTCTGTCTTCTAGTGAATGAAATTATTGTTATAAAAACTGAAAATTTGGGGTTTCAAACTATTTTAGAGGACATCTACAACTACCAACTATACTAAAATATTAAATCAAAATTTTAATAGGAATGTTTTACTACTATAAATTAGCAAAGGACCTACGATAAAACAAATATTTAAGAACTAATTTGAGAAATACATTACACAAAGTTTTGTTACATATTTTTTAACATGAAATTATCAAATACAGAAAAGAAAATTTTTACAACTTCTAGAATTAGAAAAAGCAAAAAAAAAGCTTATGTTTCTACTCCTAGGGACACTATGAAGTGCTCACATGGTAACCTCCTTAAACTTTTCTCTCTTTATTTGGTTGTGTTATGAGGATGTGCATTGTGTTGTTGTTTGCCTCCTCTCTGCTTCAATTTATAGACGAGGTGTAGATGAAGATACTCTAAAGATGTCATTGAGTTCGTCATTTAAATAGAGATGAAAGTGATCCTTGGCAATTTTTTCTTCGCTCGTCCAATTTTTTCCTCCTTTGTTAGACCTGCAGAGATAGAGAAAGAGAGAAAGAGACAGAAAGAGAGTAGAAAGAGAGAAAGAGAATCTGTTTTTTACATATACATATACATATCTGTTTGCTTGTAATTTGCGCGGGCGTGCCAGAGCCAAACGGGCTCGGTGTATGTGTGTGTGCAAACTAATTTCTTAAACGCTTGTGTGAGTAATACACAAGGCTTTATGAATCTGACTTTTAAACAGTGATTGTGTGCAGTGAGTAGGAAAGTACCATCACCATAAATTCCTTAGCAGTACTGAAACGCACAAGCTAAACAGTGTAGTTTACCAAGTAAACAAATCACAAACGATCTAATAAAAAGTAGATTTTATTAAGTGTTTCAAAAATTAAACAAATCCAAAGAACAAACCAGAACAGACTCTAATTATCCAGAAGAACAAAAGAAATAACAAAAGGGACAGACCTATTTGCTATGAATGCTGAAAAACATAAAGGTTTGAACGCTTTGAATGCTTTGAATGCAGTGTGTATGCTGTGTTTCGAGATGACGCGGAGTCCCTTTGCTTGGTTGGCCTGCTTCCATATTTATAGCGGCCTCTAGGAATCCTGATAAGGAAAGAACTCCTTAACTTGCGCCCTAAGTTGCGTGGCTGATTGGCTAATAGTGGAAGAAACCTTCTTAATTTCTAACTTTTTACTTACCTCTATCTTGATTGAACCAATCCCTATATTCTAGGGATCAACCTTCCAATCCAGTTGGACGTGATTAAATACCTTCCTAACTGGACTCTTGCTTCCTAAAAATCTGGGATGACGTCATCTTGACAGATGTGAATAGCACCGCCTTCCCCTTTTAGTCCATCGGCCTTGTCAACTTCTTCTTTCAGCTGAATCGGGCTTGGCCAATTTCAATACTGTCTTTCATGCCCGATTACCTTTTTACGAATGCCTATGGCCGATCGGACTCATACAGCCATCCTTCATTACATAGTGTCCGATTGGCCTCCGTGCTGCTTTGATCCACCATCGGGCTTACATTGCATTAGGTTATGTTATTCTCATGCCTGATAATCCTCACTCATGCCCATCCTTCTAATCGGGCTCACACCACAACACCCAACAGCCTTGTGCCTACCATCGGGCTTACAATCTCCACTTGAGTCCGATGAGACATGGATTCCCTAGGCCAGCCTCACCTCTATCCAACTTCATGCCACTCGGGCTCAAAAACCTTTGACAATTTTTTGGGTGCAAACAATTGCCCCCCAAAAGGTCATATCAAACGTCCCGCCTTGATTGATGTGACATTTTTGAATTTCAAAATTGCCACATGTTAGTCATGCAGAGACCTATCAGATCTGGAGAATCCCACCAGTCACTCCACATTAAATGCGGCGTGGTATAAAGCGGCAAGATTTTCAAAAAAAATCTCTCCACCTTCCTCACTTGCATCTTCTCTCTCTCTCTCTAAAAACCTAAGCATCCAAAGCTTCTCTCTCTAACCTCCATTTTTTTCAGCAATTTACCGTCATTCAAATGGCTCCTAAAACAGCACCGGCAACCACTTCCAAAGGCAAGAAAAAATTTGTTGACGCTCCACTACCTCAAAACCGCTGCAGAGAAGTCAGAACCCTCGCCAAAGCTCACTCCACAGATGTTTCCATAAAATACCTTACTCACTACAGCTCCCCCGACGGTTCCCCGGTGGCCCCGAGTCTCGGTGCGGCGTTTCGCAGTGATCCTCCAGCTGCCTTCCACCCCCTGTACCCGCCGGTGGACAACGAAGTGTTCCTTCACCCTCCTGCCAACTAGAGCAAAATTTGGACTGCTTCACACCCCATTAGGGGCTGGCCTACCCCTGTAGTTGACTAGGATAAGTGGGTAGTTAGGGTATCGGCCTCTAAGGCCGATGTCTGGAAGCAGACGGGCATCTATGATGCCATTATGCTCAGTCGCTCAAGGCTTGAAATAGACCGTCCACTCATCTTCGTTGCTCTCCTCTTCTGGTCGGCCTCTTGCAACGGATTCCTCTTTCGCTGTGGCCCCATGGCACCTACAATCAAGGACATCAGTTACCTGCTCGGGCTGCATCCACATGGGCAAGAAGTCATGTCAGGTTTAGTGGATGTTGGATCAGCCAGCTTTTCTTACCCCCAACAAGAATCCGTAAGAGACGGGGTCGTTTTCTACCGACCGATCACGGCCTTTGGCGGCTTCTTAACAGCCTGCATGGGTGCTGACGAGACCGAAGTGTCCGATGCTGAACATGCGGCCTTCTTGATATATTGGCTAAACAGATTCCTCTTCTACTCAGCCAGTCAAGCCATCACCAAGGAGTACACTACTCTAGCTTTAGCCCTTACTGCTGGGAAACAATTGTCTCTGGCCACCATAGTTTGGGCTCACCTTGTCCAAGGCATAACAGACTTTGTGCATTCGGGCTTCAGTGATGGAGGCAGCCCGATCTGGATTCTGCAGGTCTGGCTCTATTCTTATTTCCAGCAATTCAGGCCGGCCGACTGCCAGCTATCGACCGTTCCTATTTTTACTGTCCAATTTGTAGACGTTACTCCATCTTCCCACTCTTTTGAGGAGTACTTCTCATTCTTCTATGAGGGATGTGCCAATCGGGTCGTCCCTCTCTTCCAACCCTTCTCTTCTGTTGACTTTCCTTCATTTCTTCAACTTCCTCACAACCTTGCTAATTGGGGCCCAGGCACCCAGTCTACGTACAACAAAATCTTCTCTAGCTACTTAGTAGCTAGGGATATAATTTTTAGCCCAAGCATTCCTTCAACCAACAATAAATGTGGAGCCGAGTATTACTTTGCTCCCTTCTATGCCCGTCAGTTCGGGCTTACTCAACTTGTGCCTGTTCCCCCAGGCATCACTGTGAATGTTGAATGGGTGGAGCGCGGCCTAATCATCAATGACGGGCAGGTGAAGAAAATTGAAGAAAGGTCAGACAAACTCAAGGCCGCATTCAACTTCACCCCCTTCTCTGCCCGGCCTATGGTATTAGAAGAATTTACCAAGTGGTGGACCGATCGGGCCAACCAAATATTCCAGGATACGGCTGCTGAAGCCCTTGTACGATTTGCTATGTCATCAGTAGCTGAGGCCGACGCTTCTATTCCAATAGAAGCTCCAGCCCGACGCAAACAAATTATGAAGAGGCCAGCTCGCAAGCCAGCTTCGGGCAAAGGTCCTGCTCAAAAGAAGAAGAAACAAACACCGGCCTCAACAACTCAGGTTACATTTACTTTATTTCTGACCTGTTAAGCCCGACTATGTCGTTGAATTCTAATCTTTCCTTTCCCTCTTCAGCTTGTTGATGAAGACTCCGGGGAAGACTTACCATTGACCAGAGGAATCTCACAACCACCACCAATCCAGCCTCAAGCTCTTTCGACTGATTTCCCAGCCTCCCCTATCTCCGCAGCGGCCTACCTGGAACGAGTCGCCGTGAGAGTAATGCCACTATACATTGTGCCACCTCTAACCCCCTCTGATGATGATGAAGATGGTGATCCCTCTAGAGGCAACCTTCCTGAACAAGTGGTTCTTTCCTCCAGCAGCGAGGACGTGCTCGATGCTAGTATTGGTATGGAGACGACTGGAGAAGAAATTGAGCAAACTGCTCTGATTATAGTTGGAGCCCCCTCTGGCCAGGATGACCCCAGTGCTGCCACAGGATCATCCTCTCAGGCAACAAGGGAACTTGTTGAGGCCGATCCCTCCCATACTCACGAAGATCCTACAGCTCCAAGGATTGAGGATGGGGTGAATAACTCGGGCTCTGCCCTGGGCATTCAATCTTTATCGAATGAAGGGATTGCTAGCCCAGTGGTGGAAACCAGTACTGCTCCTTCCTCTGAACTTGGTCAGAAGTCCTCTCAACCATCAACCTCTCAGCCAAGTGAGGCCGATGTTCGTCAAGAGATCTCGGCCTCACTACTCCCTCACGCCCAAGTATTGTAGCCTCCTACCTTATTTCATTCATGAGCACTTATAACATCTTTTGACCCCTATTCTTTTGAACAGGCCGTTCCCATAGGCCCAGGGCCGTACATCCCATTTGATGATTTCTTCTCTGGCCTGGACCTGGGAGCTTTTGAACTTGGTCCTCTCGAGCCTGAGGCGGTCTCTCCTTGATGCCTTCAGTAATGAAAAGACCTACTCCTCGGGCATGCTGATCAGGACCTCTCTAATCTTCCTCCTACTGCTAATGTTGAAGCAGCTTTGAACACACTCATGGTCGATCCCTCTCTTTTTGACGGGCAGCTATTCCTACTCTATGAGACACTAGAAAGACTCCCAAGTTGCCGTCTCCTAGACCGATCAGCCTTGAAGGTTCAAGCTGATGCAGAAGTTCACTTTGGCTCTCAGCAGATGGGAGTGAAGTTTCTTAAGGGGGCCAAAGCTAAATTCAAAGCGGGCAAGTCCTCTTGGGCTCAGGTGATAGCCAAAGACACTTGGCTGCACAACCACATTGCTGCACTTAAAGCTCAGCTTGAACAATGCGAGGTTGAGGTCGTCACCAATAATGCGGCCTTGGTGAAAATCGACGAACTCCTTACCCAGCTCGGTGAAGACGCCCAGAAATGTAGTGACCAATTACAGGCCAGTGTCCCGATATCCCGAGCATGGGCCCAAAAACATGACAAGGCAAAGCGAGATCGGGCTGGAACTATCAAGGCTTGGGAAGATTTAAGGGCCAAACTTAGGAATTTTGGGTCGGCCTAGAGGCCGACTCCCATCTTTTGTACCTTGTATGTTATTTATTCTTTTTAGAATATTTTTATAAGTAAGCTGTGCTCAGTTTTATTAGTACCAATGATGTTTTCTTTAATCATTCGGGCTCAGGCTCATAATTGATAAGTTGCTCGTATTCCAACCCTAGATTTGGTTTACATTCAAGATCGATGGTCTCCCACAATGTAGGATAATAGGACTTTAAATACTGACCATTAATTAACCTAGCATGAACCATCCTATCAACGTCTCTTAGCTTGTACACCTTTCTTGACTTGATGAATGATAAAAGGGCCTTCCCAATTGACCGACCATTTACCGTACCGGTTATCTTTTTCTCCGATAGGCAAAACGGCCTTCCAGACCAAGTCCTCTGTACAAAAAGACTTCTCTCTCACCCTTTTGTTGTATGCTCGGGCTGCCCATTGATTTTGAACCTTCAACGAATCCAAGGCCAAAAGTCGCGCTTCATCAAGCGACTCCAACTCAGCTATCATGGCCTCTGTATACTCAGCAGGCTTAAGCTGATTTTGTAAAGCCCTTCTAGACGATCGGACTATGACTTCCATAGGTAACATAGTGTCATGCCCATAAGTTAGCATGAATAGTGTGACCCCAGTACTTGACCTTTTAGATGTCCGATAGGCCTATAGAGCTTCGGACAATAGCTTGTCCCACTCCCTGGGGTTTTCATCGATCATCTTCTCAATGATCCCCTTAAGGATCTTGTTTATAGACTCAGCCTTCCCGTTAGCCTGTACATAGTAGGGCAAGAATTGAGAATTTTGATCCCCCTACTTTCTACAAAGGCTAACGTTTCCATTCCTGTGAAAACAGACCATTGATCGGCCGTAATAGTCTCTGGCAGGCCGAACCTATGGATAATATGTTCTTCAATTAATTTTATTACGGTGGCCTAAGTCACCATTCTGGAGGGTATGGCCTCAGCCCACTTAGTAAAGCAGTCTGTAGCTACTATGATGAAACAGTGTTGGCCCGATGATGGTGGTAGGATTTTGCCAATTAATTCCATAGCCCATCCTCGAAACGCCCATGGTTTGATTACTGGTTGGAGCTCTTTAGCTGGCACATACTAGATCGGACCATGCTTCTGGCAAGCTTGACATCCCTTTACATAGCTGATACAATCTTTCAGTATACCGGGCTAGTAATAGTTGTATCTTCTCAGCAACTACTTCATCTTTGTACCGGCCTGATATGCCCCACAGATCCCTTCATGTACTTTAGCTATAACCTATATGGCCTATTTCTTACCTAAACACCTCAAGATCATGTCATCACCGATGGGTTTCTTGAATAATTATCCATCGAGTATCACGAATCGGACTGCGAATAGTCTAACTTTTCGGTCTACCCTGACATTCGAGTGATTTAGGTATTCAATGATGGGCATTCTCCAATCATTGTCCTCCATCAAGACTAAATTAGTGGTAGTATACCAGCCTCTCCTTGCAACTGACGGTAATGATCAGATATGAATAGTGATAACTTGGTCTTCTAAGTTCTTCACAGAAGAGGCTGATCCTATTTTTGCTAGCTTATCGGCCTCGGTATTTGTGGACCTAGGAATATAACTCACACTAATGTCGTCAAATGCTTCCATGAGTTGAGTAGCCACAAAGTAGAATGGGCAGAGTTCCCAACTTCTTATCTGGAATTCTCCATATATCTGTCTAATCACCAGCCCTGAGTCTCCCTTTATGTGCACGGATGATGCCCCCATTTTAAGGAGTATTTCTAGTCCAATAATAAGCGCTTCGTATTCGGCCTGATTGTTGGTGCACTTGAAATTGAGCCAAAATGACATTTTTGTTTTCTTATACTTGGGTGATACAATAACCACACCTGCCCCAGCACCCTCTGCATTTTTAGAACCATGAAAGATCAATGTCCATGGGACCAAGGACATGTTTAGAACTTTGGGTGTTAGGGGCAATTCTCCCAAATCAGTAAGAACTGGGTGATCGGCCAAGAAATTGGCTTTGGACTGGCCTTTAACCGATTGCTGTGACCGGTACTGGATGGCGAATTCCATCAAGGCCAAGGTCCATTTCCCAATTCAGCCTTGCATGATTGGTCTTGACAACATATATTTTATCACATCAGTTTGACATATTATGTAAGTGGAAACGGGCAGCATATACATTCTTAACTTTTGTGAGGAAAAATATAATGCCAAGCATAACTTCTCAATCGGCGCATAGCGCTGCTCGATTGGAGTCAAAATTCTACTTAAATAATAAACGGCTTGCTCGTTGCCTTGCTCATTGTCTTGAGTTAACATACTTCCTATTGAACAGTCAGAGGCCAATATATACAATTTGAGATATCTACCCTTCTTGGGTGGCATTAATACTGGGGAGGTTGACAAATATCATTTAATTCCCTCAAAGGCTTGTTGATGGCTGTCTTCCCATTTGAATTCTTCATCGGTCTTGATCTTCAATAGTGGGGTCCATACTTGGGTCTTTCCTGCACAATTGGATATAAATCTTCTCAGGAAATTGATCTGCCCGAGCAATCTCTGAAGCTCTTTCTTGTTAGTTGGTGGCTTTGCTGCCTGGATAGCCCGAGCCTTATTTTTGTCAACCTCTATCCCTCTTTGATGCACTAGGAAACCTAGGAAATTCCCTGATGTGACGCCGAAAGCACATTTGAGAGGGTTCATCTTAAGTTTGTGAGCCCGCATTCTTTCAAATGCCTTTTCCAAGTCTCTCAGATGATCGGCGTTACTTCTTGACTTTACCACCACGTCATTGATGTAGACCTCCATGAATCGTCTAATCATATCATGGAAGATTGAATTCATCGCTCATTGATAGGTTGCTCTAGCATTCTTCAGACCGAAGGGCATGACAACCCATTCAAAGGTTCCAATTGCCCCCGCGCACCGAAAAGTAGTCTTTGGGACATCTTCTTTGGCAATGTAAATCTGATCGTACCCCGAGTGCCCATCCATAAAGGACAAAATTTTATGTTTGGCGACCGAATCAATTAACTGATCGGCCATGGGCATAGGGTACTCATCTTTTAGGGTGGATAGATTTAGGTTTTTGAAGTCAATGCAGACCCTCCACTTCCCATTTTTCTTCACCACTGGAACTACATTTGATACCCATTCCACGTACCTAGCAGTCCGAATGAAACCAGCCCCCAAAAGCCTCTCAATTTTTTCTTTCACCTTCAGAGTTACTTTGGGTGACATGCGCCGTGGAAGCTATTTGAACGGCCTGTACCCCGACTTAATTGGCAATCGGTGTTCAACCAATTCCCTGGATAGTCCGGGCATCTCATCGTAATCCCAAGTAAAGCAATCCTTGTATTTGTGTAAGAGGGCAATGATCTTGACCTGAGACTGTGGCTCGAGCGCCTGACTTACATATGTAGGCTTGTGTTCTCCTTCCTTACCTAGGTTGATCTCCAACAATGGGTCATGTACATCGGCCTTCAAATCATCAAGCTTGGCCGTTGTCGTTTCCATTTCATCCATTTGAATCTCTTCCTCCCTTGGTGTTTCTTCTTCATAGATACAATCGGCCAGATTAATCATTCCGTCAACAGGGTTGATTTCCAGTCTTCTATCGGCCAGGTATGCACACCATCTGGCCATGCTAGCCTTTAGGGCCAGCAGTCTCCGTTCTTCAATAATCGGTGTCTCCATTGATGTCTTCCTATTCGATAATCTCAATCGGCCTTGACTCTTCAGTCCGACTGAGGTTATGGTAACATGTCTTCATGTCCGATGGATTTTCTTTAAGGAAGGTAGCTATATTCGGTCTTCCTATTTTCCGTGACCCAATAACTTGACTGGTCGGATATCATCTTCATACAAGACTGCATCAGCCGTTTGCACAGGGGCTACAAATGGCTTTGTATCTGCTCCAACAACTTCTACTTCGTCGCCTCTCCAGAAAATCAGTAACTGATGGAGACTAAAAGGGATACAATAATTAGGATGTATCCAATCACGGCCTAACAATGCATTATAAGCGGCCGAGGTCTCAATGATGAAAAAGTTGCCATGACTGTTTTAGTCCCAACGGTCAACTCCAGAGGTAGGATACCCTTTTTCCTTGACAGTGTACCTGTAAAGCTTTGAACATTCATCTTGGTTGGAAATAACTCTGACTCGGACTTCTGAAGGATCCTCAGCATTATTTGGGGCATAATGTGGATAGTAAATCCTCCATCAACCAGGATTTTGTTTATCGGGACCCCCTCAATATATCCCTTTATGTACAATGGCTTCAAATGCTGGGACATCTGATATGTAGATTTCTCGAAAACCACTTTAACTGGTCCGCAAGGCTTCAGCCCTTCTTCAGTCTGATGTCCTTTCGGCCTCAAAATAGTGATTTTAGGCCGATCAGTCTACACATTGGTGGCATCCACATTCTTGCTTGTGGCATCCACCACATTGGGTTTAACGGTCTCTCCCCCATTCCAGAAAACATCTTCTATCGTGGCCGAGTCTTTGGTCAGGCCCTCCATTACATCCCCTTCCATGGCCGCAGGCTGGTCTGGCTTGGCCATGAAAGACATGGGCAAAGTAAATACCATATTAGATGATAGACTTACCAGAATAGTTCCGAATTGAATTGGTGAGGTGCTGGAATCTGACATATCATCATCGGATTCCAAACTTAACATGTCCGATGTGGGCTTGCATCCCTCCTCCTTCAGGTGTCCCATAGTATGCATCCCTCTAGCCTCTCTGTCGCAAAATGATTCTGCCTTAACTAAAAGTTCTTGAGTGTTGGGCAATGTAGGTGCTGTGGGTTTAGGAGGGCTTCCAGCCTAATTTTTCCAGTACTGGCGTTCCTGTTCGGCCTGTCTCATGCGTTGATACCTCTTTTTTTTAGACTTGCTGTACTGTGGCTGCGTTGGGAATTTGGGATGTTCAACCCTATGCCACCTCCCATCTTCCAACCAGGATGGTAACACCATCCTTGGGCTACTGTTTGAGGTTGATGACTTTGTTTGCAGCCTAGGCTTTGGAATTGTTTGGGTACCTCTTGCCCCCAATCGGCCTGATTCATTTAGGCCGATTTGCGGAGCAAAGGAGGATTTTGGCTTTGCCTGCCTCTGCCAAGACAGTGACAACCTCTCATATGAATATCTTCTCGGGCTTGGCTCCCAATGTTCATTGCCTCTGGGCCTCTTACCCGGGCTAGAAATCTCTTTTTTGATATCAGCCTGGCATCTTGGGCAAAGGCCTTGTTCAATGAACTCCAATTGTCGTCACAGATCCACTATCAAGTTATCAGTATTGGACCTAGCCATTTCTTCCTCGGCCTTGTGGCCCTTTTTTTTACGTTCCTGATAACTTCTTTAGAGCTCATGTATTATCACTTTCGACCTATTTATGGCAGAAATGGCAATTTGTTTTCCTTCTCTCTGTCTTGGCAAAACTTCTTGGTCGGTCAAGTCTATCATCGACCTTGGCCTTATCAGCTTGGTTAAGTCGGGCATAACCATATTGGTGCCGGTAATTAGAGGAAACGGATTTGAGTCAATCCCCATAGCCTTGTCCGAGGACTTAAACACTCCTTTCTCCACGTTTTCCTGTATAACATTACGAAAAACAACGCAATTATTAGTGGAGTGCTTCCAGGAATTATGCCACTTACAGTATTCTTTATTTTTTAGGTCATCGGCCTTTGAGATCCAATTGCCCTAACTCAGCTTGATCACTTTATCGACCAATAAGGCATCGAATATTTGATCAGCCATGGTTATGTCAAAAGTATAATTTTTTCCCGCCTCAAACGCCATCTTCTTTCCAGTGGCATTATTGTTGATAGGTTTATTCAAGGCGTTACATACAATTGGCCGTTTGCAGATTAACTCGGCCATGTTACTCTCTGCTTCAAGGTCATACTCCGCTAGGTGGACCTCGTAATTAGGGTCTTTATAATACATCCCTTTAGACGAGTTCTTCTTCTCCTACTCATCCAAAAGGATGCGCTCATAACGAGCAGCCTGCATAGCCAGTTCAAATAAATCACGGAAGTCAGTTCCTCCAAACCTCTTGCGAAGTTCAAAGGACATGCCCCCCATGGCCATTTTAGCATATTCTTCCTCAGGCAAAACCGGCTTGCACCGATACTTTGCCTTACAAAAATGGGCTATGTAGGTTTCTACAGTTTCTCTTACTAATTACATCATCTTGGACAGGTCTACCAGCGATGTTTTGGGCTCAGTCCTATAGAACTGGTCGTGAAATAGCTCTTCCATCCCTTGCCAAGTTTGCACCGAATTGGCGGGGAGATTGACATACCACAAAAATGCCATGCCCGTTAGTGGATTTGGAAATAACCTCAACTATAATGGGTCACTACTACCCACATGGCCGCATTGAACTATGAAATGGCCAATATGCTCCATCGAAGACTATTCACTCTCTCTAGAAAACAGAGTGAAGTTTGGTACGTTGTACCCCTGGAGAAATATGACCTGGTCAATTTTGGGGGGATATGGCTGTCTGTATGTCAGCCTCTCCAGTCTTCTCATAAACAGGCCATACTCTTAGGGATGGCAATGGGGTGGGTTTTCCGGGTTCCCCGCCCCGCCCCGCCCCTAATAGGTAGGGTATGGGGGAGGCTTAATAGGGTTAGGGGCGGGTATGGGGGAGGTTTTCAAAACCCGGGTCGGGGTCGGGTCGGGGTCGGGGTAGGGTCAAAAAACCCGCCCCCGCCCCGAATATACTTGTATTTATATTTTTACCCCTCAATAGTTATGTGTATTACCATTTTAAAAAAAAAAACTGCACTATTAGGGAACTAATTGGGTAAATTAAAAAAAAACTACACTATTAGAGAAAAAAATGCATTAAAAAAATTACTTTTTCAATTTGTGTACCAAAAAAAAACATAATCGGGGCGGGGCGGGGCGGGGCGGGGTCGGGGACCCCGGGGGCGGGGCGGGGGCGGGGGCGGGGAGATCACTAGGCGGGGCGGGGCGGGGCGGGGGCGGGGGGAGGGTTCACTGAAGCGGGGCGGGGGCGGGGTATGGGGACCCCGTCCCATACCCGCCCCGTTGCCATCCCTACGTACTCTTCATGTATGGCCGCTACCAACTCCTCCCTATTGATGGGTTGTGGAGCTACGGGCTGAGCAGCCCTCAACAGGGGTACCAACGACGGCAGTAGTTGATGTTGATTGTTATTGGTCTGATGGGTCCAAAGCCCACCATTGTTTCTTTGCCCCCTAGTAGTGTGAACTGGAGGTTGTGTGTGGCTGGCTGAGCCTTCAGTATGGCCTGTTGATCGAACAAAACCTGGCATCGCCGATCCATTGGGATCGGTGACTATCGATCCGCTGCAAGTCCGTTATGTGATTCAGTTTGCTTGCCTGAGCCATTACCCTCCCTAAGGTTTGGACAGATGTAGGGCGAATCTTTTGGCTTATCGGACTCAAGCAAGGTGTCAGAGCCTGATCCGGTGACCTGCTCTTTACTACACCCGGCCTTATAGGTATCTATAAGTTTGCCAATCATGTCTATCAGGCGATCCAATTTTACATGGGTAGTCCTAGTCTCTAAGACCAGATCAGCTTGACTCTGATGTACATCGGCCGTTTGGCTGATGACCGCCTTGAGATTACCCATTAATCCTATTAGCGCATTGTATTTCTGCCACATGGGCTCAACGTTCACTCTCATGGCCTCTGAAATTGCCTCAAGATTGACACTGCCGTCTTGTGGAGAATGGCCAATACTTTCTTCCATAGGTGGGTCAATGGGAGAATTGTCTTGGCCGTTCTTAGTTGTCTGTTTGTCTTTCTTTAGAGGCATGGCTTGACACTGTGGGTCCCACCGGGCGTGCCAAAAAATGTTTGCTTGTAATTTGCGCAGGCGTGCCAGAACTAAACGGGCTCGATGTGCGTGTGTGTGCAAAATAATTTCCTAAATACTTGTGTGACCAAACGTCGAATTGAGGGGAGTGTTACCTCCAAGTCCGATGATGACAATGTCCGAACAAAACTAAGGCTTCCAAGGTGATTCAAGCTCTTCAAAAGGCTCTTCAATTCAAACAAAAAAAAAAAGAAAAAAGGAATAGAACGGCACATGGTGTGGGATGCGGCAGTCACGCGGTACCGTAGCGGCACTCTGTGTCTATAACTGTTGTAATTTCGCATCAAGTGCCGCGAAAAAATAGATTTTCAAAAAGGCAGCAGTCCCTGGAGTTGTCTGCGGTACTCATTGCGTGCCGTATCGGCATTCATTGAATGTCATGACGACATTCATTGAGTGCCGCTGCGGCATTTACTGAGTGCCGCTTCCATCTCTATTGAGTACCGCGTTTTCTAGCAGCCAGCTGTAAATACAGCACATTTTGTACCTTCAAAAGGACATCCGAAATTAGGGTTTTTTACTATGAAGTTACAAAAATAACCCTCTATAGTTTGCCTATATATAGAGGATGAATATCCCATTACATGGGATCCTTTTTTTCTTCCTAGTCTTTGATTCTAGAATTTCTCTCTCATTTTTAGACTTGGATCTCATTTTGAATCTTCTTTATCTAAAAACTTTGATAGTTAGAGATGCCAAAAGAAGTTTAAGAAAATTAAAGGGTTGTAAGAGCTAGAAGAAGAGCTTGATTAGCTTTGGAATATCCTAAGAACACCAAGAAGTTGAGGACAGTTGGAGGTGATCCTCTAAATTTTAGTTATGTTTTCATTCTTGTGTTTCTTTCCTTCTTATGTTTTCATTCTTGTGCTTTCTTCCTTTTTATGCTTTCCTCTCGAGATTCTTGGAGATCTTCAATATCTCACTTGAATCTCTTGAGTTTGATCTTTTTGAATCTTGTGTAAGTTTATGCTTCACGTAGGAGTCAAAGTTTGATCACCACCTCACTTTACCAACAAATAGATGGATTCAAGTCCATGCTTATGACTTGGGTTCTCTAGCTTAGAGTTTCATGGAATCCTTTCTATATTCCTTTGAAACTCATGAGTACTATTCATGTATTGATCTCCAATAACCCTCAATGGAAAGGAGAAATAGGTTTAGGATAAGCCAATACCCATGGCTTAGTTGGTAGATGTAGCAAAAAGGATGATAAATCCAATATTGGAGCAGTGAGTTCATAAACCAGTTTTGATCAAGGATTTTTAGTTGATAATCTAACCATTGGAATTAAGTGAAACCAACGGGAAAGTGTCTATAACTCAAAGTTCTACCATTGTAATTTTTCTTTTAAGGAGATTTCATGTTTAAAGTGGTTTGGTCATGAGTTTTGTGAAGTCACTACAATCTGTTTAGAGTTTTAGAACAGTAACACTCTTTTGAAATAAGCAAATCAGAACCTTAATCAAGCTTTCTTGATCCAAAATAAATTTTTATAGGTAGTTTAATGTGTTAGAAAGCTACCCTAAAAAGATCAAATCATTTCTGATTTGTTTACTATTTTTAAAAAATCGTACAAAATCTCTGGACAGAGATTTGTAAATCTCTGAGTGATGTCTAGTTTTTGTCCATTTCCCAGAGATCTAACCGTTGAAACTTTGATTTTCTTTTTGGGGTGGAAACTAGACACACAGAGGCATCTTGTGTCCAAAATTCACCGACATCAAACTATGGGAAGCATGCTTTTTATTTCTTTTACTTTTAGGTCTGCTCTCTGTAATTTTCAAAATTTTATGACAGATTTGACCAACTTTGTAAATAATGGTCCAAATGACTTTTCTATGACCTAGGGCTCAAACCATGTTTTAATAATGATCAATTAAACTTGAATTAAAAGTTTAAGTGATCCAAATCAATGAATATTTCATAATTTACTCTTGTTCATGTATACATTCATCCATGTGGCTTGATGTTTGTAATTAGGACTTGTTCGCTTTAGATTAATTACACTTGATAGATTTAAGCTAGAAGTCTAGGATTGTTATTTAAGATCCAACTTTATATCTTGTATATTATGTGCACTAACCTCTATTTTGTAGCGCTATTGAAGTACGATTTCTCAACCCCTCTCTAGTTTATTGTATTCTTTAATTTTAATTGATTTTCGACTTCAAGCGCGACACCTTAGAATTAGGACTTGCTTTACTTGTATATATGGATTAGAGACTCTTTTCCTAGGTTTTATCTATTTGCATGCATTTGCACGTTTAATGTTCGCGGCTGGATCCCGGGTAAGTTCTCTAGTTCCCTATTTGCATATCATATTGCTTACTACTTGAATTACGTGGCTTTTGAATGATATTTTGTAAATTGGTAATTTTACACCATTTCGACATGTTTGTGTAGTGTATACGTATATCTATGTATTAGTTGAGGGCATGCTTAGATTAGTAATTCAATTAAAAGGATATTGAGTAGAGGCATATCACAAGATAGGATGAGAGAGGGTGTTTTAGTCCGACGGGCTCCTTCCTCTCTCATTCCTTAATCCCCGAACCTAGTTAATCTTTAGTTTCGCAAAAGATCAGTTTCCTTTTGAAATGGTTTCTTAGTTTTCCTTTGAAAAATTAAGTAGCAACTCATTTGTTTTGAATTTGAAATTTTAAAAGAATTTTAAAAGAAAAGCTGTGGGTAAAGGAAAAAATTGCGATATCCACAATCTGGCGACTCCATTGGAGATCGAACCCAGAATCTCTAGTTTTGCAGACCAGAATTCCTGATTTTGGGTTCACTCGAGGAATAAACTTGAAAACATTCCTTTAATCAAATTAATCAATCTTTATGTGCCTATTGCATTTCACTTGCATGTCCAGCCAGTCGATTGCACAGAACTATGACCTTGGAGACTCGGGGCAACCCGGTCGGTCAAGTTATCATGGGACTGTGTGATCACTCTTGATCTTATACCATGAGTTGGTATATGAAGCATCCTATCAGATGTGTGTCAAGGGTCCCTTATTTGACCAAAACCCAGCCTCTGCATGATAGCTTCTATAGAACCTTTCAATTTTAGGAAATCAATTCTTGATTAGGATTATATGCTAGGGGGTTTTTATGATTACTTGACATGATGACGATGCTTGTTTGATGTAGGATGTGTAATCTTCTAATTATCTTTTAGCAATTCCTTCTTATGTCCCACGACATTTGGGAATATGCTGAATCTTGATTGATTACATCTCTTATATCTTATTAGCTAAGCATCATTGACCTAGTATGCATCCGAATTCATGAAAAGTACGATAATGATCCGATCATGTGATCCTTCTACCCAAAGAATTTTAAATACATCTTTAAAAGTAAACTGATTTTTGCAATCTTTATTTCAACAGTTTATGATATTTTGATTAATGAGAGAGAGGCGCGAGTACAGCTCGAGGGTATTGTGTGTCAGTTAGCTACTCAGCAGGAGTTGACGACACTGGAGCTCACTTAGACAACAACACAGATCAGGCAGCTTATAGGCTTCGTTGAGTAGATTTTGTTACTATTGGGGGTTGAGCAGTCTTTGCATTCCACATCCGTACTGCCCCCTATAAACTGCTCAATCTACAGATCCTACCTCTACATCAGCACCACCAGAGGTCGACATTCTTGAGATGCGACCACCATAGCCACCACCTCTAGCTAGTGCTTCTGCACAAGCTGAGAGTGACCCAGCGGTTGTCCAAACTATGACGGCTGCTGAGGGTGGCAGTGAGGTTGCAGATCCTGCTTCAGATCTTGCGCCTCAGACTTCTGGTGACCATCCATCTACTAGCCCTAGGATCAAGTAAGAAGAGTGAGAGAGCGTTGTTATTTATGTTATATCAGGTTTTCTCTCTCTTTTGTTTTTATTTTCGGACTTTTGGATATTCTTGGATGATTGTATATCTGTAAATGGGCCCTTGATGATTTTTGTTTGGATATTTTCATACAGATGGTTCATTTTGCTTATGGTTTATGACTTTGATTATGATTGGCTTTTTTCTCTATTTTGATCCATTGAGCTCTTGATCTCGGTTGTATTTTGGAGATTATTGTATTTAAATAGGTGAATTCTAAATTATGAACTGCAATGCGTGTAACATGTGATATCTACCATTTGTTATCTTGAAATACCTTTATTAGGGACATTGTTTATTTCAGTTGGGGGTAGGGGTAGATACACACCTGTTTATTTTGAATTGAACATGTACACCTGTTAATTCCATTTTAGTTTGTTTGGTGTGTTTTAGTTTGTTTTTAAGAAAAATTGAAAATTTTATAAAAAATTGTCGTTAAGCTCATGACATTTAGAAATTTTGTATCTCTTAGCTAGTTACTGTGCAATGATGCATTCATATCTTTCTTGTCGTATTATGGATTTCGATTACATGTTACTATGTTGCTAATCTAGTTGTATATCCATATCATGAATATATCCTGAAAATATTTGCACGAGTTGACAATTGCAATAATTATTTTTTTTATTGAAGTGAAATATGATAATGTGATTGGATTAGTAGTGGAAACTTTAACCTATAGTGAGTTTTGAGCCATTATTCAATTCTAAGGGTGAATCACAATAACTCGTGTCATTCTTTGAAATACACCATTATCTCATTGAGAGTCTCATTCTTGCTTATTTGGCTAGTCTCTATAGGAGAACGTTCAGGATCTACCATCATAAAACTCAGGAGATACTCGAAATAAATTAAAGTGTCAAGAAAATGATTTAGGCCATCGATAGATCACCTCATTACCCGAACAAGTTCAATTCCCACCTACCTATCATAACTCAATGTTTTTACCTAAAATCGTATATCTATGTAGAGCTTAAGCATGTGATTGGTTTGTGTTGGCTGCTAAAGGAGGGAAAGAAAGGAAAGAAAAAAAAAGCTATATAAAAAGAAAAGAAAAAAGAAGAGAATTGGTGGGTTGAAGAAAAACGTTGAAGGATTGGGTAAATGAAAAGAGTAAAGTTGAATATGAAATACCCAGCCACATATTTGAATCCGGAATCCCATCACATCATCTTAACTACTCTACCTATTTCTTTCACAAGTCCTAAAGATTCTGGATAACTTTAATTAAATTTCGAGTATAGAATGAGTTCTCCGTGGTAGATTGCTCCTATAGTAAATAGTGTCCCTTTCATGAGACTCCTACACTTCAAAACAAGCGTTTTTTAGTGTCTAGTATGAAAGCATGTTTGATAGCCTTTACATTTACTCATTTGAGCTTCATGCTATGAGTGTATCTCTTTTTACACCAGTTTCTGAGTGTTTTTATCATTGAGCGTAAACCATGTGAGATTTGAATTGAAACTATGAAATCTTGAACATGATCAATCTACATAACTCTGGGATGAAGATTTTGATTGTAGTTGTTAACTCCACACACACATTCAAGGATATATAAAGGCTATGGATGTATTTTGACTAGAATGGCTACTTTGTAACATGTTGTTTATTTCCATAGCACGATAATAGAAGCTATGTCTTTGTTGAGCATAATTTTTAGCACTTAAGAGAGAATGAGATTTCTTGGTAAGTTTAGAAAGCTTAACACATGAATTTTGTGGGTATATTCACTCACGAGACACAACTCGCCCACTAAGGGGAACCTAGGGGTTTAAAGGTTTGTTGCATATGCTAAATGCAACCGCGATTCTTACAGTGAGTTAGGATTTCTCTTTCATTTAAGTTTAATAAAACTATAACGCTGGTTGATTGCATGTTTTAGCTTGTTATAATTCCGCTTCATTACTAGAGACTAGCAATGCGCTAGTTGGGGGTCATGATGAGGGTTGGTTTTTGTAAGAATACTAGCCCGATAAAGAATAGAATTGGTCAGTCCTTGCCCTATATCTCAAGATTTACTTGCTTTTGTGTGTTAATCTTTATTTTTACACAATGACATATTTCCTTGGTATGTTGTTGTGTCTAGTACTGTTATATGCAGGTTCTGAAGCTGGAATGAACAACAGTTGAAAAGGGATAGCTTAAGGAACAAGGAGGACATTTCAAAATGCAAACAAGGTCCAAATCGTTTGCCATCTTTTGGCAATCGATTGTCATTTCCTTAGAACCAATCGATTGCCTTTCACAAGCAATCGATTAACACAAATACCAATCGATTGCTTTTAGAGCCAATCGATTGGTATGGACTGTGCAGTCAAACCTCTTTAATGGTGCAAGATATCAGTAATCCCTAATTTGTGCGACAACCAACCGTTACATTGTGAACCTGGGCGCTCCTTTTTCTTAGAGAGAGTTGTGTATAGGGGAGAGTAAGAGGAGTAAGGGGTTGGCTCATTCTTGGTTGTTTTTGTTGAATAACTAGAGTTTCTCCATTTTTGTGAAGCTTTCAAGTTCTGTAGTCAAGTTTCGTCATACAATTTAGGTTTCATTTATTTTGTTCTGTTGTTCTGGATTTTCTAGTCATAGTTTTATTTTAGTTCTTGTTTTGAACCTCCATTGTAATTTTAAGTTTCAGGATTAAATCTAGGTCTAGATTTGATTTCAACAGTATGCTTCAGTTTATTTTTGTTTCTACAACTCTAAACATGCTAGCTTAGAACCCTGGTTGGGAACAGTGTGATAAAACATTGTTACCCAGGCACTGCCATAAATCTGTATGAAAGTCAGTGGCAATCGATTGGACACAAAACCTAATCGATTGCCATAGATCCAAAGCCAATCGATTGGTATCCCATGCCAATCGATTGGGAGACATTCCATGCCAATCGATTGCTATCTATGGTAATCAATTGGTAGGTTTATGTCTTGGGCAGAATCCTCATAGTATTCCAGTGATTTATGTTTTAGAAACTTAACCCAAATTGACCTTTTCAAGTTCAAATTGCAAACAGATTGTGAAATGTAAGCCCTTAAGCTAATTAACTCAATGAACATATGCGATGAACACATTGAATATCCTATACTTCATTTATTTATTATAGTTCATAGTTTTAAATAGTTATTATTTTAGTTTTTCATAGTAAGTAAAGTAATCCAACTTTTAGTTATGTAAAATTCACATAACTAGTGTCTAGGTTTCTTAACTTAATCGTTTTCTAAATAAGGAATACCAGAAAGGTGAAGCCCAAGTTGTACGTCAATGTTAAAACATGGCAGTGGTTGGCACAATGTGGATTCCCATGTTCCCAAATACATAGTTTCGAATCACTTTTCTTAATCTCGATTAACTTTAGCTGTCACTCAATTTTAGTTAAATCAAGTTCTAAATACAGTAGGAACATTAGAACCTCTACCTTCAAGAAATCATCTTTTATTTCTCTTTAGGTCTCAATCTAGAATATTCTATTCCTAACTTCCGTTCCTTGGGATACGACCTGGTCTTACCAGTTTTTACCCGACGCAACTGTCTATACTTGGACATACTCATCAGAGCGCACACAATCTCAGTCGTGTCAGACACCACATTAGTCCATCCTATGCTTGTTAAGGACATATCACCGTCCACCGTATGTCCGGGATACAACGCTTTGAACAACATTATATCAAATCTATTGCCGCAACTCAACGATATCCACCAGTGATCCCCATCTACCGCTCGTTAAGGATATACATGGATCCTGATGGAAAAACAGGTTTAAATAATTTTTAAACACGCAACGGAAAGATTATGTTCCAAAAACTTGTTGGTAGCCCAAGATCTACTACTCGTCAATTCCATAGATGCATACTACTAGAGGGGACAGGAATTATACCTCAAGCCTTGAACCCAATTTTGATATTCTTCTTACTTGGTGATGCAGCAGCCTTCACTAGGTTGTCTTCACCCTTATGACTCCTGCGGATGCTTCCCAGAGAGACTAGAGATGGTGGGATCTCTAATAGAGAGGAAGAAGAAGGTTTGGGGCTCTAAAACAGTTTCTGCAGCTTCTGGTTAAAAAAATCGATGAACTCCTTTTCCAGAACGCACCTGCCCTATTTATAGATTCCCAGAACCAACCTAACCTTCAATCGATCGAAGGACTTCGATCGATCGAACATTCGATCGATCGAACCATGCTCGCTCGATCGATCGAACCTGCCATGACTTCAATCGATCGAACTAGCTTCAATTGATCAAACCTGTCATGATAGCTTTCTCAAGTATCTTTCCAAGTATCCTGGCGGAGCTAAGAGTTGGACCTCCTAGGCTCTTTATTGTTGGCTCAGATCAGTTGGTTAATTCCCATGACCAAACTCTTTGATCAGCAAATCGATCGACTGATCAGTTAACGTTTACTCCACTATAAAACGATAACTGAACTCCAACACAAAAGAACATATCCGAAGCGATAACTAGACTTGTATGATGTACTAATATCCCTCTACCTTCAGCATTCGTAATCATATTCAGGCAGTCGGATAACTGTTACTGTCAACCTGAATCATGATTACTTATTATATTCCTTGAGTCCCATTCTCTTCTCATGATTACCAAACATGTTGATAACTCTTATCAACAAGACTGTAGTACTCAGTAATCGACTTGGTGACATTCTCAAGGGATTGTTTACTCTAAAACAGAGGGTAGATTCTGTCTTGACAATATATGGTCACAACCCTATGAACATGACATACCCAAGATACCCAGGTGTTGATCTTCTGTGGACCTCACTGATTGGTAAGTCAAAGCAGCCATATCCACAGCCTGTGTTCATAATTGTCGCAAGATTGAGAACACGTACCTTATACAAGTTATGAGTTCCTATTGACTGTTTGACAGCATTAAGTGTCAATAGGAAAGCTCAGGTCTGTCAATGTACTATAAGCATTAACATATTAACTAAGAGTGACACTCTAATGATTGAGATTAATCACTCCATCCAATGGTAGTTAATTATGCTACAGTGTATACCTGATGAGATATCTAGTCTCATCATCCACTGTGACAAGCTTTAAGTATCAAAGAATGGTAATTCATATCTCACTTGTATGTATCTCATACACACACGAATTACCTACTATGATACTTAAGGATTGAAAATCATCTCATGAAATAAACATACATCACTAAATGTAAAGCCGATATCCATATATTAAAATGCCAATGTCTCACACATAAAGTAATGGTTTGAGGGCACAATCCCAACAAACTCCCACTTGCACTCACAACCATACAGGATTACATCTAAGACCTAGACTATCTAGATGACGATCAAAGACCTTTTGGAATCTTTATCTGACATAAAGTCCGAGTCAGTGTATCTTACTGGAATTAACTCACTACCACCGTACATAAGCATGTAATCTTTAGTCCTTCTCAAGTACTAAAGAATGTGCTTAACGGCTGTCCAGTGCTCTGGACCTGGATTCGACTGATACCTGCTAACCCTGCCAATGGAAAAACATATATCTGGTCTAGTGCATAACATCGCATACATGAGACTTCCCACCGCTGAGGCGTAGGGAATTCCTGACATGTGATTCCTCTCCTCCTGTGTCTTAGGACACTGTTCCTTATAGAACACTAAACCATGCCTGAAAGGTAACAAACCTTTCTTCGAATTATCCATTGAAAACCTAGTCAGCACATTATCGATATAACCAGCTTGAGATGATCCCATTATCTTTCGCTTGCGATCCCGAAAGAGCTTTATCCCAAGAATATAGCTCGCCTCTCCTAGGTCCTTCATATCGAATGTACTAGCTAGCCAAACCTTGACCATTGACAATGCCGCTACATCATTCCCAATGAGTAGAATGTCGTCAACGTAAAGCACAAGAAAAGCCACTACTTTCCCTTCACACTTCTTGTATACACAAGGTTCATCCAGATTCTGTATGAAACTAAACGACTTGACGGCTCGGTCAAATCGGATGTTCCAACTCCTAGATGCCTGCTTAAGCCCATAAATGGACTTTTGCAACTTACATGCCAAGTTACCTTTCCGACCAGCTATGAACCCTTCTGGTTGCTACATATAGATGTCCTCCTCAGTATTGCCATTCAAGAATGCAGTCTTGACGTCCATCTGCTAGATCTCATAATCTAGACATGTAGCAATGGATAAGAGTATTCTGATGGACTTGAGCATGGCTACTGGCAAGAAGGTTTCCTCATAGTCAATGCGCTCCCTCTGAGTATAACCTTTTGCTACAAGCCTAGCCTTAAAGGTCTCAACCTTTCCATCAGATCCTCTTTTTCTCTTATAGACCCACTTGCAACCAATGGGTTTAATATTGGCTGGAAGTTCTATAAGATCCCAGACCTGATTAGAATTCATAGATTCCAATTCAGCCTTCATAGCTTTAACCCAATGAACTGAATCAACATCAGCCATTGCCTCTTCGTATGTGGTAGGATCAGATTCAGACTCTATGGAGACAGCTTCAAAAACTTCTCCTAAGAACATGTATCTATTAGGCTGACTAATAATCCTCCCACTATGACGAGGTACTGGTACGAAAATGGGTGAAGAAGTGGTGTTTTCTTGATTTACATCGTTATTAACTGCGGGTTGGACTGAGGGCTCTCCTTCTATCTCTCTAAGATCTATCCTTCCCTTAGGTTTATGGTTCATGATATAATCATCTTCCAAGAAAACAGCATTTGTACTAACAAACACTTTCTGTTCTCTTGGATCATAAAAATACCATCCATAAGTACCCTTTGGATACCCTACAAAGTAACATACTTCTGATCTAGAATCCAACTTGCTCATCTTTCCTTTCAGCACATGTACCGGACACCCCCATATCCGGAGATGTTGCAAAGAAGGCTTGCGCCCAATCCACATCTCTCGTGGTGTCCTGGGAACAGATTTGCTTGGTACTAGATTTAGTATGTAAGTAGCGGTTTCCAAAGCATAACCCTACAGGAATGATGGCAACTCAGAATAACTCATCATCGACCTAGTCATGTCTAAAAGAGTCTGATTCCTTCTCTCTGCTACACCGTTCTACTGAGGCGTACTAGGTGCAGTCAACTGTGATAGAATCCCATTCTGTACGAGGTGATCAATAAACTCATTAGAGAGGTACTCGCCATCTCGATCAGATCGAATGGCCTTGATATGTGTGTCCAATTGCTTCTCCACTTCAGCCCTAAACTCTTTGAACTTTTCAAAGGCTTCAGACTTATGCTGTATTAGGTACACATATCCATACCTAGAGTGGTCATCAGTAAATGTTATGAAATACTCATAACCACCCCTTGTTCTAATATTTATTGGTCCACACACATCTGTATGAACTAATTCCAACAATGCATTGGTTCTATTGCCCTTTCCTGGAAAGGTTCTTTTGGTCATCTTACCCTCTAAACAAGACTCGCAGACTTCCATTGGTTCGAGAACCAAATCGCCTAAGATCCCTTCTTTGACTAGTCTGCCAATCCTATTTAGATTGATATGTCCAAGCCTCATATGCCAAAGCCTTGTTGGATTAGTGGAAGGTCCCTTTCTTTTAGATGGTACAGTTACCACTGAGTTATTAAGTTCCATGCAAGAGTCTTTAGAAATATTGGGAGTAATCACATACAAACCATTTGATTTAACACCAGAACATATAAAAAAAAACTATTTCTTTTAATCACAACTTCAGTTCCAAAATGAAAGGACTAACCATTATTCGATAAATTAGAAACTGAAATTAAATTACGTCTCATTGAAGGGACGTAAAGTACATCTGATAAAATCAAAACTTTATTGTCTAGAAATTCTAAAGCTACGACTCCTATAGCAACCGCAGAAACGGTTACGCTAGAACCTAGAGTAAGTACGATTTCCCCATCACTGCACCTCCTGGTTGATCTGAACCCCTGCAATGAATTACAGATATGGTTAGTCGCACCAGAATCAATGCACCAAGTGTTTGAAGTATCCGTTATAAAACTTACTTCAATCATATGTGATTCAATCATACCTTGAACTCTTGTAGCTAAGAATTCTGGACAGTTCCTCTTCCAGTGGCCCTTGTCGCCGCATTGAAAACACTTTCCTTTGCCTTGGCCACCCACCTTCCCTTTGCCCTTACCTTTTTCCTTAGATTTTGCAATCTTAGGGACCGGTCCAACACTTGAGCCACCAGTGCCAGCCTTCTTCTTCCCTTTCTTTCCTTTCAGTGTATATCGGGAAAAAGAAGCACTTTTCTCAACATTCAAAATGTTGACCCCAGGCTTGATCACCCCTTCTGCTGCGAGTAAAGAACTCATTAATTCGCTCATTGAGAAATTCATTTGATTCATATTATAATTAAGTTTCAATTGAGCGAATAAAGGTGACAGCGAATTGAGGATCATATCAACTTGGGTTTTTGCATCGATGTTGGCACCTAGGGTCTCCAGCTCATTTAAATAACCAATCATTTTTAAAACATGTTCCTTGACTGGAGTCCCTTCCGACATCTTTACACTCATTATCTTCTGCATGGCTACCTGTCTAGTAGGCCTGCCATGCTCCCCAAATATATTTTTCAGGGATGTGATAATGTCACTGGCAGAATCGTTCGATTGGAATTGGTATTGCAATACGCCAACCATTGAGGCCAGAATGTAGCAACGAGTCATTCCATTCGACTTCTTCCATTTGTCGAACTTGCGTCTGACAGCTGCCGAAGCATTTGCCGCGGGTTCTTCAGGGCTTAGGGTGGTGAGGATATATATGTGATCCTCCGCAGTTAACATGATGTCAAGGTTATATTTCCATTCAGTGTAGTTGTTTCCAGTTAACTTGTTTTGAGTGAGTATGGTGGCAAGTGGACTAAATGCAGATCCAGACATTATGATTACTAAAAATCAAACAAACAAAATAAATATGGATATCAGAATTTGACAGTTTGAAATAAAAGAATCCTTAAAAAACTCTTATTTTAAAACAAAGTCGCCTGAATATCGAAACAAAAGATTAAAGCCTCCGTGTGGTGGTCAATGTTCGATCTTTCGATTAATCATGACTTGTCCGCTATACAACTCTTGCAAAACAAGTTATGACTCCCAAACCTTTTTGATCTCTAAGTTTCTGAATAATGCCCCATGTGGGATCCCTTATCCATAGTTTAGCTAGTGTGTACCATTAACTAAGATCCAATTACAACCGTCTCAAGTAGTGCCTCCGTGTGGTGGTCACCCTCTAATACGTCTGATTGATCCTATCAAAGGAAGTTCACATCTAGTAACCAATGAGTAATGCACCCTCCGTATGGAATGATCACCCCTGGTGAGGTAACACAGAATGCACCACTCATCTTATAGTGAACCGTTAATGGAAGATCGTGGGTGTTATTAATAAGACCCTCTCCCACTAGGTTTAGTAAATAAGGATTTTGCTTTTGAAAAAAATTGTTTCCATACATTACCCATAAACATCCAATGTTTACTAATGCGTTGAAACGGTTTTTGAACTTTATTTTAGAAAACTTGTTTTACGTGCATGCAAGTAGTAACAATATAATTAAATGCCAATCACAAACCAAGCACATAAAACAAAAAACTAAAATTGAAAATAAAGATGTCCAAACGATGCCTCTATCTCCCATGGCTCTATCTCCATAGAATCTGCTCTTGGTTTGGTCGCCTCCACCTCTATCTTCATGGATAAAGGCTCATTGCTCCATCTTCATGGATTTTCTAATTCTATTACATTGGCCCTATGCTTCTTTCAAAGCTTACAATTTATCTGGAAATAGAAATTGCAACAATAAAATAAAAGGCTAGGGAAACCGGTGCGACTTTCCTTTTCGTAGGATTGAAGTCGCAGCGCCCTTTATATATGCCTTAAACCAAACCAATAATAAAACATAATATACACCAATCTCAAACAATTAAATACAAAATTTAAAAGTCTTGGTGCCATGGGAGATAGCGACTAAGCTTGCTGCAAAAGGGTTAGTCGAACACACATCCACGCATATATAACAAACATATATATCTATTAGAACCCCTAATTGATTCACATAGTGCGTAAACTCTTTATGCACTGTATTAGAACTCAAAATAGCACCTCAATTCTCTGTCACACTTCGATCGATCGATAAAGGTTCGATCGATCGAACCTTCGATCGATTGAACAACGTTCAATCGATTGAACTTTCAATTTCACATAAAAGTTTGAAAATTTTATAGAATTATTTGAAATTAAAGTAAATAATTTTTAAAACATTCAAAACTGTGAAAAGAATAGCTGGATAGAGAATCAATCTCGATCGATCAAACCCTATTCAATCGATCGAACAAACCAAAGTTCGATCGCTCGAAACTTGTTCGATCGCTTGAGAATAGAAGATGATCGATCGATCGAGACTACTTCGATCGATCGAATCCATCTTGCATCCAATGCAATCACAGATTTGTATACTGTTGCGATAACACTACAGAAATAGATCTGTGATGATGCAATTTTGAAAACAATTCTAAAATCAACATGCAAATCAAAATAGTGTTCCAAAAATGCATCTATATATCCAAACGAGCGTGGCACTGATACCAATTGATGGAAAAACATGTTTAAATAATTTATAAATGCGCAACGGAAAGATTATGTTCCAAAAACTTGTTAGTAGCCCAAGATCTACTACTCGTCAATTCCATAGATGCATACTACTAGAAGGGACAGGAATTATACCTCAAGTCTTGAACCCAATTCTGATATTCTTCTTACTTGGTGATGTATCAGCCTTCACTAGGTTGTCTTCACCCTTATAACTCCTGCGGATGCTTCCCAGAGAGACTAGAGATGGTGGAATCTCTAATCGAGAGGAAGAAGAAGGTTTGGGGCTCTAAAACAGTTTCTGTAGCTTCTAATTAATAAAATCGATGAACTCCTTTTCCAGAATGCAGCTGCCCTATTTATAGATTCCCAGAACTGACCTAACATTCAATCGATTGAAGGACTTCGATCGATCGAACATTCGATCGATCGAACTATGCTTGATCGATCGAACATTCGATCGATCGAACTATGCTCGATCGATCGAACCTGCCATGACTTCAATCGATCGAACTAGCTTCAATCAATCGAACCTGTCATGACAGCTTCCTTAAGTGTCTTTCCAAGTATCCTGGTGGAGCTAAGAGTGGGAACTCCTAGGCTCTTTATTGTTGGCTCAGATAAGTTGATTAATTCCCATGACCAAACTCTTTGATCAGCAAATTGATCGACTGATCAGTTACGTTTACTCCACTATAAAACGATAACTGAACTCCAACGCAAAAGAACATATCCGAAGCGATAACTAGACTTGTATGTTGTACTAATGTCCATCTACCTTCAACATTCGTAATCATATTCAGGTAGTCGGATAACTGTTACTGTAAACCTGAATCATGATTACTTCTTGTATTCCTTGAGTCCCATTCACCTCTCATGATTACCAAACATGTTGATAACTCTTATCAACAAGACTACAGTACTCAGTAATCGACTTGGTGACATTCTTAAGGGAATGCTTACTCTGAAATAGAGGGTAGATTCTGTCTTGACAATATATGTTCACAACCCTATGAACATGACATACCCAAGATACCCAGGTGTTGATCTTCTGTAGACCTCACTGATTGGTAAGTCAAAGTAGCCATATCCACAGTCTGTGTTCATAATTGTCGCAAGATTGAGAACACGTACATTATACAAGTTATGAGTTCCTATTGACTGTTTGACAGCATTAAGTGTCAATAGGAAAGCTCAGGTCCGTCAATGTTAAGCACTAGCATATTAACTAAGAGTGACACTCTAGTGATTGAGATTAATCACTTTATCCAATGGTAGTTAATTATGCTACAGTGTATACCTGATGAGATATCCAGTCTCATCATCCACTGTGACAAGCTTTAAGTATCAAAGGATGGTAATTCATATCTCACTTGTATGTATCTCAAACACACACGAATTACCTACTATAATACTTAAGGATTGAAAATCATCTCATAAAATAAACATACATAACTAAATGTAAAGCCGATATCCATATTAAAATGCCAATGTCTCACACATAAAGTAATGGTTTGAGGGCACAATCCCAACAGATCCTCTGGCTCATCTCATGACTATTTGGTCTTGCCCACATACTATTCCCAAAACTTATCAAACTTACCTAAGTTCCATACTAATATCGACACATGACCATTCCTATGTGGCCTGACCACTCTGAATAAAACGAAAGGGATAACGAACTTATTTACGAATGGCATGATAACAGATGTCATAACTTTAATCCAATATTCACAATCATGCTTATCTTTGGTATTACATTATCCTTGCTTATCCCAATAGTCGCATAGTAAAAGTCTGAATCAATAAACGAATGATCAAACCCTACATATGATAAACAAAAGAAACACAATCAGGTTCTGCAAAGTTTGATCGATTGAAACTGTTTCAATCGATTGGGAAAAATAAGGTTCAAGCGATTAAAGTCTTTTTGATTGATTGAACGGTCGATCAATTGAACCCAATTCAATCACTCGAGAGTCATCTTCTCTAGCAGTTCTGGACAGTGAACGTCCAGAAGTGCTAGGGTGTGTTTGGGTCTATTTATTTATGTATAAAACTTGTAAAACATCATATCAATGGCACCGAGTGAGTTTAGAACACACCGAACGTTGTAAGAGCGTGTTTGGCAAGCTTTGAGCTCCTCCAATTGCCCCTCTCTCTATCTCTCTCTCTCTCTCTCAGCCTCTGTCTCTCTCTTTCTACTTCTCCTTCTTCTCTTCTGCTTCTTCTTCTTTTTCTTCTTTGTCTCGTTTGTCTCTCTCTCCTCTCTCACAGAATGTATATATCTGTGTATATGTATATGGATGTGTATATATATACCATTCTCTCTCTCTCTCTAAACTCTCAAAGCTTGGGCAAAACAAACTTCACACACACAATGACCAAACATATATATAGGCAAGGGAGGAAAGACAGGTGGCATTCCAACACACAAAACTGGGATAAGAATTCTGCTAAGTTCGATCGATTGAAACTTCTTCGATCGCTTGAGAACAGATAGGTTAGGTTCGATCGATCCAGACTGATTTGATCGATAGAAAAAGGGAACACGTAATAAATTCATGTCGGCAGATTTTCGATTGCTTGAACAGGGTTCGATCACTTGAACACAAAATAAGTTCGATCGATCGAACCAACTTCGATGGATTGAAAGTGAAACTTCAAGTAGGGTCCAGGGAGGTTTATAGAATCTTATGTATTATAATATTATTATACAATCCAAATACACAGGATATTACACCACATGCTTTAAGAGTGGTACTACGGAGTGTCTTAGTTCAATAATGAAATGGCAATAGCATGACCGTATATATATATATATAAATAAATGTTTTACCTAAAACAATTGTTTGACACATGAATTTAGAACTATGCACATTGATACGCCCAGAAATATTCTGCTACAGTCCAACCTCCACGTCAGAAAGCGAAGGACTCGGATTATTCAGAAAGGGAGCTTGTGGCCCACTGATCCCGAGGCTCAGTTTGATAACCCGGGCATACGGCGCAGCTGCTCTTCACGAGGCTCAGTTTGATAACCAAGCCACACCGCAGTTTTCTAAATCAATCAGAAGACTAATGGAAAGTGTGAATAGTTTCCTAAGCCACTTAGGAAACCTCCCATGATTTATGCTCATCAAATTGTAATTAGATGAGGCTTCCTTATCTAATCAGTTGCCTTATGCGGGTGGTCTCTTGCACCTATAAAAGGGGCCACTCACCCCCATTAAGGGGATGGCATTCTTAACTAAAAGAATAGCATTCATACAGATTTCATACGCATACACCCGGCCGGTATTACTGGTAGTGCCGCCCAATTGTTGGCTCACCAAGCCCGCCGGTGATCTGCTAGTGAAGCGCAGTGACGCACCCGTGGACGTACGTCACCTCATTAACGGAGCCGAACCACATACAATCGATTGTGTCCCCATATCTCTCTTCTTAATCTCTCTTACCAATTTTCGACATCATCACACATTATAATATGCCAATATTCTTTCAATTTTAAATACTTGCATTATACAAATATAATCTATATTATAAATTAGAACTTTGTCCTACTAAGACAAGTGACTTAGACAAGAAAATATGATTAAAATGGTATTTTGCTGTCTGGGATTGATGATTGGGATTGCTAACATTAACCCAATTCCCCCAAACCTATCTATCCCAACACATCCCACTCGCTCTCTCTCTCTCTCTCTCTCTCTCTCTCTCTCTCTCTCTCTCTCTCTCTCTCTGCTTCACCAACACCGAACCACCACAGGGTCTTCTTCTCCCTCTCTCGCCTCTCCTCTCCTCTCGGCTCCACCTCCCTCCCCACACGTCTCTCTCTCTCTCTCTCTCTCTCTCTCTCTCTCTCTCTCTCTCTCTTACACGGATCAGATTTCTTGAAGATTTCTATCTCTTCACAAACAAACTCCAATACATTCTCTCTCTCTCTGACAGGAATCAAAATTCTTGAAGTATGAAGCTTTTGTTTTTTGATTTCTCTCTCTCTTCACAAACAAACCCTCTCTCTCTCCCCACCAATCAACCCGTGCCCGATGGCACTACCGAGAAAAAAAAGGGTTTACAATATTATGGTTATACATTTAAAAATATACGAAGATTGCAAGATCGAGCAGGTGCGATTTGTTGACAAGACGATCAAATCTCTCAGGTAATCCCTCAAGGATAGGTGGTATTAATTTTAATTTTTCATGTGAAGGTGTTTCTGATTGGGTTTTCCTGATTTGGGGTTTCAAACATAGGTTGACAATGGAGGAACTAATATCTGCCAACTCCGGCGTCGACCGAAGAAACCCATATCTCTTTTTCTCAATCGGTACTGAATTTGCTTTCCATTACATCTTTCACTTATAGATCTCATCTCTCTATTTCTCATTTCTTCAGTTAATTATGACCAAGAGAGTACATGAATGTGTAGTTGGTCTTCCATTTAACATGCAGGTGTTTAGGGTCAAATCTCATGTGGTAAAAGGGATCACTTCCATTCATATGAAGTCAATTTTTCAGAGAGTAAATCGGATCAAATGTTAATAGGTACCGTATCTTTATCATTTTTTTTAATGTAAAGTACTGCATCATTATCTAATCTTGATTGTTATCTATATAAAATGAGTTTGTCTCTAAATAACAGTATTGGTAGTTTTTGTACATATCGAAACCATCTTATTGCTAATCAAGTGCTCTAAATTTGTTACTCTTTCAATTCCTATACAGTTTTTTGAGTTTGATTATTACTATTATTCACATGCACAGATTCAAAGGAAAGAGAGAGAGAGAGAGAGAGAGAGAGAGAGAGAGAGAGTGTGTGTGTGTGTGTGTGTGTGTGTGTGTGTGTATGTGTGTGTGTGTGTGTTCTCAGACTAACTTTAACAAGTTTGCAGAGTTGTGGAAATTCCTTTTGTTCACTCCTCCTTCAAGTTTGGTAAGTTCAATTGGATTTTGGAATATGTCAGTGGTCATACCATGCTGAAATCATTCAATAAGCAGTTCACGATTCGAGTTATTATTGCGAAAGTTTTTTTTTTTCATTGACAATCTCAAATTTTCTCGACCACCAAATTTTTCATTGCAAATTTTTTTTTTTTTCATTGACAATCTCAAATTTTCATTGACTTCTTAGATTCAATTAGATTGTAGGTCCTTTAACATTGACTTGCATTTTGAGTACTGGTTTATCAATTGTGGAGCTATTTTTTTTAGGCTTTAGGACTTTTTTTCTTCGATGTTGTGGTTTTCAGTTTTTATTTTCTTTCTTTTTTTTCTCCCTTAAAGTGCTGGCAGAAAACGTGTTTGGTAATCATTTCCATTCAGTTTTTTTGTTTTTTGTACTAAGAATGTGGGGTAATTGTTTCTGTTATGCTAAAGTTCAATTGTTGTGTAATGTCCACTTTGAACGTGTCTATTGATGTTTGAAACCAGAATTTGGTGTCGGTATTTCATATGGATTCTTTTCTAGCTATGATCTCCGAAGAAAAAGCAGTTAGCCCGGAAATTTCACGTGGGTAATTATAGTTTAGGTAACTTTTCACAGAAAATATGTTTTTCGCTTTTCAACTTTATTTGGGTAATTATAGTTCTCCATCTGTGTGATGTATTGTCATGTGGATTTAATACACCATTTAATCAATCAATTCATAGATACGGAATTTACGGTATAATACAAGATTACGAGATCACAATACTATGAATTTATAATTACACCATCCTATGTTCCCCTAAATAGTCATACCTCCTATCTTTGTGAGAAACTCGAGTGTCATCACTAATAGTTTATGTTCTTTTATTAGTATTCGAATAGTTCATGACTTATTACTGTTAGGAAACTGCGTTCCCAGAATCCGTTGACAGTGGGTATAAGTTGGTACTGCAAAAAATTTCATGAAATCTATAATAACCCTACAAGGCGGAACTAGGGTTACCTTGAACTGCAAAATTGGATTGCTGTAGTAGACGAATCGAGAACACGGGCTCGATAACAGCTCACGATCTTCTACCGTATTCCTTTGCTGCCAGAATATCGAACTGAGTGTGGGCTCTTTCGAAATCCTTTTAGTTTTCTGCTCTTCCCTCTTTACGTTCTATTTTCTATTCCCAGTTATAACACTCTCTTTGATTGTTGTGATGATTCAATCCTGATCACATTGATCCGACAAAGATGTGTTCGTCAGGAGGATCAAACGATCTCCGATTTACTTGAATTTTTAACAGCAGCTCCGTCTCGACGTCAGGAACGTTGTGTAAAAAATTCAGCAACTTTCGATCAGTATCGAGCAGTCCGAAGCTCTTTTAGTGAGCATTGTCCGACGCTAGCGATCTACACTCCTATGTCTCTTGAATGCTCACAGAGACTAGGGTTTGGTGGAAACCCTTCTAGAAGAAAGCTAGGAGGTCAAGGGAAGCTTAGAATATGAAATCATGCAACCTGAGAGAAGAGCCAAGGCAGCATATATATAGGCTACGATAGGGACCATAAGAAGTCAATAAGGAATAGGCTTCCTTATGGAATTAGGAAACCCTAATTCGAACTGAATCAGATTCCTATTTCCATAAATTATAATTCATACCACTAAAGAATTATAATTGCACTCCTACCCTTATCTCAAAAATATATTTCGAGCTCCATGTTATTAAATGCTTATTATCTCCCCATGTTAAGATTATAGATATCCATTAATTAAATATAATTACTGACAATCATATTTAATTAATTTCTTAAAATTCCTTGAGATCCTCTGCTTAACTTATCTGATATGTCGGATACAAAATCCACCTGCAGGGTTTGACATAATCAAAACTTATAAGCTTTCTCAAGGGGATATCATCAATCCCAAAATTGAGACATGGATTCCATCATTAATTAATATCCACCACACAATTAATATTGCCACCCAATCCAATGAGATATTGACCCATTTAAGGATCTCACCCTTTTAGGGATCAAAGTATAAATATCAAATGTACGTGTCTATAAATTAAATTAGGATTTAGAGCATAAGCACTCATAATAGCCATGAGGTATTAATTATCTTATAAGTCAGTATAAAGATAATTACCCCAAGTCGATCCTGTTTAATACACAAAATGTACCAGCATGGTGAGTTGAAACTATACCATTTCCCGCAGTCAAGACAAACCTACTACAACACCATGCTGCAGTCCTACCGATGGTGTGTCCAATCCCATCTAAGACTGTAAACCAAAATCTTACATTCTATAATATCTGATGGCCTGATCTTCCGTGTGTAAGCCGAACTGTACACACCAAACCACCTACTATATAGAATGAGAGACACACATTAAATAAATAATATAAGACAAACATTGCCCACACAGATTCTCATAAAAAATGGATTAACTGATTTTATTAAATGAATAATAAATCAACTACATAAAGCATGGCTTTTAGTATATATCCCTAACAATCTCCCACTTAGACTCAAAGCCATGAAGTGGCACACCTCACTCCAACTAATGGCTCTACCTCCTAGGGTAAACACATATCCTGAGGTAGACTTTCTGGAATCCCTATCTGACATGAAATCAGAATCTGTGTACCCAATGGGTACAAGACTGTCTGCTTGGTAAACTAACATATAGTCTCGAGTCCTTTTCAGGTACTTGAGAATATTTTTCACCACAGTCCAATGTTCTTGCCCTGGATTAGACTGATATCTACTAACCATGCCAACAGCAAAGCAGATGTCAGGTCTAGTACATAGCATAGCATACATTAGGCTTCCTACTGCCGAGGCATAAGGAACTGCCTTCATCTTCTCTATCTCATCAGGTGTCTTAGGACACTGATCCTTAGATAGAGTAATTCCGTGTCTGAAGGGAAGGAATCACTTCTTGGAATCTTGCATGCTAAACCTTGCAAGAATATTGTCAATATAAGTGCCTTGTGACAAGCCCAACATCTATTCTTGCGATCTCGCATAAGCTTGATCCCTAGGATATGACCGGCTTCTCCCAAGTCCTTCATATCGAATTGACTGGATAACCATACCCTTACAGAAGATAATACCCCCACATCGTTTCCGATTAGCAAGATATTATCCACATATAGTACTAAGAACACCACCACTCTTTCATCATGTTTCTTGTACACACAAGATTCATCCGCACATTGATCAAAACCAAAAGACTTGATTGCTTGATCAAAGCGGATATTCCAAGACCTAGATGCCTGCTTAAGTCCATAAATGGACTTCTTAAGCTTGCACAACATGTGTTCTTGGCCCTTCGCAATGAACCCGTCTGGTTGCATCATATAGATGCACTCGTCAAGATTTCCATTTAGAAATGCTGTCTTGACATCCATTTGCCAAATTTCATAATCGAAATGTGCATCAATGGATAAGAGAATCCGGATAGACTTCAGCATTGCCACCGGCGAAAAAGTTTCCTCATAATGGATTCCTTCTTTTTGAGTGAACCCTTTCGCAACAAGCCTTGCTTTAAAGGTTTCCACCTTACCATCTGCTCCTCTCTTCTTCTTATAGATCCACTTACATCCAATGGGTTTTATTTTATTGGGTGGTTCTACAAGATCCCAGATTTGATTGGAGTACATGGACTCCATTTCAGACTTCATAGCCTTTTGCCAAAGATCTGCATCTTTATCTTGGAGTGCTTCATTGTAGTTACAGGGGTCGGTACCTTGTTCATCAGGGACCCGGTCATAAGACTCTCCCAAGAACATATACCGGTCAGGTCGAATAATAACCCTCCCACTACGACGAGGCACAACCCGTGTCTGTGCATCACTGATATTTCGTTGTGAAGATTCTGAACCTAATACACCATTATCTACACATTGTACTGGTTCAGGAACCTGCGTGTTAATGGTTGGTTCGGGATCTACACGAGTTTCGATAATCCTCCCACTACGACGTGGTAATGGAATATCGATAACTCTTTCTTGTGGTGTTTCTTCTCGTACCGTTGGTATCGAAGAAGTATGTCTCGGTGTCTTTCCTCTCATTTCCTCTAGAACAATACAGCTTCTGGGCTTGTGGTCCATAACATAGTCCTCTTCTAAGAATATGGCATTGGTGCTAACAATAACCTTCTGATCCTTAGGACTATAAAATAGACCACCTTTAGTTCTTCTTGGATACCCAACAAAGAAACATACTTCTGTTCTTGATTCCAACTTTTCTACGTTCCCTTTCAGCACATGTGCTGGACTACCCCAGATCCGAACATGCCGCAGACTAGGCTTTCTCCCAGTCCACAATTTCGTGGGAGTAGTAGGTACTGACTTAGAAGGTACCAAGTTTAGAATGTATGCGGTTGTCTCTAACGCGTGTCCCCAAAAGGAAATTGGTAAATCCGAATAACTCATCATAGATCTTACCATGTCCATAAGAGTCCTGTTCCTTCTTTCTGCCACACCGTTCTGCTGAGGCATACAGGGTGCAGACAATTGGGATGTAATCCCTTGCTCCAATAAGTATTCCCTAAACTCTCCCAAGAGGTACTCTCCACCACGATCAGATCGTAGTGTCTTGATACATTTACCTAGACGCTTCTCCGTTTCAGCCTTGAAGTCTTTGAATTTCTCAAAGCATTCAGACTTACGCCGCATCAAATAAATGTACCCATACCTTGAGTAATCATCGATGAATGTGACAAAGTACTCAAATCCCCCTCTTGCTTGGACAGTCATCGGACCACACAAATCAGAGTGAACCAGTTCCAACGGCTCTTTTGCTCTATAGCCCTTGGCCGAGAATGGCCTCTTGGTCATTTTACCTTCCAAGCAGGATTCACAAACTGGAAGTGCCTCCACTTCCAATGAGCCTAATGGCCCATTTTGAACCAGTCTTTGAATCCTTTTCAAATTAATATGACCAAGGCGTAAGTGCCAAAGATGCGTTTAGTTCATCCTCGAAGGTTCTTTTATCTTAAATGGCAAACTATTTGTGTTATTCAATTCATTAAGTTGCAGTATAGGAGAGATAGGATTTATAATATAAAGATCATCCACCAATTGACCAGAACAAATAAAACGTTTATTTTCTTTAATAACTACTACTTTATTAAAATGAACTGAATATCCATTCTTTACTAAACTAGAAACTGAAACTAAATTCCTTCGAATAGAAGGTACATAAAAGCAATTTCTTAATATTAAATTCCTATCTCTACCAAAACTAAGATGTAGATCTCCTACTACAACTACTGCTACTCTCATAGCATTTTCCATATATAGATAAATCTCTCCATCACTGAGCTGCCTGGTTCCCTGGAACCCCTGCAAAGAATTGCATACATGATCAGTGGCTCCAGTATCTACACACCAGGTACCGGTAGATCGGACCGCTAAACACGATTCAACAACTAGTAAATGAGATCGATTTACCTTGATTGTTCTGTCTGGCGAGATAAACTGGACATTGCTTCTTCCATTGTCTTGGCTGCTTGCAAACAAAACATTTGCCTTTAGGCTTTCCCGGTTGTCCTCGTGGCCTTTGGATTAGTGGAGGACCCGCGGCCTTCTTTTGAGCCTTTTTCATTTTCTTCTTGCCTTTCGGCTTTGAAGTAGAACCTTTCTCAAATACAAGAGCACTCCCTGACTTTCTGTTGAGACCCTCAGCTGCCTGAAGTTCTTTAAGCAGCTCCGCCAAGGTATATTTAAATTTATTCATGTTGTAATTGAGGCGGAATTGCTTAAAAGACTCTGGCAGTGACTGGAGTACGATATCGACCTGGGTTTCCCCGTCAATTTCAGCTCCAAGGATCTCTAGTTCATTAAGAAGAGATATCATCTTAAGAACATGATCCCTTACAGGCGTCCCCTCAGCCATGGTTGTGTTGATCAAGTCTTTCATAGCAACCTGCCTAGCAGCATGACTTTGATCCCCGAACATCTCTCGGAGGCTCTCCATCATGTCATAGGCACTGATCATTGACTGATGCTGATGTTGCAGAATATTTAACATGGATGCCAAAATGTAACACCGCGCCATCTCATCAGCCTTGACCCATTTCTTGTAAGCCTGGGTTTCCTCAGCGGTTGCCCCCTCACCAGGTTGCTCAGGACATTCTTGAGTAAGCACAAACTTGTACTCTTCAGCAGTTAACACAATATCCAAATTCCTTTTCCAGTCTATATAGTTTGGTCCAGTAAGTTTGTTTTCTTTAAGTATAACAACAAGTGGATTGAAAGTACCCATTTGAAAGCCTGAGAATCACATAACATAAATAATTACGTTTGGGCAAAATTTACTATGGATTCGAGTTGAAAATATTGGTTCCCTCTACCATATTTGAAAGGAATCCGCCAGCAACCTGATACACCGCGAATAGTATGACTCGATGGGAAGCCATATACTATCCATCATTTGTTCAGATAGACAATTGCCTTTTAATTTTACTATCCAGGCAATGTACTTTGCCTAATAAAATTAAACTGCTGACTTGCTTTGGTCCTATAAATAATAACAGTGACTCAGATGGAGAGGATATTATTATTTATAGCTAAGTGTATACCATCACTTAATTCTAGGTCAAGAGTTCTGTGAGGAACACCTCTGATGGAGAGGTGACCCACACCAACAATCACCCAAAACATTCTTTTAAAGAAGTTTGTACTGATGATTCCATGATCAACTGCATCCGATGGGGAGGATGACACTAGAGCCATCACATAAAATTAATCATATCATCTACAAACCAGTGATGGAGACCATGGGATTTATACTTGATAAATTCCCTCTCCCACTTAGAATTTTTAAAAAAAATTGAGGGTTGTAATTTTTTAGAAAAACTTGTAATTTAATTAATAAAAAATAATGGAATACTTGACAAGGATTAATTCATCCTTACTTGTGAAACCCACATGTGTAGATAATAAAATTATTCTATTCTCATGATTTTAGAAAATAAGTACTTATGTTTTCAAATTATGGAATTAGTTTTATTTCTAAATACACATGTAGTTGTCCATCATTTTAAATTAATATAAATTAAACATGCAGCTAGACATCTGAAATAGGTCTAGGAACAATTATCCATGTTGTCCTATTCATTAAACATGAAACAATAATAATCATTCAATCACACATAAATAAGGGAACCACAATAAAATAGGAATCCCACTATTATGGTCAAGCTGCAACTCTTGTGAAGAAATCTTCATGGAACCCGATTAGCTCTATGTCGCAACTACGCAACTGCCTTCCAGAACTGTTTTCTGAAATAGCCTCCAGAAATTGCCTCTAGATTGCTTTCTGAAACTGCTTGTAAACTATCTTCACGAACTGTCTTCACAGATTTACTTGAGATATATTACACAAACCCTATGCCTCCATAAAGGAGTTCACATGCTATTTCTTTGCAGTAAATTAACCACACATCAATCAAGCGTGGGATCCAATACACACAAATCCTATGCCTCCATAAAGGAGTTCACATGCTATATTAAAACAGCAAAATTAACCACGGATAAAACCATCGTGGGATCCAATCACACAAAATCAGTGACCATAATAGTGGAATAAGAACGCTGCAAAACAAGGGTTAGCACAGCTCTACGTTCTATCCATCCATCAAAACACGCATAAGATCTGTTTTATTGGACAACATGGTTGCGTCCAACCCATACGCAGAATCAACGTTGCTCTGATACCACTGTTAGGAAACTGCGTTCCCAGAATCCGTTGACAGTGGGTATAAGTTGGTACTACAAAAAATTTCATAAAATCTATAATAACCCTACAAGGGCGGAACTAGGGTTACCTTGAACTGCAAAATTGGATTGCTGTAGTAGACGAATCGAGAACACGGGCTCGATAACAGCTCACGATCTTCTACCGTATTCCTTTGCTGCCAGAATATCAAACTGAGTGTGGGCTCTTTCGAAATCCTTTTAGTTTTCTGCTCTTCCCTCTTTACGTTCTATTTTCTATTCCCAGTTATAACACTCTCTTTGATTGTTGTGATGATTCAATCCTGATCACATTGATCCGACAAAGATGTGTTCGTTAGGAGGATCAAACGATCTCCGATTTACTTGAATTTTTAACAGCAGCTCCGTCTCGACGTCAGGAACGTTGTGTAAAAAATTCAGCAACTTTCGATCAGTATCGAGCAGCCCGAAGCTCTTTTAGTGAGCATTGTCCGACGCTAGCGATCTACACTCCTATGTCTCTTGAATGCTCACAGAGACTAGGGTTTGGTGGAAACCCTTCTAGAAGAAAGCTAGGAGGTCAAGGGAAGCTTAGAATATGAAATCATGCAACCTGAGAGAAGAGCCAAGACAGCATATATATAGGCTACGATAGGGACCATAAGAAGTCAATAAGGAATAGGCTTCCTTATGGAATTAGGAAACCCTAATTCGAACTGAATCAGATTCCTATTTCCATAAATTATAATTCATACCACTAAAGAATTATAATTGCACTCCTACCCTTATCTCAAAAATATATTTCGAGCTCCATGTTATTAAATGCTTATTATCTCCCCATGTTAAGATTATAGATATCCATTAATTAAATATAATTACTGACAATCATATTTAATTAATTTCTTAAAATTCCTTGAGATCCTCTGCTTAACTTATCTGATATGTCGGATACAAAATCCACCTGCAGGGTTTGACATAATCAAAACTTATAAGCTTTCTCAAGGGGATATCATCAATCCCAAAATTGAGACATGGATTCCATCATTAATTAATATCCACCACACAATTAATATTGCCACCCAATCCAATGAGATATTGACCCATTTAAGGATCTCACCCTTTTAGGGATCAAAGTATAAATATCAAATGTACGTGTCTATAAATTAAATTAGGATTTAGAGCATAAGCACTCATAATAGCCATGAGGTATTAATTATCTTATAAGTCAGTATAAAGATAATTACCCCAAGTCGATCCTGTTTAATACACAAAATGTACCAGCATGGTGAGTTGAAACTATACCATTTCCCGCAGTCAAGACAAACCTACTACAACACCATGCTGCAGTCCTACCGATGGTGTGTCCAATCCCATCTAAGACTGTAAACCAAAATCTTACATTCTATAATATCTGATGGCCTGATCTTCCGTGTGTAAGCCGAACTCTACACACCAAACCACCTACTATATAGAATGAGAGACACACATTAAATAAATAATATAAGACAAACATTGCCCACACAGATTCTCATAAAAAATGGATTAACTGATTTTATTAAATGAATAATAAATCAACTACATAAAGCATGGCTTTTAGTATATATCCTGATGATGCCAAAAATTGGTAAGGGTAATCCAGACAGAAAATAAAGCCACAAAAGATTTGTGTGTAGTTCGGTCCCGTTAACGAGGTGACCTACATCCACGGGTGCGTCTGTGCGCGTCTCACTAGCAAATCACCAGCAGACCTGGTGAGCCGACAATGATGGGCGGCACTACCAGTAATACCGGCCGGGTGTATGCGTGTAAATGGTGAGTTCTCTAGTACAGGCTTGTATGCTTAGAGAGTTGATAGTCGGATCCCTTTTGAGATGGCAGGTGGGCTCTTTTATAGGTGCAAGAGTCCACCCCTACATGGTAAGCTAATTAGATTAGGAAGCCTAATCTAATCGCAAGGGATTTGTACAATGTTTGGAAAGTTTCCTAAGTGGTTTAGGAAACCATTGATTCTTCTTGATAGAGTCATGGTTGTATAAGGAAACAGTTCAGAAACATAACTGATGCCGCATCTCTTGGGGCCTCACCACGACCGCCCGGGTATCCCGGTCGGCAACAGCAGGACACCTCGGGAGCGTGGGCTCCACGCCTCAAATCCGATTTTCCCGGGCCATTGGTTGAACACGTGACGGTTGAACAATTACAGAATATTTCTTGACATATCAGCTGCCCCCCATTTTCAAAGCTGAGATGGCACCTTGTCAGATGAGATTTTAAAATTAAGAACGCCTTTCATATACCGGTCGGGAAAGGACCAGGACTCCCGCCGGAACGGGGCTGACCTGGAATGACCCGGCGACTCATCGACTGAGCGATAACTATACAGGCCCGGTATAGTTCGGACTCAAAGCATCTAGTTCAAGAAGTAACCGAATCTTCCAGCTGGCAGCGAAACCATCACGTCGCGCATTTAATACTCACGCTTTCTGAGGCGATGCCCCACGTGCCCGAAATGACAGTTTCGGCGGGAGAGCATATGAGCCATCCGATCAAACTGGATCCCAACCGTTCGTGCTACTTATATAAGGAGCACTCATTCAACCTTGTTTCTTCACTACACAGCATCAACTGAGTCGCTTGAGCAAAACACTCCGAGCCCCTTCTTTTCTGCCGTCTTCATTTTCCCAGACTTTCATCTACATCAAATGGCTTCGCGTATTGACCTGACATCAGATGAAGGGCTTAAAGCATTCCGGGAGGATTGTCAAATCCCGGACGACGTAGTGGTCCGCCCGTTCATTGAGGGGGAGGAAATAGCCTTTCCCTTCGTCCTCCTCAGCAGCTATCTGCTGCTCATCGTGGGATTGCGCTTTCCCCTTCCGGTCTCCTTTTGCGACTTGCTTGAGGGGTTGCGCATTCCTCTCCATAAGTGCTGCCCAAACGTTGCCCGCCTCCTATGGGGAATATCAGCGCTGAATGAGCGATTGGGACTGTTCCTCCGGCCTGCCGACGTGGCGAGGTGCTACATATTGGGCATCGACAACAGAGGCCCCTACTTCCGCCCCAGGACCGAGGGAAAGGACCTTGTCCGATGCCTGGACTTCCCGAACAAGAACTGGCAGCGGTACCCTTGGGTTGTGGTCGCCGGCAACTGGCTGGAGGATGCCGTTCTCTGTCCTCCGGCAGCTTTTGACCCCGATCTTTTCAAGCAGGCTTTTGCCGCCCTCCGTGGAGTTGCCCCCACTGCTGATGACACCGAGGCGTTTGACCAAGCTATTGAGGCCGGTATGTCGTTCTCATATCTGGCAGGGAGATCTGCAGATGGCGCGGGTGCCGGACCTTCTTCTGCAGCCCCTGCCGTTGTGGCTTCTGGGTCGCGCCGCTATACCCGATCCATGGCGACCGAGGCGCGCCCCTCCGGCAGGGCGGGCCGGTCCGAGGGACCGGTCACCTTGTCCACCAGTAGTGATTCCTCATCATCTGAGGACGTGAGCCCGCCACCAGGCCCATCTAAGAAGGGCAAGGAGAAAGAAGTTAAGGAAGAGTCTCAGCCCCAACCGAAAAGGAGCCGGTCAGAAGCATCCGCCGGTCTTCGCATACCCGGCTCACGGTCGGGCTTCTATCTTGCGAACATGGAGAGCCGTTTGCAGGAGGTGGAGAAGATGGGCACCGAGCTGCAGCTGGACTCCGCCCTTCGGGGGGTGGACGTTCATGCCCTGGAGCTCACCGTAGAGGAGCTGGTGGCGAAGGTGGCGGCCTTAGAAGAGGAGGTCAAGGCTTTGAAAGGCCAAGGACCTTGAAGGCATTTTTTTTTTTTTTTTTTTTTGGGAAGGCTATTATAACTGCCCCCGGCTTCTGTATAGTTCACCCTTTATAGCAATAAAAAGGTCCATGAGGCCAACTTTTTCCTTCACCATGCCCTTCAAACTACTTATCAATTCTGTACGACACTGGGCGGTTAATACCCGACCGGCTTGCAAATGCGCCCGGGTTACAATGGCTCGGGCCCGGACCACTGCTATCCTGTACCAACCAATCATTGGTCAGGTTAGATCCTAACAAGTGGAGACGTGGTCGTAACCGAACCGTTCGCGGACTAACGGAACCGTCTTTCCACATATTTAATGCGCGCGCCTTTTGAGGCGACTCCCCACGTGACTGAAGCGACGGTTTGGGCGGGAACTCTTCTGAACCGCTGGATCTGTTCCGATCCTGGCCGTTCAAGGTCTTTATATAAGGATCGCTCGCCTCGCTTCTCGCATCCCTTTCTGGTCTTCTATTTCAACTTTCATTTCCTTCTTCCTTTCAAAGTAAGGCTGGAGAGAACAAATTTGGTGAAGTTCGAGCGGGAGTGGGATTTCTTCCTTCTTAGATTCTGCGCGTTTTTCGAGTCGGGTGGAACTCTAAGTCTTCTTGATCGAGCGGGTATTTCTTGCGCTGCTTTAAGAGAGTGTTATCTGGTGCTGAGGAGCATCTATTCGTTACCGTTCAGGTTAGTAACTCTGCCCCCCCTGTACATCAGGTTTGGGGTTTCCGATCCGTTCGCCGGTCGTAGTTTGCGTCCGTTCCTTCCCGTCGGAGTGCCAGAGATGGAACACTCCGGCTTCAATTCCGCGTCGAGATCAGAGAGTGACCAGTATCTGTCAGAATCCCCCGGTCCCAGTCTGGGCCGGCTTTCTGAGTCCTTGTCCGACCACCAAAGTGGGGCCAGGATTCCCATTCGTCTGTCCGATAGTGAGTCTTCTGAGGAGGCCCCCGTTGCCTCCATTTCGAGGGGTTCGGGCGACGAGTTGCCTGAGGGGACTGACCGCGCGGTCTTCGCTTGTGAGTCCACCTCTTCCGTCCTGCGCTCTGGAGACCTTCTCCGGATCAGGGAGAGGTACTCCCTCCCTGATGGTTGTGCCCTAGCCGTAAACACCGACGGCGCGCATCTATATTAGTCAGGGTTCGTCACCCTGTTTGAGGACGCTATGATGGCGGGCCTCCGACTTCCGCTTCACCCTGTGGCTCGGGATATGCTGATCTTTCTCGACATCGCTCCCGGTCAGTTGGCCCCCAACGGGTGGAGGTTCCTGATGGGGTGTATATCACTGTGGCCCCAAGTGTTCGGGTATGAGCTTACCCTCCAGGAGTTCCTCTAGGCCCACCGACCATTTCCCGTGCATAATGAATTGGGGTTTTTCTCATTTTCTGCCCGTCCGAGCAGAAAAATTATCGATAGATGCCCTAGCAACAACAAGGGGTGGAAGGGCAAATTCTTCCAAGTGTCCACCCTTCGCCTTTGTGATATGGCCCCAGGGACCCAGCTGAGGACATCCTTGGCTGGGGAGTTGAGGGGTAAGACCACCCTTCCGCGTTTGTCCGTTTCTTTCAATTTTTAAGAACGCAATGGCTTGCTAACTGACTTCATTTCTCTGTGCACAGCTGGCTCGACAGAACCTCCCGAAATCTCCGAGCGGTGTCAGGTCAGGATCTGGAAGCTAGCAGAGTTGCCCACCAGTGTTTGGAACATATTATCCCGAACAGGGGACTTTGTTGAGACCTATTCCCCTGAGGAACCCGTTCCAGCCCCCAGTTTTTCGCCCATCATTCCTGGTGAGTATCCTGGCTACATTATGCGTTAACTTTGCATTTTTTCCTTGCACTTCTGATTGTGCGACCTTGGTTTCTGCAGAAATGGCCCCCAAGCGCAATTTGGACCAGCTGCGGGAGAGGCAAGTTGCCGCCGCCGCCGCTACTGCCGCTCGGGCGATAATCGTCCAAGGAAAGAGGCCAGCCGCCGAGGGCCTGGGTGGCGAGCGCCCGCTCAGGCGTATTCGCCACGGGACGGCTAACCGTCCAGACCCTGTGGGGACGTCGGCTCCCCATAGGCCGGCTACTAACGAGCCCGCGTCCGGGGCCGATATTCCGTCGGGTCTGCCCCTAGGCGGGCCTGATGAGGTCCGGGAAAGGCTAAGATCCGTCCTTGTCCCAAGCCAGGTGGAAGCATGTGCCGAGCTATCTCCCCAAGGGCTCCAAGGATGGCTATATAGCATATCCCACCTGGTGAGTGTTCTACTTCTCTTTAAATGTGGACTCGCCCCATGCTTATTACTTGTTTAACCGATTTGCACCCTCCTACCGCAGGTTGGCTGCATAGCCGCGGGATCCGAATCCGTCCATTCCTCCCTAGTCGAGAAGGTCAGCGCTGCCGAAGCTGCCCTCTCGAAGGAGCGGAAAGAACTGCAAGTGCTAAGAACTGCCCTGGCCGTCGAGACAAGCAAGGCGAAGTCGTTGGCTTTGAGTTTGGGTACGGCCCAGGAGGACCTGGCCGCGGCGTTGGCCGAATTGGAGGTTTCCCGGGCTCTAACTGCGGCAGCTGAAGCCCAGGCGAAGGCAGCAGCCGAGGCGTCTATTGCGAAGGTGGCTGTCGAGACACCCGCTGTAGGGGCCTTGGAGGGCGCGTTTGATGACGGCTTCTTCCAAGGTTACAACGATCTGAAGCGACGGGTGGCCCGGGACCACCCCAAGTGGGTCCTCTCGGCCTACGAGGGGATTAATATCCCCCAGCCGGTGAAGTTCCTGCGGCCATTGCTAAGGCCCCAGAACTTGCCCCAGGCGAGGACGCGGGGAACGAAGAACTTGCCGTCTCACGGGAGCAGACTGTGGAGACCGAAAATGTGGTCAATGTGGAAGACTGACTCCCCGGTCCCTCCTTCCTGCTGTTTGTTTTCAGTGCTTGTAGTTTTTTTTTATTTTGGGGAGGCTGCTACAATTGCCCCCCAGGCTTTGTATATTTAATTAATGAAAAAGACCCTTAAGGTCAACCTTTCACCAACTTTGTATACGTGCCCTTTTTTTTTGTGCTGTTTGTATTTGCTAGTATCCGTACGGTTGTGGCCGACCTAACACCTGCCTTAGCAAATGCTTTAGGACCGTAACCAACAGAACACCTAGTAAGATGGTATGATTCCCTGTTTTAGCTTCTCTATGTTCCCCTTATTCCCCTGCCCCCCAAGCATTTTGCTAAGGCGGGAGTATGGGAGTACGGGAGTGAGTGGCCGTAGGGAACCGACCTGGGACATGGGTGGTCGCAGGAGCATTTTAAGCTTGCCATCGTCGGCCACCTAGGGGTTCGGCCCCGTCGTTGGCTGGACCTAGGCGAAACTTTAGTTAATTTCCTGTTTAGGTGTGAACCCTCTTGCCCCCGAGATTCCTGTTAAGGCGGGGGCGTGCTGGGGATCGACCATAGGAAACCGACCTAGAACATGGGTGGTTGCAGGGTCCTTTGGTGCCTGGGTTCGGAGCCTGAGGTCTTTTTTGTGCCTCGGGATTAGGCCCGAGGTCTTTTTTGTGCCTCGGGATTAGGCCCGAGGTCTTTTTCGTGCCTCGGGGTTAGGCCCGAGGTCTTTTTGGTGCATTGCACGATGTACTGACAGGAGTAAGTTTTCAAAGCAAACTTTTCAATTTTATTTAAAAGGTAACAATCTGTAATAATTGTCCCATCAGGACTACATGAAAAGAATTTTCCTTATAACACTAAACTCCCGTAGCCAGATGCTACTGATAATACTTGCGGAGGTGTTGCACGTGCCAAGGATGGGTGAGATCGTGCTCGTCCATGCTCTGTAGCCAGTAGGTTCCCGGTCGGTTGACCCGAGTTACTATATACGGTCCTTCCCAGTTTGCTCCCAACTTTCCATGGCTTGGGACTCGGGTGGACTGGTTCACTGCCTTAAGGACAAGGTCCCCGACTTGAAAGCTACGATGCCTTACCTTACTATTGTAATACCGCGAGACCCTTTGCTTGTAAGCTGCCACTTTTAGATAGACCTGGTCTCTTTTTTCTTCCACCAGGTCCAGTTCTGTCCTGAGGGCTTCTCCATTATCTGGGCCATTGAAGGTAGCCACTTGGTATGTGGGCAGCCCGAGCTCTGTGGGGACTACTGCCTCGAAACCATAAGTTAAGGAAAATGGGGTTTCACCCGTAGCTGCCCGGGGTGTGGTGCGGTAGGCCCACAGGAGGGCTGGGAGTTCATCAGCCCACAGGCCTTTGGCACCTTCCAACCTCGTTTTAATCGACTGCAAGATAGTGCGGTTGGTTACCTCGACCTGACCATTAGCTTGTGGATGCTCGGGAGAAGAGTAATGATTCAGTATCCCATAGTCCGAGCAGAACTGTCTAAAGATAGGTGTATCGAATTGTTTTCCATTGTCGCTGACCAGGACTCGTGGAATGCCGAACCTGCTAAGGATATTTCTCTCCACAAAATGCTCCATCTTTCGCTCGGTTATCGTTGCCAGGGGCTCGGCTTCTGCCCACTTGGTGAAGTAGTCAACGGCTATTACGGCAAACTTAACCTGCCCTTTTTCCTGTCGATAAGGGACCAACGATGTCGATCCCCCATTGGGCGAATGGCCAGGGGCTATGAACCGGGGTCTGAAGTTCTCCCGGTTGGTTTATCATTGGAGAGTACCGTTGGCACTTGTCACATCTTTGAACGTACTCCTGCGAGTCTCGGGCCATGGTTGGCCAGTAATAACCTTGCAGTAGGGCCTTTCTGGAAAGTGTCCGGCCTCCTACGTGGTTCCCGCACACACCTTCGTGGATTTCAAACAATATGGCTTGAACTTGCGTTGGATGAACGCAGCGGAGGTACGGGATAGTGAATCCTCTCTTGTAAAGGACACCATCGAGAATATGGTATCGTGCTGCCCTATATTTGATCCGCCTTGCTTCCTCTTTGTCGTTTGGCAGCCCTCCTGTCGTCAAGAATGTCACGATCGGGTCCATCCAACTGGGCCCCAGAGTGACCGGGTCGACCTCCATGCCTTCTGAGTTGATCACACTTGGCTCGGGCAGGAATTGTATCCTTAACTCGGGCAAGTCGGACTCAGACGATGAGGCAAGGCGAGCAAGCCGGTCGGCTCTGGTGTTCTCTTCTCTAGGTATCCGAGTGAGGGAGAATCCTCGGAGCTGTTTGGAAATCGTCCGGACGAGGGCTAAGTAGGCTATCATGCTATCTTCCCGTGCTTCATATTCCTGGTTTACCTGATTGACCACGAGCTGGGAGTCGCTGTAGCTCTCGACTTGTTGTGCACTCATTGAAATGGCTAATTGTAACCCGACCAGGAGGGCTTCGTATTCGGCCTCGTTGTTGGAGGCACGAAACCCGAATCTCAAAGCATATTCGAGCTGGATTCCGTCGGGGGTAGTCAAGATGATCCCGGCACCACTACCTTGCTGGTTAGAAGAACCATCGACATACAATACCCAAGTAGGGATGCCGGATTGCAATCCGGGCGGTAAGGCCGTAGGCTCGGGTCTTCGGGATACGTAAATTTGACCAGAAAATTTGCGACGGCTTGTCCCTTGATGGCCGTCCGCGGCCGGTAAGTTACCTCAAACTCCTCCAGTTCTAAAGCCCATTTAACGAGCCTTCCGGACGTGTCTGGCCGAGAGAGAATTTTGCGGAGAGGTTGATCGGTGAGTACTATAATGGCATGGGCCTGGAAGTACGGTCGGAGCCTTCGAGCGGAAGTAATGAGGGCAAAGGCCAATTTCTCGATGCGGGAGTATCGGCTCTCCGCCCCTTGCAGCGCCCGGCTGGTGTAGTACACTGGGAACTGTATCCCGTGCTCTTCCCGAATAAGTGCCGAGCTAACCGTCGATGGTGACACTGCCAGGTACATGAATAGTTCCTCTCCGGCTGTAGGTGTCGTCAGTAGAGGAGGAGAGGCCAGGTACTTCTTGAGGTCCTGGAATGCCTCCTCGCACTCCTCCGACCATTGAAAAGCTTTACGGAGGATTTTAAAGAACGAGAGGCACCGGTCAGTAGCTCGGGAGACGAATCTGTTCAGTGCGGCCACCCGTCCGGCTAGGCTTTGAACTTCCTTTGTTGACTTGGGAGACCGCATGTTGATGATAGCCTGGATTTTGTCGGGGTTTGCTTCGAATCCCCGTCTGCTGACTAGATGACCGAGGAACTTTTCGGATGAGACCCCAAAGGTGCATTTGGCCGGGTTCAACCTCATCCTGAATTTTCTCAAAATGCTGAAGGCCCCGGCCAGATGCTCCAGGTGATCGGGTTCATCTCGGCTCTTGACCAGGAGATCATCCACGTATACTTCCATGGACTTTCCGATGAGGTCTCTGAACATGAAGTTGACCAGGCGTTGGTATGTAGCCCCGGCGTTCTTAAAGCCGAAGGGCATAACTCTGTAACAGTACGTGCCTTGGTCGGTGATGAACGCCGTCTTCTCTTCATCCCCGGGGTACATGCTGATCTAATTGTACCCCGAGTAGGCGTCCATGAACGAGAGGAGTGAGTGGCCTGCCGTTGAATCGACAAGGAGGTCTATCCTGAGCAGCGGATAACAGTCCTTGGGGCAGGCCTTGTTGAGGTCGGTGAAGTCTACACACATCCTCCATTTGCCATTGCTCTTCTTGACCAGGACAACATTGGCCAACCAGTCGGGGTAGTGGACCTCCCGGATGGAGTTAGCTTTTAGGAGCTTCGCGACCTCCTCACTTACAGCTTTTTGTCTTTCGGGGGCCATGCCCCTTCGCTTCTGCTTTACCGGACGGCAGTCTGGGCTGACATTGAGACGATGGGACATTATTCGGGGATCGATTCCGGGCATGTCCTCGTGACTCCAAGCAAAAACGTCCTGGTTTTGCCTCAGGAACTGGATCAACTTTTCTTTCAAGGCGGGCGCCAGTAGTGCGCCTATGTTGACCGTGCGGCCCGGGTGTTCTGGATCTAGCACAACTTGCTCCAATTCTTCCATAGGCCCGATCACGTCCCTCTGGTCCCGGGGGTCCATTTCTTGGACGTTCAGTGATTCGGTGATTGCCCCCTGGCGCAACGAGCTGACATAACAACTTCGAGCCGTGGTCTGGTCTCCTCGCAAGCATCCAGGTCCCTGGGGAGTCGGGAATTTCACGATCAAGCTGTATGTGGAGACAACTGCTCGGGCTCTGTTGAGGGTCGGCCTCCCGAGAATGACGTTGTAGGCCGATGGGGCCTCCACTATCACGCAATTGGTGAGCATGGAAACCTGCTGCGGGTAGGTCCCCATGAGAACTGGGAGTTCGATCGTGCCGAGCGGTTGAGTGCTGGAGCCGTTGAATCCGACCAGGGGAGTAGCAACTGGCCGGAGCCGGTCCCGGTCAATCCCGAGTTGGTCGAACGCCGTTGTAAACATTATGTCGGACGAACTGCCTGTGTCAACCAGCACCCTCTAGACCATATAGTTAGCTATAGAAAGCGTTACTACTAGCGGGTCATCATGGGGGCAGTGGAGGCCCTGGGCGTCGTCGGACGAGAACGTCAGAACATCGGCTGGTGAGGAGCGGGTGGATTGGACCTGCCATACATCCGCTCGGGATGCTCGGGCATGCCTCTTCCGCGCCGACTGAGAATCACCTCCGCCAGATGTTCCTCCGGAGATCACATTAATGTGGCCGAGTGGTGGAGGGGGCTGACCGGGAGCTTGGGCTTCCAGTCGGGGCCGTCTATCCGTTGTGACGAACTCGGCAAGATGCCCCTGCTTGATCAGCTTCTCGATTGCTATCTTTAACTTGAAGCAATCCTCCGTTTCGTGGCCGTGATCCCTGTGATAACGGCAAAACTTCTCCCGGTTTCTCTTACCGGGTGGGGCTCTGAGTTTAGCTAGCTGCGGGAGCAGCCTCTGTGCTTCTGCATCGGCCATCACCTCATGTATGGGCCGGGAAAGGGGAGTAAAAGCTGTTGGGGGCTGGCCCCTAACGTCCCGCTGATCTTGCTTCGGCTTCTTTCCCGGACCCTTCTCTGATCCTCGCGCTTGCGCTTGGTTTGCGGGGATTCGTCTCCCGCCTGGCTGGCGCGTTTTGCCTTCAAAAATTCTTCGGTGTCTATATACTTCCCAACTCTTTCCGAGAGTTCCACCAGGGTGGCCGGTCGATTCCGATGAAAAGACGTGGCCACCTTGGTGTGTTGGACTCCTGAACAGAAGGCCATGATCGCGGCCGTCTCATTGAGGTTGCGGATCAGGAGCCTCTGCTGGTTGAAACGATCCACATACTCCCTTAAAGATTCACCCTTTTGCTACTTGACGGCTAGCAGCTGGGTATCTGGTTGGGAGCGGTCTAGCATCCCGACAAACTGGCTGATGAAGAGTTTGTTGAGGGCTTTGAAGTTGTCGACCGTCCGGGGCTTCAGGGCATGGAACCACTGTGCGGCTGATCCCTTGAGAGTACTAGGGAAGGCCAGACACAACAACTCGTCTATCGTAGTGACCAGTGCCATCTGCGCCTTATAAGTGCGGATATGGTCCACCGGACTCCCTTTGTCGTCATATGAGCTGAGGTGAGGGGGTTTGAACTTCCGCGGAATTGGAAATTGCGTCACCCGGATAGTGTAGGGCGACTCCATTTCTGTATTTGTGAGGTCGTGGCCGGACTTGCGGTTCAGCCTCTCAATCTGCTGCTGCAACTCCTCAACCTGGGCCTTGACGTCCGTGTGCCCGGTCCTCCTTTCTGTGTCCGAGTGGTAGGTAGGGTCAGATGACGAGGCCTCATCCTCAAAGCGCGTTGACCTCGGGGATAACACTTGGCTGTGGGTCCGGGTTAGTCTGTGCCTGAGATTCCCCCGGCTCAGGACGGGTGGATCATTGACAGACTCCCGGGCTTTACGTCCGGGCGCTTCTCCCCTCGCAGCTCGTCTCCGCTCAATGAGGATCCTGGCATCCTCCACGCGGCGCGCTCGGCGAGGGACGTACCGAGGTCCTCTCTGCGAGCGCTTGGTAGCGTGGCTACGTTCTCCCTCCGGATGACGTTCGCGGTCCGGTTGGGACACTGGAGTAGATCGGGTTTTTCCGCGCGTCCGAACGGGCCCTTAGCTGGGAGCGCTCTTTTCGGGCCGCTTTTCCGACGAAGGGCTTTTCTCATGGTCCCCAACCGCTTTTTCGTGCTGGGCCATAAGTGCCTCTATTTGCTGTTGTGTTCGGTGCTGGCCCTCCAAGAGTTGTTCCAGCGCCGCCGTGACTTGGTCAGTGGTCATGGAGGTAGCCCGCGGCTCGATCTGCAGGTCTTCCTGACCGGCTGAATCAGCGGTTTTCTTACCCTTCTTTGGCGGCATATCGATCAGTCAAAGATTTTTGTTGATGAGAAAACTGTGTCATTTCCCACAGACGGTGCCAAACTGATGATGCAAAAAAATTGGTAAGGGTAATCCAGACAGAAAATAAAGCCACAAAAGATTTGTGTGTGGTTCGGTCCAGTTAACGAGGTGACCTACATCCACGGGTGCGTCTGTGCGCGTCTCACTAGCAAATCACCAGCAGGCCTGGTGAGCCGACAATGGTGGGCGGCACTACCAGTAATACCGGCCGGGTGTATGCGTGTAAATGGTGAGTTCTCTAGTACAGGCTTGTATGCTTAGAGAGTTGATAGTCAGATCCCTTTTGAGAGGGCAGGTGGGCTCTTTTATAGGTGCAATAGTCCACCCCTACATGGTAAGCTAATTAGATTAGGAAGCCTAATCTAATCGCAAGGGATTTGTACAATGTTTGGAAAGTTTCCTAAGTGGTTTAGGAAACCATTGATTCTTCTTGATAGAGTCATGGCTGTATAAGGAAACAGTTCGGAAACATAACTGATGCCGCATCTCTTGGGGCCTCACCACGACCGCCCGAGTATCCCGGTCGGCAACAGCAGGACACCTCGGGAGCGTGGGCTCCACGCCTCAAATCCGGTTTTCCCGGGCCATTGGCTGAACACGTGACGGTTGAACAATTACAGAATATTTCTTGACATATCATATCCCTAACAATTACTGTCTATTCTCTTCTTCTTCTTCTTTTTTTTAATAAACCATGCAGGGAAAGAATTTGGAGATTAAATTTGGTGTCAGAGTATAGAATTGGTTTGTTCCATGGCAACCTCCTATCTTTTGATTGTTACTAAATTTTGAAGTGAGAATTTTTATGAGTTTGATATGAGAAACTCGAGTGTAATCACTGATAGTTCATGTTCTTTTCTTAGTATTCAATTAGTTCTTGACTTATTAATATCTATTCTCTTCTTCTTCTTTTCTAAATAAACAACGCAGGGAAAGAATTTGGAGATTAAATTTGGTATCATCAGAGTATGAAATTGGTTTGTTTCCATGGCAACTAATTTGGCAACCAAGAATACATTTTGATTGTATCTTCTATTTATCTTTTCTGAGTGTTTTGTGTTTTTTTTTTTTTTTCGGCCAACAGCCTGTAAGTTGTTCCTAACAGGTGGTTCAACTGCTATGAACAAGAACTTTAATCACATGATACACATGGCCGAACAAGAACTATTTGTGCAATTGTGCTTTGCCAAACACCCACTCTTATGGACCAGATTCATAGAGGCTGAAAAACAGGTATTGTGGGCATTGTTTATGGTTTTATTGTACCATGGTTGTTTGTTGCTTAGAACCATGCAGTCGTACGAGGCTTTCTAGACCCCTAAGTTAGACTGTCAAAATGTATATGTACTTCATGATAATTGCTAATGTAATCTACTGATTTTAGTAATATGTCTGAAGAAAATCATGAGGGAGGTACCAAATATTTGTTCACCGTACTGCGAAGGAGATATTCTTCATGTGCGAGTCATTGTTTATGGTTTTAATGTTTTAAATCTTCTACCATCATATTTTTGGTATTAAAAATTGAGCAACGGTGACAATAAATCAATTAGGAAATCAGTTCCAAAATAGCACAAGACTCCTCTTTTTTTTTTTCCCTGATCATGCATTGGATTTGGGTGTGATGACTTATGTTCTAGAAACTTTGGTTTCTTAATACCTGATTAATTATTCTAGGACTCAACTATTGAATGCAAAATTACGTGGTTATTGCATAGGACCGCCATTTTTGTTTTGGTTTTTTGGTCAAGTGATCAATGCTATTCAAATTGACATTTTTATTCATTGCAACTCTGAATTCTACACCGATGTGAATTATATGATAAATTTTTTTTTGCTAATATTGTTCAAGGAACACTCTGTATTAGACCAATTTGTCATTATTCCATATTTAGCATAATGGGCAAAACATTTGCAATATTAATTTGTTGAAGCCAGTCAGTAAAACTCAATGTAGTATAAATCCTTGGCAGCTTTAGTGACAAAATCTGAAGAAAGTTTTAGTGATTTGATGATTTGGAGAGGAAAGTTTCAAACCCCAAGAAAGGTCCCAACGGTTATTGTTCAACTGGGGTGGGCAACATTGACAAATAGAAGCATGCCAAGGAGAAAAGAGTGTCTTTTAAGATAGAGAGAATGGGGAAGGCAAAGCTATGGTGAAGGAAACATACATGTCAATAAAGATGTCTTTTGCTTCTCATGATCTAAATCTCTATCATGTCTTTGACAGTACCTCAGTTGCCGCTCACATCAAGAAGGTACTCACTTTAATGTCACACAATTACTTTCCTTTCTCTTACGTTTGGAATAAAATCAAATTCTTTACATGCCTTTTCAAATAGCCACATAACTGGTTTTTTTTTTTTGTTCCCTTTCTTTTCGGTGGGTTTTTGAATTTGCAGGAATTTGACAAGATATATGGGAGTGGATGGCACTGTGTTTGGTTGTTTCTTCACTCATTTACTTGGGGCTTTTATCTACTTCTCTATGGAGACCCTCACTTTTCTTATCTTCAATGGAGCGTCTTCTTGACTTCTGACAAGAGAGAGAGAGAGAGATAGAGAGAGAGAGATATTTCAAAAGGGCCTCTCAAGGAGTTTCTACTGGATTATTCTTTTAATTACCGGAGTATTTTAGAATGATAGATGTGTAATTTACATCTCTTGCTCAATCAAGTGTTGCTCATAGCAGTACAAACATATATCCTCCTAAGGCCCTATTACACTAAAATATTCAAGGTCCTTATGACCAAAATGCAAACTTACCTTCTTTTTTTTTTTGGCTGGGGAAATGTCATCCTAAGCTGTCAAAACAGTTTTCAAGCTACAAACAGGTCCAATCCTGTATCCAAATTAACATTATCGATATGCCTATCTCATATGGTGGTATTATTTTGAGGGGTTAGTGCCCTTGGGCACGGGCAATTACTAGTATTTTTATAATTATCATATATATAATATTCTTTCAATTTAAAATACTTTACATTATACATATATTATATTTTTATAATTATCATATATATATATATATAAAATTAAACAAGCCCTTATCAAATCCATTAAAGAGATTTTGTACGAGCCTACTATACGAGCCTTAATCAAATTCTTTGCGAGCCTTATCGAGTCGAGCCCATATGTGCTCAGGCTTGACTCGTTTACTAAACGAGCTTTGTATTCAAGCTCAATGTTGACTCGTTTATTATACGAGCCGAACCGAGCCATGATCTCTTGGTAAATGACTCAGTTAGTCCGTTTATGTACACCCTTACTAAAATCCATATTCCGACCACTAGTAGTATTTTGTAACAACTCGGATCCAATTAGATATGCGCATCCTAAGAGGCTGTTTGTTTAATATAAGAATTAGTACTATGGTTAACAGAGGAATCAATACTAAATAATTAGGTTTTTTGTAGTAATTATTTAGTTGTATAAGAGTTCGTACATGACTTTATAAAGTCCCCAAAACTGATTTTCTTTATCAAACTAATATTGATTGATTTACGTAAAATGAACAAATGTAAGATTTGTACACCGTTTGATAAAACTAAAAATTAAGTATTGAATTTTAAATGTTGAAAATTTTAAGCTACTGCATTTACAAGATCGAAAATAATGTTTCAAATAATGAAATAGAACACGTTCAGTGGTTTTTTCATTCTTACTTAAAGTTTTCAGTAGATTTTTGGCTACGTTGTTAATTGAGTGGTGCGTTATCAAACGCACTGAAATAAAATAAATATTAAAAAATTTCAAGTTCAACACTTAATTGTGTTATTAAACACACTCTTGATCTAAATAGATATTGTTTTAAGCATTTCCAAACAACCCTAATGTTGGAATACAAGCCCCAAAAGAATTCTAAGATATGACCGGTCGTACCATTCGACCATTTTTTTTTTCTTCGAGGAACGGTATTTTGTTATTTGGGGTACAAAATTTTGGTTATCTTTTTTATAACAAAATTTTGAATTCAAGATAACAAAATGTTATTTCAGGTATACAAAATTTTGATAACATTTTAGATATTTTTTTTTTTTTTACTTTTTAATATCCAAATTAATAAAGTGTTATTTTTGGAATAACAAAAGTTTGTTATTCCCACAAAAAACAAAAGCCGGTGGACCGGTGGTATCATAGAATTGGATTCGGGTCTAAAGCCAGTGCATTGGACAGGTCTATCTAGTTACCATAAGTAACCGGTTGAAAAATGTAAAACCCTACATATATAAAGCCAGCGAACTTGCGAATATTAGGAGGCTTTCGGCTTCGGCAATTCGTAACTTTGCCTACGTTACTACTCTCTCTCTCTCTCCCCGTGTGTATATGTACAGATGATGACATATACATCTTGTGAGGCCTTGGCCTAGAGTTCTTGATAGATTGAGTTTTTTCTCTCACTATCAGGTACGTTTCTGCAAGCTTTTTACTAACATTTTGTCATACACAATTTACTTAGGTTATAAATTTATAATTCGCATCTTTTTAAGTGTGTTGATTCTGAGAATCGCTACGGCTACTAATTGGTAAAAGGTTTTGCTTTTCTCTGGTAATCTTACCCTAATTTTTGCCTGTTGAATTCGTCTCCCTCCTTATTTTCTCAACACTTGTTTGTTTTAAGGGCTAAGGTTTTCTCTCAAGCATACTCAGTCTTTGTCAAACCTCTGGTCTCTCATAATCCCCCTCTCTCTCTCTCTCTCTCTCTCTCTCTCTCTCTCTCTCTCTCTCTCTCTCTTCCATATACTGGTTTCCATTTTTGTTAGAAAAACTTGCAGATAACAAAAGATTTTCCTTTGTTTTTCTTAGTTCTATTTTGTCATCAATGAAAGGAGATTTTTTATTTTTCTTTTTTTAGGCTTTGTCTGGTTCTTGGATTTTATTGGGGACAAGAAAAGAAAACATAGAACAAAACATTTTCCTTTGTTTAGTTAATGAGGAAAATCAGAAAGAAAAGAGAATAGGTTGTAAATGTATTAAAAATTTTGAATGTTGGGAGTCTATTCCCTTTCTTTATTCATAGGTTACAATTATCTTTCTCAAATTTTTTTTATATATATATTTAATGTAATTTAAGCATGAAGGAAAAAACAAGGGAAAACACGAGGGAACTAGTTTGCCCTCTTGTTTTCCTTTCCCTTTTTCTTTCCCTCACGAAATCCATGAACCAAATAGAGCCTTAGAGTCCTTTTGCCTTATTTAGAACTTCTTCAGGAGCCAATTCATATTCAATTATGGGTGAGACTGGTAAGCGATCACGTTCCCAAAAGGATCATGATAGGAACAGCAAAAACCACAAAGATCATGACAGGAACAGCAAAAACCACAGGGATCATGATAGGAACAACAAAAACCAGAAGAGACGGATGTCCGATAGGGACGAAAAGGGTAATGATGAATTGATTGTTTATCGAATTTTATGCCCAAATGAGGTCATTGGCAGTGTGATTGGAAAGAGTGGGAAAGTGATAAATTCAATTAGGCAAGAGACGAATGCGAAGGTCAAAGTGGTGGATCCATTTCCGGGTGCTAAAGATAGGGTGATTACAATCTATTGCTATGTTAAGGATAAGGAAGAGATTGAGGTTGATGAGGAGTTCAATGATTCAAATCCTCTTTGCCCGGCTCAGGATGCGCTTCTCAAGGTGCATTCAGTAATTTCTAATGCGTTGTCTTCAAACGGGGATTCCGATAAGAAGAGGAATGATAAGGAGGAGTGTCATATACTTGTCCCATCTAGCCAGTCTGCCAATATTATTGGGAAATCTGGGGCCACTATAAAGAAAATGAGAAACAAAACCAAGACAAATATTAAGGTTACCAGAAAGGATTCTAGTGACCCCACTCACTCTTGTGCAATGGAATTTGACAACTTTGTCCTGGTTAGTAATTTTTTCCTTCTAAACTTTTGTTAGTTAATTTTCCCTCTGTTTAGGTTGCTGTAAACTAGATATTAGAATGTTGGTTTTCTTACTGATGCTTCTGAAGAACGATTATTATACATTTGGGTTAGTTTTGAATTTTTGTATGCTTAAAAAGGACCAGTTGTCACCATGGTTGTAAGAATCGGTCTGTTCAAGACTCACAAGTTGATTCAAGTTTCAGTCAACCTGACATAATTAACAGTTCAATACGATTCGTGGTTCATAATTTGGAATGTCGAAAGTTTAAAAATTTAAACTTTCAACATTTTTGAGCCTTGATATTGGATGAAACTTGAGTTAAATTGTTATTTCGTTCATTTTAAGCATTGTACATATGTTTTTAAATGTATGCAATATTATACATATACCTTTATGTGATTCACAATTCATAAGAGCATTGTTTGAAATTTCTGCTATCACATCCAAGTTTGTTATTTTTTGTGTGGAAACTGAGGCCTGTGTTTTATTTTCCTTGTTAATAGATCAGTGGAGATTCAGATGCAGTGGGAAGGGCATTGTTTGCAGTTTCTGCAATCATGTACAAGTTTACTCCAAAGGAAGATATTTCTCTAGATACAACTGTACCAGAAGCTCCTCCAAGCATCATTATCCCCTCAGATATCCCTATATATCCCGGTGGTGGCTTGTATGCAAGTGTAGATTCAGTCATTCCTTCCCGAAATGCCCCTCCTATCATAGGAGCCACTCATGTACCAGAACTCTCAGGTTATACTGATACAGGGAGTGCATGGCCAATTTACTCCTCTGCCCTTCCTGTGGTTTCTGGTTATAGTGGTGCATCTCGATCTGAGGAGTTAATTATCAGAGTATTGTGCTCATTTGACACGATTGGCCGTGTTATTGGCAAGGGAGGGAGCTCCATTAGAAGTGTAAGGCAGGCTAGTGGTGCTCGTGTTGAGGTTGATGATACTAAGCGCGATCGCAATGAGTGTATCGTAACCGTCGCCTCGGAGGAGGTAAGGCTGTTGTACTCGTCTTTTTCTTCATTGTTATCTATATTTCCGACTTCTTCAATGATCACCAAAATGTCAGTTGAACGAGAGAAACGGACCATTTTGCTTTAAATTGTCTTCCTTGCTTACTATGGTTCAAAATCGTAGCATCGGACACCATCTCGGGAGTCTCTGAGATGCCTTGGTTACAGTGTTGTGCCACGGTATTGGGCGATGCACTAAATTGAGATTCATAAATAAGAAAATGGTAGTTTTAAAAGTAAGGGTAAATTTCAGAAACGCCCCATACCCTTTTTTTTAACTAATACCCCCTGAAATATTTTACCCGACAAATACACCCCCTTTGGTATATGTACTTGACCTTACTGACCCTTCCGTTAGTATATCATCCAAAAATTAACACATGCTGGACATGTGCCAAGCACATGACACAAATTCTGACAATTTGGACCGTTTTGCCCTTTCATTTGAATGTCTGAAAAATTGAGACCCATTTGAACGTCTCTCTTCTCTAAAATGCTCTAGCTGAGAGTCCCCTCTCTCTCTATATATATAAATATATATCTTTCTCTATCTATCTCTTGCCTCTTCTACCTTTCTAAATCTGCAATCTCTCTCTACTGCATCGTCTGCATGAAGTTGTAAGGAAGAAGGGTATTGACCTCTCCCTGCTCCCTCACACTGTGTGCATGTATGTAATATAGTTTTTTTCTTCAATTTAGCGTGTTTTAATTCTAATTGGATTGTTTTTTGTGATTCTGGGTTTTCACGTGTGAAACTGAATTGGTTCTAAAAATGGGGTTTGTAGTTTTGTGGCATTTGTTTTGGCATTTGAGAATAGATAAAATGGGTATGATTCTCTCTCTCTCTCTCTCTCTCAAATGGGTATAAGACAGCTGGTCCTCATCTCACTCTCTATGTATATGTATATTTATATACACATATATATATATATATCTGCGTTGATTCATCTGTTTCATCCCCTCCTCTTTCTCTTGCTTCGGCTACCTTCACAAAACCGAAATCATAAAAAATTCACAATCCCAAATTCAGTCAATTTAGGCCAAAAACAAAGTTCTCTCTCTCTCTCTATATATTTATATATATATTTATATATATACATATAAACGTATATTTGTATTTCAATTTCTATTTCCCCCTAATCATCTAATCTTTCCAATTCTCTTTCTTCCTATATGTTGTGCTTGTTGGTTAAGTTGATGAGATTTATCATGGGAAGGGGTTGAATAGCTATGGGAATGGACCAGAAACCTCATTATTCCCCATATACATGCCCCACACGCACATTAAAAAAAAAAAACCTAATTTCTGTAATAGTTTACTTATTTTTTCAACTGAAGGTGAAGAGGAAGATGATACGGTTCTTCGCAAGTCCCTTGGAATACGGTTCTTCAATCGATTGAAACCGTAACTTCTTCAATCGATTGAAACCTTCAACTTCTCTTGATCGGTTGTATAATTTGTATTGATTGAAACCGTAAGGTTTATCTTTTTTTTTTTTTTTTTTTGCAAACCATCGTAGTGGGTGGGAGTCTGGGAGAGAGAAAGGGACTCTTTAATTCACCAGTAGGGGCATTTTAGTCATTTCATCTCTGCCGTTAACGGTGTTACTGTTTCCAAGTCCTCCAGATAGATGAGGGGGTCTCATTGTTCACTTTTAAAATTTAGGGTATTAGTAAAAATGGATCATACATAGTTTAGGGGGCGTTTATGAAATTTACCCTAAAAATAATAACAGCAAAATTGCTCCATTAGATAAACAGAATAGACTATCAGCAACATACTATAATATCTAATACTGCAATAAGGCATTACTGATTATGACATGATTACATGATAATATAGTTATAAATTTATTACAATAAAAAAGGTACTTATTTATTTGTAAAATAAGCTAGGTAGATATGACAGACCAACAATACTGAGACTACTTGGTCATGGATGATACTTTGAACCATGTTGCTTACTCTTACGTCCTGATACTTTTACTTTTTATTTATTTTTTCATGTCTATTAATATTATGAATTTACCTTTGTATGTGTGTATACACGAGAGGACACGTGGTTCTTGCACTAGGAAGCACCAGTGCGGATGCGGGGACGAGAGGACGGGGACGCGAGTGCGGAGAGTTCGGCAATTTCCCCAAAATCACCAGTGCGTGTGCGGCAGGGTTACTTATGTAAAATATTAAAAATTTATTTTATATAACATTTATATAGTAGTACATACAAACTATTTTACCACTATATTATCAAATTTAATAGTTTACACATTTAATCATCAAATATATATATATACACATTTAAAATATCTGGGGCTAAAGTATAAATATTTAGGAAATTAAATGGGGCTAAAGTCTAAATATAAAATAAAGAAAGGATTTGAAAAGAAAACTAAAGTTTTGTAAGTCAAAGTCTAGGGCTTGGACCCTTTTGGGCCATTTTCAATTTCACGTTAGAGAGAGAGAGAGAGAGAGAGAGAGAGAGAGGAAATCACTGGCTCATCGAAGGAGGAGGAGAAGAAGAATCGTAGAAGAAGACAACGAAGAAGAAGAATCGAAGAAGCAGAAGACGAAGTAGTCGAAGAAGAAGAAGAAGAAGAAGACGAAGAAGTCGAAGAAGAATCGAAGAAGAAGAAGAAGAAGAATAAGAAGAATAAGAAGAAGAATCAGAATTAGGGCTGGCAAAACCAACCCGCAACTGTGAAACCACTCACTTAGACCCGCAAATAAATGAAATTGGGTTGGAGAAATGTCAGTTGCGGGTCATATATGGGTCAGCTGAAAAAACTTATTTTAAGGAGAGGGTGGTAGCGGGTCCACACTGAACCCATTTTGAACCCACGAGCAACCAGCCCACTTAAAACTAAAAACCCTAAAAGACACGCACTCTCTCTCTTCCTCTCATTAATCGCACATAGCAGTCGTACCCCTTTTTGAACAGTCGACTGCCCAACACACACACACACACTCACACACACACACACACTCTCTCTCTCTTTCTCTCTCTCTCTCTTCAAAGGCACACAGGCACAACAGCCATTCTCTCTCTTCAACCACAATCTCTCTCATCTTTCAAGAGTATAACCTTTCTTGGGTACAAGTTTCTTCAGAGTTCGACTACTTTAAAATGGGTTTTCAATTTGCTCCCATTCTTGAGAGTAGACGCATGCTCGCAGTGTTGATTTTATTTGGATTTTCGATTTGCTTAGATGGGTATTGGCAGTTGATTACTTTTTCAAAAGTTGCTCAAGAATTCCTCTGAGCAAAACAATTTTTTGGTAAGGGTTTGTAAGGATTTGTATTTTAATCTCATGAACCATTTTTCCTTTGATGGATTATACTATTTATTTTTCTTTGATCAATTGGTATGAACAAAGAGAAAAAAGTTGTTGAATTTGTTGACGCGTTGTCTTGAAACTGAAAAGGAAAAGTAATTATATGGGTAAAAAAAATCAAACATTTCCACAAAGGGGTCATGGGATTCGACCCTGCCTGGTTCCGACCCGCTCAAATTTAACCTGAACAAACGGGTCGAATAAGGGTCAATGACCCGTATCTGGCCCGCCCAAAACCAACCCGACCCGCCTATTTGCCACCCCTAATTAGAATCGAAGAAGACGCACCTGGTTTTCTTTTGCCTTTCTTCATTTTATTTTTTATTTTTTTTAATTTCATTTTCCTTGAATCTGGCGCACTCTGGTCGCACTCCGCCGTACTAAAACATGGCAAAGAACTCAAATAGAGTCCATACGCACTAAAGGCGCACTAAAGCTGCGTCCGCACTCCACACGCACTCAGTGCGCCTGCTCCACCTAATTTGCCGCACTAGTGCTTCTTAGTTCTTGCATTTCTGGATAGAAAAAAGAAAAACAAGAAATGGTAATACTTTTGAGGGAGGGAAGGAGGGAGGGGGACAATAGAGGAAGTTGGAAAGTGTGTGAAGTGGTTAAAGAATGTTAGTTAGGATTAGGTATGGTTTACACTTTTGCCACATATTATTTTCTTGCTACACTTGGATGATTGATGCAAATTAGGTTTCTTCTCGTCATTATGAAAATGTCTTGGTGGAATTTATGTTGGAGTTGACTCTTCGTAAATGTGCTTGTATCTGAACACAGCAGGAACCGTCACAATTGTACATAGAACAAGAAAATCCATCAGACATCCAAAGTAATGCATAGAGAATCATTCATTATTAGCCATGTTAAGTTCTGTTGCTACACCTGCTATGTGTTGTATTCCTCTTTCCAGATGTTTTGATCATGTTGGATCCCTGTTTTGTTTTTTTTGCAGTCAGCAGATGATCTGAAATCCATGGCAGTTGAAGCTGTTTTATTGCTGCAAGCGAAGATAAACGATGAAGATGATGACACTGCGACTTTCCGGCTTCTCGTACCATCTAAAAAAATTGGGTGTATTATTGGCAAAAGTGGTTCAATTATACATGAAATTAGGAAGAGAACTAAAGCCGATGTTCGTATCTCCAAAGGCGAGAAGCCCAAGTGCGCCGATGCAAATGATGAACTTGTTGAGGTCTATTTCTGTTATTTCTTCAAGTGTTGAAGTGTATTATTCTTCTTGTAAGTACAAGCATGGTCATCAAATCGTGGATTGAATTGTATATCAATTTTAAAAATTGTGAATCGTAAGATCACATTTTTGATATATATATATATATATAGAGAGAGAGAGAGAGAGAGAGAGAGAGAGAGAGAGAGAGAGAGAGAGAGAGAGAGAGAATAACAATAATAGTACATGCATGGTGCACATTTAGAAACAATTGTACAGTGCTTAAAATGAATAAAATCACAATTTAACACAAGTTTCATTCAATAGCATGACTCGAAATGTTAAAGTTTTCCACTTAAAACTTAAAACTTTAAAGTTCACAAGCATGAATAGTGAATCGTATCGGGGTATGTGAAATTCGAATTGACTCGTGAATGGACCGATTCTAATGAGCATGGTACAAAGTTTTTATCTTGATCTCTTCCTTTCCCTGATACATTATGCCTTTAGGTGGTTGGCGAAGTTGGTAGTGTGAGAGATGCTCTTGTTCAAATTGTTCTGAGGCTCCGCGATGATGTCTTGAAAGACAGGGAAAGTGGTCATAATCCTTCTGGAGGTATGGATTCTGTGTACTCCGGTGGCATGGGTCTTTCAATGCCTCTACCGACTGTTACCCCTGTTGCTCCTATGGGATATGAGCAAAGGACTGAAACTGGGAGTGGATTGGACTCGATATCTTCAAGTGGTCTCTATGGATATGGATCTTTGCCAGTAAGCCATTGTCTATCCTTTTACTTCCTTTTCTTTTTAATGCTGTTAGGGATATTCAGGTCATCTCTTGATTCTCTTGTTTGTAGAAAAACTAAATGTATTGAATATTATAGGATAATTACGATGAAGCATTACAAGCCTTTATATAGGCAAAACTAAGAAGTGAAAAAAATACTAAAGTGCCCATAGAGCTTACATAAGCAATGACCTAATCAATGACATAAGCCATGACTTAAACCCTAATACTAATTAATAATAAAATCCCACCAACTTCATAATATTATCAAATCTCCCCAAATCTCAATTAATTCTTATCTTTCCATTTGTCAAACTTCCATATATTCCAACACTCCTCCTCAAGTTGGCACACAGATACTTGTTGAAGTGTCCAACTTGCACACGAATATGGAAGACAATCTTATACCTAACTATCCTCAATAATCCTTGTAGACTGTTGTAGCGACTCCTTTTAGGCAGGCTCTCGTCCACGTGCGACCCCTTCTTGGGTGGTCCACGTGCGACCCCTTCTTGGGTGGTCCACGTGCGGCTACTCTTAAGGTCGGCTATCGTCCTACAAACATCCAAAGGTGAAAGTGTCCACGGAAGTGCATCATGTGGCACAGAGAGATAGTTGTCTTGTCTTCAACACTCCCCCTCAGAGTGAAGGGTGGTAGTGATCCCAAATACATATATGCGTAGTGGGTCTCTCTTCGGTTGGTCTCGTTGACCATGTGATATAGCGGGCCCCCTCCTTAGGGTCTCGTCACCTGGTCCTCTATCCCTATATTCTCCCCCTCAAACTGAAGGTGGGAGTAAACACGAACACCGAAGTTTGGAAGATTATGGAAACAAAACATTGAAGCCCAAAGCCAAACATGGCTTTTAAAAAAAATCTGAAATTTTGAAAAAAATATTGGGGCTAATGTGTAATTTCAGAAAAATTTTGAGGCAAAAATGTCATTTAAAAAAAAAATTGGGGCAGTAAATGTAATTCTTGAAATTTTTAGGGCAGATTTGAAATTAAAAAAAATTGGGCAATACAAGAACCCTAGTTCATTACCCAAAGGCCTAACTAGAGAGCTACTAATCAAAAACAGAGGCAACATTCTTTCTCTCTCTTTATAAAACAGAGTCAACCAAATAGTCCTCAAAGGGACCCATTCCAACAACGGGGAACCAAGTGTGATTAACACCAAATAGCAATTTGCCTTGCTGTGAACAACCAAAAAACAGGGGCCGACACTATGCTTTCCACCAAATTAACCAAAAATCGAGCAAACCGAGCAAGAGTTACCCAAGGCACACTCCAAAAGGGTAGATCGACTTGCTTGGTAATAGATCCAAGCATCAAAAGCCACCAGAAAGGCTCAGAACAGCAGATCGAAAAAAGATGCCCGAAAGTCCGAAAATATTGAAAAGATAGAAAATCTATCAAAACATCCTCAAATCAAAAAACGAAGAACACCACGATGATCAACATCCAAAGGCGCAGTTGGGCATGTCAATTTTGGCCGGAAATCTTGCCGGAAAATGATGACGTCATCATGACATCATCGCCGGAAAATGGCCATCAGTGGCTGCTGTAACTTCAGAAGAGATGAATTGTTTTGGGAGGACTAAGAGAGACAAGAAAAGGTCCAATGATAACAAAAAGAGAAAAAAAATGGAAGTCCGGCGAAGCGGCAAGTTGGCCGCCCGCCGGCGAAGCGGAAGACTCAAAAATAGGACACCAGAACTTTTATGGCTCTGATACCATGTAGAAAAACTAAGGGCTCGTTTGATTGCCAGATAGGATAAGGGGTATACTATAAACTGTAGTTAATTTATCCTGGAATAACTAACCACATGATAAAATAGTGCAGTATTATTTTTATACCATGTTTGGTACACCTCGGAATATACTAGACATAAAATCAAAATAGTCCAATATTGTATTTGGATAACCATGGTATAACCTGGATAAATCTAATCTTTCCAAAAATACCCTTTTTGTGGGGAAAAAAAAAAAATTGCCAAAATACCTTCGCACCAAGTATTTTTCTATAACATCCACTATAAAAATCTATCAAATATCACCATAAAAGCATTAAAGATCACCATGGGGCCAATTCCAAACATAAATCAAAGTTTAATAAAATACAGTCAACACAACAAATAAGTTCAACAAATTATAACAAATGTCAATAAATTACAACCACCAAGTTTAATAAAAATACAATTATTAAAAAAACTCTCACACAACAAGTGTCAATGTGATGGTCCTCGGTTTTCCATTATCCAAATTATCTCTCCCATGTTAGATATTTGATATATCAACGGCAGCAACGTAACCATCACAAGCTCAACGGGTTGGTCATGTGAGTAGTTTATTTCCATGAATATTCAGCAACTCAAGTCATGAACTTTCCCTTCAGATTCACAGAATGACAGTAGGTTAAATGACGAGAGAATTTCCATCAGAAGCTGCTTTCTATAAGGACAACAAAAAACAAACAACTTCAGCACCAATCTAACTTAACCCCATGAGAATTTTGATATATTTTTTAAGAGTTTGGGTTATGTTAATACTTGAGATATTCAACAAACATCATAATTCCGCAGAGGCAATTCAACAAACATCTAGCAAGCATTCGATCATTATACCCAACTCAGCCCTATACCAAACAAAACTAATCCCATCTTCAACAAAGCAATTAACCCAACCAAAGAAGCAAATGAGAAACAAACCTCGCACACACAGCTCAAGCATAATATTATTTCATTACCTTGCTGAGACTCAATCAACCCTTGTTCTTGTTATTACCTCCCTTTCTCTGTCTTAAGATTTCACAAGATTTCAAATACTGAGTTAACTCTCTACAACCATGTGACCAATTGGTAGATAAAAGTCATTCAACTTCCCCCTTTCATCTTCATATATCAATGTATTAAAAAAAAAAAACAAATCTTCATTAAACACCACAACTAGATGTGAATATTGTATAAGACAAGAAAAGAAAAAAGAAAAAAAAAAACTGATCTACATCTAACTTTTTTGAAATCTTCCTAACTTTTATTTCTACTTTTCATTTCTTCTACTAATTCTTCCATTTCAGAATATTCCATTTGACTTTGTGTCAACAACTCCTTCCAATTCATTGAACCAAACAAATTAAAGTCATGTATTCATGCATTTTTTCAAATATAATAATATTTACATTCTACAAATTAAGCATCCTCAATTTGGGATCACATGAACACAAAATCAGGCATATCAATCACTTCTTTCTTATTTATGGATTGAGAGGGAAAGCATGTCAGTCAAAATAAAAGGGGAATTTCAAGAAGATAAATAGCTATATTAAGTAGTGAAGTGATCCAATTACAAGATCAAGTTTGCTCTATATCAATAACATACCAAATTAGCACCAGTTCACATTAGATATGTATGTGCTTGAGGAAAGAATCAATAAAGTTGTTAACTAAACAGTCCCAAAAAATCTGATCTTGGGAGTAATTATCAATTGGGTAAAACAACATATATGGGAGCCATCACAAGCTTGAAAAAAATTGGATAGTAAGCACCAACTACCCAACATTATTGGAAAATATCCAAATGGATTGTGAAGGTTTTCTGTAGCTAAATGTTAAACAACTAGTACAACGGTTGCAACCAAGGAACTGGTGTGAGATATATATGCACACACATATATATTGACTCATGTATCATATAATCAAAATTTGTATATCTAAGCAAAAGAAAAAAGAAGAGATCAAATTAAAACTGTAAAACAATTGAATTCAACATATATATGCAGAAGAATAGAGTATAAACAAAATATAAAGCAGAGTGTTGAAGCAATATATAGTAGATCTACAAAATACAAACCCTAGTAACATGAAAATCCTATATTACGACATCCCTAGTTTCAGGAAAATGCCATACAATCCAAAATAAGCGTAGATCTAGCCTAGATTAAGAACATAGATCTAGCATTTTACTAAAGCATTTCAGCAAAATCCACTTCAAAAATCGAAAGAGAAGGAACCTGGTATCGTCTCCTTCTCGCCGGTGTCGCATGGTGACATTGATGTCGTTGAGATCTTTCGCTCGCGTCACCTGTTGCAGCCAGTGATGATTTCGCGGTCGTCTGTGTTGTCGCCTCTTCGCGTTCTGTCGCCTCCTCTTGTGCTCTCGTGATAACATTGAAAAAAATGAGGATTAGAAGATTGTAAGAAGAAGAGGGTATATATATCCCAGGGGTAGTGTAGTCTTTTTACCCCACAATCCCACTAATAGTTATACCCGCGTTTTTTATACCACCTCCTACCAGATATTATTTTATCCCCCTTAGGGGGCATTATTTTTAACCATACTCCTCAATCCCTTAAGTTAAATAATCCCTTAAGGCCAACCGAACACAGTATAAACTAGGATTGGACAATTTTAGTCCAATCCCCCTATTTTATCCGCCAAACAAACGAGTCCTAAATGTATTGAATATTATAGGATAATTACAATGAAGCATTACAAGCCTTTATATAGGCAAAACTAAGAAGTGAAAAAAATACTGAAGTGCCCATAGGGCTTACATAAGCAATGACCTAATCAATGACATAAGCCATGACTTAAGCCCTAATACTAATTAATAATAAAATCCCACCATCTTCCTAATATTATCAAATCTCCTCAAATCTCAATTAATTCTTATCTTCCCATTTGTCAAACTTCCATATATTCCAACATTGTTTACATACAAAACACTGTTCACCCTAATTCTGTTAGCATTTATTTGATGATTGGTGTTTTCATTTTGAAGATGGGCGACAATGGATATGGATCTCTGTCGTCATATTCATCGAAGGTGTATGGAGGGTTAGTAATTTATTCATACGAGTTGCTTACTTGGACTTTCTTCCTTCCTTTTTCCCTTCTTGAACAAGACTTATTTGACTAGGGTCTTCGTGTTTCTGTTCTATTTTAATTAGCTTTATTTTGCCTTCAAAGCAGATTACCTCCTCCCTCAACTCTGGAGATGGTGGTCCCTGCACATGCAGTGGGTAAAGTGATGGGCAAAGGTGGCGCTAACTTAGCAAACCTGCGTAATGTAGGGTTCTTTCCTTTCCCAACTTAATCCACTTATTTTTGCTATTAATTTTTAAGAAATGACCTTTGGTATCCAAATACGGTAGCATCACACATTTTATTGGCAGTCCATGACTGGAGATTGCTGCAATTGAAAGATGTGGGTGTAAGGAATCCCTTTATTCCTTCAAACAATTGTAAAATGTAGGGTTAGGGTTCCCTTTATTCAGTCAGACCATTGTATAATGTGGGGCTATTGTTCCCTTAGTCTGTCGGATCATATTAATAAGCAGGGTTAGAGTTCCTCTTAATCCAATCAATCAGTTTTGGATATGAACCCAGAATTTATCCCGGCTTGCTAGGGGAGGGTGCCCAGGAGCTAATATACACGTGGCCAAGCCCATACTTAGCCAATACGGGAAAGTTAGGATCGTAAGAACAACATGCTCTGCAGCCGATGCCTGACAGCTTCACTCTGAGGGAAGGCAGTTGTCGGGGTACAAGACTTCCTCGTAACCCGTCCTAGGTAGTCCTTTCTGAAACAATACCACGGAACCCGCATCCCATATGTGTCAAAGAGTCCATACTCGACGTGGTGACCTGCTGGCTTGCAATGAGAAGGTACACGAGCTAATACCGAGCCAATGTGGGAATCTAGGATCGGAACAGTTGTATTAAATTGATCTGGTTGGGCAAGTGATTATTTAGAGCCCGTTTGGGTTAGCTGAAATATTAAGTGATGAAACATTAAGTGCTGAAATTTTAAGTGATAAAGTATTAAGCTGTTAGGAGTTCGGGTTAGCTGAAATATTCATCGCCTGTTTGCAAACAAGTAGGAAAAAAGTGATTGTTTCTATAAAATGACAAAAAAGGACAACATGTAAATATAATTAAACTCTTTATGTTTTCAGCAATTTTGTCTTTTAACAACTTAAAAGTGAAATTAAGTGATTGTTTGAAAAACAAGCTACTTTTTTCAGCTGGTTTTCAGCACTTTTGTTTTAAGTGCTGAAATTTTAAGCTAACACAAACACTTCTATTTTACAAAAATAATCACTTTTTTTTTCCCCCTCTCAAAATCTGCAATTCATCACTTAATTTCTGTTTTTCAGCTAAACCCAAACGGGCTCTTAATCTTCTGGGTTAGTATCGTTTGCCATCTAGGATTACTTACCCCATCTGTGTTCTATAATTTTTGTGTGTATATTTAGTTATCTCAAACTTAAAACTCCTTTCTCTTGTTCTTGTGTTCTACACTAATTTGAGTCTCGTCTTATTTTGTCATTTCTCACTGGCACTTGTCTCCACCAGATATCAGGAGCGCACATTGAGGTATCTGATTCCAAATCGTCCCGAGGTGATCGTGTGGCTCTTATAACAGGCACACCCGAGCAGAAGCGTGCAGCTGAAAACCTGATTCAGGCGTTCATTATGGCCACCTAAGATATCAGGATATTTTCTGTGTATTTGGAGGTGAATAGTCTCAATCTTTGGGCGTTCTTGTTTGAAATTTCGAATGTGTCTCCTCTCTAGTTCCTTGAGGTTGTCTCATGGAGAGGGGATTCTGCTGTTTGGCTCTATCCTCAGGTGATAGAGGTCCTGTTTATCAATGTTGCTTAATCTACTCTTCCTCTGCGGTTCTCTTAGTACTTTATAGGATCTCTCTGTCCATTCGTGAAATTTTAACAGCTCTTATCCTTGGTTTAGTTGGATTTCGTCTTATTTCCAGTATTGCTATGCTCAATAAGTTTGATGTTCTTGCGGGAGCATTTTAAGTGATGACCATATTTGTCAAGCTCATATATACTATGTTTTAATATCTGTCATCAAATCTTCTTGAGGCCTTTCTAGTGGAATCTTCTTCATCTGTGATGCATGATGCTATGCGGTTTACTGATTAGTTCCAGAGAAGGGACTATGAAACTTCATTTAATATGAAATATATTCTCTCTCCTCTGTCTTCTTTGAGTTTTGTATCTTGACCAGGGCACTATGAAGAATCCATAGCTCAAGTCAAAACTATGAAAATTGCTATTTCTTTTTATGCCCATTGATTTCGTCTCATTTGGTGCATTGAATCTATTGTTTCACTTGATACCAAAATTAATATTTAATCATCTTGAAACCTGTCGGGCCGACCGGCTTGTATAAGGGTCTCTTAATACTGTCCCTTGAATTCTTTCATGGTTCTCGAATCTTTGTAGGGAGCATTTGATCCAAATGGCAACTCATATTGATAATTTACTTGATGGTAATTGCACTATCTTGTTATAGTGGTCTCTCTCTCTCTCTCTCTCTCTCTCTCTCTCTCCAAGGTGTACGAGTTGAGCTGCAAGTGGAATTGTTGCCCAACTTTTTCTCCTGTGATTGGTCAATCATTTAATTTGTGCTCTGGTATTAGAACAAATGAACTAGTTTCACGAAATAGTACCTGTGTGTTCATGCCATCAATAGATTAAATCAAACTATATACTTTTATTACGAGACACTTATTCCAGCTGAGGTTTCGCCTATATCTCCTTATTTTCATGATCTTGATACGTCTTTGTCCTCATATTTACAATGTGTTTCCCTCACCATTCTACCTATTCCGATGTTTTTCCATCATCAGAGTTCTGATGTATCTTCAAAGATATGTAGTTTCTAGCCCTAAAAAAAAAAAAGAAAAGAAAAAAACCTCAGCTCAGATGGTTCTATTTCTCAGTCTTTCTGACTTGAGTGTGAACCAAGGTTCAATCTAAGAAGCATCGATGCAGGTACGGCAGAGACACGACACGAAACGATGATACGGAAAATCCTAAAAAAAATGCGACACGATATGGCGGCGACACGGGAAATATTATTTTTATATGTTTTTTTTTTTTTTTTTTTATAATTCTATGTAACCATGTAACATGAAAATAACAATATTCTTAGAATAACTAAGAACTAAGATGTTAAGTAAATTACCTGGAACAACAATACCTTCTTCGTCGTCTCATCGTAGGTGATCTCTTTCGCTTCTCTCTTGGGGTGCAAGTCGGGCAAGACCTGGCTGGCTCAGCCACGGCCCAGACCCAGACCGAGCTACAAGGCTGCCCAAGCCCACCCAGGCTCGAAGTGACGCTCGCCCTGTCGTTGCCCAAGGCCAGCCAGAGATGAAATCAGCTTGCTCGGGTATCAAACGAGAAAAATCAAATGCAAATATGACGTAAATTAATTAAAATAGAGATGCAATTGCAAAACCAAAACTAGAGCTACATCTAAAAAGAAAAAAGGGGAGCAAAAGACGCAGCAAACTGACCTCAGAGAGAGAGAGAGAGAGAGAGAGAGAGAGCTTCGCACAACATTGAGTAGGGGCTTGCAGCTCGCTGGAGTGTGGTGAGGTGGCTTGTGACTTGCCAGAGTGAGGTGAGGGTCGCGAGGACTTGCCGTGGCCGGTGAGGGCTGTGAGGATTGAGAGTTGGGATCTGCGGCTGCTGGGATAAAGGTGAGAGGCAGAAATTTGGAAAGTGAGAGTATGTGTTCAAAGAAAAAAAGAAAGTGGGAGTCTCAGAAAGTTTGAGATTGTGATTGAAAAAGAAAGGGAATACTTAGGGTTTTAACTATCCAATGGTTGAGATTAACAGGAGTCTAATTCTGTGGTTATAATTTAACTATAATATATGTGTGTGTGTGTATATATATATTTATATAACATATTGGTGAATTCGAGCTCGGGCTCGGGTTCGGGTTCCACGGGTTAGCAATTTTACAGCCCAAACCTTGCCGGAATTTATATCGGGCTTTTAGTTTTCACCCCAAGCCCGCCCAAATTGTGTTTTATACTAGCCCAAGCCTGAGTAATATTTGGGTCGGGCCCAGGGCCGGGTTGGTATGTCCGACTTGCAACCCTACTTCTCTCTCTGTCTCTCAACTCTGTAAGCTTATCTCTCAACTCTATCTCTTATGCTTCTTCTTCTTCTTCTTTTTTTTTTTTTTTTTGTAAATTTTAAATTCTACTTTCTTGTATTTCTTCTTTTCCAACCATATTTTACATGTTAAGACTTTTGAACCAAATTCAAGACTTATCTTAAAAAACATACTTTGTCGGGGAAAGTGTCGTAGCCTTGTTGATGATGTGTCAGGTTTCAAAAGTAAATTAAAACTAGCCCGACACGTTTTTGTTGTGTCCGACACGTGTGGACACAAATATGGCACTTCATTTGAAGTGTCAGTGCTTCCTAGGGCTCAATATTTCTGTAAACATGTGTTTGTCTTGATCGCTTCACCATTGTTTATTCCTTAAGCTCTTGGGTGAAAACTGTTTTTTACTTTATTCTCCGGTCACTAGGAGGGAGTTATGTTTGTTTATTGTTCCAACATCATCAATAGCTAATCCATATCTCTTGGCACCTTGATGTACACACTACCTTGACATTAACTCAGTAGGAAAAAAGAACCATAATATACCATTGCTTCGTCTTACATGAATTTCATTTCATCTAATGCTACTGTCAACCTTTAGTGCTCTTCTCCCATTAGCTTTTCTTTTTTGGAGTTTGGTTTCTAATTGTTTGCGCTGTAATTCCCAAGGCTTAAGGTTCTCATTGTTGATGCGAGTCTAATTACCTAATTTGAGAAAAAAAGATCGAAGCGGTTCTCTTCCCTCAATAATAGGCTCATTCTTCGATCTCCATTTCCCCCCTCCCTGATATACTACATTGACAATAGAGTTGGTTGAGAATTTCGCTGATCTTTTTCGTTTTTGTTTTTGTGAAACATTTTATGGGGATACAATGCATTGCCCCGACCTTTGAGGGTCAGTTACAAGAACTGTGCATACCTATTGTCTTTTTGTTCATGAAGTATCACTCTTATATATGTTATGATATGTTTGGCGCTTCCTGTGAAATTCTGGTGTGCACGTAACGAATCTCAATGTTTATTTGTTTCAGCCTGGTGCGTAGTGGATTGAATGGTTTGCAGTGAATGTCAATGTTTATTTGTTTCAGTCGTGTTTCACTGTTAAAATGTAGTTCTGCTACAGAAAATTTCTGTTTCATTTTTTTTTTTAATGTTGTCAAAGAAAAAGAAAAGAGAAGTGGGTGAGTTTGGATTTTTAAATACAGTCCTTGGTCATTGTTCTTATATATCTTTGTGATCTTTTGAAGTTGGAGGGAGAGTTTGCGTGATCCTCTGCTTTTCTCTAGTGTTCTCTGGTTCAGAGGTTGGAGGTTGGTGAAGGGCCCGTTTGGGACCCAAAATCTATATATTAGCCTGTTCGAAAAACTGTAGGACGAGCTCAAATGCCTGTCCAAGGGCATGTAATGAAATTTCATCAGGGACTTGTACATAATCTGAATCTGATGCATGTTAGATTTGAATCTTTATTTTTATTTTTATTTTTTATTTTTTATTTTTTATTTATCGCAAACAGCATTCAACATTTACATTCCAATAGACAAATAGATTTCAAGTGGAACCTGTACAGTATCAGAAGAAAGAAAAAATAACAAACAAACAAAGAAACAACAGCAAAGTACAACATAAATAAGAAAAAACAAACACAGAAAAGCCTTTTGAAGTTGAACAGCAGTCTCCCAAGTCTAAAGATATCTTGAACTGTGGCATCGCTAGCAAGCTGGGGCTGAGGAGAAACTACCAAACAGATACCAACGAGGATCACCCCAAGAGCATCGAGCCTGTAGTAAGAACTCACTCCAGCTCTAAATCTATCGAAAAAAAAAGGTAGATATGGAAGAAAGTAAGTTGGATCAAGGCACAGAAAACACGAAATCGAAGGATTTGATCGGAGAACCTAAGAAAACAGGAAAAAATAAATACACACAAAGCAAACCCCTACAAAATGGGATAAACCCTCAACGAAGGACAAAATCCCACAAAAGGTCGACAGGCTCTCCTAAGGAGAGACAAAAAAGAGCAAAAAAAGAAGAGAGAAATCAGGTTCTTTCATGGATAAAAGCCATAGAGATCCTGGAGGGCGTTGCGGAGAAAAGGAAGCAGAAACTTATGGAGGTGTTTAGAGAGAGAGAGAAATGTTTATAGAGAGAGGAGTAGTGCTACACACTCATTTTTTGACACTTTTTGACACACAGCTTTAAATGCATGTACCTTGTGTTGTGTAAGTAGTGCACAGAAAATTGTGAAAAATTCAAACAATACAAGTTACATATGTTTAAAGCATAGTGTGTCAAAAAGTGTGCGCTAAACATTTCCCTAGAGAGAGTTCAAAGTACAACAATGCTAGGTATACATACTTTTTTACACACTTTTTGACACACTATGCTTTAAATGCATATATCTTGTGTTGTTTGAAATTTTCATATTTTTTGTGCACCACTTATACAACATAAGGTACATGTATTTAAAGCTGTGTGTCAAAAAGTGAAAAGAGTGTATACCTAGCATTACTCTTCAAAGTAAGTAGGTACATAGTAGTTGTACAGTTGTACTAGCCTAAAAAGGTTTGTACTAGCTATTGATTTCTATCTTTTTTGGTGTGTACCAACCTAAAAGGAATGTACTAGGTAGGGATTAGAATGGGTTAGAAAGTGTGCTGTGTGCGCATTTGATTAAGAATATATTTTTGCTCATTTATTTTTTTATTTATTATTTTTCACTTTATTTTTTTTATTGGCTAATGCAGTGGGACTCAAGATGTGTAAAGTACTGGGTCTTACTGCATTAACCAATGAGAGAGAAGTGTGAGCAATGGTGAACCAAAAAATGGGTGAGCAAAACTGCACTCGGTGGTTAAACCCATATTATTCCAACATGTATTGGAAATACTACAACTACTTGTCCTCACGATTTGTACTCCGCTTAGGGGTGGTAATTTTTGACACGATAACATGACACGAAATAATCGGGTTTGAGTTTAGGTTTTTGGCATGTTTTAAAAAAAAAAGACCCGATTACGACACGATAAGATTATGACCCAATATGACATTATTGAGTAATTTTTGACACAACACAAACCTAATACCAAATAAACAGATTTGGGTAAACACGTTTACAAAATAATCCGATTCGACAACAATTATGACCTGACACGCACCTGCCTATGAGTCAGATTCTGAATTGTCTTCGTGAGCCATGTGTTTTGAAGCTGTCATGGTTCAATTCACTTTCAATTCCACAAACTACTGCTTCACATTCACACCAGACCACAGTAATCTCCCTTTCACGCGCGCAAGCGACGAAGAGCGCACACGTTCAAAATTGTAAAGTCACATATAAATTATAATTGGCACAAGCTGAGTTAGGGGTGGGTGTTAATTGTGTTTTTGGAGATTGTAGCTCTTTGATTCTTATATATCTTTTACCACTTTGGATATCGTGCTAGTTTGCCCTCCACACCCACATACCACCCACACACACATGTATGTATGTAACATTTGATATAGCATTGAAGGAGACATGATGAAGACAGAATAATTAAGATACAGACATATACATACGTAGGTTATGGTGGTTAGGATTTAATTTATATTATTGGGGTTTGAGTTATAAATATTTTAAACTCTCTATTTTGAGTCATGTGCTTCTTATTTCAAAAACTCAAACAAAGTTAAAATTTTTTACTTGATGTGACTTATGTCCATATTGGTTAAATATGAGACAATTTCACTCATTATATATGAATTCACTTGCTTAGCCTGGTAAGCTTTTGTAGTAGAAAGAAGCTATCACGCGCGTGCAGTGGGGGAGTAAATATTTAATTTGGATCGCCCGAATTGACTTGAGATACTTGTGCGGGCATGTGCTGTGTACACGAATGCCGTCTGATTTGATCCCTCGCACATACGAGAGAGTGGTAACATTTTTTGATCTCTGGAATTAAATTTTTTGGTGGTTGGAGATCATCTTTCTGCACATATTTTTATATAAAACTAATTGTTAATCTATATGAATTTTCTGGACTGTTTTTAAAACAGTCATACGATAATTATTTTTTGACTGTTGGGACTTTATACTTGATTGTTGCTTCTATAAAAATTTTGTTTGCTCATTCCAGGAATATCAGATTTTTATGTTCTTAAATCTCCACAGTTTTGTTCTTTCGAAAAACCTTCCACGAATTCTTTTTCTTCGTTTTGGAGTAATTCTGAACACTTATATATTTTTCCAATTTGAGTTCACGTTTAGAAGAAACTGATTGTTGAGTCTTGGAGACTATAGCGCTGAGAACTTGTGCATCAAGTCATTGACTTCGAAAGGTGGAATTGTTCTTAAAGATAATGCAAACTGTTACACGTCTCAATCCGATGAATTATTTCAAGACCGACACCATTTTTTTTTTAATTGAATTGATCCTCATCAGAACAAAATTTAGATTCATATCAATGTCCTTTCTAATTTCCAACAATGGTAACCCTTGGGAGCCCTATAAGCTTAGTTTAAGAAAATGGGACATCGTTATTTTTGGACCTAAGCTTCATTTGATAATTGTATCGTAGACAAAAAGATTGGAAATAGCTAAGCTGTTATGTCTAACATAAGATTTTTTGTATTTTTTTTTTCCGGTGAAGGCATATTGTGAAGATTACTTCTCACTATCCTTAAACATATACACAGGATTTATACTAAATATTATGTTCACCTGATTTGTTTAGACTGAATTGTAATCTTCTTCAGCAATGTTAAACTCTCTAAATTTACTCATAATTGTTCAAATTAACTGTAAACTAGTATATTCAAGTTCCAAAGATTTTAGCAAACGACAAAAGACGGATCTTGAACCCGTGAAATGGTGGAAAATAATTTTTGACTTCTTTGTGATTAAAAATTTCTGACAGTATTTAAAAATGGTGAAGTAATAACAAAATTACCAATCTCACTCTCTCTCTCTCTCTCTTTTTCGATCACAAACGGCATTCAACATTTTTATTTTAACAGACAAACGGATTCCAAATAGAACCAGTACACTAACAGAAGAAAGAAATGTTGGAAATTTAGGAAAGATACGGCTATGAACTTGATTGAGGCATGCAACATTTTACACTGTCCTTAAGAACAATTCCGCCCCTCGGAGTCAATGACTTGATGCACAAGGTCTCAGCGCTATGCTCTCCAGGATTCAGCAATTAGTATCTTCCAAACGTGCACTTGAATTGACTCCGAGGGGCTGATACCAAACTGTCACACCCCAATTTTCAGACAATTAAATATTAGTCAAGGAAAAATCCCTAAACCAATATTCAGTTGTCCAATTATTAGAGGTGATCGCAATGTAAATCATCACACAGTCTGTATAAGATAAAACTTAACTCACAAGCGCAAAATACCAGTAAAATCTCCAATCAATAAGGATCAAAACCCAAAGTTCCAAAAATTCACAATTAACATCTCTCCATAAACGTCATTCAAACACTAACTGAAAAAGTTAAATGGCCCACAATGCCAAAATCTTAAATATTAAAACTCTCTAAGAAAATATATATATATATATATATATATATATATAAGCGAATAAAGTCTCCACAACTCTCCTGCAACTAGATGCCATGAACTTCTTACTATCCCTGCAAATTTCGATTGGCTACGCTTCAAAAAGAACGCACCTGCGAGAAAAAAACTCAACGGGTCAGTCACATGACTGGTATGAGTTAAATAAAAAAATAATCACACACAATCTTAGGGATCGCTCATAATCCCTTACACTAACACAACAATAATAAATAAAAGATCGGGTAGGAAAGTAGTTCCGCTCACATAACGGGACAAGGGGTAGTTTCCCTTTTATGTGACGGCAATATAGTTCCTACCCGAACTAGACTGCAAAAATACATACCCTTCTTAGCTATGGTAGGCCAATACCTGCAAACACATTAGTGGGCCTACCATCCTGCATAAATAGATGTTAGTAAAAAATCAAAAATCATTATTTAAATGTTATTTAAAAAAAATGAATTTATCTCCAAGAAAGAGTTGGAATTGGACAAAACTTAAAACACGAAAGATGTTCAGAATTAAATTTCCAAGGGAAACTACGCGCCCCCGTTCATTAATTCTAAACACGTAAGTCAGAAATTAATTATTAAACTTCAGCTCATAAACACGCGATATTCAGCAGATTCTGAAATTAAATCAAAACGGTGTCAAGATGACCTTTTTAGGAAAAGTGTAAAACACGAAAGTCGCTCGGATTGTCGTTTTACTTCAGGTTACGCGAAACGACCCTCAATTGTGAAGTTAAGTGACCAAATTATCTAATTTACTAATCTGATCCTATTTATTATTAGTTCACAATGTTCCCAAATAATTTACGGTACACATACAATACTACATTTAAACTAACGGATACCCACATAAGTTGTTTGATATGACAAGGATTCGACTACAACAAAATATAACGAACTACATTACAACGTATAGCCACAATTTAAGCACCACGTGCGTTTTAGTTAATTAAACCTTATGTTCACCACTTCGGCCACCCATCCATGGTTCAGCCTACACATATATCCCATGTGTCTCCTAACGTAATACTAACTCCCACTCCGGTCCCAACTCCCATGGGGTATCACTGGGATTTGAGTCTACACCGAAAGGCTAGTACTTACGTTTTTGATGTCAATAAACAATGTCTAAATACACATGAAATAGACCAACAAGCCGGGCATAATGCTTAAAAATGAAGAGACGGGTCATCCACGTAGTCGCCGTCTAATCACACAAGACGGGTCATCCACGAAGTCGCCGCCTAAACTCATAAGGAGCAGTGGTGAACATTAAAGGATTTCATATTATTAACTTCTATAAAAAAAATCTTCACACAGATGGTCTCACATTCACAAGTTTATGAAACCCAACATTAGATGAGAATGCTTACATCTCAACAAAATTTCACGTTATATCAACATTAGATGAGAATGCTTACATCTCACCAATATTTCGCGTTATATCATAATAACCAAATACGAGTTCATCTCAACACATATATCAACTTAGACAATCAACACGTTTTTAATCTTATAAAAACTGCTACTGAAATTTAAATTTACAGCCCAAACGGTGCAGAATCAGGAAAAACTCAAAACACGAAAAGGGTGCAGAATCACGTTTTACACAAGACATGCGGACAGAATGTTCAAATTCAAAGCCACGATTTTCTAATAATTTTCTAAAGTTTCTGCAACTGTGTGAAAAAAAAAAAAAAAAAAAAAAAAAAACGAATTTCACATATATTTCTTGATTACTATGAATATCTCACATAGGGTTTTATCAAACTAACTATTCACCTAACCCTTTTCGAATACCCTAATATCATAATCACAAAGTCACAAGAAGGGAAAGAAAAAAAAATCTAGATTACTTCACAATAACGTGTATCCATACAAAGATTTAACCCTAACAATTATATTAAACATGTACTAATTTAATTTACTCTCATATACATATATACATACGTGTATATATATATACTCGGGTAAACAAAATTTAACTCACCTTGTTGATCAAAAATCGAAAATCACAAATGCTCCGCGATTCCACACGTGCCCACGAAGCCAAGACCCTTCTCCCTTTTCCTCTTCTTCTTCTTCTTCTTCTTCTCTCTCTCTCTCTCTCTCTCTCTCTCTCTCTCTCTCTCTCTCTTCTTACGGCTGACAATGGGGCTCTATTACTTTTATGTTGAAAACCCAACTAACCCTAATATAATATAATATTATGTATATAACTATGGTATACACACAAAACATATAATTGTATTTACACACACAACACTTATCAATAAAATACACACAAACATGCAAATCCCGTTTTTTATCTAAGGGCCTCACATAAAGGCTTTATATGGGCCCGAAAATACATTCTAAAGTGACAAATGATTAGCCCAATGGGTACCCATGACCCCGGGCACTAAATTTCTATGTTAAGCACACTACTTAAAATACTAACGACCCGTACACGCTACTCCAACATTTTTATTAGGTGTTTCTAAGATACATACACAGTTAATGTCTAATATTTAAAAAATAATAATATAAATAATTACTAAAAGCACTTAGAAAATTAGGGTTGTTACATTCTACCCTCCTTAAAGAAAATTTCGTCCCGAAATTTGAAGCGACGGTAATACAAATACTTATTCATAAATATTGTTAAATACACAACTAATAGAAAACACAGATTCACATTTAACTCTCAATAATACAAGGCCTGGTACGTTGAGCGAATAATCCAAACAAGGAAACCCTAGTATATATACCTTTAGCCTCATATAGTCAATTGTTAAATGTTAGCAGATAATTAAGACACAGATAATAATGCAACATATAAGAATAAAATTAGGAGTGAAACCATTTACCCCTACTCTAATACTCCATGGAATACTCAATACTCGCTGATCAACCAATGTATCTGAGAATGCTCATTCTTCCAAAACTCCTTGCTAATAATAACCTTGAGAAGACGATATTGCCGTTGAAGAGAAATCCATAACCATCCGGATCATAATATGTCATAGAGAAGAGAATAGCGTCGATAATCACTCCAGAGAAATCATATAGAATAGAGGTCCCATATATAATAATAGCAACAACATAATCATAAGAAATCAAGAATATCCGTTGATAACATCCGCATCAGAAGATAAGAAATCCAGAATACCAATAGTAATAGATTCCGCATCAGAAAAGCAGTAGATAATTAATAGAGATAAGAAAACCAGTTGATCACAAAAGAAGTCCAAATATCCAATCTCTGCCTCCAACTCCCAAATAAGATTTTCAGTCCTTCACATAGATAGTCATCCACATTGCTACTCCATGAGCCAAAATAACATTCCCCTTGATAAGACCCCCCAACGTTACAACCAAAGATGCATGCACTAACATGTAAATCTAAACAATACCATGTATGCTCCTATTAAGTCATCCCGAAAATGACATGCATTTAAGACTAACACGTTACAAAGGACACTGTAGAACAAAACACATAGTATCATGAAACAAATAGCAGCACAAAGAAATAGAAGCACGTAATAACACATAGTCCCTATCCAATCCGCAAACCTAAGGCTCTGACCAACCCATAAACCACATTCCGAGAATCACTTAGACAGAATTGCTCCAAACCAAATAAGAGAATTACAGAAGAATTTTTAAATTCAAACCAGAAAGCAAAGTACATCATATGTATATCTTTGGAATGAGAAGAGAAGATAATTTATATAGAAGAGGAAGGATATAAAATGAAAACAAAGCTTTTAGAAAAATATAGAATGATATTCTAAACACATACTAAACGTATGTATATATACTTGCATATTAAAAGCAACGAGCATTAAGCTCTTTAAGGACTAAAAGTAACAACACTCCAACATTCACCATTAAGGATTTTATGAATCAAATTGAAAGCACATTAAAATGTGTATAATCAAAATTGTAACAACTTCTTTTTAAGTGTGTGTAATAAACTGTGCATAACAGTTTTATGGTTTTAAGACAATCAGTGAAATGGCTCACCAACAAGTAATTTCAAAGACCAAAAATGTGAGCCATTTTCTCGTACGTGCAAGTATCGATTTTCAAGCCAAATCGTGTAATACAAATTTGAGATTTGCACCCCCTTGCACACGTGTAAGAGAGCCTTTCCACTACACAGGGTCTCCTCTCTTAGCAATGTGGGACACATAGTCGCATCAAACTAAAAATGCTTTGTTTGATTTTTTGAAATAAAATGCCAAATAAGATAATAAAAATCCAACAAGAAAAACAACAAACAAACAAAGAAACAACAAAGGACAACAGAAATAAGAAAAAAAACACAGAAAAAGTCTTCTGAAGCCGCACTGCAATCTTCCATGTCCAAAGATATCTCAAACTGTGGCACCGCTAACAAGCTGGGGCTGAGGAGAAACTGCCGAACAACACCCACCAACGAGGAGCACCCCAAGCTCATCGAGTCTGCACAAGAACCCACTCAAGCTCCAAATTTAACGAAAAAACGGTAGAATTGAAAGAAAGAAAGCTGGATCAAGACACAGAACTTATGAAATCGAAGGATCTCGCCAGAGACCTCAAGAAAAACAAAACCCTCCAAAGAGGACAAAACCCCACAAAATGGGACAAACTCTACAAAGGAGAGACCAAAAAAGTAAAAAAAGAAAGAAAAAACTAGACTCTCCCATAAAAAAAGCCCTGAGAAAGCCCATACGGGCGCAGCGGCAAGAAGGAGACGAAGTCGTTGGAGGTTTCTAGAGAGAGAGGGAGTAAAGTTTAGAGAGATTACCAGTCTAGTATTCTTTAGTGAACTAATTCCCGTAATAATATTTTTCTTGCCAAATCAGGTTTAGTAGGATGAAGTAATGCCGTGACATTTAGAAAGTCTACATCTTCTATAAATGGACTTTTCTTTTATTAAACAACAATGATAGAGATACACATCAAATGATACACTAAACGATACACAATGTTTTAAATGCATGTACCCTGTGCTGTTTGAATTTTTCACATTTTTCTGTGCATCATTTACTCAGCACAGGGAACATGTATTTAAAGCTAGTGTGTCGTTTAGTGTGTCATTTGATGTGTATCCCTATCATTAATAAAAGGGTTAATTATAGAAACACCCCCTGTGGTTAGGCCTTTTATCAGTTACCCCCTATACTTTAAATTTTATCACTAATACCCCTGTGGTCTGGACTAAAGTGAAATAGTCACTTTTTTCGTTACAGTTAATGGAAAACGGGTAAAAATACGAAATTACCCCTATTACATGCTAATAAGAACACCCTTATATGCTTAAATGTTTATTTAGGCATATGTGGTATACTATTATATTATTTTGATATTATATTTGTTGTTAGAGACCATTCTGTAGTCACTTTGAGGTACATTTATGAGAGAATTTATTTACTTTTTTATTTTATTTTTGATCTACCCTTGGACACACACACACACACACACCACACACAGTCTTGGCGATATATTATTATTTTTTTTATTTAATTTTTTATCTACTCTTAGACATACATAATTTTGGTGATATGTTAGTGTTTTTTTTAATCTAATCTTGACCACACACACAGTGAAATCCAGTGTAGTGATGTACTAAGATCTAAAAAAAAAAATTATCCCCAAAATTTTTTGTGTGTGTGTCAAATTCGCTCTCACAAATGTACCCCTAAGTGACCACATAATGGTCTTTAACAACAAATGTAATATCAAAATAATATAATAATGTACCATTTATGCCTAAATAAACATTTAAGCATATAAGGGTGTTATTATTAGTATGTAATAGGGGTAATTTTGTGCTTTTATCAATTTTCCGTTAACTTTAACAGAAAAAGTGACTGTTTCACTTTAGTCCAAACCACAGGGGGTATTAGTGATAAAATTTAAAGTACAAGGGGGTATTTGATAAAATGCCTAATCACAGGGGGTGTTTCTATAATTAACCCTTATTAAAAATAGTGATCACTGATCACTTATAATGATAATTCCATTGCCCATGATACTTTCTTCCAAGAATTGACAAGGAACTCAAAGTAATACTTTGTTCAGTAATACTATGTTTTTTAAATTTTGTACTCCTATCACAAATGGTCTCAAATATATGTGGTAGTGTTTGCACTTAAAAAATATATTTTTTAAACTATAATTTGCTCGAGGCCGATTGAGGTTTTTTCATCGGACTGAGAGACCGATCGTATAAAATTTATGGCTAAGTGATTGGTTCAAAGTTGATAAGGTCAGATATATTTTGAACAATCTAGCTACAGTCAGGCTGGCATGCATATTCAGTTCGAACTGCCTCATGAGTCCGATTCATTTCTTTTCCCTCACTAAATCCAAACAAAATAGAGCCTAAGTCTTTGCTTGGTTTGCGGATTCATTGGAGGTAAAGACAAGAGAAATGACAACAAGAAGGAAAACTTATTGTGTTTTCTCTCTTTTGTTTTCCTCAATGTTTGAATAACATCAAAATTAAAATTTTCCAAAATGTTATTATAACTTAAGAAAAAAAGGGAAGAAGGTGACTTGTAAAATTTAAAATCTTAAATTTAGGTCCCAAAATATTTTCTTTTCCTTCCTATTTTCTTTGGTAACCAAACAAAGAAATACATTTTCTGTGTTTTTCTTTCTCTTTCCTCACCACATCCATAAACCAAACAGAGACTAAGAAACTAGAAAACAAAAACAAAGAGGAAGCAAACTAACCCCTGTTGTGATGGCACCCTAGAAAATAAGCTTTACTTCCTTTGATGCTCTCTCTTTTTCTTTTGATTTTTAAGTAAAAATATCGTTGTATGTTCATGTTTGCACCCAAAAACCGTCAATGGTTTTTGAGCCCGAGTTAAGTGGAAGAGAATGAAGGAGAGGCCGGGCTAAGCAATCAGTGACTCATCGGACTCGGGTATAGCCGTGAGACCGATGATAGATGTTATGTAAGGTGAGTAGAGCCCGGTTTGAAAGATTGAATATGGGTAAGGATCATCGGGCTCTGGGAAAACATAACCTAGTGCGTTGACAGCCCGATGATATAAGACGGAAAGCCTAATCGGACAATACGTAATGAAAGATGTAAGTAACAGTCCGATTGGCCATGGGCGGTTAAAGAAAGGTAATCGGGCATGGAAACTAATAGAGCCCGATTCATCCAGGAGAATCAGTAATGAGGCCGATTGACCGAGGTGAAGGCGGTGTTGTCTACAGCTGGCAGGATGTCGTCATCTTTGGGGAATTCTGGAAACAAGAGTCCGTTTAGGAGAGGATCTGTTCGTTGCCAGCTGGATTGAGGCGTCTGATCCCTAAATTGAAGGGATTGATTCAATTGAGTCATGGATAAGGAAGGTCTTCAATCAGCCAATCAATTAAGCAATTTGGGGCGCAAGCCAAGGAATTATTGTCCAAATAGAAATTGTATAAGGCCGCTATAAATAAGAGGCAGGCTATCCAAGCAAAGGACTCCGCGTCATTCTCGAAACAGCATTCATACAGCACATTCGAAGCATTCAAAGCACTCTTAAGTCTTTATGTTTTTCAGCCTTCATAGCAAATAGGTCTACCTTTTTGTTATTTCTTTTTGTTCTTTTGGATAATCAGCCTGTTCTGGTTTGTTCTTTAGATCTGTTTTATTTTTTCCAAACACTTAATAAAATCTTCGTTTTATTAAACCGTTTGTGATTGTTTACCTGTTAAACTTGACACTTTTTAGCTTGTGCGCTTCAGTACTGCTAGAGAATTTACAGTGAGGGTACTTTCCTACTCACTATACACAGTCACCTTGTTTAGAAGTCAGATTCATCAAAGCCTTGTGTATCACTCATACAAGCGGATAGGAAATTAGTTTGCACGTACACATACACATCGAACCACTGCTGGTTCTGGCACGCCCGCGCAAATTACAGCAAACAATTTTGGCACGCCTGGTGGGACCAACAGTGTCAAATCATGCCTCCGAAGAAAGATAAGACGACGAAGAACGGCTAGGACGATTCCACCATGGACCCACCTGTGGAGGAGAGTACCGGCCGTTCTCCCCAAGATGGCAGCGTCACTCTTGAGGCGATTTCAGAAGCCATGAGAGCCAACGTTAAGCCCATGTGGCAGGAGTACAACGCGCTCATAGGCTCAATGGGTAATATTAAATCGGTCATGAACCAAACGGCCGATGTTCATAAAAGTCAAGCGGAGCTGGTCCTGGAAACAAGGACCACCCACATCAAGTTGGACCGCTTGACAGAAACGATCGGAAGGCTGATTGAGACCTATAAGGCCGGAAGCAGCAAAGAACAAATCAACGGATCGGGTTCAGGCACCTCGCTTGAGTTCGATAAGCCGAAGGACACGCCATATGTCTGTCCAAATCTTAGGGATGCTGCTGGCTCCGGTAAGCAATCTGAGTCACAGACCGGTATGGTTAACGGTGTGGCAGTCACCGATCCCAACAGATCGGCGACGCCAAGTTTTGGCCGGTCTGCAGGCCATACTGAAAGTCCAGTCGGACAAACCCCAGGTCACGCACTTGGGGGGCAAAGGAACAACGGTGGATTTTGGCCCCATCAGGCCAATAACAACCAACAGCAACTGCCACCGCCGTTGGTACCTCCGATGAGGAATGTTCAGCCTTTAGCTCCACCACCTATCAACAGGGAAGAGCTGGTGGCGGCCGTACACGAAGAGTATGGCCCGTTTATGAGAAGACTAGAGAGGCCGACGTACAGACGGCCGTACCCTCCTGCAATTGACCAAGTAATATTTCCTCAGGGGTACAAAGTACCAAATTTTACTCTGTTCTCAGGAGAGAGTGAACTGTCCTCAGTTGAGCACATTGGCCATTTTATTGTTCAATGCGGCCATGTGGGTCACAGTGACCCATTAAAGCTAAGACTATTCCCAAACTCGCTAACGGCATGGCATTTTTTTGGTATGTTAACCTCCGAGCCAATTCTGTGTTAACTTGGCAAGGGATGGAAGAACTATTTCATGGCCAGTTCTATAGGACTGAGCCCGAAACATCGCTGGCTAATTTGTCCAGGATGATGCAGTTAGTAGGAGAGACCGTGGAAACCTACATAGCCCGTTTCCGAAAGGCAAAGTATCGGTGTAAGACGGTTTTGCCCGAGGAAGAGTATGCTGTAACAACCCTAATTTTCTAAGTGCTTTTAATAATTTTTATAATATTATTTTCGAGTATTAGACATTAACTGTGTGTATGTATCTTAGTGACACCTAATAAAATTGTTGAAGTAGTGTGTACGGGTAGTTAGTATGTTAAGTAGTGTGCTTAACATAGAAATTTAGTGCCTGGGGTCATGGGTACCCATTAGGCTAATCATTTGTCACATTAGAATGCATTTTCGGGTCCATATAAAGCCTTTTTGTGAGGCCTTTAGATAAAAAACGGGATTCACATGTTTGTGTATGTTTTATTTATAAGTGTTGTGTGTGAAATATATATACACATATATTAAACCCTAGCCCCCATTTAACAAAAAATAAAAGGCAAGAGGAGAGAAGAAACTAGAGAACAGACGTATGTGAGAGAGAGAGAGAGAGATAGAGAGAGGGAGGAAGAAGAAGAAGAAGAAGAAGAGAGGAACCTCAACCTTTGGTTTGTGTAATCATCATCAACCTTGAAGCCCTAAATTGGTGAGTTAACTTGTTATTTTCTTTCAATCTCGTTTGATTGAAATTTAAATAGATAGAATATTAAATTAGTATGGTTATGGATTATGAGATTTAAGTATTTTTTTACAATGATTGAAGTTGTGATTTGAGATTTATAGATGAGCATTGGATATGCATTTGAGCAATTATTCAATTTTCGAATTTAGGGTTTTCACGGATCAGATTTGAGTAGAAAATTCATAATAAATCATACGTTATAGTTTTCGTGATTCCGTTTGCCTGGGGCTATAGGAAACGCAATTCTGGACAACTTTCGTCTAATGGTGTTTTTCCCAATTCTGCACCGTTTGGGCAAAAAACGCATATTACAGTAGCAGTTTATGAAATTTAAAATAAGCGTATTTGCTACATCATATTTTTGTGTGATTTTGTGCTCGTTAATATGAATTAATTTGTTTGTACTTAGAGAGATATGAGTTCTCATGTATAGTTGAGCTTTGTGATATTGTGACTGTGTGATTTTGTGTGGGTTATGAATCTGTGTAAACATGTAGCTGTTAATATGATTTTAACGGATATTTGATTTGAGATACATGAATCTCTTACAAAATTGAGTTTTGTGAAAAATGTGAATGTTTGAACGTTAGAAAAGTCCTTAGAGTTCACCACTGCTCCGTATGATTTTAGGCGGCGACTTCGTGGATGACCCGTCCTTGTGTGATTAGACGGCGACTACGTGGATGACCCATCTCTTCATTTTTAAGCCTTATGCCCGGCTTGTTGGTCTATTTCATGTGTATTTAGACATTGTTTTATTGACGTCAAGAACGTAAGGACTAGCCTTTCGGTGTAGACTCAAATCCCAGTGATACCCCATGGGAGTTGGGACCGGAGTGGGAGTTAGTATTACGTTAGGAGGCACATGGGATATATGTGTAGGCTGAACCATGGATGGGTGGCCAAGGTGGTAAACATAGGGTATAATAAATAAAATACTTGAGGTGTTTAAATTTGCGGTTATACGTTGTATTGTAATTAGTTATAGCTTGTGGTAGTTGAATCCTAGAAATTCATAGATGATTAGTAATCGTCTTATTAAGCAACTTTTGTGTGTATCCGTTAGTTTAAAATATAGCCTTGTATGTGTAACATAATACTTTCGGGAACGTTGTGATTTATTAATAAACATGGCCAGATTAGTAAATTGGATAATTTGGTCACTTAACGTCACAATTGAAGCAGTTTCGCGTAAACTGAAGTAAAACGACAATCCGAGCAACTTTCGTGATTTACACTTTTCCTAAAAACGTCGTCTTGACACTGTTTTAACCTATTTTCCAAATCTGCTGAATAGTACATGTTTAATAGCTGATGTTTAATAATTGATTTCTGACTTACGGGATTAGAATTAATGAATGAGGACGCATATCATTCCTTGAAAATTTTATTCTTGACATTTCTCGTATTTTAAGTTTTGTCTAACTCCAGTTCTTTGTTAGAGGTAAAATCATTTTAATTAATAACACCTTATTATTGGTTTATATTATTGTGTTAAGTTCTATTTGTACAGGATGATAAGCCTACTAATGGTTTGCAATTATCGGCCTACCATAATTAAGAAAGGTAAGTATTTAATTGTTTTTATTCGGGCAAGAAACTACTTGCCACCACATAAATGGAAACTACTCTATTGTCCAGATATGTGTGTGGAACTACCTGTCTTGGCCCAAGAATGTTGTAGTAATGATTTGTAGTCTACGGGTTCAAGTTGGATCCCTAAGACTTGTGTTTTGTTTAACTCATACCAGTCATGTGACTGACCCGAGTGTGTTATGCATTCGGGTGCGTTTCTGTTTGAAACGTAGTCAGATGACATGTGCAGGATAGTATAGTTGGAGTTCATTGTGGAGCAGCCGATCTGTTCGTGAAGTTGAAGATACCTTCTTTTTATTCTTTAATTACTATATGATACTCTTTTTTTTAGTTGGCATTGTGAGCCATGGTTGAGAACTTATATTAGATGTAGTTATATTTCAGTTGTATTATTGGACTTTTGGGGACGTTTATAGCAGATCTGACCTGAGATAGTGTAGTGTTGAAATTATTCCGTTTATTATTATAACTAGACACTTTTATTGTGATTCGATGGAGGAAATTATATTATTTTTATGTAAAGGGAAACGTTTGGTTTTCATTTTGTAATAAATGAGAATGGGGAAAATTTGAAACGTGGATTTTTCTTGTAAAGTTTTTGGGAATGAATTTGATGATAAATGAGTTTTGTTTAAATAGAAATCATGTGGGTTATGAAAGCAATTAAATTCAGTTTATCTTAAAATAGTCTTTTAAAATTGGGTATAGGTTGTCACCCTTGGATTTTTGGGTGGTTGAATATTGATTAGATACATGCTCTGGAATAAATATTTGGTTGTCCAAAAATCGGGGTGTGACATATGCAAAGATGGCCATGGGGGGCATGTCCTTTGAAATTCGCAAGAGGTTTGAGGGAACTGATTTCCGTGACTTATTCGAGCTTGCTACACGGGTCAGTCATTATGAGCGTATTCTCTTGGATGAGCAGGAGAAGAAGAACTCCTCTAAGGGAACATATTACAAAGACCCTAATTACGAGGTCCACTTGGCAGAGTGCGACCTTGAAACAGAATGCGATATGGCCGAGTTGATCTGTAAACGGCCAATCGTATGCAACGCCTTGAATAAGCCTGTTAACAACAACGCCACTGCAAAGAAAATGGCGTTCGAGGCGGGAAAAAACTACACTTTTGATATAACTATGGCTGATCAAATATTCGATGCCTTGTTGATCGATAAAGTGATCAAGCTAAGTGAAGGTCATCGGATCCCAAAGGCCAATGACATGAAAAATAAAGAGTACTGTAAATGGCACAATTCCTGGAAGCACTCTACTAACAATTGTGTTGTTTTTCGCAATTTTATACAGGAAAACGTGGAGAAGGGAGTCTTCAAATTCTCGGACAAAGCTATGGGGATTGATTCAAATCCTTTTCCACAAATTACTGGTACTAACATGGTTATGCCCGACCTAACCAAGCTTTCAAGGCCGAGACCCAAGACAGACTTGTCCGACGGAGAGCTTGTGCCAAATCAACGGGAGGGAAAACAAATCGCTATTTCGGCCACTGAAGGGCCGAAGGTGACGATACATGACCTCCAGAGGAGCTATCTGGAGTGGAAAAAGGAAAACCACAAGGCCGAGGAAGAAACGGCAAGATCTAGCACAGACAATTTGATAGCTGATCTACGCCGACAGCTGGAGATCATCGAACAAGGCCTTTGCCCGAGGTGTAAGGCTGACGTCAAGAAGGAAGTTTCAAGCCCGAGCAAGAAGCCGAGAAGCTATGAACATCGGGAATCAAGCCCGAGAAGGTCTGTATACGAGAGATTGTCAATACCGTGGCAAAGTAAGGACAAGCCCGAGTGGCGGGCAAAACATCCATTGGTGCAGCAAACCGGCCAAAGCGAATCCGGCCGGCTGGGGGCAAGAAATTCCCAGATAATCCCAAGGCCTCAGATACAAGCATCAACCTCTGGCAGGAGCCCGAGAATGGTGTTACCACCTCGGGTAGAAGATCAAAAGTGGCACAGAGCTGAACACTCTAAATTTCCAGCACGGCCACAATATAGCAAGTCCCAGAAAAGGAGGTATCAGAGAATGAGACAGGCCGAGCGAGAGCGTCAGTTCTTAAAGAATCGGGCTGGAAACATTCCTGCTCCCACAGAGCTCAAGGTGTCCGATAACCAAGGATTCTCTATGAGGGCGATGCGCGTTGCCACTGATCACCCAAGGGAAAGAGTTCGACAGAAAAGATCGCAGGAAGAAGGTAGAGTTACCTCGGACAAGATAATTGAGTCCGATGGAGATCTGTCGGACTCAAGTTTTTTGCCAATACAATTTGGGACTATCCCATTAGGCTTGTCATCCAACATGGTGTTTACGCTACCCATGTCCTTCATGGCCAAGCCGGACCAGCCATCGGCCATGGAGGGGGATGTAGTAGAATGCCTAGCTAAGGACTCGGCCGTGATGGAAGAAATCTTTTGGAACGGGGGAGAGACCGTTAAGCCTAAAGTGGTGGAAGCTACGAGCAAAAATGTAGACACCACCGATTCGCAGACCGATCGGCCTAAAATCACCATCTTAAGGCCGAAAGGGCAGCAGACTGAGGATGGAGTGAAGACTGGACCAGTTAAAGTGGTGTTTGAAAAGCCAACACACCAGATGTCCCAACATCTGAAGCCTTTGTATGTGAAAGGACATATCGAAGGCGTCCCAATAAATAGGATCCTTGTTGATGGGAGGTCTACCATTAACATCATGCCTCAAATAATGTTGAGGATCCTGCAGAAGTCCGAGTCAGAGCTAATTCCGACCGAGATGAATGTCCAAAGCTTCACGGGGGCACCTTCAAGGACCAAGGGTATCTTACCCCTTGAACTGACCGTTGGCTATAAAACGGTCATGACTGCTTTTTTCATAGTGGAAACCTCAGCGGCCTATAATGCTTTACTAGGCCGGGATTGGATACACCCAAATTATTGTATTCCCTCCACGCTCCATCAGCTATTGATTTTCTGGAGAGGTGATGAGGTGGAAGTGGTTGGGGCAGACACCAAGCCCTTTGTAGCCCGGGTGCAGACGGCCGATGCAGTCTTGTACGAAGATGATATCGGGCCAGTTAAGTTGCTGGGGTGCAACAAAATGGGAAGACCAAATTCAGCGACCTTCCTTAAAGGAAGTTCGTCGGACATTAAAGCATATTTCCATAATCTCAGTCGGACAGAAGAATCAAGGCCGATTGAGATCGTTGAACAAGAAGATGTCTATGGGGACTCCGATAATTGAAGAACGGAAGCTGCAGGCCTTGAGGGCTAGCATGGCCAGATGGTGTGCATTTCTGGCCGATAGAAGATTGGAAATCGGTCCTTGTGACGGAATGATCAATCTGGCTGATTGTATCTACGAAGAAGAAGCGCCGAGGGAAGAAGAGATTCAGATTGACGAGCTGGAAACGGCCACGGCGAAACTTGATCATTTAAAGGCCGATGTCCAAGACCCTATCTTGGAAGTCAACCTAGGCAAGGAAGTCGAGCACAAACCTACCTATGTAAGTCAGATGCTGGATTCTCAGTGTCAGGCCGAATTGATTGCACTCCTACATAAGTACAAAGATTGTTTTGCCTGGGAATATGATGAAATGCCAGGTTTATCAAGAGAACTGGTTGAACACCGATTGCCAATTAAATCGGGGTTCAGACCGTTCAAGCAGCCGCCTCGGCGTATGTCACCAGAAGTAACACTGAAGGTGAAAGAAGAAATCGAGAGATTACTGGACGCTGGATTCATTCGGATAGCCCGATATGTTGAATGGGTCTCGAATGTTGTCCCAGTGGTAAAGAAGAATGGGAAGCTGAGGGTCTGCATTGACTTCAGGAACTTAAACTTAGCTACCCCAAAAGATGAGTATCCCATGCCCATGGCCGATCAGTTAATCGATTCGGCCGCTAAACATAAAATTTTGTCATTCATGGACGGACACTCGGGGTATAACCAGATTTACATCGCCGAAGAGGATGTCCCGAAGACGGCTTTTCGGTGCCCGGGGGCAATTGGAACCTTTGAGTGGGTTGTCATGCCTTTCGGGCTGAAGAACGCTGGAGCCACTTATCAACGGGCAATGAATTCAATCTTCCATGACATGATCAGACAGTTCATGGAAGTTTACATAGATGATGTGGTGGTGAAGTCAGGGGATAATGCCGATCATCTAAGGGATTTGGAAAAAGCATTTGAAAGGATGCGGGCTCACAGACTAAAGATGAACCCTCTCAAATGTGCATTCGGCGTTACCGCAGGAAACTTCCTAGGTTTCCTAGTACATCAAAGGGGGATAGAGATTGACAAAAATAAGGCTCGGGCTATCCAGGCAGCAAAGCCACCAGCTAATAAGAAGGAGCTTCAGAGATTGCTCGGACAGATCAATTTCTTAAGAAGATTCATATCAAATTGTGCAGGGAAGACCCAAGTATGGACCCCATTATTGAAGATCAAGAGCGATGAAGACTTCAAATGGGAAGACAACCATCAACAAGCCTTTGAAGGGATCAAACAGTATTTGTCAACTCCTCCAGTACTAATGCCACCCAAGAAGGGTAGGTATTTAAAGTTGTATATATCGGCCTCTGACTGCTCTATAGGAAGTATGTTAGCTCAAGATAATGAGCAAGGAAACGAGCAGGCTGTTTATTATTTAAGTAGAATTTTGACTCCAATCGAGCAGCACTATGCGCCGATTGAGAAGTTATGCTTGGCATTGTATTTTTCTTCATAAAAGTTAAGAACATATATGCTTCCTGTTTCAACTTACATAATATGTCAAACTGATGTGATAAAATATATGTTGTCAAGACTGATTATGAGAGGCCGAATTGGGAAATAGACCTTGGCCTTAATGGAATTTGCTATTCAATACCGATCGCAGCAATCGGTGAAAGGCCAGGCCATAGCCAATTTCTTGGCTGATCACCCAGATCCTACTGATTTGGGGGAACTGCCTTCAACACCCAAAGTCCTGAGCACGTCCTTAGTCCCATGGACGTTGATCTTTGACGGTTCCAAAAACGCAGAGGGTGCTGGGGCAGGAGTAGTGATTGTATCACCCAAGTATAAAAAGACAAAAATGTCTTTTCGGCTCAATTTCAAATGTACTAATAATCAGGCCGAGTACGAAGCACTTATCATCGAACTGGAGATACTCCTTGAAATGGGGGCATCGTCCGTGTACATAAAGGGAGACTCAGGGTTGGTGATCGGACAGATAGCCGGGGAGTTTCAGATAAGGAGTTGGGAGCTATGCCCGTTCCACGCAGTTGCCACTCAACTCATGGAGGCATTTGATGACATTAGCGTAAGCTACATTCCAAGAACCACGAATACTGAGGCCGATAAGTTGGCAAAAACAGGATCAACCTCACATTCTCAGAAGAGCACAGAAGACCAACTCATCACTATTCATGTTCGATCACTCCCGTCTGTTGCAAAGAGAGGTTGGTACGCTACTACCAATTCCGTCTTGATGGAGGATGACGATTGGAGAATCCCCATCATTGAATACCTGAATCACCCAAATGTCAGGGTAGACCGAAGAGTCAGATTGTTTGCTGTCCGATTCGTTGTGCTCGATGGAGAGTTATTCAAGAAACCAATCGGTGATGATGTAATCTTGAGGTGTCTGGGGAAGAAACAGGCCATGCAGGTGATGGTCGAGGTACACGAAGGGATTTGTGGTGCGCATCAGGCCGGCACCAAGATGAAGTGGTTGCTGAGGAGATATAATTATTATTGGCCCGGCATGTTAAAGGATTGCATCAGTTACACTAAGGGATGTCAAGCTTGCCAGAAGCACGGTCCGATCCAGCGTGTGCCAGCCAAGGAGCTGCAACCCGTAATCAAACCATGGCCGTTTAGAGGGTGGGCGATGGATTTAATTGGCAAAGTCCTACCGCCATCATCGGGCCATCATTGTTTCGTCATAGTGGCTACGGACTACTTTACCAAGTGGACCGAGGCCATACCTTGTAGAACGGTGACTCAGGCCACTGTCATAAAATTCATCAAAGAACACATTGTTTATAGGTTCGGCCTTCCAGAAACAATTACGGCCGACCAAGGATTGTGTGTTGGGTTTGTGCCCTCAAACCATTACTTTATGTATGAGACATTAGCATTATAATATATGGATATCAGATTTACATTTCATTGTGTATGTTTCTTTCATGAGATGATTGTTTTGTCCTTAAGTATCATAGTAAGCAATTCGTGTGTGTATGAGATACACACAAGTGAGATACGAATTACTATTCTTTGATACTTAGAATATGTCACAGTGGATGATGAGACTGGATACCTCATCAGGTCTACACTGTAGCATAATTAACTACCATTGGATGGAGTGATTAATCTCAATCACTAGAGTGTAGCTCTTAGTTGATATGCTAGTGCTTATAGTGCATTGACGGACCTGAGCTTTCCTATTGACGCTTAAGGCTGTCAACAGTCAATAGGAACTCATAACTTGTATAAGGTACGTGTTCTCAATCTTGAGATGATTATGAACACAGACTATGGATATGGCTGCTTTGACTTACCAATCAGTGAGGTTTATAGAAGATCAACACCTGGGTATCTTGGGTATGTCATGTCCATAGGGTTGTGAACATATATTGTCAAGATAGAATCTACCATCTGATTCAGAGTAAGCATTCCCTTGAGAATGTCACCAAGTTGATTACTGAGTACTGCAGTCTTGTTGATAAGAGTTATCAACATGTTTGGTAATCATGAGTAGTGAATGGGACTCAAGGAATACAAGAAGTAATCATGATTCAGGTTGACAGTAACAGTTATCCGACTACCTGAATATGATTACGAATGCTGACGGTAGAGGGACATTAGTACACCATACAAGTCTAGTTATCGCTTCGGATATGTTCTTTTGCGTTGGAGTTCAGTTATCGTTTTATAGTGGAATAAACGTTAACTGACCAGTTAGTTAGTTTGCTGATCAAAGAGTTTGGTCATGGTAATTAACAAACTGGTCTGAGCCAACAATAAAGAGCCTAGGAGGTCCCACTCTTAGCTCCGCTAGGATGCTTGGAAAGACACTTGAGGAAGCTGTTAAGACAAGTTCGATCGATTGAAGTATGTTCGATCGATTGAAGTCAGCAGGTTCGATCGATCGAGAATGGTTCGATCGATCGAAGGTTCGATCGATCGAAGTCACTTCGATCGATCGAAGTCTAGGTCAGTTCTGGAAATCTATAAATAGGGCAGCTGCGTTCTGGAAGTAAGTGATCGTCGTTTTTATACACAGAAGCTGCAGAAACTATCATAGTCTTCCCAAAACCTTCCTATCCTCTCTATTAGGGTTCCCACCAACCCTAGTCTTTCCGGCAGGCATCCGCAGGAGTCATAAGGGTGAAGATCATCTAGTGGAGGCTGCTGGAAGTTAAAGTTTCAGAATTGGGCTCAAGACACTAAGGTATAATTCTTGCACCCCCTTGTACGCATCTATGGAATTGACGAGTAGTAGATCCTGGAATACCAAAAGTTTTATAACTTAACCTATTTCCGCTGCGCGTTTAAACTCTAACTTTAAACCACTTTTTCCTTCATTGTGTTCACTGGGACGGAAACGTCGGCCTTTGCTGAAAGCAGGGGATCAAAATTCTTAATTCTACGCCCTATTATGCACATGCTAACGGACAGGCCGAGTCCACTAACAAGATCCTCAAGGGGATCATAGAGAAGATGATTGTGGAAAATCCAAGGGAGTGGGACAAGCTTTTGTCCAAAGCGCTATGGGCCTATCAGACATCTAAAAGGTCAAGTACTGGGGTTACACCGTTCAGGCTGACTTATGGACATGACGCTATGTTACCTATGGAAGTGACAGTCCGATCGGCTAGAAGGGCTTTGCAGAATCAGCTTGAGCCCGCTGAGTATACAGAGGCTATGATAGCTGAATTGGAAGGGCTTGATGAAATGAGGTTAACGGCCTTGGATTCATTAAAAGTGCAAAAACAATGGGCCGCCCGAGCTTACAATAAGAGGGTGAAGGAGAAATCTTTTTGCACGGATGATTTGCGATGGAAGGCCGTGTTACCTATTGGAGATAAGGATAATTGTTACGGTAAGTGGTCGGTCAATTGGGAAGGCCCGTTCATCATCCACCAAGTCAAAAGAGGAGGTGCTTACAGGCTTCGTGATTTAGATGGAACTGTTCATGTCCGATTAATCAATGGTCAGTATTTAAAGTCTTATTACCCTACGTTATGGGAGACCATTGATCTGGATTATAAACCTAACCCTGGGTTGGAATATGATCAGTTGATAAATTATGAGCCTGAGCCCGAATGATTTAGATAAAACATTGTTTTTGTATTGAGAGGCTGAGCACAGCTTACTTACAAAAATGATGGAAAAAGAAGAGATTCTTTACAAAAGTACAAAATAGGAGTCGGCCTCTAGGCCGACCCAAAATTTCTAAGTTTAGCCTTCAAATCCTCCCAGGTTTTGATGGCTCCAAACCGATCCCGTTTGGCTTTTTCTAGCTTTTGTGCCCATGCCCGGGATATCGGAACACTGGCTTGCAGCTGTTCACTGCACTTTTGGGCATCGCCGCCAAGTGAAGATAATGCTTCATCAATTTTTCCAAGGGCGGTTTTGTTGGTGACGACCTCGGTCTCACATTGGGCAAGCTGAGCCTTTAGTGCCGCAATACGGTTCTGCAGCCAAGAGTCCCTTGCTAGAACCTGAGCCCGAGAAGCCTTCCCCGCTTCAAACTTGGCTTTAGCCCCTTCCAAGAATTTCAACGCTTTCTGCCGAGAGCTTAAATGAAGTTCTGCATCAGCTTGAATTTTCAAGGCCGATCGGTCTACAAGACGGGCGTTGGGGAGTCTCTCTTTTATCTCAAGGAGTAATGATAGATGCCCGTCTGAAAGAGAAGGATCGGCCATGAGAGTGGTCAAGGCTGTGTCAAGATCAACAGCAGCAGGAAGGTTGGATAGTTCCTGGTCAGTAAGCCCGAAGAGTAGGTCCTTGGCTTGTTGGAGGAGGGAAGGTGAGACCGCTTTGGGCTCCAGGGGTCCAAGGTCAAAAGCTCCCAGGTCCAGGCCCGAGAAGAAGTCATTGAAGGGAATGATTGGCACTGGACCTGTGGGATCGGCCTGTTCAAGAGAATGTAGTCAGACATGGTCTTTAAAATTGTACAAATTAAAGTAAAGTAACACTGCAATACCTGGGTGTGAGGACCAAGTGAGGCCGAAATTGCTTCGCGAACATTGGCCTCACTGGGTTGCGAAGAAGTTGGTTGAGAAGGAGATTGAGCCAACCCTGAGGAGGAAGAAACGTGACCAGTCTCTTCTCCTGGACTCATTGAGGCCGCCGTCACTTGTAAGACCTCGGTCTCTGGGGCTGCGCCTGAATTGTCAGCACCGACCTCAATGGCAGACACTTCAGGAGGATTGTCCTCGGCCATTACCGACTCCATTGTTGAGGGAATGGAATACCCAGTAATTGCAGGAGGTTCCCCTTGCCCGGAGAAAGCTTCGACTTCAGCAGGGACGGTTTGGTCCACTTCTTCCCCAACTGCCTCTGTGGTAGTTCCAGCATCGGCCGCACCCTCAGTGCTGAAAGAGAGGACAACTTGCTCAGGGGCTTGGCTGATATGTGCAAGGTCTTCATCTCCACTGGAAGGTGTTAGAGGAGGCACGGTGTGGAGAGGCATCACCCGCACGGCTACCCGTTCCAGATAGGCCGCTGTAGACGTCGGTGATACAGGGAGAGTTGGAGGAAGAGTCTGAGTTGAAGTAGGGAGTGGATCCTCTCCTGAGTCTTCGTCAACGAGCTGCAAAATAGAAGATTAGAACTACGAACATGCAGAATCGGGCTAAGCTGTTTGAAGCCGTTAAAATCTAACCTGAGTAGAGGCCGGGGTTGTTTTTTGTTTTTTCTGAGAAGGACCTTTGCCCGGAGCTGGCTTTCTGGCCGGTCTCTTGGCTACTTGTTTGTGCCTGACTGGAGCTACCGTCGGGACAGGAGCATCGGCCTCAGTGGCCGATGATGCAGTAAAAGGCACAAGGGCCTCGGCAGTAGTGCTTGGAAATATGTTGCGTGCCCGTTCACCCCACCACTGGGTGAATTCCTCTGACACCATGGACTGGGCGGAGAAGGGTGTAAAACTGAACGCCGCTTTGAGCCGGTCCAATCTTTCTTTTATTTTCTTCACTTGACCGTCATTAACAATAAGGCCGCGTTCCACCCAATCAACATTGACAGTAATGCCAGGGGGAACGGGCACAAGTTGTGTAAGCCCGAATTGACGGGCGTATAAAGGAGCGAAGTAATATTCAGCCCCACATTTATTATTGGCCGACGGAATGCTCGGACTAAAAATAATGTCTCTAGCTACTAAGTAGCTAGAGAAGATTTCATTATAAGTGGACTGGGTGCCCGAGCCCCAGTTGGAAGGAATATTGGAAAGTTGAAGGAAAGAAGAGAATTGAAGTGAAAAGAATGGGGTAAAGAGGTTGACATCCCGAGGGGAACAACCTTGATAAAAGAAAGTAAAACACTCCTTGAAGGAGTGGGAAGAAGGAATTACGTCTATGAATTGGACGGCAGAAATGGGAACGTCGGCCAATTGGCGGATGGGGGGTTGGAACTCGGGAAAATAAGAATGCAGCCACAACTGAAGCACCCATATCGGGCTCCCACCAGCTCCGAAGCCCGAATGGACAAAATCTGTGATGCCACGGACCAAGTGCGCCCAAACAAGCGTAGCCATGGCTAACGGCTTCCCCAATGCAAGAGCCAAGGCCAAGGTTGTGTATTCTTTGGTAATGGCTTGGCTGGCCGAGCAGAAGAGAAATTTGTTGAGCCAATAGATGAGGAAGGCAGTGTGTTCTGCATCGGACACCTCAGTCTCGTCTGCCCCGATGCAGGCAGTTAGAAAGCCTCCAAAGGCTGTAATTGGCCTATGTGAAACGGCCCCATCCCTGATAATTTCTTGTTGGGGGTAGGCAAAGCTGGCCGTCCCAACGTCAAGCCCGGGGATGATCTCTTGTCCATGGGGGCGAAGGCCGAGTAGATAGCTTATGTCTTTGACGGTGGGAGCCATTGGTCCCCAACGGAAAAGGAAGCCGTTGCAAGAAGAAGACCAGAATAACAAAGCAGACAGAAGAAGAGGTCGGTCTATCTCTATTCTAGACCGACTGAGCATTATGGCATCATAAATGCCCGTTTGCGGCAGGGGTCGGCCATCCCCGAATAGGCTGGTTAGCACTTTGGACTTTGCCCCAGTGAGTAGGGACTTGAAGGAATGCTTCATTTTCTACCGGAGGGAAGAATGGTAGAAAAGCAGCCGGAGGGTGGCCAAGAAACGCCGCTCCCAAGCCTGGTGCGACGGGAGAGCCATCAGAGGAGCTATAGGGGTGAGGTAATCGGTGGAAATGTCAGCGGCATGAGCTTTTGCTAGGGTCCTAACCTCTCTGCAGCGGTTTTTCGGCGGAGGTGCATCTATGAAGGTTTTCTTTCCTTTGGAGGTTGCCGAAGCGGTTTTAGGAGCCATGTCTGTGGAGAGGAGAAAAGTCGCCGAAAAAAATGGAGGTCTAGAGAGAGAAGCTCTGTTTTGTTTGAATTATGGGGAGAGAGTAAGAATGCGAATGTGGTAAGGAGTTCAAAAGTTTGGTTGTTTAAATATCACGACGTTTTAATCATGACGCATTAAATGGGGAGTGACTGGTGGGATTCTCCATAATCTGACAGTTGCTGCATGCTTGACACGTGGCCAGTTTAAAATTCAAAATGTCACATCAATCAAGGCGGGATGTTTGATATGACCTTTTGGGGGGCAATTGTTTGTACCCAAAAACCGTCAATAGTTTGTGAGCCCGAGTTAAGTGGAAGAGAATGAAGGAGAGGCCGGGCTAAGCAATCAGTGACTCATCGGACTCGGGTATAGCCGTGAGACCGATGATAGATGTTAGGTAAGGTGAGTAGAGCCCGGTTTGAAAGATTGAATATGGGTAAGGATCATCGGGCTCTGGGGAAACATAACCTAGTGCGTTGACAGCCCGATGATATAAGACAGAAAGCCTAATCGGACAATACGTAATGAAAGATGGAAGTAACAGTCCGATTGGCCATGGGCGGTTAAAGAAAGGTAATCGGGCATGGAAACCAATAGAGCCCGATTCATCCAGGAGAATCAGTAATGAGGCCGATTGACCGAGGTGAAGGCGGTGTTGTCTACAGCTGACAGGATGTCGTCATCTTTGGGGAATTCTGGAAACAAGAGTCCGTTTAGGAGAGGATCTGTTCGTTGCCAGCTAGATTGAGGCGTCTGATCTCTAAATTGAAGGGATTGATTCAATTGAGTCATGGATAAGGAAGGTCTTCAATCAGCCAATCAATTAAGCAATTTGGGGCGCAAGCCAAGGAATTATTGTCCAAATAGAAATTGTATAAGGCTGCTATAAATAAGAGGCAGGCTATCCAAGCAAAGGACTCCGCGTCATTCTCGAAACAGCATTCATACAGCACATTCGAAGCATTCAAAGCACTCTTAAGTCTTTATGTTTTTCAGCCTTCATAGCAAATAGGTCTACCTTTTTGTTATTTCTTTTTGTTCTTTTGGATAATCAGCCTGTTCTGGTTTGTTCTTTAGATTTGTTTTATTTTTTCCAAACACTTAATAAAATCTTCATTTTATTAAACTGTTTGTGATTGTTTACCTGTTAAACTTGCACTACACCATATGGCCTCATTACTAACGGATATATCCGTTAGAATAAATGTTACTAACGGATATATCCGTTAGTATTTTAGCGTTAGTAATATTACTAACGGATTTACTAACGGATATATCCGTTAGTAAAATTAATTTTACTAACGGATATATCCGTTAGTAAATCCGTTAGTAAATCAAAATATTCTAACGGATATATCCGTTAGAAAGCTACTTACTAACGGTTTTTTCATCCAATTTTAAAAAATTCATATTGAATACTAACGGTTTGTCAACTATTACTAACGGATATATCTGTTAGTAATTTACAAAAAAAATTTTAAAAAAATACTAACGGATATATCCGTTAGAAACATGCATAAAGCTAAAAAAAATTATTTATTTATATGCTTTCAAATTTTTATTTGCACCTAATTTACATTTCACACTCACACCTTATTCACAAGCATAATTAATCTCTAAGAAACACATAACAAGCTCAATCTACAACAAATATAATCAATAATAATCATAACAAGAAGATTCCATCCAAGCCTGAATTAAACATCAACAATATTTTTAACATCCTTTAGTTTCTCAATATAAACTAAACCACGACTATTACAAAAGAAAATGGTGCAAAAAAAAAAAAATGAAGCTCATAATCATGTGACTTTCTTATTGCCTAAATATCTGGCATGGATCAAACTATGCTTATGCTTCTCAACTCCCACTGGCTCTCTAGCATTGGTACTCTTCCTTGGTCAAATCAAAAATTGGTCTCGTCTCTTCTCTCTGCAATATAGAAACACAAATCACTTTAAAAAAAAATACCAATAAGATCAAATGAATTATTTAGTTAAACTATTGAAACTCCAAACAACCCACGAACAAAATTTGCTAACGTAGTGTATGTATTGCAATGAAAAGGACTTTGTTTTTAAGTTCATGAATCTCCCATGAATGAGAAAGTGATAAGTACATAATAATAGATTAGATGTAGATTCACTTATTCAGGAGTACTCTACTATGAAAAATGCAATATGAAGAGCAAGGAGGCAAGGGGAAAAAAAAAGGAGAATAAGCCACAACTTTGATTGAAAACCCACAAACTCATTTGGTTTTCCCTTTCAGTCACCAAAAGAAATATCCCTCGAAGCATCAAATTATTTTTTCCTCCTTTTTTTTTTGTTGTTTCCTTCAAAGCTGCTCAAAAATTTATAAAAGTTGCATCCATTATTCATAAAGGTGGGGCCCACATAGTTTATCAGGGAATCCATCACATTACATACAATATATACATATATGCACAGAGAGAAAGAGAGACGGGAAAACAAACCATACGCTTTTCCTCTTTTCTCTCCTTTTGAGACCCTCAAATCGAACTGTGTTGCTTTCTCTATTATTGATGCCTCAGAGATTCTTTCCACTCCTTTCAAGTCAAAGAAGAAAAAAACACATGAAAAGCCTAGGCTAAAATGGATATGAGTCTTCCACAGATCTGAGTCTTCCACAAATCCAAAATCAATATATGAGGTTGGTTCTATCTAGTGATGCAAAGCCTAGGCTAAAATGGACTCCAGAGCTTCACCAACGGTTCGTCGATGCGGTCAATCAGCTTGGAGGGGTAGGTAGTTAATGATCTTTCCATTTTTTTTGCACGCCCACTCACACACCCCATATATGTTTATAGATATATATCATATCATATATATAGTTTCTAATGCCATTGTTGTTTTCATATGGACATAGGCTACACCTAAGACTTTGATGAGGGTGATAGGCATTGCTGGACTTACTCTGTATCATCTAAAGAGCCATTTTCAGGCAATTTCTTTTTCTTCTCTAATGATTTTTTTTCTACTCATACCATATAGAAAGAATTAGCAAAATGTTTCATTCTTTTATTTGTTCCTCAATTTTGCTGCAGAAATATAGGCTGGGCATTAGTCAATCAGAACTTTACAATGACAGTAACCAAGAGGGTGGTGAGTATATTGCGTAGACTATGATTTTATTAGGCGAATTAAAGTTCTGAAAGACTTTTTGGATGCAAATTATTATAGAGAGAATGAAAGATGAGATGATCAGTTCAGTATTCCAAATCCCATCCTCCCACCACTATTTCCCATGTTATTGTTGCTCCAACCTAATTTCCCAAATATAACCAAAAAAAGTGGAAATCAGGACTTTTTCTTTTTGGTAATTCAAATTAAATGTTTCTCCTTAAATTATACTACTAGCTACTTAGAAGACATTTATTATTAACATAACATAGATCGTGAAATTTATTGCAAGGGACTTGTAAAAATCAAATATTTATGGACCTCACTACACCTATGTTACAAGCACATACATACATTCAAAGTTCGAACTAAGCCTGTAAATTGATGTCCATGTCCTACTCCTAAGAAGAATTATTATTAGTATCTATATGCAGAGAATCTATTCAGATCAAGAATTAATTGAAGAAACAGAAAGGCACAAATGGATCAGTTAAAAGAGACTAACTTGTAGAGTGTATCTGCAACATTTCTTTCCTTGGCGATGACCTGGAAGAACCAGAAACTCGACCCTATTTTTCCGGCAGAAAAAGTATACCAACGATAGCTTATTGCAGCAAAAGTTGACAAAAACAGAAAGTGCCCGATCAGACCAACTTTGGAAACCGAACTGGCTGAAGTGTCGGCCACGAAGCTTCCCCTGGGAGTGTTCGTAGTCAAAATGACAACAATCCAGTTACCTTCAGAACCGATCCCTACTCCAGTATATGAAGTGTCATTGAGAGAATTAGAGTACTGAGACTGTGTGAAGTTCGAGAGAACAAGAGTAGGAGCCAGGTTGGGAACGCAAGCAGGCATTATAGCCCCTTCACTTGCGGTTGTGACATTCAAGTGGCATTTGGTTAGAAGGGTTGGGTAGTTGGAGAACTGAGGTTCGGTGCCAGGTACAGTGTTGGAACCCATGGTGTTCGTACATGGTTGATTTTTGAACTGGTCTGCCATTTCCTCTGCAAGACAATCTGCATTCTCATTCTTTACTAGAGCTGTCAAGTTTAAGGATGTCCGATAGTTGTTAATACCTTGAAGAAGATTGTCTTCCTCGCCTACATGAAAGACAAATGTCAGTGTTAAGATTCGATTCGAACATGCAAATACAGATAGATGAGCAGAGGGTCAGAAGACTGTTTTTTGGGTAATAAATTGACAAGTGATGCACTTTTCTGATGTTAAGATCACTTGCACAGCAACATAAGGGACACAGATGTTTAAAAGGAAAAAGAAAAAGCTACGGAACCGCAGAAACCTGTGAACAGGTGATTGTTGCTCAGTTCTAAATGCATAGATGAAGGGTAGTCATTCAAGCCTGTCATCGGCAAATATAGGTCCTGAGCCCATGGAAAGCGAAGTACTGAAGTCCAGAACTTTCAGGCTTCATTTGGTTAGCAGATTTTAGACGAGGAAAAAAAAAAAAAAAAAAAAAAGAGGAAAAGAAACTATAAGAAAAACTATTTTCCACCATCATTTTTTTCAAGCTTAAATAGCATAAGAGTAATATTTGGGGCACTAACAAATCTCAGTAACACTCGCACCCACACTCTATCTCTCCTAGTGGCACTAGAGATAGAGTGTGGGTGTCAGTTCCACTAGGAGAGAGATAGAGTGTGGGTGCGAGTGTTAGTGAGATTTGTTAGTGCCCCTAGCATTGTTGATAACATAAAATCTAATAGGAAGTCAAGAAGAGTGGAAGGGAGGTAACTAAAAAATTTAGGATTAATTGCACTTTGCACCATAAGGAACAAGCATGAAATAACCACTAAAGAAGAACAAGTCACTGACAATTGACAAATAGAAACAGTCTCTAGACAATAATTACAATATCCTAGCAAGTAGATGATGAGAATGAAGAAACTCGAGGGACTGGAATACCATAAGGTATCAGTACAAAAAAAACACAAGGGGCGTACATTTAGCAAGAGACTGTAACATTGGCGATCTTATTTTTGGAACTGAAGAATCACGAACACAAACTTGATGTCCCATACAGTCCTTTTCTTTCTTTTTCAACAATCTAAAGGAGGAAAACCCAAGTGGCAGCTGATTAAGTTTGGTCTGAACTAGGTATTGTTTGTCTAAATGGGATTTCTTCCACACATGATATGAGTCTAGGTTATGCTTGCAGCGACGAGGAATGACAAAACCAGGATGTTTTGCTGCATAAATTGCCAGAGTGAATCCCTTGAGGCTTTGCTTGGTTCATGGATTTTATGAGGGAAAAGAAAACAACATGGAAAAGTAGTTCCTTTTGCAGTACAAATGGGACTAGTTTTCCACCTTGTTTTCCTTTCCCCTCATGAAATCCATGAACCAAACAAAGCCTAAAGGTTCAGAAGCAATATTATGGGCAAAAAAGGACATATATCAACTTGAGAAGTGCCAAGAAACAAGAAGCTAACTTTCAGCAGTAGTATTTGGAGAGGAGTAAACTTAGATGCCTATTAAACAAAAGGAATGTCTATTCACTAGAAAATTTTCCTACCCTCTCTAATTCTCCCCCAATCCTCCGACAGCTATAAGCCTATAATTAATCTAATCAAGTGTGCTCTCTCACTACTACTATCTGGTAAACGTGTTGGAAGTAGTGTTGGCTTTCTGAAAAAATTTCACTCGGACGTTTATTCATTTATTTTTTTGGGGTTTTCTCAAAAGCAACAGCCTCCTAAAAGACCCAAGTTCTATAATATAAAACCATCAATCTACCAAACAGAACCTAAGACAGATCTGTTCTTCAGCAAACAACAATATGGTCCCAGAGAGAGGGGAAGTGCTAGGGAGTGAAACTTGTCTTAACTAACCCAAAAGGTCAGGATGCATCTAAACATAAAAAATTTCACATCCAACAAATTCAGATAAACCTTGAGAACCATAAAAGGTCAACCATCAATCCAACTCAAACAGGTAACAGAGAAACAGTAAACACGAAAGAAGATTTAAGCAATAAGTAGATCTGGGACAAACCCAATTTCAAGCAATTGAATTAAGATCTCCCCTCAATTGCAGCAAAAGTTGACAAAAAAGTATACCAACGATAGCTTATTGCAGCAAAAGTTGACAAAAAATAACAAATAAGGCACTTCAATAACCTGGTACTATGATAAATTTTTTAGCAGTAAAAAAACCAAGGTCTTAGTCAGGAAAATCAGGTAAATCTGTCCCCTGCAGAACTAATATGCAGTGTATAGGAGAAGACTAAAAGCCCATTTGGTATTGAGTAATATTTGGGACACAACTTTCATACAACTTTCATACAACCTCTCCAAAAGATGTGTCTATCTCTCTCCTATGATGTCACTGGACCCCACAGTGACACAAGAAAGAGATAGACACATCTTTTGGGGAGGTTGTATGAAAGTTGTATGAAAGTTGTGCCCCAAGTATTACCCTTTGGTATTAGCTTTTAGGGCCAACATTCACTTAAAAAATCTGTGACTGTTAGGATTTGTTTTTCCACGGCTTTTTAAAAATGAGATTCCTTTTTAAAGCTAAAAGACAATTTTCGAAAAAGCTCCAATTTTTGTAGCCTTTTTTTTTCCTCTCTTATTCAAAAAATTGATAATTTTAAAAGCCAACTCAAATGGGCTCTCTATGCAAGGGCCACCCTCGCCACAAAGCTCTCTCTACACATTGAACAACCATTCCATGAGAGAGAGCTAAAGAATTAAAAGTTTTCAGGTTCACCTACATTCCTTTCACCAGCACTCAGCTTATCATTTGTCTGACCAATGATGATAAAAACGATGGCCAAGAAAAAGCTCCCAAACAGACTCTTAGTTATTCCTAGCCTTTTTTCCACCGAGAAAAAGGGACAACGAAACCGTTGTCAAAGAATAAAATTAAGGGAGAAAGAGGGGAAGGGAGATGTTCACTTTTCTTTCTTTTGGCTCCAAAGGCTAGGTTTTGTCCGCAGATATAGAGGGGAGGAAAAAAAAGGAAAGAAAACTATTTCCTTGTGTCTTCCCTAGTATTTTCGTCCAGGCTTTAACAACTGGATTAAAAATAATTCTGAGAAAAAGGGGGAGGGAGTTCACTCGTTAAATTTGGATATATTTACTAATGAATTAACTCTATTTAGAGAAGTCATCCTCACGAGTTCAAGAAACCTAAACTAGAACCATTGTTTTCTTTATTCTTGAGCAAAGTCAAACATTTCATTCAGTTTTTTTTTTTTTTTACATTTTTATGTTTGGGTAATGTCAATTCCTAGATGAGTAAGACTGCAAAAAGTCAGTCCTGATTTCTGAAAAATTGCTTTAAAAATGGGCTACACAATAATCTCAATGAAGTCAAGCAACTTATAAAATATTGTTTGAGATAACAAAGAAAGATATTATTTTATTGACAAAAATCAGACTTATAAAGTGGAGCATCAAGCAAACAACATTTGTTCATCTCTAATGAGCCATCAAAAAGATAACTCTAGGCCAACCATGATCAGAAATAACACAAAAAGAAATGGCTAATTAGCTTTTAAGAAGCAGTAGAAATTTTGTATAGTTGTAATTTCTGCACCTAACATGGAGACAAGAAATGGCATCCAGTTGTGTCTGAGAGGGGAAGAAAGAAAAAAAAGACATGCCACAAAAGTAAAAATAGGATCGGTTACTCACAAAATCTAAGGGGGATACAGAGCAATGATCATCCTTGTATATCTAGTCTAGTCTAGGAAGAAATCTAAAAAAGGGAAAACTTAAGGGTTTAGATCTAGAATAGAAGTAACACCAGCCTTAAAAAAAATGAAAAAACCACGATTGTAGGCCACTGGAAACCACTAGGACCCAGGAAGTACTAAAAGGAACACTGGATATCCTCTATGCACTTATGCAACAAAAAGAGAAGTGACAAAAGAGGTTGTACTCACTTCCACCGTCACTTTCCTCTTTTCTTCCAAATCAGCTTTATTACCAGTAAGTGCCATAACCATGTTAGGATTACCTAAAAACGACGACAAAATGGTTATAGCATTTTAGTGATGTGCTGACAAGCACCTATCCATTTTCAAGTTTCTATATAGTTAAAAACAAAGTGGTATGGCACGGGTGGAAAATAGAAACAAGAAAAATTATGACAAATCAACAAAGGGTTCTGCAGTTCATTGAGAGAGCAATATTTTCACACATCAAAAGATTCCTTATTCATATGTTTGAATTAACCTTCCCGGAACCGAAAGTGCAATCATATGCAGATGGGGTATCGGATGTGCCCTTTTTTTTTTTTTTTTTTTCTTTTCTTACTATTTACTCTTCTTAATTTTAACTAAACAATTTCAATTGTAAGCACCTTGCTTCTGAAGTTCTTGCACCCACTTCTTAGCTCGGGCAAATGAATCCTAATCAGACAAAGCACAAGGAAAGAAATTCAATCGGCATACCAAATAGTGTAAAAAAGATTAAAATTTTGACAATGTACCCTTCAAATTTCTGCATTTTAGGGAGTTCAATCAAACGTTCACTCAACAGAACTAAAAAATTTTATGCCCAGAACATAAATAACATTTTTGTAATAGTGCCAGTTTTCTACTCACAATAACTCAAGCTGCTTAAGCTTTGATATGGAAAAGGGTATGTCTCCATAGAGCAAGTTATCAGACAGGTCACTGCATTATGCAGAGGAACAATCAAAAAAATATTAATATTTTTTGAGAAGAAATATTAGTAGAATATTAACCAATATAAGTACGTAGACATATATCTTATATCTTATATATATATATAATATACATGCATGATTGAAGATGGGGAGATTTTTACAGATGCATAAGAGAAACACAGTTGCCTATTTCATCTGGAATTTGACCCATTAGTTTGTTTCCCTGGAGGTCACTACCAACATGTAGAGAATATTTTAGAATATGATTAGAGTTGCAACAGGCAGGTGTAGTATTTGCAATCTGATAATAAATTGTAATTAAAAAAAAGACGTACACAGATTGCAGATTCCTCAAATCTCCAATGGATGGTGAAATTTCCCCACCCAAGTTCAAATTTGACATATTCCTTCAAATACAACAGTACAGCAAACATTTGTAAATCAACCAAAATATAACAGATAGAAGAAAAGGGAGGAGTCAATGTGAAGAGCGAGAGAGAGAGAGAGAGAGAGAGAGAGAGAGAGAGAGAGAGAGAGAGAGAGAGAGAGAGAGAAACCTACAGAGAAACAACGGATAGGCTAACATTATCACAAAAGACACCTCGCCAAGAGCAGAAATCATCGTTGTGAACATCATCCCAGTCGAGTAACTCATTAGCTACGTTGCTAAACGATGCCTTAATTTCCATCAATGCTTTTCCTGCACAACAGAGTACAACCATTTTTATCACACAATAATCTCACACTATATTGTCGTTTGGTTGGTCAGAAAATGCAAGGATGATGAAGAAGAAGAAGGAAATTTTGGAGTCTATGGATTGACTAGTAATTAACGGATTCCCAAATTACACAAAACTAGAAACACCATACACCATTATGTGTACGGTATATAAGAAAAAGGCATGCTCATACTTTTATTTTCATGATTAAGCTTCAAAAAAGCTATCGTTTCCTGCAATTTCTCAGAAACCAAACAGAGCAAAGAAAAAACTGTTCGGTTTTCTCAGTAGAGAAAAGATAATCGAAAAAAATACCTGGGATTCGAGGAATTAGCCCTTGACGAAGCACAAAACGAGGCTCAAATTACCAGCTCCCATGTCTCCAGTAGAACCTGAGAAAACGAATCATCATTGAACCACCAAGAGAAGAACGGACAGATCGATTGAAGAAGAAGAAGGAGGAAATCAATCTAGGGTTTCAACATGAAGAAGAAGAAGAAGAAGAAGAAGGGAGAGAAGAAGGAAATCTAGGACCTTTTCCGGCGGATTGATGAGGGGCGGCGAGGGAGCAGACAGATCAAGTCGGGGGCGGTGAGGGGCGGCGTCTGTTTCTCTAATCTCTCTCTCTCTTCCTCTTCTCTCTTTCTCTCTCTCTTAAACCTTTCAATCTTCTTTTTTTTTTAGGGCTACCCAATAGTCTTTTTATCTCTTTCTTTTATTTTTCTTTTTTTCTTCTTTCAATTGCAGTAAATATTAGTAACGGCTATATCCGTTAGCATTTTTTTCAAATCCGTTAGAAATTATATATTCCAATATGTAGAGTCATTACTAACGGATATATATCATTACTAACGGATATATTCGTTAGTAATTACTAACGGATATATCCGTTAGAAAGCATAAAAGTTGTCCGTTAGAAATTTGATCATATGGTGTAGTGTTGACACTTTTTAGCTTGTGTGCTTCAGTACTGCTAGAGAATTTATAGTGAGGGTACTTTCCTACTCACTATACACAGTCACCTTGTTTAGAAGTCAGATTCATCAAAGCCTTGTGTATCACTCACACAAGCGGATAGGAAATTAGTTTGCACGTACACATACACATCGAACCACTGCTGGTTCTGGCACGCCCGCGCAAATTACAGCAAACAGTTCATTATTTTAATTAACAAAAAATCTATTTATGAAAGATATAGACTTTCTCAATGTCACGGAGGAAACCAGATCTATTGTGGCATTTCAAAATGAGTAGAGATAAAATTTTATTGTGGTTTATATCTTTATTAGGGTTAATATCACATATCACACTTGAGGTAGACTTTCTCAATGTCACGGCATTACTTCACCCTACCAATGCTGATGTGGCCAAAAAAAAATTTTATTATGGGAATTAGTTTACTAAGTGTACTAGATTATCAATTTTTTTTAGAAACTAGATCTATTGTGGCGTAAAACTCAATAATAGTACCATCGAAAATGAGTAGAGCTAAACTTTTATTGTGGTTTATATATTTAATTGGGTTAATATCACATATCTCTACTGTGGTTTGACTAGAGAACAATTATCCTCTCGTATTTAAAAAAACACACTTAATTCCTCTCCTGTCTTTTAATGGACCTAACAATTTTGGTAAAATTACAATCTAGCCCTCAAACTATTTGGAAAAAATTAATTAGAAGTATTTACAAAATATCTAAAGAGCACTTTTGTTTGATATTTACAAATTTCATGATTTTCATCATTTTCACAATTCTTCAAAGCTATTTTCTGAAATCTATTTGAACACATTTCACAGTTCTTCAAACTTTTCCTGAAATTTTCATGATATTCATGAATGTGAAATTTGCTTTAATATTTTGCTGATTGTTTGAAACCTATCCATGTTTTTTCCCCAAAATTATGAATTTTCATTTATTATAGTATAAATAGTGATGATACCAAAATTTGGGTGAGAATGATTTAGAGAGAGAGGGATGAACACAGGTAATTTGTATGTGGTTCGGCCCCGTTAATGAGGTGACCTACATCCACTGGTGCGTCGGTGCGCTTTCACTAACAGATCACTGGCGGTGTTTGGTGAGCCAACAAGGAGGGCGGCACTACCAGAAACCGACCGGGTATATGCGTAATAGTGATTTAATTTTCTATTCTCTCGGTTTGGAATCCCCCCCCCCTTTGACAGGGGGTGAGGGCCTCTTTTATAGGTGCAAGAGGCCAGTCGTACAAGGTAAGTTCACAGATTAGGAAGCCCAATCCGATTACAACTGATTTACATGATTTAAGGAGAGTTTCCTAAGTGGGTTAGGAAGCTACTTGCTCTTCCTATTAGTCCTTCAGCTATGATAGGAAACTGTCTGGAGGCTTGCTGGGCAAGCAATTACACCTTCTTGGAATGCGTACATGTGGGGCCAGCCTGGGACAAATTCCCGAGCTGTGGACCGCACTGGGCGGTTCTACATAATGGCCTGGGATGGTTAAGTAGTCAGCCCAGATTCAAGATGACTTGGCTTTTCTTTACTGAGGTGGCGGGGTAGACTTTGACCTGGTATTTTTGTACATATTAGCTGCCCCCCCCCCATTTTCAAAGCTAATGTGATGCTTCATCGGATGAGGATTGAAAATTAGTACCGCTCTGAAAACCGTCAGGGAAGGAGGCCGGGACCCTTGTCCGGGGCAAGACTGATCGCGATGGTCAACCAGGGTCCGGACCGAGCGGTGATCCTGTGGGCCCAGGGCTGACGTCTGCCACATGTCAAGAAGTGACTGGTCTGGTTAGGATTCAACGTAGTTAGTGCGGATGTAATCGACCAGTCGCATGGTAACCAAACTGTCCTGTCACGCATTTAATGCGTGCGCTTTTTGAGGCAACACTTCACATGCCCGAGGTGACAGCTGTCGGATGGTTTAGGCGGGAAAGTTTCCTGGCCGTTGGATCTGACCTGATCTGGACTGTCAATGCTTCCTATATAAGGGACACTTGGCCATTCCTTTCATTTCTTTTGTCCAGAGCTAGAGATTACCGAGCGGTTTTGAGAGCAAAAGTCCTCGGTCATGCTTCCCGAGCTCTTTCTCTACCTTAATTTTTGTAAGTCTTCGCTTCCCCAGTATCAATTCACTATTCTCTTCCCTTTCTCCTTTTCTTTTTCTTCCTCGAGTGAGGCTGGAGAGGACAAATCCACTAGGTCTTGCGCGGGAGTGAGATTTCTTCTTCTTTAGGTTTTGCTCCTCCTTTAGATTAGGCGGTACGTTAAGGCATTTGACCCGAGCAGGCTATCCCGGGGTAGTTTTGACTGAGTGTTACCTCACCTTAAATATATTGGTTGCCTTTTAGGTTTGTGGCCTTGTCCCCCTTGTACCTCAGACTCGGAGTTTTTGACCCTTACCAAGGTTGCCAACTGCTTTCTGGTCCAGTCGCAGAAGACCTAGGGATGTGTCACTCAGGGTTTGACTCGTCTTCCCGGTCGGAAGATGAGCAATCTCGCTCCAGAACGCCGACACCAGCCTAGACCCGCCTTCCGCGACCCCGTCCAACTAGCAAAGTGAAGGGAGGATCCCTGTTCAGGTGTCTGACGACGAAGGGGCTCACGATATGCCCGTTGCCTCAACGTGTGGGAGGCAGGATGCCAATGCATCGATTCCAAACAGTCCGGGCGTAGTTTTTTTCTTGCGAGCGGATCGTCAGCATCTTACGTTCCCTTGACCTAGCCCAGATCAGGGAGTAGTACGTCGTTCCCGACCACTTTTCCTTGGGTGTACATGGTGATGTGGCTCACATCCATCAGTTTGGCTTCGTTACCCTGTATGAGGATGCCCTTATGGCGGGCCTTCGTCTCCCTCTACATCCCATCGCCCGGGATGTGCTCATATATCTCAGGATCTCACCCGGGCAACTAGCCCTAAACGGTTGGAGGTTCTTGATGGGGGACATCTCCCTATAGCCCTAGGCTCTAGGGTACGAGCTCACCCTACACGAGTTCTTCTGGACCCACCGGCCATTTAAAGTACTCGGAGAGGCCGACTTTTTCCCACTATGGGCCTAGTAGCGAAGAAGAATAATAGTTAACTACCCGAGCAACAACAGAGGGTAGAAGAAAAAATTCTTCCAAGAATCCACCCTCGGGCTCTGCGAGGAGGCACTGGGCAATCGATTAAGGACCTCTTGGGCAGGGGAGTTGAGGAGTAAGCCCCCGTACATTTTATTCCTTTGCCTTTGTGTAACTCTTTCTTTTTGTTTTTGAATTAACAGCTCATTGCTCTGCAGTGGGCTCAGTAGACTTGCCTAGCATTTCTGACGAGTGCCAAGCAAGATTTCTGTCGCTGGCCGAGGACCCCACGGACATTAACAAGATCCTGACCAGGTCGGGAAGTCCAAAAACCTCATACAAACCTAAGCACCACTTCGAGGCCCCCGTTTTCCCTCCGGTTAGTCTTGATATGTTCTGTCATTTTGTCTCCTTGCTATTTCAATATTTACTCGATTTCATATATAACTATTGTTCATTTTTGCTGGTTTTGCAGAGATGGCTTCTAAGGATGCAGCTGCCCTGAAAGAGAATGAGGCGGCCCTATTAACCCGGGCGGGGCAGAAGCGGAAGAAATAGGACCCTGTTGAGGGCCATAAACTGAAGAGGATCTCCAGGGGGATCGCTATCCTGGTGGACAAGGAAGTGGTCGGGACCTCAATGCCTGGGGTAACCATTGCTGTGCCCCCAAAGTTGCCTCCCACCGTCACACCGGCTGGGGTGTCGTTTCCCAGTATGGACGCGTCGACACTCCCGGGTCCACATACGGGATCGTCTGCGAGGCCGGCGGTGGAGATGGCAGACGATGTCCGCGGGAGAGTCTGGCCTGGGCTACTATAGAGTCAAGTGGATAAGTGCGTTCTGCTGAGTCCCGAGGCCATAATTGGTTGACTTTACAGTGTCAGCCACATGGTAAGTTGCTACGTACATACTTTGCAAGTGCCACTTCTCCTTCCTCTCGGGAATCTAACACCCTTTTTTTTTATTTGTTCTTTCTTACAGGTTGGCTGTATAGCGGCGGGGGCCGGGGCTTCCTTGCCCGGGCTAGCTGAGAGGCTAGTCGCTGCCGAGGCTGCCCTGTTTGGGGAGAAGGTAGCACGGGAATCTGTGGAGTATGCCCTCTCCGTGGAGGAGGAGAAGTGCAAGGCCTTGGGACTAGAGCTAGGGGTGGCCCATGACACTATTTTCGTCGAGCGGCTTCCCGGAAGGCCGCCGAAGCCAAAGCGGTGGCTGTAGAGGCTGGAAGGGTGGCTGTCGAGAAAGAGGCGAAGGTCCTGACAACAACTCTCTCCAAATTTGCCACTGTCCAGGATGCGGAGGCAAAGGACGCGGAGGAGGAATTTGAGGCTGGCTTCCTCAAAGGCTATGCCGACCTAACTGAGCGGGTGGCTACTGATCACTAGGATTGGGACTTGTCTTGCTACTCCTGGGCTGAGTCCAACTTCTAGAAGGAGTCAGCTCAAGCGGCTGAGGGAGCCACTACTGGAGCTGCAGCGACCGGGACTACTGAGGACTAGCCGGTCGGGAATACCGGGGATGTTGTTGTGGTTGACGCCTAGCTCCTTTCGGGCTTCTCCTTTTTTTTTGGGAGGCTACTACAACTGCCCCCCCAGGCAATGTACATATTTTTTTTTTAATGAAAAGGTCCTTCGAGGCCTCTTTCTTCATCAATCACCGTGCTACTTCTGTACTTGCTTGTTTATTATTGCGTGTGATCGACCGGTTTTTAGTCTTTCCATACTCTGCCTTAGAAAAAGTTTTAGACTATGACCGGTACAGAACACAAGGTCTCTTGGGGACCTGTACTATAAGTTATGCTTGGTAATGTGGGACCTGGATCCTATTATTATCCGAGCGATTTCTCTGGACATTATAGGTACTCGGGACTGTTTGACGGTGGCATCGCGTGCCTAGCCCCGTATCCTGTTGAATGCCCGGTAAACACAATTTTGTTGGAAAGAACTATGAAGAGATGCGCTTATCTTTGAATAATTATGTTTCATATAACCAACTATATGTGAAACTCTCGGAACAACTGTATAATTTCTAGAATCTAAAAACCAAAAGTAATTATATTTCTACTAAATAATTGATCGAAACACTGCCCCCAGACCCCATGTAAGTTTGTGCCTCCATAAGACTGAGTCCTGACTCTGCCCCGAATGATATTGGTTTTTTAAGAATTGCAAGGAAATGAGACTAGGTCTAAATTTATTTGGTTTTAAGTATTTCCAAACAGACCATGAAAAAAACCAAATGGACTAAACTATTACGATCGATACATACATTAATACATACATACATACATACATAATTATTTAAATATTACATGGCTGTAAGGGATGGATGCTGGATATGGCAAACAAAGGATCTCAGTTCCACCTTTGTCATAAGCTCAAGAAATTAAAAATTGATTTGAAAAGGATCTAAGGATATCATTGGTAGAGAAAAAAATTAATTTGGATAAAGCTAGGGTAGAGCTCTTGCAATGTCAACAGGATAGAAATGATAACCCCTTGGATATGGATTTAATGCTTAGTGAAAAGGATAAACTCAAGTCTTTCTATGAAGCTTCGAGAATTGAAGAGGAAATAGCTAGACAGAAGTCTAGAATCCAATGGCTTGAAGGAGGAGATAAAAACTCTAAGTTTTTTCATAACTCCATTAAATAAAGAAGAAACATGAAAAGGATCATCTCTTTGGTTAGACCTGATGGGTCCATCACAAGTGATGAGGATGAAGCTAAATTTGAGGCCATTAGATTTTACCAAGGATTACTGGGTTCTGCTATTACTCATGGTTATCCTGGTATTCAAGAGCTTAGAAAGATTATCTCAAGTCCTTACATTCTGATAAGATTAGAGATATGGAAACTATTCCTACTAAATTAGTCATCAAAGATACTTTGTTTAGTCTCCATAGAAATAAAGGTCCGGGCACTGATGGGTATAATGCTCACTTCTTTAAAACTACTTGGAATATTACTGGTCCCTATATAGTTGCAACTATCAAAGAGTTCTTTGTTTTTGGGGAACTTCTTACGGAAACCAATGCCACTCTTTTAGCTTTGATCCCTGGGCCTTAAGTGCCTAATCCTTCTTCTATGGGTGAATTTAAACCCATTTCGTGCTGTAATACCGTCTACAAATGTATTTTGAATATTCTTTCTAATAGAATTCAAAGTATCCTTCCTAGCCTTGTTGATCATGGCAATCTGCTTTTTTAAAAGGTAGAAAGATTAGTGACAATATCTTAGTTGCTCAAGATTTAATGAAAGACTATCATAAGTCCAATGGTACTCCTAGAGCCTCTGCTAAAGTGGATTTAATGAAAGCTTATGACAATGTTAGCTGGACTTTCCTTTTCGACCTTCTTGAAGTGTTGAGGTTTTCCCCTATGTTTATAAAATGGGTCAGGGCGTGTGTTACCTCTCCAAGATGCTCCATTTGTTTCAATGGTGAGTCTGTTGTGTATTTTGAGGGAGCGAGGGGCTTAACAAGGGGATCCCATCTCTCCCTATCTGTTTGTGTTAGTCATGGATACTCTTAGTCAGATGCTTCATTTTAATGTTTCTAATTCTAAGTAGTTCAAGTTTCATTGGAGATGTACAAAAATTAAAACTGACCATCTTTGCTTTGCTGACGATTTAATGATTTTCTTTCATGTAGATTGTCATTCTGCTAGGCTTATCAAAGATACTTTAACTCAGTTTCATGATTTTTCTGGGTTAAGTGCTAATAATTCTAAAAGTTGTTTATTCATGACAAGTGTTACTGAGGAGATGGGTGACTCAATTAAGCACATTCTCCAATTTCCTTTGCGATCTCTTCCTCTTAAATACCTTGGTGTTCCTCTTATCACAACTAGATTAGGAAAAGTGACTATAAAGAATTAGTCAAGAAAATTACCAATAGGATTCAGTCTTGGACCTCTAAAATCTTATCTTATGCTGGTAGAGTGTAGTTGATTAATTTTGTTATTATGGGCATTCATAACTATTGGGCTCGGATCTTTATTCTCCCAAAAGGTCTTCTTAAAGATATTGAATAGTTAATTAGACGATTCTTATGGTCTAGTGATATTGTTAATTTCTATGGTTCTAAAGTTGCTTGGGAAAGAGTTTGCTTACATAAAAAGGAATGAGGTTTGGGGATTAAGCCTTTGGTGGATTTGAACTCTGTTCAAAACCTTAAACATATTTGGAACCTAATATCTCCTTCAAATTTCTCTCTCTGAAAAAATTGGATTCAGTCTTATATGCTTAAAGGTCATAGCTACTGATCTGTTAAGCCCCCCTCTCAATGCTCTTGGTATTGGAGGAAGCTTCTTAAACTCAGAGATAAGGCTAAAAGTTTGGTTAAGTATAAAATTGGCAATGGCACTGATACTTATCTTTGGCAAGACCTGTGGCTCCCCTTTGGATCTATAATTGATAAATATGGCTCTTGGGTAGTTATTACACTGGTATTCCCCTGAATTCTAAAATTCATTCTATTATTGATGAGAACCAATGAGCATGGCCTATTACCACATCTTGGGAATTGATTGAAATTAAAGCCGCTACTGCTTTTCTTCCTTCTCCTTCACAAGTTAAAGATTCTGTCTCTTGGATTTCTTCTCCTAGTGGGAGCTTTATTACCTCCCACACTTGGGATTTTTTGAGAGAAGCTCAACCTCGGGTACCTTGGCACCATTTGGTTTAGTTCCTTGGGAACTTTCCTAGATATAGCTTCATTGTGTGGCTTGCTATGCTTAACAAGTTATCTACTCAGGATAGGAGATAACTTCAGGATAGGATCTGGACGTATACTCCGAGCCCTCTTGCTTCTGATTTTTGCCACAAAAATTTGGAGTCGCATGATCATTTGCTTTTTACTTGTGATTATTCTTCTTTTGTTTGGCAGGAAATTATGAGTAGGTTCAACATGGATAGGTCCCCTCTGAACTAGAATTCCCTTATTTTGTAGGCTGCTAGGAAATGGAAGTCAAAGAAGCCTAAAGATATCATGCCTCGAATGTGTATTGGGGCAACCATCTATGCTCTTTGGAGAGAGAGGAATGCCAGAATCTTCAAACAAGAAGGGAAGCCTAGAGAGAGGATCTCCAAAGATATAGTTATCATTATCGATGCTCAAGTTCATATTCGGTCTTTTAAGAGCTTTTTGTACCTCAACCTAAGCTGATTTTCTTCTCCTTTGGGGTGTTTGTGTTGTTTTGATGGGATGGTCCTTTTTCTTGGTTTGGCCTTAGAAAGGGAACCATCCCCTGTTGCTTAGGTTCTTCCCTTTGCATTTTTCTTGCTCTCATTGTATATCCTGGGTATGCCCCTTGCAGTTTTGTAGTGCCGCTTGGCTTTTTTCGTTAATTAACCATTTTTCGAAAAAAAAAAAAAAAACGATTAACTATAGATGGATGCGATACAAGTGGGGCTGGTTAGATCAAAGGTCAGCACCAAAAAAATAAAAATAAAAATGAATGTTTGGTGATCAATATTTTAAGCTACCAAATTGACTATTTCTTTTGTGGCTTGGAAGCTTTGATTCCACTTGTTGCTAAAAAAATCCGAATGTCATTCTTTTTTTGACATAATTTAAGCATGCCAAACATTTTGGTTCAAAAATTTACCCACTTTTTGGATGAACATATATCTGGAAAGTATTCAAATTATTGAAATAAATTGAGTCTCAAAGTAACAAGAAGACTTGGAGCCTATTTGAAATGCACAAAACATGCCATGGTTGAGTTCTATTCTTATTTCTATTTGGTTTTATTAAAAAGCAACATTATGTTGGGTGATTAAGAATCTGATTTGGGATTCATTTTAGATGGAGCACTGACCCCTATACAAAGTTGTGAACAACACAACCGGTTTTGTACCTCTCAGACATCACCTTAACAAGTACATGATATACAAGAGATCAAGATATTTGGAGAAGTTGACTTTGTTCTGGGGGCTTAATTCAAATTTAAACTCTAATCCTTTTAATGCCAAACTTTTCTTTTTGCTAAATCGTACTGCTGGTCTACTGCTTCACCACACACACAGAGTTGCCAAATCAATATATATATATATATATATGTACATGCCATATCTCTATTCCATCGATCAATTATCCAATTAAGTGGTGGTTACTAGGTCTAATATCATCTGATGGAAAAACCAAGCACTTCAGGTTACAATCAATTGATGTTATAAGAGAATTCATGATCTTTATAGCTACGCATCCTTTTATGTTTTTTTACATGTCCTATTCGTCACTCGTCCCCAAGGCTCTAACCTATTGCTCTGATACTAAAAATTGTTACTACCCAACCTGTCGCTTTAATCGTTTCTGCTCTTTCTCTCGATTCGTACTTACAGTAGTTATTCAATAACCACACAGAAAATAATATTCGTTTAAGCTTTCACTTATGCAATGTAAATGCAACAATTATCATAAATATCAACAAAATGATCTCTGGAAAGTTAAGTACTCCAACCACCACCCCTAGGTCCTTTTCACCCCAGATTTTCTTCACTTTTTTGTCGCATATAGCGTATCTTTCACACTTGTGACCCCGAAGGCATCACCGTCATTTCACTATGGTCGTCACCACGCCTCTAATGGAAATATGTTTCAAAAAATCTTAATTAGAAACAGAAGATTCAGTTTAAAAAACTTAAGTAATCAGGAGCTACTACTTATTGCGAATCTACTAACATGTAAAAGAGATAATACCTCTTTGCGATAAGCTCCTCGTGAATGCTTTGTAATGACCTTTCCTTTGTTTTGCTTTTCCGACAGTCTCTTCTCTAGATGGTCTTCGCCCTTATGTCTTTGATGAATGCTTACAAGAAGAATAGGACTAGTGGGAGTCCTACTTGAGAGAGAGAAAAGGCTATAGAAAACCCTAAAATTGTTTCTGGAAAGCTAGAGCAAGAAAATTGACGTCCAACCTAATTCTGCACATAGCTCTCCTATTTAAAATATTTCTAACCGACCTAAGTTCCAATCGATTGCCCAAAGTGGTAATCGATTGCCCCACCAATCGATTGCTTAATGAGTCCAATCGATTGCCTAAGTAATCGATTGCTCATTATGCCAATCAATTGGCTTCTCATTTCTCATATCTTCTTACATTCTGTGAAGCTAAGTGGATCTCCTAGGTTCTTTATTATTGGCTCGGATCAGTTATTAATTCCCATGATCAAACTCTTTGATCAGTAAATTAAGTAACTAATCAGTTAACATTTACTCCACTGTAAAATGACAAATGCACTTCAACACAAAAGAACATATCCGATATGGTAACTATATATGTATGGTTACACTAATGTCCCTCTACTGTCAGCATTCATAATCATATTTAGCTAGTCAGATTGTTATGTCCCAGAGTAGCTAAAATAAGAAAAATTTTAAATAATTTCTCTTTTGGTCCCATAGACACGTGGCAAGTTGAGATCGCATGATTGTCCACAACATAAAAGAACCCAAACATGATAATAAACAGTGAATGGAAACAGTAATAATACACATTGGTGGTTCTAGGCATAGTTAATATAAAAATCAGAGTCTTAAATCTCATTGTTACATCACTTACAGAAAGGAAATTAAAAGAGAGTAATATCCTAGGCATGAAGCCTTTAACATAATAATAAGTGTAGTGCCTTGTGCCTTAACATAGAAACAAAAGATATTTAAAACATAGAGTCTTCAACTTTTGCTAGTTAGCTTGCAAAGCCATAGCCTTCCTTGGCATACTCTTCCTCTGGATAGTCAGCCACTAAAAAATCTGGACGTTTGATTGCCCAGGACATGAAAGTCGTCAGCTTGAATGCAAGCTGAGTGAGTAAACCTAATACACTTGAACAGGCTCAAAAAACATTTAGTTAACCCGTTAAGAAAGTAAAATGTTCCTTTTTATCTTTTTGAAAACATTATAATAAGGCCTCACTTAATAACCATTTCAACGTATTACATACGTTCGTTGACATACTCAATCTTAACTTCAGAAAGTATAACTGACCGATCTCGACATTAATTTTGGACTACATGTCCAATCTTTACAACTCGACTTTACTTTGGACTACAGATCCAATCTTTGCTGATTTAACACTTCTCTTTGGACCAGAAGTCCAATATTTAATAACTTGACTCTTTACGTGCAATCCAGCACAAATGCTGTTAGCCTAAATATCGCCACCTTACGACCGTTAGGTTACCCTCTTGTCATCGTCGCCCAAATGGCCTTATCTTGATATCATCAACTTACGGTCTATAGTAACCCCATCGTATTCATTCAGCCTTGGTTAATTTATCATCATCACCTAAATGGCATTCTATTGACATCGTCACCCTATTGGCCAATTAACCATCAACACAACTGACCATCATACAACTTTGGTTAATTTGTCATCGTTGCCTAAATGGCGTTCTCTTGACATTGTTGTTCGAATGGCATACTAACCATCAACATAAGTGACCATGACAGTACCGACAAGGTACAACTCTATGCCATCGTGGCCCCATTGGCCACAATGATATCCACAACGAGTACGCACATCAATACACTGATCATAACAGTACCGATAAGGTACCACTCTTTGCCATCATTGTCCTATTAGCCTCAATGACATCTTAAACAACATTACCGAACTCTTATGTTGTTGTCAAAATCAAGTTCTTATTTAACCCTATTAAAAACGTAGTATGTTGGAAGTAGGGTGTTGAGTCCACAGGGATTGATACAAGAACAACATTTGGGAAGTTTAGTAACTAATTATAATGCTCAAAAGAAAGAAGTAAGAAAAGATGATGAAAAGGAATAAAAATGACTTTGCGTCTTGCGGCTTTTTATCTGGTTTTTGGAGGAGAAAAGGATAAATAAATACTAATCTAAAAAGCAATAGGTTGTGATCATTCCCCCCATCTTGGGTCACAACAAGATGAAATATACTAGTGTTTCAAGCACATTCTAAGCTAACACTTCATTGTGGCATATTATCAAACACAAGGAGTGCATCTATGTAAAAGATGAAGGAAGCTTTGAGATTTCCATACAAACGGATTTGAAGCTAACGTTTAACTATCAAGGATGCATGACATACAAGATGAAGCCTCTATGGCTTCTAATCCGAATGATTTGTCCACCCTACACTAACTAATCTACTTGGTGGACAAATCACCTATAAAGCCTTCAAAAGATAGTATTTAAAACCCAAGAGTTTGAACAATCAAAGATGCTTGACATCAAAGATGAAGACCCTAAGTTATAAATCCCGCACACAACATTTATCAAACACATGGAGTGCAAAATACTAGGTTACATAATATTCTATATGAAATACATAGGGTAGGATTCAAAGTCTAAGTTTTGACAATAAAAAATGCAATACAAATAAGATGAAGCCCTTAGTTTTGAATCCTAAACAAATGAACCCTAGAAATGCTACCACATTAGATCCAAGAGCTCATAATCCATAACCTAAGTGATCTAACTAATAATAGAAAACATAGCAATATCATCAAAAGAGAAGAGATAGAAAATATACCTAGCCATTAAAACTTCAATCCAAGCTTCAAGTTTATACAAATGAAGAAAACATAGAAGGGAACCCAAGTGGGTTCCCAAAAATCAAAGAAGAAGAAGAATGTTGGGAGAAACCAATACAAGATAATATATGTCTACAAAAACCCTATCTCTTTCTATTTATACAAAAAAACACACAAATGGAAAACTTGTAAATAACAAGGGAAAAAACTGCAGACACGGATGCATCCCTTCATAACTGGCGGATCGATCCGCCTTTCATCTGGGCTGCTGGAATCTGCTCGGGAAGCCACGGATCGATCCCTTCTAAAGGGCGGATCGATCCATTTACGGATCCTTATCGCAGAATGTCCCTCCAAAATCGCAGATCGATCCGCTCAAAGGGCCGGATCGATCCGCTCTTTTTTATTCTGATGGTGACATCTTTTAAAACACGCGGATCGATCCGCTCAGAAGGCCGGTTTGATCCGCCTTTGCTGGGATGGATTTCCTCCTCTTCTTATAAGATAGGAACCAACAGGGTTAGTTCCCACTTTAAACAAGTCGCCAAAACCTACAAGAAAGAGATTTTATTAACAAAAAGTGCACAACAACAAGAACAACAAAAGTAAAATTTATCCATTAAATCTCCCAATATAAGTGATAATTTGTGTCCAATAAGGGTAAAATCATGAAGTTAAGAATGCAATATTGGACACGAATCACACCCCCCAACTAGCATGTTGCTAGTCTCTTAGCAACAAAGCTAAATACCTAGAGATTTAAGAATAACCTTGCACCACAATTTATTTAAAATGAAAGATAAACCGTTTTCATGGGAAACACGATTGCATTGAGCGTATGGAATAAGCCGTTAAACCTTTAGGTTACCCGTAGAGGCGGAGTGTTATCTCCGGAGGGTTCTTGGAATGATACCCACAAATATTTTGTTTCCTCAGGATAGTTGCCCACTATATAACGCCGACACTCAACATAGTCCCACGAATTTTTAAAGGATTTTAGCACATGACTCGCAAATCCAAAAAGTTCTCAAACTATCAAGATTATTAGATAAATTTCATTAAGCTTAATCTTGGATGCGTGTGTGGTGTGAATTGCATAACTACAAACTATCAAGAAGATGGCAATGCTTTCATAGTCCAAATTTTGTTCAAAATGCGCTTCAACTCAATTCTCATAGGTATTACACTCTAAAAAAAAGAATCACTCGGAATGGGTAATACACTCGGGGCATACGGGCAAAAAGAGTAATGAAAATGGATATCAAAGCCATGCTCATGCCAATGATGAAAAACGTAAGCGTGAAAAATGAGTAAAAATTAATCTCATGAAAGATACTATTCACTAGAGGATGTGGAATAACTTTAACTACTTGTCACATCCGTTTCAAACTCTGAATCACACAACTTGAGGATCAATTAGGACCTTGAGGAGGATGTAGAGTGGGTAAGTGATGTAAGGTGAAGAACAAGGGGAAATGAAGTGAGATGTTTGTGTACAAACTTGGAATTTATTGGAATACATGGATACAGATGACCACAAGAGATGAATCATCCACAAATATTTCTTTGAGGCTCAAAAAGAGAAGTACAATTGACTATGAAGCTCTTTTTTTTTATATATCTTTTACTTTACATACATTTTTTTTAGCTTCTTTTCTTTTCTTTTTCTTGTACTTTCCCAACCACACGATTCAATCTCTTTTGCAACCTTATAAACACAATCTCATGTCAAGCTATCCCAAAAATGTAATTCAAATGCAGATATGGAAGATGTATGGTTAAGTGAAGGAAGGGTATATGTGGTTGAGGCTAGAAATGGTAAAAGGAAGGACCTAAAATCATTTTCTCGGACAATGTAATTCTTAGTTCTCCACTACAATGACAGGCAAGCAAGAGTTTTGCATTCCACAAAAAGATTCCTCTAATAAACAATCAAAGCAAGAAAATGAGATTATCTACGACTTATATATGTTTTTCAAAAAGAGGGAATTGAAGTATGTAACACTCAACAATGGAGAAAAGGATCTAAAGCTCACAAGGGTAATGTCTCCACAAATGTTTTAAATGATTTTCGGGTAATAATTGCATTAAACATTATCTTAACACAAGTAGTCATACAACGTGCTCGATAATTCAAGATTTGAACTTCATGAAATTTACTATAATCAAGATAGTTATAGAACTAATGGGATTCAACAAGTGACGCATACCAATATCGAATGAAAACTCAAGACAAGTGTCATCGCTCGACATTAGAATGAGGCAACTATACCAAAATCATTGGAAACTATTTTTGAATTAAAATTTAAATGTATATATATATTTTTAATCATCTTTTCTTTTATTAACAACCAAAACATGCTTGGAAAATTAATGGCAAGAAGATAATGGAACATCAATATGATGGGTGATTATCCCACACCCCCCAACTAGAACATTGCATTGTCCCTAATGCAAATGGTTCGAAACAAGGACAAAAATGAGTAGGGATAGAGTGATATCACCAACAAAAGGAGAGATCCCCAATAAGTACAAAAATGATGTTCCTGCACATGAATCACTACCGAGCACATCAAGCAAATAAAAAAAGAAAATAAAAAGAAAACCAAAACACAAAAGAAATGAAAATGGAATGATAAGGAGATGATGCGGATGAATTTGAAGGTTAGAATGTTGATTCTACCACTAGCTCAACATGCAAAAGAGAAATAATATTCCTTTAAAAGAAGTGTTCTAGAAAGTTTGGCAAAATAATCAAACTTTGCATTACTATACTATGACTCTACTTTGATTAACATGATTTGCCCACCCTACAACTAAATTACATTAACTAACCTATGTTAACTAAACTACATGGTGGAACAGATCACATTCTCTTAGATATAAGTCAAGCATCTTAACACAAAGCATAACTATCACAAAAACAAGTAAGTGGTAAATTACTACACTATGAAACACCTTTGATTAGAATAACACATCCACCCTACATTAACTAAGCTACATGGTAGACAAGTCAACTTCTCTTAGAATGACTCATGCGCAACAATACACCACTTATATTAAGCACAACTATGTAAGAAATCATGAAAATCAATTACATATGCCAAAAATTTAAAGAACAACAACCAAAGGAGATACTAGTACCTTCCTCATGCGAGACCAATGTGTCATCAACATCCTAGATGGAGGTTTAGCACTTCAAGAGTAGCTAATCCTTCAAAACAAAGACAAAATAAAAAGATCAAATGCAAAAGAGCATTATAATTAGAAACTAAACAACTTAACGTTGTTGCCAATCCCCGGCAACGGCACCATTTTGATGTTGTCAAAATCAAGTTCTTATTTAACCCTATTAAAAATGTAGTATGCTGGAAGTAGGGTGTCGAGCCCACAGGGATTGATACAAGAACAACGTTTGGGAAGTTTAGTAACTAATTATAATGCTAAAAAAAAAAGAAGTAAGAAAAGATGATGAAAAAGAATATAAATGACTTTGCGTCTTGCGGCTTTTTGTTTGGTTTTTGGAGGAGAAAAGGGTAAATAAATACTAATCTAAAAAGCAATAGGTTGTGATCATTCCCCCCATCTTAGGTCACAACAAGATGAAATGGACTAGTGTTTCAAGCACATTCTAAGCTAACACTTCATTGTGGCATATTATCAAACACAAGGAGTGCATCTATGTAAAAGATGAAGGAAGCTTTAAGATTTCCATAGAAACGGATTTGAAGCTAATGTTTGACTATCAATGATGCATGACATACAAGATGAAGCCTCTATGGCTTCTAATCCGAATGATTTGTCCACCCTACACTAACTAATCTACTTGGTGGACAAATCACCTATGAAGCCTTCAAAAGATAGTATTCAAAACCCAAGAGTTTGAACAATCAAAGATTCTTGACATCAAAGATGAAGACCCCAAGTTATAAATCGCACACAACATTTATCAAACACATGGAGTGCAAAACACTAGGTTACATAATATTCCATATGAAATACATAGGGTAGGATTCAAAGTCTAAATTTTGACAATCAAAAATGCAATACAAATAAGATGAAGCCCTTAGTTTTGAATCCTACACAAATGAACCCTAGAAATGCTACCACATTAGATCCAAGAGTTCATGATCCACAACCTAAGTGATCTAACTAATAATAGATAACATAGCAATATCATCAAAAGAGAAGAGATAGAAAATATACCTAGCCATTAAAACTTCAATCCAAACTTCAAGTTTATACAAATGAAGAAAAAATAGAAGGGAACCCAAGTGGGTTCCCAAAAATCAAAGAAGAAGAAAAAGAATGTTGGGAGAAACCAATACAAGATAAAATATGCTACAAAAACCCTATCTCTTTCTATTTATACAAAAAACACACAAATGGCAAACTTGTAAATAACAAGGGCAAAAACTACAGCCGCGGATCGATCCCTTCATGACTGGCGGATCGATCCGCCTTTCATTTGGGTTGTTGGAATCTGCTTGGGAAGCCGCGGATCGATCCTTTCTAAAGGCCGGATCGATCCATTTATGGATCCTTATCGCAGAATGTCCCTCCAAAATCGCGGATCGATCCACTCAAAGGGTTGGATCAATCCGCTCTTTTTTATTCTGATGGTGACATCTTTTAAAACACGCGGATCGATCTGCTCAGAAGGCCGGATCGATCCGCCGGATCGATCCGCCTTTGCTGGGATGGATTTCCTCCTCTTCTTACAAGATAAGAACCAACAGGGTTAGTTCCCACTTTAACAAGTCGCCAAAACCTACAAGAAAGAGATTTTATTAACAAAAAGTGCACAACAATAAGAACAACAAAAGTACAATTTATCCATTAAATCTCCCAATATAAGTGATAATTTGTGTCCAATAAGGGTAAAATCATGAAGTTAAGAATGCAATATTGGACACGAATCATCTTATCATCTTACATGAATTGAGCGCATGTACAAAACACGAGAAATTAACCGATGGATATGATTGTTTCATTATCAATATCATTGCAACTTTTGCGTCATCAACTAACGCACGTGGTACAAGTTGTTAATGCACATTATTAACGGGATAGTGTACTTAAGTACATCACCATTTTGTTCACAGAGTTCTTGTATATTGCATGTATAAAACTTACGGGTCCGTCACATTAGTTACTATAGAAAATATGTTCTTACTAAAATCATTAGGCTCGAGCGCTCCTGTAAGCTTGAGTGCTTACCTTCATAATTTCATCAATTCCTTCTTCTTTTTTACGTAAAAAAGTTGTACATTTAGCATGTTACTACTAGTTAAGCATATAGTGCAACTTTGAGAAACACAGAACTGACGTGATGTACATATATATTAATTATATCGTCTATGTATAACTATTTTAGCTCAAGGTATAATACATCAACATAGATCATCTTAAATCCAACATGCAAACAAACTATTTTTCCAAGTATAGCAAAAATCGAGCGCTCAGGCCTCTCGAGCACTCAGGCTTGGCCTGTTTGTGGGGCTCGAGCGCGGGTTTTGCAGATTCCAATAGTTTTGCAACTTTATTAACAAAAATTCGTATTTTAAGTCTTTGTATGTCTTATGTATGGTACTGGTTCATAATTTTAATAAAGAAAACATAATTTTGAGTAAGTAAGAGTACTCACTAGAGTCTAGATGATCAAACTGTGCTAGATGATGAAGAATATGATGAAAATATATAAATGGGTGCTTGATCAAGCTTCAATGTGAATTTGTTTGCTTGTAGTTATGCGCGAACGTGCCAGAGCCAAATGGGCTCGGTGTTTGTGCAAAATAATTTCCTATATGCTCGAGTGAGTAATCCTCAAGGCTTTGAGATCTGACTTCTAACGAGTGATTGTGTGTGGTGAGTAGGAAAGTACCCTCACCAAAAATTCTATGGTAGTACTAAAGCGCACAAGCCAATTAGTGCAAGAGTTTACCAGGTAAACAATCACAAACGATTAATAAAATATGAAGATATCTAATTGAATGTTTGGATATTAACAACAAAACCAAAGAACACGATCTAACATGCTTTGATTGTTCAAAAGATTGAAAATTGTAAAGAAAAGACTAACAGAGATAGACCTATTTGTATGAATGCAGAATAATAGGAAGAACGTAGGGTTGAATGCTCTGAATGTTGTGTATGTGTGCTATTTTTTAGATGACTTGGAGTGCCTTTGCACGGTTGGCTTGCCTTTGTATTTATAGCGGCCTTAAAGCGCTTCTAATATGGCAAGGACACCTTATCTTGTGCTCCAAGCAAGATATACATTACAGAATCCTTCCTAATCCAAAACTCTTTCCTTATCCTCATTCTAATTGAGTTAATCCCAATATTCTCGGGATTATCCCTCTATATCCAGCTATATGCATCCAATCCTATTCCAAAAAGGACTCTGCCTCGTTAATTTTAGGATGACATTTGCCCTGACAGCCAGGAACATAATCGCCTTATCAATCGAGCTTTATCACAACTTGAATCACGCCTTTATTGCCGTCGGGCTCTTGCGATCATACTTTTAGCTTCATCGGGCTCGCAATTCCTACTTATCATGCTTTCTGACTCTTCTGCTTGATGACAGTTTCACGCATACTCCTAACCAATTAGGCTCATGCAATTGGCCTTTACTACCATCTCCGAATATGGTGTTCAATCGCCGAGCGTACTCTCCTGATCGCTCATTGGGCTTCTCCTAACGCCAGCCCATGCCTCTCGGATGCCCGATGGATGTTATCCATGTTTAGTCAACCATTCGGTCTCCAACACCTACCATTGCTCACTTATTTCAAGTATGGTGCCCGATTGGTTAGGACCTGAGCCATATCGCCTGTCGGGCTCCATACTACTTGTGGTTTGTCCTTGTTAATTATGTGCCCTTGAGTCCGATCTCATTATCCTCAACCTTGGGGCAGCCCGATCCAACCTTATTCAGGCCAACAATCCTTTGATGGTTTTTGGGTGCAAATAGATTTCAAGGAAGCTCCAAAACTTCAATTCTCTTCTCCTCCCCTTGATTCTTCAAGACTTAGCTCCAGAACTTCATTATTGTTGAAATTCATGTATGTGTGCATGCTTATTGAAAGATTAGATGAAGAATTTATGCACATGCATGGTGTATAGATGAGGATTGTGTATGAACACTCATACACTATTTATATGAACTCTATCTGGAACTCCCTATTGTAAATGAAGTATATGTAGGATTTTGAAGAGTATTTATAGAGTTTCAAGGGCTAGGGGTAAAAAGTCATTTCACTCATTTAACAGCTTTAGCGCTCTCACTTGGTTCAAGTGCTTGCAGTCTCGAGCACTCTAATGAATTAAACACTCGAGGCTCCTGATTCTCAAATCCTTCTAAGTCTTCAAGGGTTTAAAGGTTCAAGTATTATAATGTTCTCATAAGTTACAATCAGAGTTTATACATAAATGATCATAACTTACATATACAGATATAGAAATACAGAAATACATTCATAAATAGGTAAATATAGATAAACGGGCCGATGTTACATCTCTCCACCACCCAACAAAAGAATTCGTCCTGAAATTTGAGCTAAGACGTACTAAACAGCTGTGGGTACTTCTCTCACATGACAGATTCCATCTTCCATGATGTTTCTCGCTCGTCATGATGCTTCCACTAAACTTTCACTAGCGGAATCTCCTTGTTCCTCAGGTTCTTGATCTCTCTTCCCAAAATTTTTACTATCTCTTGGTGTACGATACGTTGCTGTCCACTTTAATATCCTTGAAATTGATCTTATGCATTGATCCGTGCACGTACTTCCTCAATATGCTAATGTGGAACACGCGTTCCAGAATCTCAAAAGCGACTTTACCCACGCGTTCCAGAATCTTAAAAGGCCCAATATAGCGGGGTGAGAGCTTTCCTCTCTCTTGACCAAACCTTACCCCTCCTCTTATTGGAAAGACCTTCAGCAAAACATAGTCTCTGACACAAAACTCCAAGTCTTTTCGGCGCTTATCCATATAACTCTTTTATTTGCTCTGGGTTGCCTTCATCTTCTCCTTCATGATGTCGATCTTTTAACTAGTCTCATAAACCATATCTGGTCCTAAAAGTTTGCATTCCCTGGCTTCTGCCCAATAAAGAGGTGAATGACACAGTCATCCATATAGCGCTTCAAACGGTGCCATCCCGATGCTTAAATCATAACTATTGTTGCAGGTAAACTCGATTAGTGGCAGATGCATCTCCCAAGTGCTCTTAAAGTTGATCACACATGCTCATAGCATATCCTCCAATACTTGATTAGTCCATTTTGTTTATCCATCTGTCTAGGGATGAAAAGCATAACTCAACTCTAGCAAAGACCCAATAGTTATGACACGACTAAAAAGTTGTGCACTCTTGTGCAACACCCAAGTGTAGGTGATCGTTCAAGTAATATAGTACTGGAAGTCCAGGTCGATCCCACAGGGAAGGAATAGGAAGAATGTCTGCTAGGTTACAACCTAAAAAAAATAAAATAAAAATGAAAGATTGGAGGATCTAATGAATCCTACTTAATTGAATTAAACTAAATAATAAACTAAGCATATAGAAACATAACTAATTAAATAAATAAACTAAAGGTGTTGGAAATACGAGAATCCACATTGATCCTAACCATCTACCATGCATACTCATTAACGTTCGATGGAGTTCATTCCTTTTCAGCATTCCGTATTTTTCTAAAGATATAGAATCAATAGCCCTTTCATGACCGGGACTACATCATCACAGCTGATTAAAAATACTTGAAAGACGGTTTAAAATAATGGTTATTACTTGCACTCTAAATGGAGTTAGCATTCAAAGTGGTTTTCAAAAGTCATTGAAGAAAATAACCTTAAGGCTTTAAGTTCTAAAAACTAGTGTGACAAACTGAGCTTATAGGGACAATTTGATGACATATTTCTAAAACAAAAAGTCATGGAATACTTAAAAGAATCATCTCAGGAATTAACAAGTTTGATCGATCGAAGCGCTCTCGATCGATCGGACTGCCTCATCCTTCAATCGATTGAAATGCCTTCGATCGCTTGACTATGGCTCTGATTCGATCGATCGAAATACCTTCGATCGATCGAGCCCAGATTTCTAAAGATTGCATGGCAGAGATTAGAAATCAATGTTTCAACACATATTCCCAACGTCTAAACTATGAAAACATGAATAAACCAATACAGAAATAGTAACCTAGAGTAATCATTAACATCTAAAGCAATAAACAATGAAACAAAGAAAAGGAGAAGAAAAACCTGGAAACAATCAGATTATAACTTGTAATAAACTTGAATCTTCAATAATCTTGAGAATAACAATGGAAAAAAGGAAGAAAAACAAGAATCTAACATAATCTACTCCTAATCTAACCCTAAAACTACCCTAAGCTGTTGTTTTTCGCATTCTGGAGCGTCCTCCTTTCGTCTGGCGTCAAAACGACTTATATATAGGGTTCCTGAAGAGTTTATGCAACTTTTGGATGAAAATAAAGTTTGATCGATCGAGCTTAGTTCGATCGATCGAAGGTTCGATCGATCGAAGGTTCGATCGATTGAACTCTGCTCAAGGGCTTGAACTCCTCTGATTTTGACAGCTCTGCGCACCAATGGGAGAATAGCCATAACCTTTCACTCGGACCTTGGATTGACCTCCCGTTTACGGCCACGCGACCATAACTCAAAGATCTACATTTTGTAGTTCTAGAACAATCTTCCAAATCTGAAGTATTCATTGTCAAAAATGGCATTTTCCCAGCTACTTCCATTGTTCAATTCACCAGAATCACTTTTCTTTAGCTCCACTTCATTGATTTACATCCTAATACCTATAAAACAATGCAAAAACATATATTATAGCATTAACACAATAAAAAGAATATTGTTATTAGAATGCACCTAAATGTAGGGACTTTGGGGATAAAAGTATGCATAAAAGATCATGTAATACGCTATGAATATGCACTTTTCACCTCGAATCACACCCCCCAACTAGCTCGTTGCTAGTCCCTAGCAATGAAGCGAACTACATAAATGTTTATTTAAACTCTAGAAATTAAAAACAAAGTAAAGTAAAAATCCTAAATCACTTTCGCAGGAATCACGATTGCATTTAGCGTATGCAACAAGCCTTTAAACCCATAGGTTCCCCCTAGTGGACGAGTGTTGTCTCGTGAAGGTTTGCAGTGAATCTACCCACAAAATTCATGTTTATGGTAATGGTTCTAGTTTAAATGTGTTCAAAAAAAATTTTCCTCTCATTTAGCAATATAGTTAAGCTCAACAATCCCATGAAACTCTCTAGTATGCCATAGCCATACAACACACACATTATAGTTAATCTACTATCAAAGTCATTAGAATATTCCATAGCTATTAATCTTCAAGTGTGTGTGTGTAAATGGACAACCAAAATACAAAACATTAATTTCAAAGCTCGCATAACCTAAGACACTATCAAGACGTTCGTTTTGACTCAACTCTTATCGGGATTACACTGTCAAGATGAAATCACTCCGAATTGGGTGTAATAATTATCACTCATGATATGGAAGCTATAAAGAGTAAATGTGAATGGAATCTAATGCTTCTTATATCTAAATAGAAAAACGGACATTTTAGTGCATAAAGTCTTATGAAAGGATACTTTTCACTAGAAGAGCGAGGTACCGTGGAGAACTCTCTCATTACCTTAACTTCAAATCCAATTACTTAAAATCATTAAGACTTTGAAAAAGAGGTGTTAGGTGAAAGAAAGAGGCTCATGATATTCAATTGGGTCAAAGGATGTGATTGGAATGTCTACTACAACTTTTTCAAACTTTCCCACATGTCCAATCTCTCTCCTCTTTTCCCTTTTTTTTTCACTCTTCTTTTTATTATTATTTTCTTTTCTTTTCTTTTGTAACAACCATCGGCATATTTTTCTTTGCCAACTTTCCCTTATTTACACAATCAAACTTCTTGTCAAGAAAATACATCCCAATCACTCCTAGATAAAGAAAAGAAACTCAAACTCGTAATATGGAGTTAAGTATGAACTTTAGAGTTGTGAAGACAAGGCGAATATGGTGAAGGCTCAAGAGAGTGAATTCAAGGAATAGCATAGAGGTAGGCCAATGTTGTATTTTGCGTGTTTGGTCAAAAGATGGCCTAAATCATCTTCTAAGTTAATAGGATTATTCATTTCAGTAAATTCAAGAGCTCTAAATTTGGTAAATCCTGAACGTTTTCTTCTAGTAATCAGTCAAAGTGAAGAAAATTGAGACTTACAACGAATGAATACGCTTTTAAAAAAGTAAGAGTAATTTTATAAAACCCTCAAAAACAAAGAATGGCACAAAAGCTCACATGGGTTATTAGTCTCCACTACAGTCTCTCAAGACACCCAAGCTATGCTTACTAATCCATTTTAGCTAAGTATAAGGTTGTCACAATGTGTTCAAAGTTGTTTGAAGATTAAAAAGCATAAAATATACTATAACTAAGATAGTAAACAAACTACCATTGTGTATCACATACTAATAACTTATAGAAAATAACACTAATGCATCATAACTAACTACATTAACTAAGAGAGAAATACGAGAACCAATTTATTATCTTTAAAATAATTCAATTTTTTTTTTTTTTTTAATTTTGACAATTTATTTTACTGAGTTACATGTTTCTAAGCAGGTATATAACATTAAAACATAAATGCAATGACTCACTCCCCCCCAACTAAAACTAAACATTGCCCCAATGTTCTAAACTAAGCACATGGACATGTAAAGTAAAGCGAGAGAAGGAATGATGTTACCTCGAGGCATTAATATCCAAATTTTTTTTATTTTGATAAGTGACCTGCAAAATCATTAGTAGCAACAAGGAAAAATAGAGAATGTACTACAACTACTCAGTAACTAAATTCGGTTAATCAAGATATTTATCATAAAGTAACAACCGAACTTTTTGAGGATCCTCCCAATGAAATAATTTAGCAGTGAGAAGAACGTTGGAGTCCTTATAAAAATGCAACTCCCCCCAACTAATGTCAAGCTCAAGGTCAGAGGAGATGATGCAAAGCCTATGGTCTCTAATTTTGTTGGAGACAGTTATAAGAGATATACCATACTTTTTAGGAATTATACTCAAGGAAAGATCTTTGGTGTTGGTATTTTCTATAATAGCCTCTATTTTTTTATTATCAAAAACAGGCGGAGGCCATGGTTCAATAAAAGGAGCAGGGTCAAAGTGATGTTCTAATTTAGCTTCATTACCCTCCTCTTGTATTAGAACAGAATCTATGGATATATGATCATAGGAATTTAATTTCTGTTCTATGTAACTAGTTTTGGACTGGACTGTTGGGTTTGTTCCCTCAAACCATTACTTTATATATGAGACATTGACATTTTAATATATGGATATTAGCTTTACATTTAGTTATGTATGTTTCTTTCATGAGATGATTGTTATCCTTAAGTATCATAGTAAGTAATTCGTGTATGTATGAGATATATACAAGTGAGATACGAATTACTATTCTTTGTTACTTAGAATGTGTCACAGTGGATGATGAGACTGGATATCTCATCAGGTTTACACTGTAGCATGATTAACTACCATTGGATGGAGTGATTAATCTCAATCACTAGAGTTTAACTCTTAGTTAACATACTAGTGCTTATAGTGCATTGACGGACCTGAGCTTTCCTGTTGACACTCAAGACTGTCAATCAGTCGATAGGAACTCATAACTTGTATAAGGTACGTGTTCTTAATCTTGAGACGATTATGAACACAGACTGTGGATACGGCTGCTTTGACTTACCAATCAGTGAGGTCTATAGAAGATCAACACCTGGGTATCTTGGGTATGTCATATTCATAGGATTGTGAACATATATTGTCAAGACAGAATCTACCCTCTGTTTCAGAGTAAGCATTCCCTTGAGAATGTCACCAAGTCGATTACTGAGTACTGCAGTCTTGTTGATAAGAGTTATCAACATGTTTGGTAATTATGAAAGGTGAATGGGACTCAAGGAATACAAGAAATAATCATGATTCAGGTTGACAGTAACAGTTATCCGACTACCTGAATATGATTACGAATGCTGAAGGTAAAGGGACATTAGTACAACATACAAGTCTAGTTATCGCTTCGGATATGTTCTTTTGCGTTGGAGTTCAGTTATCGTTTTATAGTGGAGTAAACGTTAATTGACCAGTTAGTTAGTTTGTTGATCAAAGAGTTTGGTCACGGTAATTAACAAACTGGTCTGAGCCAACAATAAAGAGCCTAGGAGGTCCCACTCTTAGCTCTGCCAGGATACTTGGAAAGACACATGAGGAAGTTGTCAAGACAAGTTCGATCGATTGAAGTATGTTAGATCGATTGAAGTCTTGGCAGTCTCGATCGATCGAGATTGGTTCGATCGATCGAAGATCTTCGATCGCTCGAAGTCTAGGTCAGTTCTAGAAATCTATAAATAGGGCAGCTGCGTTCTGGAAAAAGAGTTCGTCGTTTTAGAACGTCAGAAGCTGCAGAAACTGTTTTTAGAGCCCCAAACCTTCTTTTTCCTCTCTATTAGAGATCCCACCATCTCTAGTCTCTCTGGCAAGCATCCGCAGGAGACATAAGGGTGAAGACAACCTAGTGGAGGCTGCTGCATCACCAAGGAAGAAGAAGAAAATCAAAATTGGGTTCAAGACACTAAGGTATAACTCTTGTCCCCTCTTGTGCGCATCTATGGAATTAACGAGTAGTAGATCCTGGGCTACCATTAAGTTTTTATAACTTGACTTTTTCGCTGCGCGTTTAAACTTTTAACTTAAACCGGTTTTTCCATCAATTGGTATCAGAGCCACGCTCGTTTGGATCTATAGATGCGTTTTTGGAACACTATTTTGATTGGCATGTTGATTTTAGAACTGTTTTCAAAGCTGCATCGTCACAGGTCTGTTTCTGTAGTGTCATCACAGCAGAGTACAAATCTGTGATTGCATAGGATACAAGGCGGGTTCGATCGATCGAACATGTTTCGATCGATCGAACATTCTCTGTACTCAATCGATCGAACAGGTTTTGATCGATCGAAACCTTGTAGTGTTCGATCGATCGAATAGAGTTAGATCGATCGAGACAGATTCTTTGTCAGGTTCTCTGTTTCACATTTTAAAGTGTTTTTGAAATTAAATACTCTAATTTTAAAATATTTTGTAAAATTTTCAAATCATTATGTGAAACAGACTGTTCAAGCGATTGAACAATGTTAAATCGATCGAAGGTTCGAGCGATCGAACGGTCTTCGATCGATCGAACTGTGACAGAGAAGTAAGATGTTGTTTTAAGTTCTAATTCAGTATGTAAAGAGTTTATATACTGTGTGAATCAATTAAGTGTTCCAATAATTATATATATTTGTTATGTATGTGTGGTTGTACGTACGACTAACCCTTTTGCAACAAGATTAGTCGCTATCTCCCATGGCACCAAGTCATTTGAATATTTTGTATTTAAATTGTTTGAGATTGGTGCATGTTGTAATTTAATTTTGGTTTGGTTTTAAGGCATATGTAAAGGGCGCTGCGACTTCAATCCTACGAAAAGGAAAGTCGCACCGGTTTCCCTAGCCTTTTATTGCTATTTATATTTCTAGATAAATTGTAAGCTTCGAAAGAAGCATAGGACAAATGTAATAGAATTACAAAATCCATGAAGATGGAGCAAGGAGCCGTTGTCCATGAAGATGGAGCTGGAGGCGATCAAACCAAAAAGAGGTTCTATGGAGATAGAGCTATGGGAGATAGAGGCATTGTTTGTATGTCTTTATTTTCAATTTTTAGTTTTTTGTTTTTATGTGATTGGCATTTAATTATATTGTTACTACTTGCATGCACGTAAAACAAGTTTTCTAAAATAAAATTCAAAAACCATTTCAACGCATTAGTAAACATTGGATGTTTATGGGTAATGTGTGGAAACTTTTTTAAAAGCAAAATCCTTAATTTCTAAATCTAGTGGGAGAGGGTCTTATTAATAAACACCCACGATCTTCCATTAACGGTTCACTGTAAGACGAGTGGTGTATTCTGTGTCACTTCGTCAGGGGTGATCATTCCATACGAAGGGTGCATTACTCATTGGTTACTAGATGTGAACTTCATTTGATAGGATCAATCAGACGTGTTAGAGGGTGACCACCACACGGAGGCGCTACTTGAGACGGTTGTGATTGGATCCTAGTTAATGGTACATACTAGCTAAACTATGGATAAGGGATCCCACACGGGGCATTATTCAGAAACTTAGAGATCAAAAGGGTTCGGGAGTCATAACTTGTTTTGCAAGAGTTGCATAGCGGACAAGTCATGATTAATCGAAAGATCGAACATTGACCACCACACGGAGGCTTTATTCTTTCATTTCGATATTCCGGCGACTTTGTTTTAAAATAAGAGTTTTAAGGTTTCTTTTATTTTAAACTGTCAAATTCTGATATCCATATTTATTTTGTTTGTTTGATTTTCAGTAATCATAATGTCTGGATCTACATTTAGTCCACTTGCCACCATACTCACTCAAAACAAGTTGACTGGAAATAACTACACTGAATGGAAACGTAACCTTGTGTCACGCCCCGGAGTAGCAAAATAGGGAAAAATAAATTTCCATTTTTGGACCCGAAAGTACGTGTCAAGTGAAGTCACATGATTTTCCACACAAAAACTTAAACATTTAAAACATAATCCAATACATCTGGAAAATGAAGGTATAACCTTACTAAGTTCAAATAGTCAGAACATAAAGTTACTAAGTATAAAATCAGAGTTCTAAGTCATCATAATAAAATGGCAAGAATGCCAAGTCTTAACATAATACAAAACATAAATAGGACTATGACATAGTCAAATCATCAACTAGCATAGCCATAGAAATCATCCTGAGGGCCGGCAGCATCAATGTTTTGTTCATCATAGCCTTGCTCCTGGTAGTAACCATCAACAACAAAACCCTCACCTGCATAGTCAAACGTTTGCATACCTAGACGTGAAATGTCCAGGGCATAGCCATCAGCTTACAAGGCTGAGTAATAGGTACTCTGGGTAACATACTAAAATAGATTACATCATTAGCATTAAGTATCTTTAACATATGTATCAACTCATAATAGTATATATCATTTCTCAATTGTTCTCATCTCTTACTACATCTCCGATTCCAAAACATAACGCATCTCACTATGCCAACTCATCTTATCAACATATCCATGCTCTGTACCTAGCATCTCATAGTCTACAAACCTCTGATTCACCGCCATTTACAGAGGTGAAGCCTGTCCCTCACCGCAAGTCATGAATCAGTCCGATGTGACTGTCTGAAACACTTTCCAAAACACAATACATCACTCTATCGACATATCAATGTCCCACCCCATAGTCTAACAAACCTCTGGTTCACCGCCATTTACAGAGGTGTAAACCTGTCCCTCACCGCAAGTCATGAACTAGTCCGATGTTGACTGTCTGAAGCAAAACATAATATATCTCACTATGCCACAACTGACACATTCTGTTAACAAAACCTCCATTTCACCGCTATTTACAGAGGGTATACCTTCCCTCCCCGCACGACGTGAACACGGTCCAATTGTTAACCTAACCCACATCACCTAGTCAACAAACCTCTGGTTTACCGCTATTTACAGAGGTGAAACCTGTCCCTCACCGCAAGTCATAAACCAGTCCGATGTGACTGTCGGTCATGCTGACCCAAATCCCAATACTAAAACAAACCCACGACTTTCCCATGTGGCTACCTAACATAAATAGAATAACTGCCCATCAAAACCCAAACCAAACTTGGTTAACACGTATACGTTCCTCACTTAATAATTACCTCAAAGGTACAATAGCTTAAGCCCTTTACTTCTCATAGTAAACATTAGCAATCATCACGTTATTCTCTTTATTAACGCAGTTCAATCATCATAAAAGGTTTGGAATAATAAGATAACATCATTATAAACTTGGTATAACAACATTGTAAATATCATCATAGCATGAATCAAACATTGTTATCACATAACTGCATTCAAATCAAAACTAGAATGAAATATTAGACATCGTGCATGATTTTAGTAAAAATAGGGCATAGGGGTATTTTGGTCATTTTCTAGTTTATAAGTCATGATCCGAAAATATAAAAGTTACGTGAGATTAAATAAATAAGTATTCATGTTGGAAGTTAAGAGCTTTCGATCCTCATTAAGAATCCATCTCGATTCCAGCCGTATTTGAAAATACCAGTTTATCATATTTATACCGTATTTGAAAAACCAGAATACTTTATTTGTACTATATCATAATACTGTATTCATACCGTATTATACTATATTAGAATACCCTATTTATACCGTATTATACTATATCAGAATACCGCATTTATACGTATAACAAATATAAATACCTAATATAATACGTATACATACCACATAATTAATATACATCATAATTATAATCATAATCATATGTGCATAACAAAGTGTAATATAAATAGCTGAGTGAGTTGGAGACTCACCTAAATTCGCAGAATAATATTGCCAAGAAAACCCGAAGAAAACCCGAAGAATCTTCGAATATAAAATTTAGGCTTCAAATAGTGTTCTTGGTGTTCTTGGTGTACTATGTATGTTCTTGGTGTTCTTGGTGTAATAGGTGTGTTCTTGGTGTTCTAGGTGTGTTCTTGGTGTTCTTGGTGTTTTAGGTGTGTTCTTGGTGTTTGTGTGTGTGAGATGAAGATATGTAAGCATTAGGTTGAGTTCTCAACCTCATAAGTCTAAGGGTAAATGTAATGGAATGGTCCCATATATACAGGAACCAAGGAGGGACCTCACCTTGCAATTACCAAGAGTTAAAGGTTCAAAGGATAATTATTTCCTTAGGGCCATGTTTGGTTGGATGTGCAATAAAATCATAACTGGTCCAAATATACCAGATATTCACAAATCTGCTAAATTTATGTTTCTAAAAATTTTGAAAATTTATAATCGAGTTCTATAAATGCTGAATATTATAATAAAAACATAAAAACACTATTCATCTTGGGAAATAAATATTTAAAAATAGCGGGTATTACATCATTCACCACTAAATAAAGAATTTCGTCCCCGAAATCAGAGTTAAGTAGTGATAGAACAATACAACCACAAAATTTTAAAGATCCAAGATACCAAAAGCATAACCAAAATAAAATCCAAAACAACACTCAAGCATTGGTAAACAATTCTGGAAACTTCTCTCGCATTTCTGACTCTAATTCCCAGGAAGCTTCTCTTTCATCGTGATGCTTCCACTGAATCTTTACAAGTGGAATCTCTTTGTTTCTTAGCTTCTTCACTCCTCGATCTAGTATACGTATAGGTCTCTCGTTGTATGATACATTGTCATTGACCTCGATATCTGTGAAGTCGATCTCGTGTTCCAGGTTATGAGCACACTTCCTCAACATACTTATATGGAACACATTATGAACTCCAGACATCTTCGGTGGTAGTGCAAGTCTATAAGCAACTTTGCCCATACGTTCAAGGATCTCGAAAGGTCCTATGAATCGAGGCGAAAACTTTCCTCGCTTCTGTCCAAATCTCACAATACCTCGTACTGGTGATACCTTGAAGAAAACATGATCTCCAACATTGAAATCCAATCCCCTGCGACGTTTATCTGCGTAGCTCTTGAATCTACTCTGTGCTGTACACATCTTCTTTTTCACAATCTTGATCTTCTCGTTTGTCTCTCGCACCATATCAGGTCCAAGAAGTTGATTATCTCCCACTTCTGCCCAACATAATGGTGATCGGCAAGGTCGTCCATACAAGGCTTCAAAAGGTGCCATTCCTATACTCGTATGATAGGAATTATTGTAGGCAAATTCAATCAACGGCAAGTGCGTCTCCCATGTGCTTTCAAAATCAATGACACAGGCTCGCAACATGTCTTCCATTACTTGATTGACTCTTTCGGTTTGTCCATCAGTCTGTGGATGAAAAGCTGAACTCAAGTTCAATGAAGTTCCCATAGCTTTCTGTAGACTTTTCCAAAATTCTGATGTAAATCGCGAATCTCTGTCAGATACGATTGAAACTGGCACACCGTGTAGTCGTACCACATGTTGTAAATACAATCTACTCATCCTTTCTACTGGATATGTCATACTATACGCAATGAAATGCGCTGACTTAGTGAGTCTATCAACAATCACCCAAATTGCATCGTGATTCTATTGAGATCTGGGTAAGCCTACCACAAAATCCATGGATATATGTTCCCATTTCCACTCAGGAATAGGTAAAGGCTGCAATAATCCTAATGGTTTCTGGTGTTCAGCTTTGACTTGCTAACAAGTGATACACTTGGAAACATATTCAACAACATCTCGCTTCATACCTTTCCACCAAAAGTTTCTTTTCAGGTCTTTGTACATCTTAGTACCTCCAGGATGTACTGTCTGTAATAACCTGCATTTTCTTGCATTGTCATATTTAAAATTAAATATACATTGTCTGCCTTTATTTAAATTTCAATTCTTATGTGTAAGATTTATTTCTTGACTGATCTCATAATTGAAATTACTTTTGGGGTCAAAATACAATTTGGCAATACCTGTGTTGAATTTCAAATCTGTATTTCCAAAACGGTGAAAATAAATTCTTTTAACTCAAACTGAATTTTTATAAAACCGAAAAATTGTTTCTTTCAATAAAATTAATTTTCTGTATTTTTGTGATAAACACCGTGTCACGAAAATACCAGTTTAAGTTTTAAACTGTCCGCGCAGTGCTAAACTTCCACAGAATTTTGGAAGTGACTGATTGGACAAATTTCTTTATACCCAATTATTATTGCTGATGATTTCCCTTAGGCCTTGTTTGGCAAATGCTTGTAGTATGTGTGTTGTCCTAATGCCATAAGCTTGAATTCCCAAACACACCTTGACCCACATCATCTCCACCTACCCCTTGCAATTATCAGTGGAGCTTTATGTGCAGTGGATACACATCATTCTGCACATTCCTAGTAATTAATGGAGATTAGTGGTTAATGAGTGGGATGTTAGGCCATTGTCTCTAAGTGGGAGTTTGACTATTTATACACCCAACCACACTACACATTCTGCACTTCCATCACAGAGGATAATTCAGAATTCACAGAGAGATAAGAGAGTGCAGAGAGTTCTTCAAATTTTATAGAGAGAGAGAAGAGCTCAATCCTCCATAGCCAAGCTTGGAATTTGGAAATTCGTAATTATATTTCTTTCTCAACAACTTCTTCAATCTATAACACAGTGAGTATTATTAACTCACTCCCAATGTAATTCTATGCTTAATTACTGATTTTGTGTATGTATAGTTGGAATACCATTGCTAAATTCGTCCATGGAAGCTTGAGCTTCAAAAATCACAATTTTTCAAACTTAACCAAAATCAATTCTGTGAATTGGGAATGAAAGATCTTAGTCCCAATAAGCTGTGGTTCGAATACTACGGCTTAATTCATCCGTATCGCGACGTACCGTTGATTTAAGGTTTTGTCACCTCTCGGTTTTACGTGAAATCCGAGAGCTACGATTGAAATTAGTTAAAACCGATCGCGTATTCGTAATCCTTACGGAAAAACGAAGAAATCCATATATTACATGTCTTGGTTGAAGTAGATTTCAGAAATGGGTCAAAAATAGGTTCTAAATTCGTAACAGGGGAGAAACAGCTGATTCCAACCGGTTGCACTTTTGTTCCAACCGGTTGCACCTTTTTTGTTCCAACCGATTGCACTTTTGTTCCAACCGGTTGCATTTTTTTGTTCCAACCGGTTGCATTTTTTTCCAACCGATTGCACTTTTTCAGCACTGACGACTTTTAGTAAAACGGCCATAACTTCCTCTAGGAAACTCGAAAACGCGCACGGTTTGAAGCGTTGGAAACTAGACTCAGAGAGCTTTCTGTTGATATGTAATTCATGTATACAAATTTTAATTCATTTTTGATGGCATTACTTCAAAGTAGACCCACTTGTGTTTCTGATAGCGATAAAAGCATGTTAAAGCATTCTTTGATGAATTCACCGGTTGTTTAATATAAGATTTGATTTCTTCTCGTATATCCATGGTTATCGTTCCCAGTACTTTATATTTCTGTATTAAGTCACATATCATTCATGTGGAGTCAGTGCATGGTGAGTGTTGGTAGTATGGAAAAGAGTAATGGTAGTGTGGAAAGAGTATGAGTTTGAGTTGTGGTCGTAGTTGTGGTTGTGGTCGTGGTCGTGGTTGTGGTTGTGGTTGTGGTTGAGATTGTGGAAGAGGGTATCTTTGAAATGCGAAGGTGGCAAATATGGACACTCCCTGACGCCCATGGAAGCGTTAAAGTGTGTGACGCCGAACTTGGATACTCACTGGCACCCATAGAAGTGCTAAAGTGTGGCCTACGGACACTCCCTGATACTCGAGTCTGGATACTGTGTGAGGGGTTGCCCCGGTATTTGCATGGCGGTTAGGGTATTCAAAGTGTGAGGCATTGGACACTCCCTGGTACCCCGGACCAAAGTGTGAGGCAAACTGGACACTCCCTGGCGCCCCGTTGCTAAAGTGTGGCTATCTTAGTGTTTCAAAGATACTAGGAGTAGGATAGTGGGTTGTGGGGTTTTGTCGAGAGAAAAGAGTCGGTTAGATGAGATGGTGCATCGTTTCTCATACACGGTCACATATGTGTGAATTTATCTTTTAAATAATGTTGTGGTTGTTTTCTAAACGAGCTCTTTATCTTAAATATAAACTTGTGGTTTTAAATGGAAATGGGAAAAAGGTAAATGAGTATGTTTTACATTCAAAGTTATGTTTTTAATACTCACCAGCTTCTTGAAGCTGACGGCGTTGATGCGTCCTGGACATTCGTGTTCAGGCTTTGCAGGTTATAATCAGGAAGAACCTTATGACTACGCTAATTGAGAAACAACTGCTGGAAAGAGAACTTACTTTTATATGCTTTGAGTTTATGTGCTCTAAGTTATTATTAGTTTTGTAATAAGGATGACTGTAATAGACTCTAAGTTATTGTTTTGTTTTCAAGGCGGTCTGTGCCTTAGTTGACCCCGTACCATAAGATGTAATAAGTTAGAAAAATTTTATAAGCCCTGATTGCTCTACTCTGATTAATGGTTTTATGTTTGGGATGGAATCGATCCTTCAAACTGTCGCGACCTACGGGTCCATAAAGGAAATTAAACGCTTTCCATATTTATGCTACGTCGGGGCGTGACAGGATTTAGTGGTATCAGAGCCATGTTTTCTAGATTGACCAGGCTCAGTTATTCATGCCACAGATTAGTGACATAGGTTACCCTTAAGTTTTACTAAGCTATACAACCAAGTTCTAGTGTTAGTTTAGTACGGATTATCCTTAGTTCAGAAACTAAAATTCTAGGTTGGTTTCGTCATAGAGATGATTACACGATTGTCTTGTCACATCGACAAGAATGATAGCAGTCGCCATATATCTTCAGACGTATCCATTTAGGATTAGCCGAGATAACCATAACTTATGATGCCCCTACAGACAGATAGTAGCCGAGTTTCTAAGGAGTTAAAGCATACCATAGCCCTCATTAATAGCTTAGGCACTGACGAATTTCCTGAGTCAAATCTCGGAACAGTCAGCATGGCCCACAGCCCAGAGTCTAGAGAATAAGAATAAGAATACGACCTCTTTGCTATTAGACAACCCTAGTTCGAATACGTGTTTAGTGTATTATGTGTACTTGATATATAATGCATATTTAGATTTTATTGTATTCTTATGTGATAATACGAGTATGTGATATAGTGATATATACTCCTTTGAAAATTGTCGTCATAGTACTGTTGCATGCATGTTTCTCATTCTACTACCACTATCATGCATAGAATGGCTGGAAGACCAAGGAGGAACAGAAATTTGATTGAAGGAGCACCTGAGGCTGTCGATCCCACGGGAATATTTGAAGCTTTCATCAGACGTCTCGAAAGGGTTAGTAATGCGAATGAAAACCAACGAGACCGCCAGACTGGAGATAAGCTGCTGGAGAGATTCCGTGCGCTCAGACCCGAGCAGTTTGCGGGTACCACGGAACCCTGGAAAGCGGAACAGTGGTTAAGACAGATGGACCGCATGTTCGAAGCTGTCCAATGCAACGAGATGGACAAAAGGAGATTGGCTACATTTCAATTGACCGACGCCGCTGCAGATTGGTGGGACTCGGTCATAGCCACTATCGGGAACACAGCTGCTATGGGGATGACGTGGACTGCGTTCAAAGGGAGATTCCTGGAGAAGTACTTCCCGGCTACGGAGAGGCACAGAAGAGAGAAGGAATTCATGGATCTGACGCAAGGAACCAAGTCGGTGCAAGAGTATACCACACAGTTCGAGAGGCTGTCACGGTTTGCCCCTCACATGGTTGATATTGAGGAGAAGAAGATCCGGAAATATAACCAAGGGCTGACACCGCAGATTCGTCGCCTGACTATCGGCCACCTAGACAAGTCGTTTGAAGGACTAGTTGGCCTGGCTACCGATCTGGAAGAAGATGCTCGAGTAAACCGTAAATAATTTGAATTCCGACCGCCTCAGAGGGGTAATTTTGGGAATAGACCACCAATGAATCGTACCCAAGGGCAGAAGAGGAATTTCTATGGGAGCAAGAAGGCACAAGCTATTACCTATCCGACTCAACCCCGAGTAGGAGAAGGAAGTAGTGGTGTAAAGTGCTTCAACTGTGGCAACCCTGGACATTTGGCTCGGGACTGCAAGGCACCAAGGCGTACTGCTCAGCCAGGAATAGTCTGCTACAACTGTGGTGAACCAGGTCACATCAGCAAGTTCTGCACTGCTCCTAAGCAAGTGACTTATGGACAACATGGTCAGACCCGCTTGAATGCTGTTATTCCTGATGCCGCTGGATATGATGGAACTGTATATGAAGAAGGAGATCATGGAGAAGCTCAACCTGATCAGCAAGCAGTGGAAGGTACATTGACTCTATTTAACTCCCATGTTAAAGTATTATTTGATACGGGTGCTACTCTATCATTCATATCTGTTAATACAATTCGGAGATTGGGTATCTTACCTCATCGCTTAGAGAAAGCTTTGAAGGCTACATCACCATTAGGAGCTGCGGTCAGATTAGGACACGTGTGCAAGGATTGTCCTCTACGGATAGGAGACCGTGAAATCCCTGCAAAGTTGATCGTCCTATCGATGAAGGAGTTCGACATAATCCTAGGAATGGATTGGCTCTCTCAGAATCAAGTGAAGTTGGATTGTGCGAGGAAGAGAATTACATTCCCCGACAATGGGAATCAACCCTTTGATTTTCAATGTAACCCTTCGGGAGATATGTTCCTCACAAGATGTTTAGCCAACATCGAAGTCGTCAGTACAGAGGTGACAGCTTCATCTATACCTGTAGTCAAGGACTTCGAAGAAGTATTTCAAGACATTTCTGGATTACCGCCCGAGAGAAGTATAGAGTTCTGTATTGAGCTTATACCGGGTACCGTACCGATTACCAAGGTTTCCTACAGAATGGCCCCCACAGAACTATTAGAATTAAAGGGACAAGTACAAGAGCTCGAGAACCTAGGTTTTGTACGTCCAAGTACATCGCCTTGGGGAGCACCGGTGTTATTTGTGAAGAAGAAGGACGGGACGCTCAGGCTGTGTATCGACTACAGAGAATTGAATCGAGTGACGATCAAGAACAAGTATCCCTTGCCTCGGATCGACAATTTATTTGATCAACTACAAGGAGCTACGATATTTTCCAAGATAGACCTTAAGTCGGGATATCATCAGTTGAGGGTACGGAAAGAAGACATACCTAAGACTGCTTTCAGAATCCGATATGGTCATTATGAATTTCTGGTGATGCCGTTTGGAATGACGAACGCCCCGGCAGTGTTTATGGATCTGATGAACAGAGTGTTCAAGCCTTATTTAGATCAGTTTGTCATCGTCTTTATTGATGATATTTTGATCTATTCTAAGTCAGGAGAAGAACACGAGCAACATCTACGGATTACGATGCAGACGCTTAAGGACCACCACTTGTATGCCAAGTTCAGTAAGTGTGAGTTCTGGTTGCAAGAAGTGAAATTTTTGGGACACAAGGTGTCATCTCAAGGAATTTCTGTGGATTCGTCCAAGACCGATGCTGTATCCAACTGGGTTAGGCCAAGCAACCCTACAGAAGTTCGGAGTTTTCTTGGACTCGCAGGCTATTACAGGAGATTTGTTGAGGGATTCTCTAAAATAGCCGCACCATTGACTGGATTGACGAAGAAGAATTTGAAGTTCGAGTGGACAGAGAAGCATGAGCGAGCCTTTCTAGAGTTGAAAGAGAGACTCACTACCGCACCAGTACTAGCAATACCCAAGCCTGATGAGAAGTTCACTATCTTTAGTGACGCATCATATCAAGGACTAGGGTGTGTACTTATGCAAGATGGTAGAGTTATCGCCTATGGATCCAGGCAGCTGAAGCCGAATGAGTTGAATTATCCCATTCATGATTTGGAGTTGGCGGCAGTGGTATTCGCACTCAAGATTTGGAGACATTATCTCTATGGTGAGAAGTTTGATTTGTTCTCCGATCAAAAGAGTCTGAAATATTTGTTCACACAGAAAGAGTTGAACATGAGGCAACGCAGATGGATGGAGTTGATCAAAGATTACGACTTCACGTTGGAATACCACCCTGGTAAAGCTAATGTGGTTGCTGATGCTTTGAGTCGGCAGACTCGGGAGACGATCGCCTCCTTAATGGTTAGAGAATGGCGAGCATTGGAGACGTTGGCGGAGTTTGATGTACAGAGTGCTGAAGAAGGAAAAGGACAACTTTTCGGATGTCTTATCCTACAGCCTGTTCTCATTGACCGCATTATTGGAGCTCAGAAAGAAGATGAGAAATTTCAGACATGGTTCAAGAAGACGTCAGAGAAGGACCCGGCAGAATGGAAAGTGGGAGTCGATGGAGGGTATCTGTGCAGGAATAGATTATGTGTGCCGGATGTTAGAGAGCTTAGAAAGGATATCCTAGAAGAAGCACATAAGTCAAGATATACAGTTCACCCGGGAGGAACGAAGATGTATAAAGATTTGAAGAGAAATTTCTGGTGGGAAGGTATGAAGAAGGATGTGGCCGAGTTTGTATCCAAGTGTTTGACGTGTCAGCAAGTCAAGGCCGAACATCAGAGACCCTCAGGATTGTTGCAACCGCTACCTATTCCTGGTTGGAAGTGGGAGCACATTACGATGGATTTTGTTGTAGGATTGCCCCGGTCGCAGCAGAATCATGACGCTATTTGGGTAATTGTGGATCGATTGACGAAGTCAGCTCATTTTATCGCTTATAGTATGACATACCCGGTGGAAAAGATGAGCCGGATATACATACAACAAGTTGTGCGACTTCACGGTGCACCTGTGTCGATTGTGTCAGACCGTGACGCGCGTTTTACTTCTGGATTTTGGGAAAGTCTGCAAGAAGCTATGGGAACTTCGCTCAAGATGAGCACTGCTTTTCACCCTCAGACAGATGGGCAGACTGAGCGTGTTAATCAGATCATGGAGGATATGCTTAGGGCTTGTGTTATCGATTTTGAAGAATCTTGGGAGACACACTTGCCGTTGGTTGAATTTGCCTATAACAATAGCTATCACACGAGTATCGGGATGGCTCCGTTCGAAGCATTATACGGACGACCATGTCGTTCTCCATTGTGTTGGGCAAAGGTTGGGGATACAGAGTTGTTGGGACCGGATTTGGTTAGAGAAACCAACGAGAAGATTTCCTTGGTCAAGGAAAGAATGAGAACCGCTCAGAGCAGGTATAAGAGTTATGCTGATCAACGCCGAAAAGATCTGGAGTTTAGTGTTGGAGATCACGTACTCCTTAAGGTTTCACCGACCCGAGGAGTGGTACGTTTTGGTCTCAAAAGAGGGAAACTAGCTCCGAGATTCATCGGACCATTCGAGATTTTGGAACGTGTCGGGAAAGTGGCCTATCAACTGGCGCTACCACCAAAGATGTCTGGGGTACACAATGTATTCCATGTGAGTATGCTAAGAAAGTACATACGAGACCCCTCGCACGTGGTTAATTATGACGATATTGAGACAAGTCATAACGTTTCTTACAAGGAGAGACCTGTGAAGATTCTAGATCAGAGTATCAAAAAGTTGAGAAATAAGGAAATTCCGTTAGTGAAGGTTCAGTGGAATCACCGTGACGAGAATGAAGCCTCGTGGGAAGTTGAAGCTGATATGAGGAAGAAGTACCCGGAGTTGTTTCATGACTAGTTAGTCTTGATTTCGGGGACGAAATCCTGTTTAAGGGAGGAAGGGTGTAATAACCTGCATTTTCTTGCATTGTCATATTTAAAATTAAATGTATATACATTGTCTGCCTTTATTTAAATTTCAATTCTTATGTGTAAGATTTATTTCTTGACTGATCTCATAATTGAAATTACTTTTGGGGTCAAAATGCAATTTGGCAATACCTGTGTTGAATTTCAAATCTGTATTTCCAAAACGGTGAAAATAAATTCTTTTAACTCAAACTGAATTTTTATAAAACCGGAAAATTGTTTCTTTCAATAAAATTAATTTTCTGTATTTTTGTGATAAACACCGTGTCACGAAAATACCAGTTTAAGTTTTAAACTGTCCGCGCAGTGCTAAACTTCCACAGAATTTTGGAAGTGACTGATTGGACAAATTTCTTTATACCCAATTATTATTGCTGATGATTTCCCTTAGGCCTTGTTTGGCAAATGCTTGTAGTATGTGTGTTGTCCTAATGCCATAAGCTTGAATTCCCAAACACACCTTGACCCACATCATCTCCACCTACCCCTTGCAATTATCAGTGGAGCTTTATGTGCAGTGGATACACATCATTCTGCACATTCCTAGTAATTAATGGAGATTAGTGGTTAATGAGTGGGATGTTAGGCCATTGTCTCTAAGTGGGAGTTTGACTATTTATACACCCAACCACACTACACATTCTGCACTTCCATCACAGAGAATAATTCAGAATTCACAGAGAGATAAGAGAGTGCAGAGAGTTCTTCAAATTTTATAGAGAGAGAGAAGAGCTCAATCCTCCATAGCCAAGCTTGGAATTTGGAAATTCGTAATTATATTTCTTTCTCAACAACTTCTTCAATCTATAACACAGTGAGTATTATTAACTCACTCCCAATGTAATTCTATGCTTAATTACTGATTTTGTGTATGTATAGTTGGAATACCATTGCTAAATTCGTCCATGGAAGCTTGAGCTTCAAAAATCACAATTTTTCAAACTTAACCAAAATCAATTCTGTGAATTGGGAATGAAAGATCTTAGTCCCAATAAGCTGTGGTTCGAATACTACGGCTTAATTCATCCGTATCGCGACGTACCGTTGATTTAAAGTTTTGTCACCTCTCGGTTTTACGTGAAATCCGAGAGCTACGATTGAAATTAGTTAAAACCGATCGCGTATTCGTAATCCTTACGGAAAAACGAAGAAATCCATATATTACATGTCTTGGTTGAAGTAGATTTCAGAAATGGGTCAAAAACAGGTTCTAAATTCGTAACAGGGGAGAAACAGCTGATTCCAACCGGTTGCACTTTTGTTCCAACCGGTTGCACCTTTTTTGTTCCAACCGGTTGCACTTTTGTTCCAACCGGTTGCATTTTTTTGTTCCAACCGGTTGCATTTTTTTCCAACCGATTGCACTTTTTCAGCACTGACGACTTTTAGTAAAACGGCCATAACTTCCTCTAGGAAACTCGAAAACGCGCACGGTTTGAAGCGTTGGAAACTAGACTCAGAGAGCTTTCTGTTGATATTTAATTCATGTATACAAATTTTAATTCATTTTTGATGGCATTACTTCAAAGTAGACCCACTTGTGTTTCTAATAGCGATAAAAGCATGTTAAAGCATTCTTTGATGAATTCACCGGTTGTTTAATATAAGATTTGATTTCTTCTCGTATATCCATGGTTATCGTTCCCAGTACTTTATATTTCTGTATTAAGTCACATATCATTCATGTGGAGTCAGTGCATGGTGAGTGTTGGTAGTATGGAAAAGAGTAATGGTAGTGTGGAAAGAGTATGAGTTTGAGTTGTGGTCGTAGTTGTGGTTGTGGTCGTGGTTGTGGTTGTGGTTGTGGTTGAGATTGTGGAAGAGGGTATCTTTGAAATGCGAAGGTGGCAAATATGGACACTCCCTGACGCCCATGGAAGCGTTAAAGTGTGTGACGCCGAACTTGGACACTCACTGGCACCCATGGAAGTGCTAAAGTGTGGCCTACGGACACTCCCTGATACTCGAGTCTGGATACTGTGTGAGGGGTTGCCCCGGTATTTGCATGGCGGTTAGGGTATTCAAAGTGTGAGGCATTGGACACTCCCTGGTACCCCGGACCAAAGTGTGAGGCAAACTGGACACTCCCTAGCGCCCCGTTGCTAAAGTGTGGCTATCTTAGTGTTTCAAAGATACCAGGAGTAGGATAGTGGGTTGTGGGGTTTTGTCGAGAGAAAAGAGTCGGTTAGATGAGATGGTGCATCGTTTCTCATACACGGTCACATATGTGTGAATTTATCTTTTAAATAATGTTGTGGTTGTTTTCTAAACGAGCTCTTTATCTTAAATATAAACTTGTGGTTTTAAATGGAAATGGGAAAAAGGTAAATGAGTATGTTTTACATTCAAAGTTATGTTTTTAATACTCACCAGCTTCTTGAAGCTGACGGCGTTGATGCGTCCTGGACATTCGTGTTCAGGCTTTGCAGGTTATAATCAGGAAGAACCTTATGACTACGCTAATTGAGAAACAACTGCTGGAAAGAGAACTTACTTTTATATGCTTTGAGTTTATGTGCTCTAAGTTATGATTAGTTTTGTAATAAGGATGACTGTAATAGACTCTAAGTTATTGTTTTGTTTTCAAGGCGGTCTGTGCCTTAGTTGACCCCGTACCATAAGATGTAATAAGTTAGAAAAATTTTATAAGCCCTGATTGCTCTACTCTGATTAATGGTTTTATGTTTGGGACGGAATCGATCCTTCAAACTGTCGCGACCTACGGGTCCATAAAGGAAATTAAACGCTTTCCATATTTATGCTACGTCGGGGCGTGACACTGTTATCCGTGACTTATGTGCTTCATCCAAAATATCTTTTCAGAGAGTACCTGTATCTGGCACACATAGTTTACCTCTACTCTTTAGAGCTCCGTCTGGACCAATACTCCAGATCTCTGGGTCTTTTGCTGATACCTTAGCAAACCATAACTGAAGTCTTTCATTCTCCTTCTGAGCTTCAAGTATGCGACTGATGATTGTTGGTTGCACTACAAGGCATCCAAAATGTTGTCCTTCCTCTGCTCCAACTGCTATTTGCAGATCATATTCCCCAATGGTCTCTAATGCTCGCTATTCTCGAATTAATAACGTAGCAAGTAACCTTTGAGGTCGTCGACTTAGAGCGTCTGCTACTACATTCGCCTTTCCAGGATGATATTGTAAAGAAAAGTCATAATCTTTCAGTAACTCCATCCACCTTCGTTGTCTCATGTTTAACTCCTTCTGAGAAAATAGATACTTAAGACTCCTATGATCTGAAAACAAATCAAATTGTTCTCCATATAAGTAGTGTCTCCAGATCTTCAGAGCAAACACGATAGCAGCTAACTCTAGATCATGCGTAGGGTAGTTCTTCTCATGCGGCTTCAGTTGTCGTGATCCATATGCAATCACATTTCCATCTTGCATAAGCACACAACCAAGTCCTTGATGCGAAGCATCACTATAGATGATATACCGTTCTCCTGTCTTCGGTATTGCAAGCACTGGTGTTGAGGTTAACTTATCCTTCAACTCTTGGAATGCACGTTCATGCTTGTCTGTCCACTCGTACTTCATCTCCTTCTTTGTTAAATTTGTTAAAGGCCCTGGAATCTTAGCGAATCCTTCAACGAATCTTCGATAGTAACCCGCTAATCCAAGAAAACTTCTAACTTCTGTGGCACTGGTTGGTCGGTTCCAACTTAAGACAAAATCAATCTTAGACGAGTCTACAGCAATCCCATGCTGATTAACAACATGTCCCAAGAATTTGACTTCCTGTAGCCAGAATTCACATTTACTAAACTTTGCATACAGCTGGTCATCTCTTAATGTCTGCAAAGCAATCCGTAAATGCTCTTTGTGATCTTCTTCCGTTTTTGAATAAATCAAGATATCGTCGATGAATACGATAATGAATTTATCCAGATATGGTCTGAATACTCTATTCATTAGGTCCATAAACACTGCGGGGGCATTGGTTAATCCAAAAGGCATAACCAAAAACTCATAGTGACCATACCTCGTCCTGAAAGCTGTCTTCGTAATATCTTCCGGTCGGACTAGCAGTTGATGATATCCCGAACGTAAATCGATCTTTGAGAATATCATTGCTCCTTGTAACTGATCGAATAAATCATCTATCCTGGGGAGAGGATATCTATTCTTGATCGTTACTTTGTTCAACTCTCTGTAGTCTATACAGAGTCTCTGTGTTCTGTCCTTCTTCATTACAAACAATACTGGTGCTCTCCCCAAGGCGATGTACTAGGTCTAACAAAACCTAGGTCTTCAAGTTCTTGAACTTGCTTCTTTAATTCCATCATCTCTGTTGGCGCCATTCGATAAGGAGTCTTTGAAATTGGTAAAGTTTTGGGCACCAATCGATATAAAAATCAATCTCCCTCTTAGGTGGAAGTCCTTTGATATCTTCAAACACATCTTCAAACTCTTGAACTATAGGAATCTGAGCAACAGTGATCTCCACACTCATGCTCTCGATTGCAGAAAGATTACTAGAAAGAAAGACTTCGCTAGGAGAGTTACACTGGAATCTGACAGCAGGATGTCCAGGTATCGAAAAGACAATCGATCTTCTAACGCAATCTAAAGTTGCATGATACTTCGTAAGCCAATCCATTCCTAAGATAACGTCAAACTCAGACATAGATAAGATTACTAAGTCGTCTGAAAAGTTTCTGCCCTCTAGGATCAAGGGACGGTTCTTGCAAATTTTACCCAACTTAACACTAGCTCCCAAAGGTGATATAGCATTAAGTGGTGTCTCAAGAGCCTGAGGTACTAAACCCAAATCTCGTACAATTCTAGCAGTAATAAATGAACGAGTAGCGCCAGTATCAAATAAAACTTTTACTAAACTGTGAAATAACACAATTGTACCTTCCAGGTTCTGCTGATCTTCTTCATTGAATCCCGCTTCTGCCGGAATAATAGCATTAAGCCTAGTCTGCTCTGGTGGTCTTTGGATTCCTTGCACTGGCTTGCGGCAATTCTTACTAATGTGGCCTGGTATACCATAATTGCGGCAGAGAACTCCTGATTGTCGGCCAGATTTAAGACAGTTCCTTGCCATATGTCCATAGTTTCCACAGGTAAACCACCCCGTTCCTCCTTCGTAAGTATTGCCCAAAGCTTGAGCAGGTGGTCCTCTCTGTTGCTGCTGCGCTGGTTGAGGCATATTCTGTGGTGGTTTCCTTATTCCTTCCAAAGTACGCTTGTTACCTTGGAAATTCATCTGAGTTCTCCCACCTTGTTGATATCTCGAGGGCTGTGACTGAAATTTCCTTGACTGAGGCTGGAAATTCCTTTGTTGATAGGGCACATTCCTCGGTGGTGGTTGTCGACTCATCAGTTGCTTAGTCGTCTGACTATCCTTCTCCAGACTAACAGCAAATCGAACAACACTTTCAAATGTCTGGCCCAGATGACCAACCATCATATGTCGCAGGTGTGAATTTAGTCCTTGATGGAAACACTTCACTCTCTTAGGCTGCGTATCCACCATATGTCCAGCAAAACGTGAGAGACGCTCGAATTGCGTTGTATACTCTCTAACAGTCATAGTGCCTTGGACCAGACTCAAGAAATTCTTCTCTTCGTGATCTCTTTCTTCTTCCGGGAAATACTTTTCTAAGAATCTAATCTTGAAAGCTTCCCAAGGCATTCCCCTTACAACTTCAGCTCCAATCATTGCTTTCTCAGCTTCCCACCAATCTGCGGCGGCAAAGGTTAACTGGAATATGGCTAGACTACGCTTATCTAGCTCGTTGCATTCAATGGTTTCAAAAATCAGATCCATCTCTCTTAACCATTGCTCCGCCTTCCATGGATCAACAAGTCCATCAAACTTTTCTGGTCTAAGAGCCTGAAAACGTTCAAGTAACTTGTCTCCCGTTTGCCTAGGAGGATGAAATGCAACAGGTGGCGGCTGTTGATAGTTGTTCTGGTTTCGATTATCCAATTGCTCCATGCGCTGCATAAATGCTTCAAAAATACCGGTTGGATCTATGTTCGTAGGGATTGGTGCTCCTGGTCGCAAAGTCTGTCTCGTCGATCCAACCATGATGAATCAGGTATTAGGTACCTAAGTGAATAACTATCGGTTAGACCCCCGTCAACAATAATAAGTATAACATCAATGCCATATCAAAAAGAGTGAAGAGAAACATATGACACAACGTATACTGTATAAGAATATCACACAAGGATACTCATAGTATATCACATTAATATAACTAACTTAAGAAATAAACTTCTTAAGTCTGAACAAATCTCTTAGGAAACTTAAGGTTCAAAACCTATATGTCGGAAAATCAGTGAGAGCCAGCTAACTACAGCTTAAACCTGGCTCTGATACCAAAATCATGTCACGCCCCGGAGTAGCAAAATAGGGAAAAATAAATTTCCATTTTTGGACCCGAAAGTACGTGTCAAGTGAAGTCACATGATTTTCCACACAAAAACTTAAACATTTAAAACATAATCCAATACATCTGGAAAATGAAGGTATAACCTTACTAAGTTCAAATAGTCAGAACATAAAGTTACTAAGTATAAAATCAGAGTTCTAAGTCATCATAATAAAATGGCAAGAATGCCAAGTCTTAACATAATACAAAACATAAATAGGACTATGACATAGTCAAATCATCAACTAGCATAGCCATAGAAATCATCCTGAGGGCCGACATCATCAATGTTTTGTTCATCATAGCCTTGCTCCTGGTAGTAACCATCAACAACAAAACCCTCACCTGCATAGTCAAACGTTTGCATACCTAGACGTGAAATGTCCAGGGCATAGCCATCAGCTTACAAGGCCGAGTAATAGGTACTCTGGGTAACATACTAAAATAGATTACATCATTAGCATTAAGTATCTTTAACATATGTATCAACTCATAATAGTATATATCATTTCTCAATTATTCTCATCTCTTACTACATCTCCGATTCCAAAACATAACGCATCTCACTATGCCAACTCATCTTATCAACATATCCATGCTCTGTACCTAGCATCTCATAGTCTACAAACCTCTGATTCACCGCCATTTACAGAGGTGAAGCCTGTCACTCACCGCAAGTCATGAATCAGTCTGATGTGACTGTCTGAAACACTTTCCAAAACACAATACATCACTCTATCGACATATCAATGTCCCACCCCACAGTCTAACAAACCTCTGGTGCACCGCCATTTACAGAGGTGAAAACCTGTCCCTCACCGCAAGTCATGAACTAGTCCGATGTTGACTGTCTGAAGCAAAACACAATATATCTCACTATGCCACAACTGACACATTCTGTTAACAAAACCTCCGTTTCACCGCTATTTATAGAGGGTATACCTTCCCTCCCCGCACGACGTGAACACGGTCCAATTGTTAACCTAACCCACATCACCTAGTCAACAAACCTCTGGTTTACCGCTATTTACAGAGGTGAAACCTGTCCCTCACCGCAAGTCATAAACCAGTCCGATGTGACTGTCGGTCATGCTGACCCAAATCCTATTTACTTCTAATGTTTGGGCCTGGGTGTAGGACTAAGTTAAGTCTAATTGTGATCGAGTCGGTACAGTGTCTACAATCTAATTAGTTATACCACCATATTGATATAGTCACACAATTAAAATAATACAATAATAGGCCAAATAACATAAATTCGAAAAACTCATTTATCTTAAGTAGAGGAAATTACAAGTACTGCAACAAGTGATAGCTAGTAGGACTGTAAGGTCTTTTTAAATAAAAAAATCGAACACCAATCGGTTTTCTCAAAATTACACACAACTACAAAACCAAATCGACCGCTCAAAATCGACCAAAAATCGAAAAAATCGACCAAACCGACCACTTTGGTCAGTTTTCAAAGCATGAAAAAATTGATCGAACTGACCAATTTATTCCCCTAATAGCTAGTACTTCTATAAAGGTGAAAAAAATGAGGAAAAAGTAAGTAGAAATAATATTAGGTGGTCCTTGATCCATATTTATTGAGATATTATTCAATGAGCACTAGGTCAGCATGCTGATGTGGTATGAATTTTAAATCCAAGCCATATTAGCATGCTGACGAGGTGTGGTCCCTGAATAATTTCTCAGATTTTAAACATCATACATCTTAGGGGTGGGTCCGAAGAAATGTGTTTTGTCCACGCGTCTCAATTTAGAAAGAGAAAAAATGTTGTATAAAATGCTAGAGAGCATAACAAATCTCACAAACACAATTTACTAATACCAAACTATGTCTATCTCTATTCTCTGTGAACTTACCCCCACCGTATCATTGGACCTCACAAGAAGAGAGATAGACATATTTTGATATTTGTGAATTGTGTGTTGTGAGATTTGTTATATTCCCTAGCATTACTACCATAAAATTGGGAGAGAATGTAAGGGTGAACTCAACATTACTAGTTGGCGCAGGAGGATCAAAGTGGTGTTCCAGTTTCATCGAGAGATGAAGTGAAATGGCGCCCGCTTGACGAGGGAACAATCAAACTTAATATTGATGGTGCTATTTATTCAAATTTTGGTAAGATTGGCCTGGGGGATGTTTTGCGAGACCACTTGAGGCAAGTCGTACTTTGCTTTTCCGAATTGAGATGGGAATTCAGGTGTGATGCCAACTGAGTGTCTCGCGTTGTGGAAGGCCGTATCTATCCCTTATGAAGCTGGGTTTACGAATTTCATTGTAGAGGCAGATTACTTATCCCTCGTTAGTGCGCTAAAGGAGGATGGTCATTGCTTTGCCCCCTATGGTCATATTATTAATGCCACCAAGCAGCTGTTACGTGCCTTGGACTGCGTTGAGATCTTGCATGTTTTTCGTGAGAGCAACTATTCTGCCCATAGGTTAGCCAACTATGCTAAAGTTGTTAAAGAGTGTCATATTTGGTTGGAGGAATTTCCTCCTACAATCATTCCTGTTGTTTTGGCTGAACATGTTTGGCTTGTGCTTAATTTTATGGCTGACGATAAATGCACCTTCATTTTTTAATTAGGGCACCTAAATTTAAGTTAAAAAAAATAAGTTTTTTACCTTTTTTACATTAATTAGTAAGGGCAGCTCACTTATTTTACTATATATTATAGGTTTAACTATATTTTACACCCTCTTAGTTTGCCCTTTATGTTAATTTGGTCCCTGTATGTCATTCTGGTCCCTGTAGTTTCATAAGTGTGTCATTTTAGTCCCTCAAACACTCTTTGTGACAAAATTTTTTACTTTCAGTGACAAAATTATTCATCACTAAAGAACTTATTTGACACACTTATGAACCTACAGGGACTAAACTGACACTTTCTAAATTACAGGGACCAAGCTACAGGGCCAGACACAACACACATAATTATGTATTATATATTTTCATAAATATTATAAAATTAAAATATATTCAAAGAATAATAATATAAATTTGGTACTTGCAACCGTGTTACATGCAACTATAGACTTTTATAACAGCTGAACTTATTAGTAATCTTTCTTTCAGTGTAAGACGCTTTGTAGTTTCTCTGGCTTCATCAATTGATATCTAGATATCATAAGACTATTATATTATACAGGAAAAACGATGTGGCTGCTAAATTGCAACAAATTTAAATCTGGAATAAATACGACTCATGCCATACACACACATAAATGTAATTTCATTATAAAGTGTACTAAATTGATGATGCAAAGAATCAATCTTGAAACCTGATATGGGCAAATTCCTATTATTATATAAATTATGCTTAGGAGGATCATGTGACAGCTATCGAGAAGAAAGAAGAATCACAATTAGTGAAAACGAAAAAACTTACAAGAGAAGAAGTCAAATCGTAGAAGACGCTGAATACAGATTAAGAGTTAATAGAGAAAGAAATCATAAGTAACCAAGAATTTGGAAATAAATAAGGAGAGAAATACAAAGAGAATATATAGTAAAATAAGTGAGGTGCTCTTACTAATTAAAGTTAAAGGTAAAAAACTAATTTTTTAACTTAAATTTAAGTACCCTAATTAAAAAATGAAAGTGCCATTTATCGCCACCCTAATTTTATTGTGTGGTTTATATAAAAAAAAGGGTAAATTATGCAAACACCCCCTCAACTATGACCCATTTTCACTAACAATAATGCTAGCATCACCGAGAGGAACCGAAAACATACACCGATTTAAATGGTGGGGACCACAAATTGTTCAAGTTTTTATTTGGGCGAGTCTTTGGTTTAACCCAAACCAATTGAAAATCAAATACCTAAAATTGGTAAAATCCTCTCAACCACTGTACGAAGAAGAAGAGAAGACTGCTGGCTACGAGCAGTCTGCGATTTGGGCGAATCCTCAAAGACAAACAAGGTTCGAAATCTCTCTCTCTCTCTCTCTCTCTCTCTCTCTCTCTCTCTCTCTCTCACACATCTAAGCCATCTGATGAAAAACAAGGTTCTGCTATTTGGGTTTTTTAATTAAACTCCCTCTCCCTCATGAACTTCACAGATACTCTCCTCATCAACTGCGATTTGGGCGAAAATAATCAGGTTCGAAATCTCTCTCTCTCTCTCTCTCTCTCTCTCTCTCCTGATGTAGGTGCACAGTTGCTTCAACTCAAATGTGACTCCGGAAAAAAAAAAAAAAAACATATAATACATATTGGTGGGGAAAATGAATATTGTGCAACTTTTATTATGTGTCTGTGATTAGTACTTCTACTTCTAACTATGTGCAAAAGTCATAAGCAATCTAAATGCGCCTCTTGCTTTGATCAACATAGTTTTGAAATTGGCTCAATCTCAACTTTCCTTTGACCTCACTGTATATATTGAACGAAATGTCAAGTTACAATATAGAGAAAGTGTTGATTGTATTTCTTTTCGATTTGTTGAATTCGAATATTGTAAAACTACAATTAATCACAAGTCAGCAGTATTGTGAGTCACAGATTTTGGATACGAGTAACATGTTTGGACTCGAATTGAACAAATTTTAGTTGTAAAGTCAATTACAAGAACTCTAATTAAAAATAAGGAAATTGCACATACATTTCCTACAAAGATATGTTACGTTAGAGAGAAATATCAAGATTTTGAGACCAACTATTTCCAACAGCTAAGCTCGTCTAACACCAAATATGAATAAATAAAAATGGTCAAAGAACTGAATATCTGACAATAAATGACCAACTCTTTCTCTCCTTTTTATTATTATATTTTTTTTCCCGGTAAGTGGTGTTAGGGTGGGGCTGTATTTGACTTGATAAACTTAACACCCAATTATTTAGGATTGAAGTATGCATTCATTGCTCGGATTTACTCTACACATAGCCCTATCTTGTCTTTAGTAGTTAGCTTATCAATATGAAATTTGTTATTCAAGTCTAATTAATTTGCTCACCATAATATGAAATTTGCAACTATTTTGACTCCTTTGTGTGCGATGTTCGTGAGATAATAAGAGTGATAATTTATAAGTTGATATATCGAAATAAAAGAAGAACAGAGAAGCGTAAGAAAAGGTGCTTAGCAGTGAATTTGGCAGTAAGCTGCTTCTACAAGTCAAAGGTCCATATATTAGCTTTGCAAAACATACTTTTGAAAAAGAAAACCCAATAGCATAAAAATCGAAATCATTATCAACAATCATCAAGGAGCTAAAGAATAATGAATTTTCTCTTGTGAGTGTGACCCCTGCTTGATGTGGATGGATTGTAATGACTAATAAGTAGCTCTGTTTCATTTTGGATCCGAGGCTGAGAACCTTCAATTGGGTTGATAACTTGATAAGTGTTTACTTCACGTGTGTTACCAAGGCTATGCACTCGGAATTGGGATGATTCTAAAGTTCACTGATGAATTATTTATTTATTTTTATTTTTTTTGGGTGGGTGGCTGGGTTTCACAGGTTGCAGCGAGTTTTGCAGCAAAGGGATCTATAATGAGTGAAGTGAAGCAATGGAATGATTTATATAGGGAGGGAGGTTCAAGGAAGAAGGAGCAGTTATCTTACTTTCAGATCTTTTTTCTATTTTTTTAAGACCATTAATTACAATCAATGTAATGTGTGCTCTTTTTAGGATTATTATGGCTTGCTCTACTTTTTGTTTGCATTTCCAATACTTCTTATTCAATGTGATAATCAAGCAACAAGCCATTCTGCAATGAAGATTAAGATAATGTTACCTAAACTCGGAGGGTGTTTACAAATCTCTCCTTGAAATTCAGCTTGTAAGTTTGGTATTTTACAATATGGCAGCTTCATTAAATAAGTGGGTAGTTAATGACTAGTCTTTGGTTATGTTAAGTAGTTGCAAACCAGGGAATGATTCCAGTTACATCATTTTCATGTAGCAGCTATGGGATTTTCTTTATCCATCTTAGACAAAGTCCAGAAGTTCGATTTTATTTTCAAAAGCCTGTAAACTACATTCCCAAGTCATATTTCCTTCATCAGAAATGTATAACAACGTTGGTATAAACTTTCTAGTACATCTATACCTGATTTCGATTGTGACATATTCACCAGTTTGTAAGTAACATATCGCATTGGATTTGAACTGCTAGGACAGACTGCCTTAGGGTAAGCTATGATATCAAAGGGCATTTGCAGATTTGATGTAATCGTAATGCCCACCTATTTCTTAGGGAGCATTTCCTCGATCAAGCATGAACTTCAAGAGCAACACCTTAATGTTAAGCCAAAGTATTCAAGTGCAGAGAGATATTGACATTTCTAATTACAATTTACAAATGGATACCAAGTTATTCAAACCATCCATACATCATTTTGCCAGAGCAATTGCATTTCCCAAGAAGATAACATTAATATTGCTAAACCCAATATGCAATGCACACAACACTGATTAACACACTCAAATTTTCAACACAAGATCACTCAAATAAGAAGTCAATGGAAATGCTACCCATGATAGAAGCAAATGCAACACTAGGACATATCCACATTATCCACAGAGTAAACCCCAAACAGACCCTAAAAAGATGATAGAAAGCAGGGTTATAGCCAATAATGGATGGAATCATGGAAACTCACAAACGCTTCAACAAAACACAGCTACCAATATCTTTCAAAACCTAGGTAATGACTAAACCTCCTCCTCAAATCACTCTTAAGCCATCTTCTTGTCTTTCAATGGCCCCATTGGGATCTTACTCAAAACCTTCATATCAAAGACTGCATACTGCTTCTTGATCTCAATCGTTGCCTTCTCTACAAACGAATCCACTTGGACCTCGTATTTCTCGTACAGAACAGGCACTGTGTAGAGCAAGAAAAAAACTGTTCACAGAATCATGAATCGAATGTATAAATAGACAAACATGAATAATAAGTCACAATCATAGCAATAATGAATTGTGATAAATGTAGGAACCAACACACTTCCATTCTAAAATCTAGACATACTAACTTCCTAAGATCAATCTAATAGCCCCTTGTGTTAGTGTCACAAACATATATGGGATAGCTTTAGAGAAAGGTGATCTAAGATGGATCTCAACTTCTACTTCAAGGGTCCAATTTATTTTAACCTTTTTTTTAATTCATATTACCACAAATAGCCACTAAAAGGCCCTATATCCATATCACAAAACCACTTCATTTTGCCCCTTCAAATGGGATTTGAAACCAAAATAGCCACTGGAGATACCCACAAATGGGATTTGAAACCACTTCATTTTGCCCCTTCAAATGGGATTAACCTTTTTTGATCCTATTTTATGTGTATTCACTGAAAAAAGTTCATATGACCATGAAATTAACTACTCCACTACTACTACTTTTCCATGCACCCAAGTTCAAGGACAAGATAAAGAGAACTTAACCATCTGCAGCATTTCGCTAAAACATGACCCAAAAAATATATATATATATATATATATTGAATATCAACTTCAAATTTCTTATACCCAACAACACAATCACAAACCAACAACTATACGGATTGGATTTTCTCGAAATCGATTAAAAAAACGGAATAGATGAAGAAATGAGATACCCACCTTTTTGAGGTCTTTGTCAATTGATGGAGTGGAAACCAAATTAGCCTCTTCATTTTCTTCTATGTTCAACCCATTAGGGCTTTTCAAAATAGGGAAATTATAGAGAGATGTTGACATTAATGTGTTCATGTTACTATGTCGAGTCGAATCTCATTGAAATTGAGAGAGAGAGAGAGAGAGAGAGAGAGAGAGAGAGAGAGAGAGAGAGGAGAGATTTCAAACCTGAATAAAAAATCGCCTCAATCGGAGGATGTTCTTGCAGCTTGGTGAGGAGAGAGAAAGTGTGCAGTGATTTGGGTGCTGGGATAGAGGGTTTCGAACCTCAGTTTGTCTCACTGCGATCTTACCCACTTCGATCCATGGTTTGTCGTCCCCATTTTCGCCCAAATCGCAGCTTCAAGAGAGAAGGTTCTGTGAAGTTGAGGAGAGAGAGTGCGAATGGCTTAGATTGTATTTGGGTTTTTTAATTTGCACCGAGTGGGTTTCAAATGACCCGCCCAAAATAAGGTTTGGGTTCGAAACTATGGGGTCCACCCCAATTCGGTGTAGAAATTCGGTACAGATCGGTAAGCCTAGCATTATTGTTTCACTAATACCCCCTAAACTATTTTTTTGAACAAATTGACCCCCTTAAGTATTCCCGTTTGTCACTAATACCACCTCCAATGGATTTGCTGTCAAAAACTTAACGTAAGCAATCACGTGAGGGGCACAATTATGTGACTTTCCTTTTTAGCCCCCCACTATTAGCCATTGGCTTATAAAATGATAACCAGGTCCTCTCTCTGTTTTCTTCAAGACATCACTGGCTAGAAAGCCATCTAGCTGCCAATGGAGCTCCGTGACTACTGATTCGATTTCAGAAAAAAAAATAAAAAAAATTCAATCAAGTCTGATCAAATCTCACTTGCAATCTTCCAATTTCGGGAAAGCGCTGATATATCAAACAGAGTGTATACGATATATGTGTGTATATATATATGTATGTTCATGAGTCTTACAGAGTGTATACGATATATATATATATGTATGTATGTATGTATGTATGTATGTATGTATGTATGTGTATCATAGTCAAAATCTTTAATTAACCATATAATTTGTAATTGGGTTCTTCATCTAATTGATCATAGTGATCATATTTGGAAAATGGTTATCTTTCTTTAATTTATAGAACCCTTTCAGTTCATTGATTTTGAAATCACAAAACCAAAAAAACCCTAGAATGTGAATAGTATTTTCGGGATCTCAAAACCCTACACATTTTCGGAATCAAAACGGCAAGGGTAAGTTTTCTGAAATCATTTATTTTGAAATCACAAGAAGAAAAAAAAAAACCCTAAAATGTGAATTTTTTCCCAAAAAATTTTCAGAATAGAAAAATAACTTACAGAAACCCTTCTTCAACCTTCAAGCTTGACACACGATTTTCAGATGATCCCCAGCAAACTATTTGGGCTTATCTTCAATCTCTCATGTTTTTTCTGGTGAAGTCGAGTGGGGTAAGGGACGAGTGATGAGGGTGAGTGATGAGGGTAAGGGCGGTAAACATAAAGGAGGGTACTTAGGTAATTTCCCAAGTTCTGTCCATTCCGTTAGTTAGTATGGCCCCTCAAATACATGAGGGGGTCAGTTTGTTCAAAAAAATAGTTGAGGGGGTATTAGTGAAAACGAGTCATAGTTGAGGGGGTGTTTATATAATTTACCCAAAAAAAAAAAACATTACTACCATTTACAGTGACAGTTTGGCAGAGAGAGAGAGAGAGAGAGAGTTGATGGCTGAGCCAAGACCCCAAGCAGCAACAGCAGCAACAGAGAAGGTGAAGGTAACATCAATATTCATTTACCCAATCAAATCATGCCGTGGAATTTCTGTTTCCCAAGCGCCTCTCACTGCCACTGGTATGTGTGTGTATATATATATATATATATATATGTATAATTGTATTCCCCAAACCCCACCACCAACACCACTTCTATTTCTCCCTCAATTGTCCTCTATATGTGTGTCAGTGTGTGTATACAAAGAATGACCTTCATTTCAGTTCAACCATCACTTTTCTCTTCTTTTTTTGGTTTGAGCTTTAAGTAATTGACGTTTAGCTGTTGAGTGAAATCACTTCATTAGTTTAGGTGCATATACATGTTTATACATAATTTTGTCATTTACCTGAACAAATAGCACTATATGTATAGCGACAAAACTCAAATTTTTTGAATTCCTGCCTCAAACCAAAAATTTGAACATTGGTGGATGCTAATTTCTGGGTTTTACCTAAAATTTAAAATTGCTAATTTTCTACCCATTGGTCTGTAAATTGTTGTGAGGTATATTAAACAAACAAAATTTGGTTTCTGCTCTTTAAATTTCTTGTGAATACCTATGCTATGCATACCAAACAGGGCTTTTGTTTGGTCAGGGAGGAGAAAGAAGAGTAATGCTGGTTCGCATTCGCGAATTTGGTTTCTAAATAATATGGCGGTGGTATCACATTCAATTTGTGTGGGATCACAATGAATTTGGTAGGACCACCTGAATATTCAGTCTGAAGTTATTTTATGTAATACCACTGTCCGAATATTTGGGAATCAAATTTGGAGTAAAAAATTGAAAATCATCGCTTTATTAAACCAAACCAAACCAAACCAAGCCTTGTGTCCCAATCAATTGGGGTCGGCTGTATGAATCATTTTTCTCCATTGTGCACGATCAAGAGCTATATGCTCATTTAAATTATATATATTCATATCTTGTTGCACCACATATTTCCAAGTTAGTCTAGGTCTGCCTCTCCCTCTAACCATTCCAGGCACTACGATCTTATCACTCTTTCGCACAGGTGCATCTACAGGTCTTCGTTGCACATGGCCGAACCATCTAAGTCTATTCTCCCTCAACTTATCCTCAATATGTGTCACTCCTAAAGTCTCTCGGATGTACTCATTTCTAATTCTATCTTTCCTAGTCTTACCACACATCCATCTTAGCATCCTCATCTCCGCTACACTCACTTTGCTAATGTGTTGTTTCTTAGTTGCCCAACACTCTGTCCCGTAGAGCATAGCTGGCCTAATAGCTATCCTATAAAATTTTCCTTTCAATTTTACTGGTATTCTCCAATCACATAATACTCCAGAAGCACTCCTCCACTTAAGCCAGCCCACTTTAATTCTATGGGTCTCGTCATCACCAATCTCTCCGTCTCTACTGATCATTGAACCTAGATAGCGAAAGTGTTCCCTCTTTGGGATCTCCTGATCTTCGATCTTCACTGCTTCGTTGTCTCTACTTCCACTGTTGCTAAAAGTACATTCCATGTATTCTGTTTTCGTCCTACTTATCTTTAGCCCCTTAGTCTCCAGTGCTTCTCTCCAAACTTCTAATTTAGTGTTGAGTCTCCTTTTAGTCTCATCAACCAAGACAATATCATCTGCGAACAACATACACCATTGGACCTCATCTTGAATGTGTCTAGTCAATTCATCCATAATTAGGGCGAACAAATAAGGGCTCAAGGCCGACCCCTGGTGCAGGCCTACAGTAATTGGGAATTCGCTGGTTTCTCCGGCTGGTGATCTAATTGTAGTAACCGCTTCATCATACATATCCTTCACCACGTCAATATAACCCTTGGTCACTCCTTTTTTCTCTAGCACCCACCAAATTAAATCTCTAGGCACTCTATCATAAGCTTTCTCTAAATCAATAAAAACCATATGTAGATCTTTTTTCTTCTCTCTATACTTTTCCATTAGTCTTCTAAGTAAATCAATTGCTTCCATAGTTGATCTCCCAGGCATAAATCCAAACTGATTTTCTGACACTGATGTTGCGCCTCTTAAGCGATGCTCCATCACTCTGTCCCATAGCTTCATAGTATGGCTCATCAACTTAATACCTCTGTAGTTGTTGCATTGTTGTACATCTCCTTTACTCTTATATATAGGCACTAGGATGCTCTTCATCCACTCATCAGGCATTTTTCTAGTCATTAAAATCCTATTAAAAATTTTTGTAAGCCAAGATGCCCCCACATCTCCCAAGCATTTCCAAACCTCAATGGGGATCCCATCCGGTCCTAAGGCCTTGTTGGGTTTCATATTCTTCAAAGCAAATTCCACCTCAAACTTCCTTATTCTCCGATAGAATCTGTATTCTCTAGTTTCATCGTAACTTCCAGTTTCTTCTTCCATTGTGTTATCCATATGTTTTTCATTCCGCAACTTCTCAAAATAGCTCTCCACCTTTCCTTAATCTCTTCGTCGTTCACTAATACCCTAGAGTCATCGCTTTTTATACACTTAACCTGATTAATGTCTCTTGTTTTCCTTTCTCTCGACTTAGCAAGCTTATAAATACATTTTTCTCCCTCTCTAGTGTCTAGTTTGGTGTAGAAGGCGTCATAGGCTTCCATTTTAGCAACTCTAACTGTCCTTTTAACCTCCTTATTTGCACATTTATAGCTTTTGAAGTGTTCCTCACTTCTATCATTTTGCCACTTCTTAAAGCAATCCTTTTTGGTTTTTACTGCAGCTTGTACCTCTTCATTCCACTACCAAGTATATTTAGAAGCTAACCCTCTTCCCTTCGACTCTCCGAGGACCTCCTTCGTTATTCTCGTGATGCACCCTGCCATTCTATCCCACATAGTATTGCTTCCATCTTCCAAATTCCAAGGTGCTTCTGTATACATTCTCTCTTGGAATATTGCTAGTTTCTCGCCTTTAAGGTTCCACCACCTAGTTCGCGGATTTATAGGGTCTTTTCTAGTACGACATTGTCCTTTAATATGGATATCTAAAATAGTAAGTCTATGTTGAGATGTTAAACTCTCTCCTGGGATGACTTTACAGTCTTTACATGCTAAGCGGTCTGCCTTTCTCACAAGGAACAAATCGATCTGGCTTCTATTAGATCCACTCTTAAAGGTTATCAAGTGTTCTTCCCTCTTTTTGAAAAAGGTGTTTGCTACTACAAGATCATATGCTACTGCGAAATCTAAAATACTCACCCCTGCCTCATTCTGATCTCTAAAACCATACCCCCCATGCACCCTCTCATATCCAGTTCTATCTTTGCCTACATGGCCATTAAAATCTCCACCTACAATTATCTTCTCTCCTCCCGGTATTTCTTGCATTAAGGCGTCCAACTCATCCCAGAATTGTCTTTTAGTGTGATCATCCAATCCTACTTGGGGCGCGTATGTACTAATCACATTAATTATATCCACTCCAACTACCAGTTTGATAAGCAATATTCTGTCTGCTTTCCTCGTGACTGTCACAACTTTATCCTTGAGGTTCTTGTCAACCACGATTCCGACACCATTTCTATGCCTATCTTTCCCTGTATAGAATATCTTATACCCGGTCTTTTCTACCTCCTTAGCTTTCTCTCCAACCCACTTTGTTTCTTGTAAACATACTACATTAACCTTCCTTCTAATCATAGTGTCTACTAGTTCCATAGCTTTACCTGTTAAGGTTCCTATATTCCAAGTTGCTAACCTAAGCCTATAGTTCTGGACTACCTACTTTACCCGCGGTGGCCCAGATGAGCGCGGGAACCCTTGCTTATTTAACACCGTACCCGGGCGTCGATGCGGCGCCCCTTGCACATTTTTCGAAACATCCGAAGGCAGGCGCAACGCGTCGCTTAAAGGGAACGCCCTAGCATTTACACGAGTATTCAAATTTGGATTCATATCATAAGGATCCGACGGTTTTTTTACGTGATGGCTGTCGGGTTTGAGTTGTCAACGTCGATCTATGCTACAGCTCAATCTGAGTTGTACTAAGCTCAGTTTTAGGTTTAGCTTGATTTGCATCTCTAGGATGATGGCAGCGAATTAATCAGCCTTTATCACTACAACTTCAATGATGCTAGATGTTAAATATACCTAGGTTACGGTAAGCATGGCCAAAAATTTCCATCACTCGTACAACTCTCTTCATACAGACATAGTTGCACAGGAATATAGCTGAATGGAGTGCTCAATATATTACTCTGTCAAAGTTTCTTAAGTCCCTGCCTGGCGTATTTGTATGCAAATACTTGGGCAATCTCTGTTATCCCAATCAGTTCAATTTTCAAGACTTTAAGGAAAAGGAAGAAAATGAAGTGAAAGTTGTCCATTCAGAATGTGGACCAATTTTCTACTTAGGAACTCGTCGACTATTCTTTACTTTTTAACTAAAACTATTGTTGCTTGTAACTGCATAATTTGTTAGATTTTGCTGACCAATAACTTGGCATAGTGAATGCACCTTTCTTATATGTCACAGAAACTGTTGCATTCCGTTCTCCCACTCGAAGAAATTATTAAAACATCTTAAGACAATATATCATGTTACCTTGGTGAGGGTGTACTCTCACTAGGTGGTATTGATCCTGGTTTTACTTTTTTTTGAAGTTAATTGACAACAAATACTTGGTATGGCCAGCCTGCAAGTATAATTCAATATTTTCCTTTTGTTCGAAAGTATAATTCAATATTTTTCCCTTTTCTTTATCAACAGGATTTCGGTGGGATCGGCAGTGGTTAGTAGTGAATTCCAAAGGTAGGGCATGTACACAAAGAGTGGAACCAAAGCTTGCTCTAGTTGAAGTAGAGCTGCCAAATGAGGCATTTGTCGAGGGTTGGGAACCTACCACTGGTTCATATCTAGGTAAAAACCAATCTTGACTGCTTTCTGTGTAATATGCTGTTCTTTTGCACTCTTTTAATTGACAGGGAAAAGAAAAGTTAACTTTGCAACATGATGATTCTTGCAAATTTGAATTATTAGTTGAGGGCAAACTTTTTGGTAAGATTTTGCTACAGGTGTTTTGTATTTTTCAATGGGTTAGGAAAAATTTAAAAGAAAATAAAATAGAATAAAAGAAATGAAAAACCTGTTTTGCTGCAATCCATTAATGAACTATGCTTCCGTACTAGCTCCGATTTTCAAGTTATTTTTGACAAATATCTTCTACTTTGAAGACAATTATAGGCTTGTTGCAAAATCTTACACCTCAAAACTAACAACATTGATTTATCCTTTTTTTTTTTGCTTAGTACAGTTATATAGAAATACTTGCACTCAAAGTATATCTACTTATTGGAAAGAAAAGGAAGTACTCGAACCTAACGTTTATACTTACTGTGCAAAATTCGAATAAGCCTGAACACATGGAGAAATGCCCAAATGGAGGGTTAGCCAACCAGTTGTCATAGTACTAATATGCAACACACTCTGTCCTCTACAATAAGTGCTAGTAGGCATGGTAGTAGTTTGTGACCTTTGAGTTCCATTGTTAGGTAGTTTTGAAATTCTGAATCCCCGTATGGAAACTTGATTGCTCTACTTTGATCTCTTCAATGGCTTCTCTTTGATACTTTTGGTGGCAGTGGTAAATTGTTTTTATGGCCCTTTCTGTTTGCAAAGTCTACACAAATCATGCTTGTTTCTTTTATTTTTCCCAATTCATATTCCATGAGTTGAAGAAGAAATATATACATATACATACATATATATATTTATATTTCTTTTTTGAGGAAACTATTTTGTTAACCTCCATTTGGTCCATGGATTTAGAGAAGGAAAAGGAAGAAAAAGGAAAACAAGGAAGAAAACTATTTCCTTGGTGTGTTCTCTATTATTTTCCTACATGCTTAAATAATAGTATAAATTATAATTTTTAGAATTCTAGAGAAAGGAAACTCAAGAAAAGAGGAAGCGAAGTGAGTCAGGTGACTTACAAACTTCTAAAATTTTGTGTTTGTTTCATCATAGTCTCTGTCCCTTCTTATTTTCCTTGCTGTTTTTCTTATGCTCTATTTAGTTCATGGATTTAGTGAGAGAAAAGAAAATAAAAGCCAAAGGTAAACACCTTTTAAATTTTTGAGTTAATTTCCTTCCTCTTTCCTTAATTTACTACAGTATTACAAAAATTTGTAATTTCTTACATTATTTAAGCATTACGGAAAAAAACAACAAAAAAACCTAGAGAAAACAGCAAGGAAATTGTTTCCTCTAGTTTTCCTTTCTTCTCTTCCCTAAAAGAATCTGCAAACCAAGCAGAACCTCATGGATTTCTTTCCCACTCTCCCCTCACAAATCATGAATCAATCAAAGTCTTTTTTATCTATCACCCCTCTTTCTACTACAGTGATAAGGGCTCCTGGGATGGACATGTTGAAGGTTTCACTGAGCAAACCAAGTGAAATAACTGATGGTGTCTCTGTGTGGGAGTGGTCCGGCGCTGCATTGGACGAAGGGGATGAAGCATCCAAATGGTTTTCTAATTATATTGGTAAACCCAGTCGGCTAGTGCGTTTTAATGAAGGTAATGCTCATTTTAGTGCATCTTGAAAAGTAAAATTTTTTGTATATTGTTTTGGTTTCTCCTTGTGAATTAAAGTTCTTGCACTCAATTTGGTTTGTAGATTTACAGAAGGATAGAAAAAAGGAAAACGAGGACAACTATCTCGTTCTTTTTTCCCCTAGTGTTTTACTCCATGCTTAAATCACAATAGAAATTAAAATGTTAAAAGTTACTAGTGGAACTCAGGAATAAAAGGGAAATGACTCACAAAATTCAAAGAAATTTGACTCACTATTTTAATTACATACCAAACAAAGAAAAGTAATTTCCTTGGTGTTTTCTTTTCCTCTTCCTCTCAAAAAGCATAAACCAAACAAAGCCTGTTGTTGCAGAGAAAATCACTTGACGAATAGCTAGTCATGTTATAGCTTGTTATGATGAACAAGCTGATCTCAAGTTGCAGTATGAAAACCGTATCCTTGTTTTTCCCTTGTCTAATAAGGAATTTCTTCGAGCTTTTTATTTATGCCATACTGGATACCTAAGAAGTACCGAGGCGGACATGCGGCACGGACACGACGCGACGCGAGTACGTGAACACGATATTTCTCAAAAAAGCAGGATATGAATACGTCTGGGACATGTAGATTTTTTATTTTTATTTTTGAAAATATATATTTTACCATCTCTAATCTTGGCATAAAAACACATAAATTACAACAATATTACGACATTATTAGTCATAGCAAAGCTAATAATAAAATTCAAGACATTAATCATCATCCATCAACATTCATATGTTACTTATGTTATTACGTTACTTACGTATTTGCCAAATGAGTTGGTCTTAGTATATACTTCCTTCTATCTTTTTTAATCCTAAACTTTTTTGTTTGTTTTAAACCCATCACAATTTTAAAAATTTCATAAACGTCCATTATGTATAACAATTTTAGAAAAATTATAGTTTAACCCCAAAATTTTAAAACATTATTTAAAAATAGCAACTTAGCGTGTCTGTGTCCTAAGAGTGTTGTATGCGTGTCGGTTTTGAAAAAAAGTATAAACATTTCAGACACGATATTAGAGTATCCAACTCGTGTCCAGTGAAAGTCAGAGAGTGTCTGTGTCGGATATGCTGCCGACACCGATACGATGGCCAAAATAGAGTGTCAGTGCTTCATAGCTAGATACTATAGAGGTGAAAATTCTTTTGTCTATAGGGCTTGAACTAATTCTACCACTTTTGCCTGTCATGACAATGAGTGAACTGTGAATTACTTTCGGTGTTGCCATTTGGAGCACATATTTTCATCTCTTCCAGTTTTTTGTGTAGAACTTTATATGATTGCACGAAATGATTTAGTTTTCAAGCTTTATCTCAGTGTTTGTTTAGTTTCTCTGTTTGTGTAATTAAATTGTGATGGTGAGTAATTGGGGTCCTTGTGTTTCCATGTGTTAAATAAATTATTTTATTTTATTTTTTTGCTTTATTCCATTTTGAATTGAGCTAATTGGTTTTAGCATGCTATAGCTTCTCGTTATGCGGTAAAATTTGATTGATATTATTTGCAGACCCCTATTGGTGTGTAATTGACATTCACTTAAACCTTAGAAGCATGTAGCGGGGATGGGGTTGGGAGCGAGGAAGCGTTAAACTTTAAGATATTCAAAAGTTGGGAGCGTCCAAATATTTGAGATAAATATATTCTATATTTAATTATTGAAGTGGAATTTAGATTGATTTAAGATTTTTTGATTGTAAATTTTGTTTTTGGAAGTCTTAAACCATATCCGACATAAAGATATTTCTGCGATAAAATGTTTGAGCAAAATAAGAATTTGAATCTTTTTATTAGCCATTTTGAGACGTGGTTGTGATGGGAGCAAGGTGGGAGAGAGGTTCCGACAAGCTTCTTAGTAAGAAGGGTGGAATCAAAGAGTCTGAGGTGGGAGCGCGACTACTTTTGAAGGTTTCTGCTTTTAAGACTTGATCTTCTTGTGCCTGTGTACTTGGTAATGAAAATTGCATATTTTGGAACTACAACCGTTATGTGAACTCTGGGAGCTAGGAACCAAGCTAATTTTGCTTCCCATTTCATTATTTTGAATATGTGAAACTGTCCTTCAAAGTTGACTTTGGGAGCAAAAAATGAAGCTAGAACTATAATAATATTGTGGATAAGGATATTACACTATAGAAATCCAAGAACAGCTTGTTGTCAAATTAGGCCGAGGGCAAGCAATCATGGGCTCGCGAAGCTAGAATATGTTGTGATGATTTATTTGCATGTGAAGAGAATGTACATACGTGTCTATCTATCCATCTATCTATATGTATCTATAGCTATCGCTATCTCTATCTATCTATCTATATCTATATCTACACTATCTATAGAAGCTCCAAACCCCTTAAGTGTTTTACGCTTTTTAAAGATGACCATATTAGCCTTGAAACACCTCTTTAGATCCCACAATTACAGACTTCCGATAATTACCTATACTAATTTAACTTAATTTCTTTAGCCTTTAAATTCCTTTTCAGTCCCACAATTAGATACTGTTCATATTACCTATGCTATTTAATTTCTTTAGGTTGCTTAGGATTCCTCACCCTTCATTACTATATATAAACTCGGTAAAAATTAGTAGATTGAGTTTGTCATTTATTTTTGTAGCATATCCATCAATACCGAACAAGCAACTACACTTTGAATTTATAAGTTTACATTGCATGTATAAGCTTATAGAGTATTATTGAAACATTAGGAAATTTAAATTTACAATACTTTGTTTATTTGCTTCTTTTTACTTTCTCTTACTTCCTTCTCTTTAGTTGTTGTGACTGGTTCTTCCGTTTTTTCCTGTCCTATTATTACAGCGTGCACTTACTGGCAGTGGCTTTACCTTTTGGCTTGAACAAATGCATATTGCTATATGGCCATAGAGCTTGTTTTTACCTAGAAATATCATTTCTGTTTCATTTTGTAAAAAGTAGAAATCTGGAAACTTCGTGCGTAAACGACTCACAAAACAGATAATTGTTTTCAGCAAGTTGGTGTTAAAGTTCTGTGATAAAGATAATTGTCTCTCTTTCAAGGTCATTAGCCGACATGGGATTTGGTAACGGATTAGAGCAAGGGCCTGAAAGAGTAGAGTAGTCTATGTTTGTTTGTATGTTTGTTTTTTTGTTTGTTTGTTTGTTTGTTTTTTTGTTTTTTTTTCGGAAAAGAAGATTAGTCTTTGTTTGTAAGAGATGACAGGTTATGTATGTATAGATTACTGATACTAGTAAACATGTGAATAAATGAGTTTAATTAGCATGTAAAGCCGGTGAACCTCCACTACCTCCATAATTTCCAATTCTTTTTCTCTGTCAATGTAGTTTGGAAAAAGGACAGATGTACAAATCATTATAACACAAGGTTTAACTATTTAATTTTGACCGTATGAAAGTTTGTTAAGAAATGATAATTCTAATTATATTGTCAAAATGTCCAACAGATACCAATGCTATTATGAATGTTTGATTTATTGGTTGTTATTCGGGTGGAGTAGTATCAGAGTAACTCAGATAAGATGAAAATACAACAGAGTGAATTATTAATATAATCAAAGAAAAAGTAATAGAGTGGAGCAGAACAAGTAATGTAGCATAGCTAAAATCCCCGAGAAAAAATTCTGTTGAATCTATTCAAAAAGAGAAAGTAATGGAGCAAATCTACAATCCCCAAGGGAAAAGATTGAGTGAATCTATGAAAGGATCTTTGTGCAGTACGCGGAATTCATTTTGTGTAAAAAACATGGTTTTGAGAGAGAGAGAGAGAGAGAGAGAGAGAGAGAGAGAGAGAGAGAGAACAAGTATTAACAGACTGAATTATTAATATAATCAAAGAAAAAGAAATAGAGTGGAGCAGAACAAGTAATGTAGCATAGCTAAAATCCCCGAGAAAAAATTCCATTGAATCTATTCAAAGAGAAAGTAATGGAGCAAATATACAATCCCCAAGGGAAAAGGTTGAGTGAATCTATGAAAGGATCATTGTGCAGTATGCGGAATTCATTTTGTGTAAAAACACTGGTTTTAAGTGTGCACCAACGCACCTGCAAACGTGGTTTTTTGTGTGTGTGTGTGAGTGAGACAGAGAGAGAGAGAGAGAGAGAGAGAGAGAGAGAGAGAGAGAGAGAGAGAGAGAGAGAGAGAGAGAGTTACAAAACAATGTAATGTTGCTATGATGAATCAGTGGTATCCAGTAGTGGTCATTATCTTTCTGCTCTTGCTCCCACATACTTAATATTTGTGTAAACCTTAGGTCCTCAAAGGAGATTGAGAAACCTAATCAAAACTTGAACTAGTTTTGGTAATATCAAGTTTCTGCAACAAGGTCTTTTTAACTTTGACATCAATGAAGGTAATTTGATTGACTTGTTCACTGTGTAGTATCAGAGACCAGGGCTGTGGACCCTGAATATGCTATTGGATACAAAGTTATGTTTTCTGATCAGTATCCATTCCTCCTCCTATCCCAGGTTGGTGAAATTATTTTCCAAACTAATAGTACTTGCTGTTGAATTTGAATGTTTTCTGATCAGTATTTGTGTGTGCTTTCTAAGGAATCATTGAATGCATTGAACAAGCTTCTCAAGGAGCCCATACCAGTCAATCGCTTTAGACCCAAGTATGTTTTTGTTCGAAATACAATTTGAAATTTCTAAAATAGTCTAGAACAGTGTTGGTGAAGTAATAATTATGTAAGTGGTGGTTAGTAGTTTTATGGTTGTCTAGTATTTCTAGGTGAGTTAATTATGTATCTAGAATATTCTATGTGCTACTACAAAAGAGACCCAAGTGGATCATGTAATTAAGCCTCTCAAGTTGAAGTAATAAAAAATATATTTGGAAGAAGGTCAAGTCCCAGGAGCTCTGTACACCATTTTTGGTGTACATCTCTAGAGCAATATTTTGTTTTAAAATATTGTCCACCAAGTGTGGTAGAATCATAGCACCCCAAAATTTATGAAGCAAGTGATGTTGCTTGCTTTGCTTGTGAACCACAAAAAATTGAAGAAGCGTCCAATGAAAAGGTGTGGAGAAAGGCATTGGATTAAGAAATTGCCATCATAGAAAAGAACAAATCATGGAAGCTTGTGGACTTGCCAAAAGGTAAAGAAGTGATTGGATTAAAATGGATTTACAAGACAAAATACAAAGAAGATGGATCCATCCAAGAGCATAAAGCTTTGCTGGTTGCCAAGGGGTATTCTCAGCAGCCTGGAATTGAATTCAACGAAACTTTTCCCCTGTTGCTTGAATGGAGACTATACTGACGGTTCTCGCATTAGCATCACAATTGGAGTTAAATGTGTACCAGTTGGATGTAAAATCCGCATTTCTCAATGGAGAGCTTGAAGAAGTATACGTGGAGCAACCGCAATGCTATGAAATGAAAGGAAAGGAAAGGAAGGCGATGTGTATCGACTTCAAAAGGCACTCTATTTCTTATAACAAGCACCTAGAGCATGGAATAGCTAGATTGATGGATACTTTTGTCAAGATGGATTCAAAAGAAATCCAAGTGAACCATCACTTTATGTGAAAAAGGAAGGTATGAATGACTTTCTCATAGTTTGCCTCTATGTTGATGATTTGATTTTTATGGGCACAAGTATGGAGAAGGTTGAAGCTTTTGAAACGAAAATGATGGAAGAATTTGAGAGGTCTGACTTGGGCCTTATGAAGTATTTTCTAGGGATCCAAGTGAGGCAATATAAAGGTGAGATTTTTATCTCTCAAGAAAAGTATATTGAAGATTTGCTGAAAAGTTCCAAATGAACAAGTGCAAACCGGTGTCAACGCCTATGGCTTTCAATGAAAAGTTGCAGCAAAATGATGGAGCTGCTAAGGTGGATGCAAAATCTTGTAGAAGTCTTGTTGGTTTTATCTCACAAATACAAGGCCAGACATTGTGCACTCAGTAAGTTTGATTTCTAGATTTATGAATGAGCCAAGCAAGCTTCATTATGTTGCAGCTAAAAGAATTCTATGGTATCTTAAAGGTACAAGGAATCATGGCTTCTGGTACATGAAAGAAGAAGACCACAAGCTCAATGGTTTTACTGATAGTGATGGGGTATGTTTGTTGGATGATAGAAAAAGTACATCAGGCTACTTGTTTTTTCTTGGAACAAAGTTGATTTCTTGGGGTTCTAAGAAGCATAAAATTGTGGCATTATCCTCAGTAGAAGTTAGGTACGCTGCCACAGATGCAGCGTGTGAAGCCATTTGGCTAAGGAGAATGCTTTCAAATTTGCAAGAGGTGCAGGAGCAGCCCACAACCATACATTGCGACAATATATCTGCAATTGCTATGACCAAAAATCCCATATGTTTCATGCCCGAACAAAGCATATTGAGCTTCGACATCATTTCATTAGAGATTTGGTCAGCAAAGGAAAAATTGGATTGGAGTTCATTAACACCAATGAACAACCAGCAGATTTTCTGACAAAGGCTGTCACTATAGAAAAGTTTGAGAGGTTCAGAAGCATATGAAAATTACAAATTAAGAGGGGGTGCTGAAAGATAAATTTGTAATTTTCAAAATAGTTGTTTTCAGTAGAATAATCTGGAATCTTAGTCTCTAGAAATATCAGTCTTGGTTTTGTGTTCCAAGGTGGCTTTTCATCTCCCAATGACCTTGGGAATTAAGGAATAAGTTACTGCAGATCTTTCCTGAGTTATCAGCAAGCTCTGTAAATTGCCAAGTGTATTTTGCAAATGAAGTAGTACGCAAAAAAGACGCGGAGACAGTTTTCAGCAGTGCAAAGCACACTGTTTTCTGCAGAAATTCAAACCTTGGCTGCTTTGTTGTATTTGCATTTCTTTTATGCAACAAGTAAAGTTTGCAATAAATCCTTCAAGCATTGTTATTTTTTCATTCAGACTTCCGCTGCCCCCAACAGTTTTGGACTCTAATCAAACTATTTCATATGCAATCATTTGCACAACTTATTATTGCTTGAATCGTTACACGGACACTCCTGTTGGCTCCAAAGTACCCGTGTTAATAGGATGCGACATGGGTATGGGTACAAGACATATGTCAGTCACCATGTTGAAAAGGCAGAAAATGAAGCACAAAATTTGGAT